>OY756969.1:11628759-12828759 GCA_963580455.1 Euonymus europaeus
TGGAAATTATACGATATCAATTATCGCAAATCCCCTAATCCAACACATTAAAATATTTAATCACATAATTAACACATAAATCAAACAACATTAAATCAATTATCCAATTCACATATAAACACGTTTCAAATAACATTCACATATAAATATGTTTTAAATAGCATATTAACAATGTTGAAGAATGATGAATGACATGCAATCTCGGTTCCCCTTTTTTTTATTGGCAATCGACTATTTCAATCATACTATTAAATTAGTATGATTGAAAATTTATAATTAATTGTCTTAATGCAATGAACATACAGAATGACACATAGAGATTTATTTTCATGCAATTTTCAAATCAAAATGTTCATAAATTCCAAAGCACAAATAATTCATACAATCCATTGGCCCAAACCATTAAATCCAACATACTTACAAAAGTCCAAGTGCTTCACCTAATCCATTTATGGAGCCCAATTATCATCAAATGAATACTCATGTTTAAGTCCAAATAAAAACACCTAAAGCCCCACCACTTAACTCATATCAACCAAGCAATCAACATCAGCATGTCCAACCATTCAAACCAAACAGATAGAGAATCAATCCAAAAGAAAATAAACAAACCAGAAGCAATCCAGAAGCAACCAAACACAAACAAAACAAAGCTAACATGAAATATCCCAAAACTCCACTAATGATCACCCGAACATGAGTAAGATAATACAGAAGCTAAACACGCACACTTTTCTTCCAGAGATCAATCCCAATTTCAAAAGCTAACATCCTAAAGACAATTCCAACCATCCAAGCAGCAAACAAATATCATCAAGATTCTCAACATCAAAACCGAAACATGCATATTCATAATCCATTCTCAAAATCAAAACCGAAACATACATATTCATAATCTTATAATAGTAATAGCAAAATCAGATTCTTAAAATCAGCCATATACCTTCCAAATTAAACGGCCCGAACACCAAATTTTCACAGAACAAATGATGTATAGAATCAGAGAAGAATACCCAAAGGAAAACCAAATTACCAAATGCTTAAGCTCAAAAAGAAAACAGAACGTCAAAAGAGTAGAATCCTCAATAATGCAGCCCAGAAAACCAGAAGAAAAGAAGAGGAATTCCCCAGAAGTCCGAACACCGGCAGAAGCGAAAGCCCCAAAATTTTCCCTCAGAAAAAAAAACCGATCCGAGAAAGAAACCTCTCCAAATATTGTCAAAAACAGAAGCAGAAAATTTCCAGAAAAATCCCCAGAACCCGAAAGGAAGAAACCAGAAAGCTCCCCAAGAAATTCCAGAAAAATCTCCGATCCCAGAAAAACCAAAAGACAGAAAATTTCCCCCACCAAAAAAAAAACTCCCTCCTTGCCTATTGAAATCTCATATTTATAACCTAATGAAAACCCAAATCAACTCTCCTATGAATCCCTAAATCATCTCCCAATCTTTTCTAGAATTCCTTTTTTCCTTATGAATATTTAAATCACTCGATCCGTTTCCTCAAACGAATCCAGAAATCGTTCCAAAACCGAAACTATTTCCCCAAATAAGTCCTAGAATCCCTAAATCTAAGACTCCAAATCAATCTTTAGTGTGAACCTTCGAGAGCCCCTCCTCTTTCTTTCCTTTTCGGCGAGATTTCCTCCAATATTTCGAACACCGAATCACTCCCCATATGAACACTAGGTAACCTTCCCTTTCTAAAACCCTAATCACACTTTTTGTTTCCGTTTTTGTCTCTTATTCCTCTCTATTTCCCTTTTGGTCGCTCTCTTCCTTTCTCTGCTCAAACGCCAACGGCGCTCTTCCTTTGCTCTCCGTCTCTCCGCGTTTCCCTTCTTCTCTTAGGTTTAGGTTAACCTGTTGGGCTGGGCTTGCATTTAATTTCATGAGTTAATGATGATTTGGGCTGGGCCTTGCCTTAATCTTAACGGGTTTGGTCTCCTCTTCTCACACTTGGGCTCTTTTATTTAGTTGGGTTATGTTCTTCTTGGGCCTTTGTGTTTGAATTAGACTGGGCTGTGATTGAAAACATATATTGGACTATGCATTTTAAATGGGCTGGATTAATTCATTTGAAATTAATGACTTTGTTTATTGAATTAGAAAAACACCCATGAATTATAATGTAATAATGTAAACCTAATTGTGGGCTTAATTTAAACTCTCATGTATTATTTATTTATTTATTTATTTTCTTACATGTGACACAAGAAAATTTTTATTAATCTTGAGATTCTCCTATGGTTGTGCCCTGGACAAAAATGGGGTACAACAGATATAATCATGCAAAAGGTGGCTAAACAGGCTTAATCGGTCCAAAGATGGCCTAATTCATTTCCTTAGTGATGCAAATCCTACTATTTCGCCTCAAGTATTGTTCAACAAGTTCTAGAGTTTGTTTGAGATCACACAAAACCCACTTTCTCGACATAAGCCTTTTCTAAGTCATAGCTTGGTTAAATGCACCAAAATTATGCTCAATATACATGAAAGACCCAAAAATAGGAAAAAACCAGTCCCAAATTCAAGCACTTAAACAAAAACCACATTCGTCAATTTCCAAAGCTATACTAAGTTCAACAGTTATCATCATCGGCTATTGGTCTTTAAACACAACCTACTCAATAGTTCTAAGCTCAAAAAACACAGACTTTTATGTTTTTTTATTTTGTTTTTTTTTCTTGTTTTCAAACAAATTACTCCCCCACACTTAAACTACACATTGTCCCCAATGTGATAAGTATGCAGACAACTCAAACAACAATAAAATAATGTAAACAGGAAGTTAAAGATGCAAAGGTGAGGGAACTTAGCCGGTTTTGAAGGCCCGCAATGCCATCCATAGGAAAAGGAAATCGCCAAGTCGCCTCCTCGGGTTACCTCCCAAGCAGTGCTAAGTTTTACGTCTTCAGCCAGACATAATACCCGAAACATGAATCACTTTACATCATCAAGCATCCAAGAGGCTCGTTGTCTATCAAAATTGGCTTCGTAATATGGCTTCAAACGATGTCCATTCACTTTGAAACTAGAGCTGTCCAGATCTTGTCGAATTTCAATAGCTCCATAAGGAAATATTTGCACAATAGTGAAAGGACCAGACCATCTAGTTTTTAATTTTCCTGGAAACAGTCGAAGGCGCGAGTTAAACAACAATACTCGCTGCCCCACAAAGAAGTCCTTTTGAACAATCCGCTTGTCATGCCACTTCTTTGTATGGTCTTTAAAAATTCGGGAACTTTCATACGCTTCATTCCAGAGTTCCTCTAATTCATTCAGTTGTAAACACCTCTTTTCACCAGCCAAATTCAGATCAAAATTCAAAGCTTTAACAGCCCAAAAAGCGTTATGCTCAAGCTCTACAGGTAGATGACACGCCTTGTCAAAAACAAGCCTATAAGGAGACATTCTAAGAGGAGTTTTATATTCAGTTTTGTATGCCCAAAGAGCATCATCAAGATGTAAACTCCAATCTTTTCGGGAAGTATTAACAACTTTCTCCAAAATTCTTTTGATTTCCCATTTAGTCACCTCAACTTGTCCACTTGTTTGTGGATGATAGGGTGTAGCCACTTTGTGTGTAACTCCATATTTTACCAACACTGAATTGTAGAGCTGATTGCAAAAGTGTGCTCCGCCATCACTAATAATGAACCTTGGAGCTCCAAAGCGAGAAAAAATATTTTTTTGAATAAATTTGACCACCACTTTGGAGTCATTAGTGGGAAGAGTTGCTGCCTCCACCCATTTGGACACGTAATCCACCGCAACAAGAATATATTCATTGCAAATGAAGAAGAAAACGGAACCATAAAATCAATCCCCCACACATCGAACATTTCCACCTCCAAAATACTGTTTAGGGGCATTTGATTGCGATTAGAGATATTACCCGTTCTTTGACAACAATCACAAGTAGTGACAAATCTATGAGTATCCTTGAAAAGCGTAGACCACCAAAATCCGGATTGTAATACCTTAGCCACAAATTTTGCTAACCCATAGTGACCTCCACAAGCCATGGCATGACAATGTTGCAATATATCCTCCATCTCTGACTCGGGCACACACCTCCGAATAATCTGATCCAAGAAATGTTTCCATAGATCATCCCAATAATAGTGCTTAACATCAGAAAAGAATTTCTTTCTTTGATGCGTAGACAAGCCTGTAGGAATTACTCAGTTGGATAGATAATTGGCAAAATTAGCAAACCAAGGTTCTTCCAATTTGTCAACCGTGTATAGCTTTTCATTGGGAATAAACTCACTAATAGGGACCACATCACTGCCATCTTCATGCACCAGTTGCGACAAATGGTCAGCCACAACATTTTCGGATCCTTTCTTGTCTTTTATCTCAATGTCGAATTCTTGTAGAAGAAGAATCCATCTAATAAGCCTCTGTTTGGC
Organism: Euonymus europaeus; assembly: GCA_963580455.1. NCBI lineage: Eukaryota > Viridiplantae > Streptophyta > Magnoliopsida > Celastrales > Celastraceae > Euonymus > Euonymus europaeus. Next base: position 11,633,177 of record OY756969.1, read on the forward strand.
TTCTTTCTTGGACAATAAATATTTCAAGGCTGAATGATCAAAGTAAACAATCACTTTCGAGCCAATCAAGTAAGAGTGAAATTTGTCCAAAGCAAATAGTACCGCTAATAGCTCTTTCTCCGTAGTGGCATAATTCAATTAGGCATTGTTGAGTGTCCGACTAGCATAGTAAATGACTTGTAAAAGCTTATCTTTTCGCTGCCCCAAAACAGCCCTGACAACGTAGTCACTTGCATCATACATAATCTCAAATTGGTAGGCTCCAATCGGGTGCGATAATGACAGGTGCCGTAGTGAGCTTCTCTTTAAGCAACTCAAATGCCTTCAAACACTCTTGATTGAAATCAAAATCTGCATCCTTGAGGAGAAGAGAACATAGGGGTTTTGTAATTTTTGAAAAATCCCTAATAAATCTCCGACAAAATCCCGCATCTCCTAAAAAGCTTCGGATAGCTTTCACACTTGTTGGAGGAGGTAACTTTGAAATTGTCTCTATTTTTGCCTTTTCCACTTCAATGCCCTTTTCTAAAATTCTATGCCCAAGCACAATGCCTTCTTGTACCATAAAATGACACTTCTCCCAATTTAAGACCAAATTAGTTTCTACACATCGTTGCAATACCAGTGGCAAGTTGTGTAAACAAGCATCAAAAGATGGACCAAAAACTGAAAAATCATCCATGAAGACCTCGATAAATCCTCCACCATATCTGAAAATATGCTCATCATGCATCGCTGAAAAGTGGCAGGTGTATTGAACAAACTGAAAGGCATCCGCCTATATGCAAAAGTACCAAAAGGGCATCTAAAAGTTGTCTTTTCTTGATCTTCGGGAATAATAGGAATCTAATTATACCCAGAATATCCATCCAAAAAGCAGTAGTAAGCATATCCGGCCAATCTCTCAAGCATCTGATCAATGAAAGGCAAAGGAAAGTGATCCTTGCTTGTAACATTGTTGAGTTTCCTATAATCAATGCATACCCTCCAACCAGTGACAATACGTGTAAGAATTAGCTCATTAACTTCATTTTTTGCCACTGTCATACCTCCTTTCTTCGGCACAACTTGAGTAGGACTCACCCAACTACTATCATAAATTGGATATATTATTCTAGCATCTAACGGCTTCAGAACTTCAGCCCGAACAACCTCCTTCATGTGTAGATTTATCTTCTTTGATGCTCTACTGTAGGCTTGTAGTCATTGTCCATTAAAATATGGTGCATACACATGGACGGGCTGATCTCTTTAATATCCGCAATGGTCCACCCAATAGCTATCTTATACTCCCTTAAAACATGTAAAAGTTTCTCCTCTTCAAGTGAATTTAGTTTTTCAGCAATAATAACTGGAAGAGTCTCATTCTCACCAATATAGACATATTTTAAGTGAGTTGGCAGCGGTTTGAGTGTCAATAAAGGTGCCAAAATCACATTCGGTAAAGGCTTTGAAGGTGCCAAACCAAGTTCTTCAAACTTTTCTCTTCTCCATGGCTTAGTTGACTTATTTGAGTCAAGATAATGAGCACATTCAGCAAGTGTAGGGCTGCCATCTGCTGCCATAATACTCTTTTGCAATGTTTTCTCCAAGGTATTAGTTGTTAAGTGTTCTACAAAGTCTTCCATGACCCACCTATCAATAATGTCTAAGCTGAAACAATTTTATGTATCTTGCTGTGACTTCTTCACTTCATTAAACACCTGAAAAGTGACTGTCTACTCCCCCACTCTCATTGTAAGCAAGCCTTGCTCCACGTCAATAAGTGTGCGAGCTGTGATTAAGAATGGACGGCCCAAAATCAATTGTGTGTCTGAGTCTCCTGGCATGTCTAATACCAGAAAATCTATGGGAAAAATCAGCTTTTCAAACCTTACCAATAGATCTTCAATAATGCCCTCAGGATAATTTATAGAGCGATCAACCATCTATAAAGAAACTATAGTTGCCTTAATATCTCCAATGCCCAAAGTCTTTGCAACAGATAATAGTAAAAGGTTGATGCTAGCCCCCAAGTCACATAAAGCTCGCTCAAATAATTGGGTGCCAATCACACATGGAATTTTGAAACTCCCTTTATCACTCAACTTTGGTGAAAGTTTTTGTTGCAAAATAGCACTACATTCCTCGTTAAGCTGAATCATCTCATGATAACCGAATTTCCTCTTCTTGGAAAGGATGTCTTTCATGAACTTGGCGTATTTCGGCATCTGCTCGAGAGCCTCTGCAAAAGGAATATTTATCTCCAATTTTCTGAACATAGAGAGGAATTTGGAGAATTTCTCATTATCTTTCTTTTTTTGTAGCCTTTGCGGATATGGAATAAGAGGTACATAAGTAGGAACTAAAACTGCAACTGTCTGAGCTGTCTTATCAACTGATTCTTCAACTCTAGGTATTGAAATAGTGTCTCCAATGTCAGATTCTACCCGTTGGTCCTCTTTCTCTACAACAAGATCAATGGCAGTTTTAACTTGCTTTCCTCGCCTTAAAGTGATGGCTTTCGCTTGTTCCAGATTTTTTGGATTTATTTCAGTCTGACTTGGCAAGGATCCTTTGTCTCTACCACTAATAGCCTTAGCTAGCTGTCCCACTTGAATCTCCAATTTTCGAATGGATGCTTGTTGATTTTGAAAATTGGTCTTTGTCTCTGCCATGAATTGTGTAGAGATTGTAGTTAACTAAGTCAAAGCATCTTCCAGCTTTACCTTCTTTTTTTGAGGAGCGTAAGCAGGTGGTGGTCTCTGCACATTTTGATTGTTTGACCATGAAAATTTTGGATGATTCCTCCAGCCAGGATTGTAGGTGTGGGAGTATAGGTTATTGTTCTGTCTATTGAAATCTCCAACTTGATTAGCTTGCTCCATGGTGGTTGTACACTCAGATATGAGGTGAGAACCTGCACAAAAATCACATATATTAGCTGGAGAATTATGGGAATTAATGCTCATAGAATCAACTTTTTTAGTAAGAGAGGAGATTTGTGCGGTTAGCATAGCCATTGCATCAAGCTTAAGAACAGGAGTTGGTTTAGGATTTATCCTCTCGCGCGGGCATTGGTAGCTGTTTATGGCCATTGTTTCCAGCAATTCCGATGTTTCTTGATGATTCTTTTCCATTAGTGCTCCACCAGATGTAGCATCAACCAAAGTACGGCTGTTTGCACCTAACCCATTATAAAAAGTTTGCATTTGGATCCACTCTGGAATCTCAAGTTGCGGACACTTTCTCAGCAACTCTTTGAACCTCTCCCAAGCTTCACAAAGTGGCTCCTTGTCATATTGAGTAAATGTCAGAATTTCTTGGCGGAGCTTTGCAGTCTTCGCAAGTGGGAAATATTTTGCCAAAAATTTTTTTTAGATCATCCCATGTCCGAATGGAGTTTGTAGGTTCTGAGTGTAGCCATTGCTTCGCCTTGTCTTTCAATGAGAATGGAAAAAGTCTCAGTTTGATAGTATCATCAGAAACGCCTTGACTTTTGAATGTGTCACATATCTCTAAAAAAGTTGCCAAGTGAATATTTGGATCTTCGCTTGGCTGCCCATAGAAAGTGGAAGTTTGCTGTAGAAGCTGAATCGTATTTGGCCGAATTTCAAAAGTTTGAATGTTAAGTCTCTGCCTTTGGATGGCTGATTGAGTGGCTGTTGGTGTAGCGTACTCCCTTAGAGTCCTCAAAGGTAGATCTTGTTCAGTGATAAAATACTACCAAAGCAATGTCAAGAAATTGTGCTTAAAAGCTGAATTTTCAAGATTATTGTACTTAAGACCTTCTTGAATGTTTTGCCGGTTAAGAGGTAGTAAGAGCTGTCCGAATGAGATTTGATCTTCAGAAAAGTTTTAGAGGACACTTCAAGCTTTGCAGTAAGTGCTGGTTCACAAAAATCGGAGTTCGTTTGGGCCTCTGAAGGTTGCCTCAAAGTCAAGTTTGGAAGTTATATCCGAAGCAGAATTTCTGTTTGAAGACCAGACCTTTAGAAGCCCATAACGTGAGCTTGTGATGTCCAAATTGAGTGATTCAAAAGCCCATAATTATCTACACATTTTTATCTACAATATTGATGAAGGGTTTGAGTTCATAATAGGCTTTTTTGAGGCCCAGAATGCAGTTACAAGATTAGTGTGTAAATTGGAAGTTGATGTCATTGATGATACCATTTCCATTCAAAGAGTGGACAATCCACCACACGAATTTGATGCAAAATCCACCACCAAAAGATGGCACTAACTCCTCCACTATGTGCTCATTTTCTCTATAAATAGAGAGGAGAAGGAGTAGAAGAAGGGAGCTAGGAAGAGGGAGCTTGGAGAAGGAGTGGAAGCAAAAAGAGGAGAAGGAAAAGAAGAAAACAAGGCTTGTGTTTGTAATTATGTTTTTATGTTTCATGTTTTATTTGGTTATGTATAACTAAACTCTTGTTAGTTAGGGCTTGTCTTGAAGCCCTAAGCATGCTTTCAATTTTATAAGTTGTGTGGATTTCAATTTTTACAAGCATGATGATTTTGATTTTTCCATGTTATGTGAGTTCTAGTAATTGTGTTTCTTTGAGTAGCTAACTTTGAAACATGTATTAGAATTAATTGTTGTAGATTTCAATTTTATAAGTTGTGTGGATTTCAATTTCTTTGTCTTAATTTTTATCTATTACAAGATTTAACCCCCCTTTTCCCCCTTTTATAATTGTATTAATTATATTCAAGTGTTAGATTGTATATCTATTAGCATCACTCCTTGTGGGATCGACTCTTACTTGTTCACTATATATTAATTGTACATTTGTAAATATATTTTAAATTGTTACTAACTGTAACATTCAGCCATGATCAATGTCTTGGTGGTCTCTACTTGCTTCTTATTTTCCCGTTTAAGTATATGAAAGGTTCGCTCGATCTTAGGATCAAAGGAAACTCACTCCAAGCTTCGCGAACATTTTTTTTTCAGAATTCATGCACAGTCAAGAGCACCTAAAACAGAAAAATTAAAATCTAGAGTATGTCTTGAATCAAACTAATGTCAATAGTATAATAAATTAAAATAGCCCTCGACAACAGATCCAAAAACTTGTTGTGAAAATTATTCGCAAGCGCACGAAATCGCAAACAAGTAATATAGTGTTCAAAGACCAAATATCGAACCCTCAAGGACTATTTAATTCAATCAACTATAGACTACTAATTCAATCGCAAAATAGTACGTAGATAAAAAATTAAGTTTGAATAATTGCAGAATCAAGATTACGAAGCACTAGAGCACAGGATTTCACCATAGCTATCTCAATTGAATCTCAGTTTAATAAATCTTGGACAATTAATCTTGTTATCAGTCAATTTTTCCTAATTTATTTGACACACCTTCTCAGACTATATCAAAACTACTCCTAATCAACAATCATCTCTTTCAAGCATGATTAAAGAAATCAGAGGCGCATTAAAATCAATGGAGAACCATAACAATACTACATAAATTATGAATCCATGTCTGGCATCCAATCAATTTAAGACATTCAAGATACAATCAATATCATGTTCTTCCTTTCAGACAAAACAATCATAAATAAATCAATCAAACATTGGCCATATGTTTAAAAGCATTAAGAACCATCCTGAACACATAACAATGAATAAAAGCCAAGAATTTATTAAAACTTTGAATTCGATGAAGAACCACCAGGCTACATCAAAGCTCTAGTAAGAAGAATAAGTTCTTGACATCAAACATAGAACCAAAGCAAAGAAGAGAATTACAACCCACCTATGAATGTAAGAGTGAATTGAATCTCTCAATTGCCTTCTTCTTTGTTCCAGCGATTTTTCTCTCTCTTCTGTGTGTGTGTGCTGCTGCCTCTTGTTTTGTGTCCCCTCACAGGCACGTTTTTTGCCCTAATATTCTCCACCAAGGGACCTCCTTCATTCCTCTTTTTAATTTGTCCAAAATACCCTCTTTGATGAAGTTGAAATTCCAAAAATACCCATTTTCTGCTGCTGCATAATCCGTCTAGCTTTTATGGCCAGAAAAGATTACCATTTTACAGTATTCTAAAGCCAGAATTTGAGAAAGTGTAAAACATAATAGTTGTAGCCCTTCCTCTTATATTTCCAATGCATCTTAAATCACATTTTTTTGGGCAGTGGAGTGAAATTTAGAAAGATAAAGTGAAGGACACTCAAACTGGACTTGAACCTCTGCTGCAGCTAACTTTTTATAGTCTCAACTTCTTTATCTGTCATCTAAAATTAACAAACTTTATATACACGTAAATCTTGAGATGTCTAGTTTTCAAAACCAAAAGAATCAATTGAATTGGAGTTTTATAAAAACTGTAGCGGCTGTTTGAGCATCAACACGTCAAACTCCATATCAGCATCGGTAGTTGATAGCACTTCCAATTTCCGCTTTTCATTCCCGAATCAGTCCCGGTTCATCCGAAACCTATGAAAACCATTCAAAAAAATCATAAGTGGTGCCACAAATTAAAATGCAAAGTGGCTGTGCAAAACCCCAAAACTCATTTTTGTAAAGAAGAAGACATTCTTTCTTCTAAAATTCTCATGATGGCTTATTGAACCGAAACGACCATACGCACAAGTCATAAATGACTCAAACTAACTACTCAAAGTACGAAGTAATTAAAATACTCACTAAAACGAAATATGACCTACTAAACCTTCGTTCGTGCTTAAAATGACTAAAAACACTCTTAAACTAACTCATGTAGAACAAAAGGAGCACGAATAACTCTATAAATAATAGAGTTATCAGGTGTGCACTTTTTATTGTTCATTTATGTCAAAATTTTCAATTATAGACTCTGTAGATTGTTTCATTGCCAAAAGACCAACTTTGTTCTCAATTGGAGAAAACAGTTAAAAGCTCTTCCGGGGTGAGAGTTGACTAATTTTTCAACTATCAAAGTTGATAGGTGTGCACTTTTTATTATTGATTTATGTGTAAATTTACTAGTGTATTCTTGGTAGATCATTTCATTGCCCAAAAGGCCAACTTTCGATCTTAAATGGACAAAATCGTTAAAAGCTCTTTCATCGACAGAATTGAGCAATTTCAAACCGTAAATTTTTTTCGGTGTATGCTTTTTATTGTTATTTTATGTCAAATTTTACACGTATAGGATCTGTAGATTGTTTCGATGCCAAAATATCAACTTTCTATCTCAAATAGACAAAACCGTTAAAAGCCCCTCCATGAAGAGATTTCAGTAATTTCAAACCATTAAATTTGATAGGTGTGCACTTTTTATTGTTGCTTTATGTCCAAATTGTCTAGTATTCGCTTCGTAGATTATTTCGTTGTCAAAAGAACAACTTTAGTTCATAATTGGACAAAAGCGTTAAAAGCACCTCTATCGAGAGAGTTAAGGAATTCTGAACCATCAAAGTTGATAGGTGTGCACTTTTTATTGTTGCTTTATGTCCAAATTTTCTAATATTTGCATCGCAGATTATTTCATTGTCAAAAGCATAACTTTCGTTCTCTATATGACAAAACTGTTAAAAGCACCTCTATCGAGAGAGTTGGGCAATTTTGAACGATCAAAGTTGGTACGTTAACACTTTTTATTGTTCTTTTATGCAAATTTTACTAGTATAGACTCTGCAGATTGTTTAGTTGACAAACGACCAACTTTCATTCCAAAATGGACAAAACCGCTAAAAGCTTCTCCATAAAGAGAGTTGAGCGATTCCGAACCATCAAAGTTGATTTGTGTGCACTTTTTATTGTTGATTTATTTGCAAATTTACTAGTATACACTTCGTAGATCGTTTCGTTGTCAAAAAGACCAACTTTCGATCTCAAATGAAAAAACCTGTTAAAAGCTCCTTTATAGAGAGAATTGAGTAATTTTGAACAATCAAAGTTGGTCTGTGTTTACTCTTTATTTTTATTTTATGTCAAATTTTACATGTATAGGATCCGTAGATTATTTCGATGCCAAAAGACCAACTTTTTATGTCGAATGGATAAAACCGTTTGAAGCTCCTCCGTGGAGAGAGTTGGGCAATTCTGAACCGTCAAAGTTGTTAGGTGTGCACTTTTTATTGTTGATTTATGTGCAAATTTACTAGTATACTCTTCGTAGATCATTTCATTGCAAAAAAGACCAACTTTCAATCTCAAATGGACAAAACCATTAGAAGCTCCTTCATCGAGAGAATTGAGCAATTTCAAACCATCAAAGTTTGTCGGTGTATGCTTTTTATTATTATTTTATGTCAAATTTTACTAGTATAGGCTCCGTAGAGTGTTTCGTTATTAAAAAGACCATCTTTTGTTCCAAAATGGACAAAATCGTAAAAAGCTCCTCCATGGAGAGTTGAGCAATTCCGAATCATCAAAGTTGATAGGTGTACACCTTTTATTGTCTTTTTATGTTCATGTTTACTAGAATACGCTTCTTATATTGTTTTGATGGCAAAACACGATTTTTTGTTCTCAACAGGAAAAAGGTTTAAGAGCTCCTCTATCAAGAGAGTTGAGCTATTTCGAACGATCAAAATGGGTATTTGTAAAAATTTTATTGTTATTCTATGTCAAATTTTACAAGTATAGGTTCCATAGATTTTTTTGTGGACTTTCGTTCCCAAAAGGACAAAACTGCTAAAGGCTCCTCCATGGAGAGAGTTGAATAATTTCGAATTGTCAAAGTTGACAAGTGTGCAATTTTTATTGTTTTTTATGTCCAAATAATATAATATTCGTTTCGTAGATTATTTCGTTGTCAAAAGAACAACTTTGGTTCTCAATTGGACAACTATTAAAAGCACCTCTATCGAGAGTGTTGGGCAATTTTGAAACACCAAAGCTGCTCCGTGTACAATTTTTATAGTTCTTTTATGTCAACAGAACAATCTACGGAATCTATACTTGTAAAATTTGACATAAAAGTTGATAAGTGTGCACTTTTTATTGTTGCTTAATGTATAAATTTTATAGTATTCGCTTCATAGATTATTTTGTTGTCAAACGTACAACTCTCGCTATTAATATGACAAAACTGTTAAAAGCACCTCTATCGAAAGAGTTGGGCAATTTTGAAACATTAAAGTTGGTCGTGTACAATTTTTATTATTCTTTTGTGTTAAATTTTACGACAATAGACTGTGCAGATTGTTTTGTTGCAAAAAGAACTCCTTTCGTTGTCAAATGGACAAAACCGTTAAAAAGGTCCTCGATGGAGAGAGTTGAACAATTCTGAATAGTCAAAGTTGATAGGTGAACACTTTTTATTGTTGCTTTTTGTGCACATTGACTAATATACGCTTCGTAGATTATTTCGTTTCTGAAGGATAAACTTTCATTCTCAATTGGACAGAACTGTTAAAAGCTCCTCTATCGAAAGAGTTAAGCAATTTCAAACCATTAAAGTTGGTCGGTGTACAATTTTTATTGTTTTTTATGTCAAATTTTACGAGTACAGACACCGTATATTGTTTCGTTGCCAAAAGACAAACTTTTGTTCCCAAGTGAATAAAACCATTAAAACCTGCTCCATGGGCAGAGTTAAGCAATTATGAACCATCAAAGTTGATAGCTGTGCACTTTTTATTGTTGTTTTATATCCAAATTTTCTAGTATTTGCTTCGTAGATTATTTTATTGTCAAAAGCACAACTTCCATTCTCTATATGACAAAACTGTTAAAAAAACCTCTATCGAGAGAGTTGAGCAATTTTGAACCGTCAAAGTTGGTCAATTTACACTTTTATTGTTGTTTTATGTCAAATTTTACCAGTATAGAGTCCGCAGATTGTTTCGTTGCCCAAAGACCAACTTTCATTCTCAAATGAAAAAAATCATTAAAAGCTCCTCCATGTAGAGAGTTGAGTAATTCGAAACCATCAAATTGATAGGTGTGCACTTTTTATTGTTGATTTATGTGCAAATTTACTAGCATATGCTTCGTAGATCATTTCATTGTAAAAAAGACCAACTTTCAATCTTAAATGGACAAAACCATTAAAAGCTCCTTCATCGAGAGAATTGAACAATTTCAAACCATCAATGTTTGTCGGTGAATGCATTTTATTGTTATTTTATGTCAACTTTTACAATTATAGACACCATAGATTGTTTCGTTTCTGAAAGACCAACATACATTCTAAATTGGACAAAACCATTAGAATCTCCTATATGGAGAAAGTTGAGAAATTTAGAACCATCAAGGTTGGTCATTGTACCGTTTTTATTGTTATTTTGTTTCAAATTTTACAAGTATAAGCTTTGCAGATTGTTTCGTTGTTAGAAAGACCATCTTTTGTTCCCAAATGGACATAATCGTAAAAAACTCCTCCATGAAGAGTTGAGCAATTCTGAACCATAAAAGTTAATAGGTCCACACCTTTTATTTTTTTTTATGTCAATGTTTACTCAAATACGCTTTTTATATTGTTTTGGTGGCAAAACACCATTTTTCATTTTCAATTGGAAGAAAGTTTAAAAGCTCCTCTATCGAGAGAATTGAGCTATTTCGAATGATCAAAGTGGGTCTTTGTACACTTTTTATTGTTATTCTATGTCAAATTTTACGAGTATTGGTTCCATAGACTTTTTCGTTGCCAAAAGACCGACCTTCGTTCCCAAAAGGACAAAACCCCTAAAAGCTCTTCAATGGAGAGAGTTGAGCAATTCCGAACCATCAAAGTTGATAGGTGTGAGCTTTTTATTATTTATTTATGTCCAAATTATCTAGCATTCACTTCGTAGATTATTTTGTTGTCAAAAGAACAACTTTTGTTCTCAATTGCACAAAACCATTAAAAGCACCTCTATCGAGAGAGTTGGGCAATGATGAAACAACAAAGCTGGTCGGTGCGTACTTTTTATTGTTCTTTTATGTCAAATTTTACAAGTATAGACTTCGTAGATTGTTTCGTTGCCAAAAGGCCAACTTTCATTATCAAATTGACAAAACCGATAAAAGCTGCTCTAGGGATAGAGTTGAGCAAATTTCAACCATCAAAGTCGATAGCTGTGCAATTTTATTGTTGCTTTATGTCCAAATTTTCTAGTATTTGCTTCATAGATTATTTCGTTGTCAAAAGCACAACTTTACTTATTAATATGACAAAACCGTTAAAAGCACCTCTATCGAGAGAGTTGAGCAATTACGAACCATCAAAGTTGGTGGGTGTATAAAACTGTTAAAAGCTCATCCATGGAGAGAGTTGAGCAATTCCGAACCGTAGATTGTTTCATTGCCAAAAGACCAACTTTCACTCACAAATGAACAAAACTATTAAAAGCTCATCCATGAAGAGAGTTGAGCAATTCCGAACCATCGAACTTGAAAGGTGTGCACCTTTTTTTATTGATTTATGTGCAAATTTACTAATATATGCTTTGTAGATTGTTTCATTGTCAAAAAAGACCAACTTTCAATCTCAAATGGACAAAACATAAAAGCTCCTCTATTGAGAGAAATGAGTAATTTTGAACCATCAAAGTTGGTCGGTGTACACTTTTTATTGTTATTTTATGTCAAATTTGAGAAGTATAGGCTCAGTAGATTGTTTGAATGCCAAAAGACCAACTTTCTATCTCAAATGGACAAAACCGTTAGAAGTTCTTCCATGGAGAGAGTTGAGCAATTTTGATCCATCAAAGTTGATAGCTGTGCACTTTTTATTGTTGCTTTATGTCCAAATTATCTAGTATTCGCATCGTAGGTTTTCTCGTTGTCAAAAGAACAATTTTTGTTCTCAATTGCACAAAACCATTAAAAGCACCTCTATCTAGAGAGTTAAGCAATTTTGAAACGCCAAAGCTGGTTGGTGTGCACTTTTTATTGTTCTTTTCTGTCAAATTTTACAAGTATAGACTCTGTAGATTATTTCGCTGCCTTTTAGATTAACTTTGATTCTCAAATGGAGAAAATTGATAAAAGCTCCTCTAGGGAGAGAGTTGAACAATTCTAAACCATCAAAGTTGATTAGTATGCACTTTTTATTGTTGCTTTATGTCCAAATTTTCTAGTATTCGCTTCATAGATTATTTGGTTGTCAAAAGCACAACTTTAGTTATTAATATGACAAAACTGTTAAAAGCACGTCTATCGAGAGAGTTTAGCAATTTCGAACCATCATAGTTGGTCGATGTACACTTTTTATTATTTTTTTGTGTCAAATTTTAAGAGAATAGAATCCGTAGATTGTTTCATTGCTAAAAGAGCAACTTTTGTTGCCAAATTGACAAAACCATTAAAAAGCTCCTCCATGGCGAGAGTTGAACAATGCGAAACCATCAAAGTTGAGAGGTGTGCACTTTTTATTATTGATTTATGTGCAAATTGACTAATATACGCTTCGTAGATTGTTTCATTGTCGAAAAGACTAACTTTCAATCTCAAATGGACAAATCATAAAAGCTCCTTTATCGAGAGAATTGAGTAATTTTGAACCATCAAAGTTGGTCGGTGTACACTTTTTATTGTTAGTTTATGTCAAATTTTACAAGTATAGGCTCTGTAGATTATTTGGATGCCAAAAGACCAACTTTCTATCTCAAATGGACAAAACCTTTAGAAGTCCTTCCGTGGAGAGTGTTGACCAATTTTGAACCATCAAAGTTGATAGCTGTGCACTTTTTATTGTTGATTTACGTCCAAATTATCTATTATTTGCTTTGTAGATTATTTCGTTGTCAAAAGAAGAACTTTTATTCTCAATTGCACAAAACCATTAAAAGCATCTCTCTCTAGAGAGTTGAGCATTTTTGAAACACCAAAGCTGGTTAGTGTGCACTTTTTATTGTTCTTTTCTGTCAAATTTTACAAGTATACACTTCGTAGATTGTTACATTTGCCAAAAGATCAACTTTCATTCTCAAATGGACAAAATTGTTAAAAGCTCCTCTAGGGAGAGAGTTGAGCAATTCGGAACCACCAAAGTTGATTGGTGTGCACTTTTTATTGTTGCTTTATGTCCAAATTTTCTAGTATTCGCTTCATAAATTATTTGGTTGTCAAAAGCACAACTTTAGTTATTAATATGACAAAACTGTTAAAAGCACGTCCATCGAGAGAGTTTAGCAATTTTGAACCATCATTGTTGGTCGATGTACAGTTTTTATTATTTTTTTGCGTCATATTTTATCTGTCATCTAAAATTAACAAACTTTATATCCACGTAAAGCTTGAGATGTCTAGTTTTCAACGCCGAAAGAATCAATGGAATCGGAGTTTTATAAAAACTGTAGCGGCTATTTGAGCATCAGCACGTCAAACTCCATATCAGCATAAATACTTGACAGCACTTCCAATTTCCGCTTTTCATTCCCAAATCAGTCCCGGTTCATCCAAAACCTATGAAAACCATTCAAAAAACTCATAAGTGGTATATTTAACCATGTTAAAGCGTTGAAACCTCGAACCACACATTAAAATGCAAAGTGACTGTGCAAAACCCAAAAACTCATTTTTGTAAAGAAGAAGACATTCTTTCTTCTAAAATTCTCATCATGGCTTATTCAACCAAAACGACCATACGCACAAGTCATAAATGACTCAAACTAACTACTCAAAGTACGAAATAATTAAAATACTCACGAAAATGAAATATGACCTACTAAACCTCCGTTTGTGCTTAAAATGACTAAAAACACTTTTAAACTAACTCATGTAGAACAAAAGTAGCACGAATAACTCTATAAATAATAAAGTTATCACACCCCCAAACTTACCATTTTGCTAGTCCTCGAGCAAAACAAAACACAACACAAATATCAAACTAATGATTAAAGAGCAAGAGCATGTTAGTATTTCAATCTCAATTAATGCCTCAAGGGTTAAACATCAAGTATAGCTCTAACAAAACTCTAAACATGGAAAATGCTCAAGATTTCAAACCCAAAACCAGCTCCCAACATAGAACCAATCAATGCACATGAACTCCTATCAAATAAACTCAACCTACCACAACCCGAATGAGTTTATGCAAACAAGTGGCAAAGTGTAAAAATATTTAAATAATGAATATTTTTGAACTCCATAGGCTTGCTTTTCACTCTACTCTCCACTAATGTAGGAAAAATGTATCACCAAGGATCGTTAGGACTTTATTAAGCTTGTAATGTTGGGTTAAGGCTCGGGTAAGGATAAACTCATTTAAAGTGACTTACCACCATAGATATGTCAACCAAATTAACCACTTACAATAATCAAACTTACTCCCATATGTAAAAACACATGATAACCCCCAACTTGACTCAATGTCACTCAACCACTACAATCCAACGCTCTTTTATTCATGCAAACATCACTTTTCTTTTCTTTTCTTTTTTGTCACAACCCCCAAACTTAGTTCCTTTTATGAATTTTGGGGTTGTGCTATCTTTTTATTCATTTTTTTTCTTTTTTCAAAAGCAAACAAACAATATAAGAGCATTTCCAAACACCATTCTTCACACTTCTCTCAATTTTCATACACAAACACCATCACTCATATAACAATAATGATCAATATGCCTTGGTGCAAGGTGCAAGGTCCAAAGAGGGAATAAATGAATGGTTGTGGTTATTAATGTGTAGGTGACAAAGAAAATAGGCTTATAGGCTCAAAGGGGTGACTAGGGATATTGTTGCAACCGGTTTTGCGAAAGAATTTTTTTATAAAATAATAGAAGTCGCCACCAATTGAATAGGTGCAATTGGTCACCTTGAAAAATATAATTTTGGTCTATGAAAAAAAAATCCAGAAAAATGGTAAGTGAGTTTGTTGCGTATGGGGAAGGTGTGAGGCACCCCACAACGCCTGTTTTAAAAGCAGTTGTCAACTTAACTTTTATTATCTCATTAAATGACTTTTCCCGAAAATATTAATTGTAGCGTATGTAAAGTGCGATAATTATATAAATTATACAAAAATTATATTAGCTGAAAATAATATTTAGAGAAATATAATAGCTATATAGGATAAAATAATATATAGATATATTCAAAATAGAATGAAATAAACTTATAAAATATATATATATATATATATAAACTATATATGTAAGGCGCAATGATTATATAAATTACACGACAAATTATATAGGATAAAAATAATATTTAAATAAATATAATACTATATAGGAAAAGTAATTTAAGTAGATATATGGTTATACCAAAAAATATATATATATATATGTATAAATAAAATAATTTTATAATATATATAAAAACTATATTAAAAGTCTTAATATTGAGGTTCATATGATTTTTCCATCCAATGGCTAAATGTCCCAAGAAACATTCTCACCTCAAGAATCTATCTGAGGGTGCATCCAATGCATTCCCCAAATATATTCCATCGTAGGCAAAGACTTTTAATATAATCTTTATATAATACATAAGTTTGAAATAAAGTAAAATACAATATAAAATAGTAAACAACATAAAGTAAAATAAGGATAAGAAAAGAAATAGAAATAAAGCCAAAATGTAAATATAATATAAAAATTAAAATAACATAAAATATTATATAAATACGTAATAATGATATAAAGCTAATAACATAATACTACTAATAATAATAATAATAAGATACAAAATTATAATAAGAACAATACGAATATATATATATTTAATAAAAGTAGTAGATAGATAAGTAAAAATTAAAAAATAAATAAATAACAATAAGAAAATAAAATAACAATAATAATTATAATAATAATAATAAACCGAAAGTAGAATAAAATAAAAATAAATAAATGAACAAATAAATAAAATGAAAAAATAAAATATGTAAAATAATAAGAAAATAAAATAAAAATAAGTAGGATAAATAAAGATAAAAATAAAATAAAGAAAAAATGTTGAGAACCGAGTTTTTTATTGGAAATTATACGATATCAATTATCGCAAATCCCCTAATCCAACACATTAAAATATTTAATCACATAATTAACACATAAATCAAACAACATTAAATCAATTATCCAATTCACATATAAACACGTTTCAAATAACATTCACATATAAATATGTTTCAAATAGCATATTAACAATGTTGAAGAATGATGAATGACATGCAATCTCGGTTCCCCTTTTTTTTATTGGCAATCGACTATTTCAATCATACTATTAAATTAGTATGATTTGAAAATTTATAATTAATTGTCTTAATGCAATGAACATACAGAATGTCACATAGAGATTTATTTTCATGCAATTTTCAAATCAAAATGTTAATAAATTCCAAAGCACAAATAATTCATACAATCCATTGGCCCAAACCATTAAATCCAACATACTTACAAAAGTCCAAGTGCTTCACCTAATCCATTTATGGAGCCCAATTATCATCAAATGAATACTCATGTTTAAGTCCAAATAAAAACACCTAAAGCCCCACCACTTAACTCATATCAACTAAGCAATCAACATCAGCATGTCCAACCATTCAAACCAAACAGATAGAAAATCAATCCAGAAGAAAATAAACAAACCAGAAGCAATCCAGAAGCAACCAAACACAAACAAAACAAAGCTAACATGAAATATGTCTCCCCAAAACTCCACTAATGATCACCCGAACATGAGTAAGATAATACAGAAGCTAAACACGCACACTTTTCTTCCAGAATTCTATCCCAATTTCAAAAGCTAACATCCTAAAGACAATTCCAACCATCCAAGCAGCAAACAAAGTATCATCAAGATTCTCAACATCAAAACCGAAACATGCATATTCATAATCCATTCTCAAAATCAAAACCGAAACATGCATATTCATAATCTTATAACAGTAATAGCAAAATCAGGTTCTTAAAATCATCCATATACCTTCCAAATTAAACGCCCGAACACCAAATTTTCACAGAACAAATGGTGTATAGAATCGGAGAAGAATACCCAAAGGAAAACCAAAGTACCAAATGCTTAAGCTCAAAAAGAAAACAGAACGTCAAAAGAGTAGAATCCTCAATAATGCAGCCCAGAAAACCAGAAGAAAAGAAGAGGAATTCCCCAGAAGTCCGAACACCGGCAGAAGCGAAAGCCCCAAAATTTTCCGTCAGAAAAAAAACCGATCCGAGAAAGAATCCTCTCCAAATATTGTCAAAAACAGAAGCAGAAAATTTCCAGAAAAATAGGAAGAAACCAGAAAGCTCCCCAAGAAATTCCAGAAAAATCTCCAATCCCAGAAAAACCAAAAGACAGAAAATTTCCCCCACCAAAAAAAAAACTCCCTCCTTGCCTATTGAAATCTCCTATTTATAACCTAATGAAAACCCAAATCAACTCTCCTATGAATCCCTAAATCATCTCCCAATCTTTTCTGGAATTTCTTTTTTCCTTATGAATATTTAAATCACTCGATCCGTTTCCTCAAACGAATCCAGAAATCGTTCCAAAACCGAAACTATTTCCCCAAATAAGTCCTAGAATCCCTAAATCTAAGACTCCAAATCAATCTTTTGTGTGAACCTTCGAGAGCCCCTCCTCTTTCTTTCCTTTTCAGCGAGATTTCCTCCAATATTTCGAACACCGAATCACTTCCCATATGAATACTAGGTAACCTTCCCTTTCTAAAACCCTAATCACCCTTTCTGTTTCCATTTCTGTCTCTTGTTCCTCTCTATTTCCCTTCTGGTCGCTCTCTTCCTTTCCCTGCTCAAACGCCAACGGCACTCTTCCTCTGCTCTCCGTCTCTCCGCGTTTCCCTTCTTCTCTTAGGTTTAGGTTAACCTATTGGGCTGGGCTTGCATTTAATTTCATGAGTTATTGGTGACTTGGGTCGGGCCTTGCCTTAATCTTAACGGGTTTGGTCTCCTCTTCTCACACTTGGGCTCTTTTATTTAGTTGGGTTATGTTCTTCTTGGGCCTTTGTGTTTGAATTAGACTGGGCTGTGATTGAAAACATATATTGGACTATGCATTTTAAATGGGCTGGATTAATTCATTTGAAATTAATGACTTTGTTTATTGAATTAGAAAAACACCCATGAATTATAATGTAATAATGTAAACCTAATTGTGGGCTTAATTTAAACTCTCATGTATTATTTATTTATTTATTTATGTTCTTACATGTGACACAAGAAAATTTTTATTAATCTTGAGATTCTCCTATGGTTGTGCCCTGGAAAAAAATGGGGTACAACAGCTGCCCCCCTTTACGAGACTTTACGCAGTAAATGACATGTAAAGGTATTGTATCCCAATTTTGACAGTATGAAATTAAAACTATTTGACAACGTTCAAAATACGAGCCGTCTTTTCATTTAACCCGTAATCTAATAAGCACATGCTAATTGCATGAGATTTGATCCATGGAATGATTTAATCCAAATTTAAATAGAATTTTAATCTACGAAATATTTTAATCCAAAGGCCAACTCTTAATCGGAAAGCCAATTTAATTCATAACTTTAGTTCAATGGCCAACTCTTAATCAGGAGGCCATTTTAATCCACAACTTTAATCCAAAAGGCCAACTCTTAATCGGAAGCCCACTTTAATCCTCAACTTTAATCCAAATGCCAACTCTATCGGAAGGCTAATTTAATCCACAATTTTTTCCAAATGCCAACTCTTAATCGGAAGGCTAATTTAATCCGCATCTTCAATCCAAATGCCAACTCTTAACCGGAAGGCCACTTTAAACCTCAACTTTAATCCAAAGGCCAACTCTTAATCAGGAGGCCGCTTTAATCCTCATAACAAATACCAATGATGAATAGTACTTTAACCCAAAAATAGATAACCTGACATTTATTCAAAAATTTAAAAATCCCTTAATATGAAAAACATTCCAATTTAGAGTCGAAATCATGAAATTGGGTCTATGGAAATCTCAACACAGTTGATGCATATTGTTGGTTTTTTTTTACTTAAATAAAAATTGACAATTGTGAGATCTAATTATATTTTTGATAAGGTGGTTTAATGCTAGGAGTTTTTATGGAACTAGGAGTGTGTTGTCGATATATTTATTAAGTGGTAGAATCCGTTTATAAAATTGAAAAGATCATGTTATTAGTCATGTATTGTTTTTCACAAATCTCTACTTGCAAAGTTTGATTGACATAATGCTTGAGATTTTTCTTGATAGGTCTATTGAACAATTCTTTGGGAAACTTGATGCAAGTAATTCAAATGGAAAGGGCTACGTCAAAGGTATTTAAAAAAAAAAGGAAAGAAAGAAAAGAAATAAGGGTATGTATCTCTTGAAATAAAGGGAGCTACCTAAGCTTGACTGTGAAAGCCGCCATGAATTCAAAGGTTTCACCTATTGAAATAAAGGGGGTAATCTTGTATGTTACTTGCATGTGCATAAAAGTACCAAAAGATTTAGATTTGACAACCTATAGAAAGTCAATCTGTTGTATTATGTTTTATCTTGATCTAACAAGTTTATGAGATTCACACATAGATGCACAAGAACGAATAACATGCACCAAATTTCAAGGATATGATGAGGGAGTAGTAAGTCCATTTCTTGAACATATCTTTTGGTAACTCTTCATTATCATTGTTTTAATTCCTTTGATTGAGTATCGAAATCTATAAGTTCCATCCTTGAAACCAATTGCTCTTGATTTCCTATTCTACTTGGATTCTCTTTCATGTGTTTTAATTCTTTGGGATGGCCTAGTTATGTTTTAAGTGGAAATATTTTTTCGACTATGTAGGTCAAATGAGAAGTAAGCTACAATGTCACATCATTTTCTCAAAAATTATAAGAGCTCATTTTTGACAATTGTGGGTCAAAAAGGGGGAGATAATATTTTGAGGGGGAGATAACATAATGAAGGGGAGTTTTTATTTGAATATGTGCTCATGATATTATGCTCGATTTTTGATATGTTTGCATATGTGTGATATTGGTTGGTATTTTGATCCCACAATTGTCAAGGGGGAGATTGTTGGTTTTTTTTTACTTAAATAAAAATTGACAATTGTGAGATCTAATTATTTTTTTGATAAGGTGGTTTAATGCTAGGAGTTTTTATGGAACTAGGAGTGTGTTGTGGATATATTTATTAAGTGGTAGAATTTCACACTAGTTGCAACTCCTAGTAATTGATATTGCTTGGATAATTTCGTTAATCACAAGTGATAATGCATTTAACGAGATAATGATCATGTTATGCTAATGTCATGCAAAAGTGAGATTTGTTTTGTCTCATCTCAAATGCTTTCCATATTGTAGTGCACGTGTGATAATTCCATGCAAAAGTGATATTTGTTAAGTCTTATCTCAAAAGGTCTTTTGTTTGTTTAAAAATTGTTTGTTCAAAGTTGTGTTCTTATCAGGAGATTAGTAAGAGCCAATTCAAGCTTATCACGTGGAGATACTCTATATAAAGGAATGAGTTCAACAAAATAAAGGGACGAAAGCGAGAGGCAGAATGTTGGTGTGTGACAATTGAGTGCTTTCGTAAATCATCTCTCTTGTAATCTTGTCATTTATATGTAAACATTGAAGAGAGAATTGTAGTGAGGTTTATATGTGGGAGTGATAATACATATTGGGTGTTGTTCCTGTTATCTTTGTGAGAAGGAGTGATTCCTTATTTGTGAAATCTTTTGGGAGATCCAAAAGTAGGCTCTACCTAGTTAGGTTGAAGCAAAACACTGAATGGGAGGGATGAGCGATGTCTTTAGATCAAAGATAGGTTTGTAACTCCTGATTCATTTTTAGTGGATTGTTCCTCAAGGTTAGTCGCTCATAGACTCGAGGTTTTTCCCAGGTTGGGTTTTCCTCGTAAAATTCTTGGTGTTTGATTTTCATTTATTTTCCGAAATTTAGTTTCCATATTTGTTGACTAACGATCTTGGTGAGAAATATCAACTTTCACATATGTATAAGAATATGATGATAAAGTTCACTGCCATCCTATACACTTGTGCAATCGCTAATCATGTTTACTGTATCTGCTCCAATCCTTGTCCGATGTACTATTTTTGATTATTTACTTATATATTTCATTATATTCTGTTTGAATAAGCTTAGTAATACGGTTATGCATGAGAAAGATGAGTATTTAAGATAAGAGGTAAATAATAGATTCCCATAGGAGATATTTCGGAAATTTTATTAAGTGAATGCTCGAATGTTGATTAGCATAACAATACAAGAAGGAGTAATTTGAAGAGGGAAGAAAGAATATATGAGTCTTGAAAACGAGATAGCTTATGGTCTGCGCTAAAAACTGCACCAGTTTTTTGCGCATCATATTAACATTTTTCTTTCATCATGCGTAATATCTTTTAACGACATCTGCATTCACTGGGTGAAGCAAGTTATCACTGTCCATTGTGGTTAATCGCAATGCTCCACCAGAGAAGGCCTTTTTCACTACATAAGGTCCTTCATAGCTCAGGGTCCACTTTCCTCGATGATCTTTGTGAGGTGGTAATATCATTTTCAACACCAAATCTCCTTCTTCAAAACTACGTGGGTGAACCTTCTTATTGTGTGCTCTCATCATGCGTCTTTGGTATAATTGCCCTTTACAGATAGCTCGTAATCGCCGCTCTTCAATCAAATTCAGCTGCTCATACCTCGTTTGTATCCATTCCGCTTCTTCTAATTCTGCTTCCAAACAAACTCGAAGTGAAGGAATTTCTACCTCGACTGGTAGAACTGTTTATGTACCATAAACCAATGAGAATGGAGTTTCACCAGTGGATGTGCGTACTGACGTCCGATATCCATACAGGGCAAAAGGGAGTTTCTCATGCCAATCTTTGTAGTTAACCGTCATCTTTCCGATAATTTTCTTAATATTTTTGTTTGCTGCTTCAACTGCTCCATTCATTTTTGGACGATATGGTGTTGAATTATGATGTCCAATTTTGAACTGTTTGCAGAAATCCTTCACCATTTTGCTGTTAAAATTCGTTCCGTTATCGGTAATTATTCTTTTGGGAACTCCATATCGGCATACAATTTCCTTTCTCAAGAATCGGACCACCACACTGCTAGTCACATTGGTATACGAAGAAGCTTCTACCCACTTCGTGAAGTAGTCAATGGCTACCAAGATAAACCGATGCCCGTTGGAATCCTTAGGCTCAATCGTTCCAATGACATCTATTCCCCACATTGAGAAAGGCCATGGTGAGGTCAAGACATGTAATGAGTTAACTGGGACATGCGTCCTATCTGCGTAGATTTGACATTTGTGGCACTTCATCGCATAACCGATACAGTCTTTCTGCATCGTCAACCAGTAATATCCAGCCCTAATTATCTTTTTCGCCATCGCATATCCACTTGAATGAGTTCCACACAACCCTTCATGGATTTCTGCCATAATCTGATTTGCTTCTAACTCGTCCACGCAACGCAACAACACCATCCCGTGATTCCTCTTATATAACACGTTTTCATTCAAGAAGAATGTCCCCGATGGTCTTTTAAGGGTACGTTTGTCATTTTCTGACACTCCTTCGGGGTATAGCTTCTCTTTGAGGTACACTTGAATATCATGATACCATGGTTTGTCATTAGTTTCTTCCTCTACATTTGAACAGTACCCTTGTGCCTCTCGTTTCTCGATCTTAATCACTGGGACTTCCCCTTTTGGGTCTATGTCAAACATGGATGCTAGGGTAGCTAAAGCATCTGCAATTTGATTTTCTTCTCTCGGGATATGGTCAAATTCAATCCAATCAAAAAAATTTGTTAATTTTTTGATATATTGGTGATAAGGAATCAACTTTCCATCTTTCGTCTCCCATTCATCACTCAACTGTTTAACTACTAGCTGCGAATCACCATAAACTTGCAACTTCCTTATATTGGTGTCTATAGCAGCTTGAATCCCCATGGCACACGCCTCATATTCTACCACATTATTCGTACATGTGAAGTATAACTTGGCGGTAAAAAGGGTGACATCTCCTTCTGGTGATATCAATACTGCTCCAATCCCATATCCTATTGCGTTTGAGGCCCCATCAAAACACATTATCCACTTATTCTGTTCAATTGGATCTTCGTCCTCTTTAGATACAGTTAAAACTTCGGCATCCGAAAAACCATGATTCATTGGCCTGAAATCATTAATTGCTCCGTCTGCTAAATAATCTGCTATGGTACTGCCCTTTACAGCCTTCTGAGTGACATACAGGATATCATACTCTGATAGAAGCATCTGCCACTTTGCAATCCTTCCCGACAGTGATGGTTTTTCAAAAATATACTTTATTGGGTCCATTTTGGAAATCAACCATGTAGTGTGATACAACATGTATTGTCGAAGCCTGTGTCCTGCCCATGCTAGTGAACAACAAGTTTTCTCTAACATGGAATAATTTGCTTCACAACTTGTGAACTTCTTACTAAGATAGTATATAGCGTGCTCTATCTTTCCTGCCGAATCATGTTGTCCTAGTACACACCCCATTGAACTTTTCGAGACAGTCAAATATAGAATCAAAGGTCTTTCTGCCACAGGGGGTATCAATACAGGAGGATTCTGCAGGTATTGTTTAATCCTCTCGAAAGCAATCTGGCAATATTCATTCCATTCTTTCGGATTATTCTTGCGCAATAAATTGAAGATGGGTTCACACGTGGAGGTTAGCTGGGAAATAAATCTGGCGATGTAATTCAACCTTCCCAAAAACCCTCTAACTTCTTTTTCTGTACGGGGAGGCGACATTTCCAAAATTGCTTTCAATTTATCTGGATCCACTTCAATGCCTCTCCTACTCACGATGAACCCGAGCAACTTCCCAGAAGTTGCCCCAAAGGTGCATTTTGTTGGATTAAGCCTTAACTGATGCTTTCTCAAACGCTCAAACAACATCCGAAGATTCTCCAAATGGTTTTCTCCCTCTTTTGATTTGGCTATCATGTCATCCACATATACTTCAATTTCTCGATGCATCATATCATGAAACAAAGTAACCATGGCTCGTTGATAAGTTGCCCCAGAATTCTTTAACCCGAATGGCATGACTTTGTAACAGAACGTTCCCCAAAGAGTGACAAATGTAGTCTTTTCACAATCCTCTTGCGCCATCTTAATCTGATTATAACCTGAGAACCCATCCACGAATGAAAATGTTGAATGTTGGGCCGTATTATCTACCAAGATATCAATGTGTGGGAAAGGAAAATTGTCTTTTGGACTTGCTCGGTTTAGATTTCTATAATCAACACACATCCTTACCTTGCCATCTTTTTTAGGTACTGGTACAATATTAGCTATCCATTCCGGATAATGTGCTACCTCAAGAAAACCAACATCAAATTGTTTTTTACCTCATCTCTTATCTTTAGCAGCATATCGGGCTTCAACCTTTTCAATTTTTGCTTTACTGGAGCACACCCCGGTATTAGTGGCAATTTATGTTCCACAATATTTTCATCGAGTCCCGACATATCTTGATATGACCATGCGAAAACATCTTGATATTCATGTAAGAGATCCCTTAAGTGTTTTCTATCATTTCCCTCGAGAGCTTCTCCCATTCTAACCTCCTTTTTGTCCAACTCCGTGCCTAAATTGATTATTTCTGTAACCTCCTGATGTAACCGAACTATTTTTTCCTCCTGGTTGACTTGCCTATCTATTTCAGGTGGGATGTCAACCTCTCCTTCACTCTCATCATCATATTCGACATTGTTAATGAGTGTGTCAAAATTCGGTTCATTAATTTCGCCTTCTTTGCTATCATCGTTTTCAAGCCTGTTAATGGGATGAGATTGGTATTGGAATCAGAATATGGGGAATTTTAACAAATGAAAGAAATATGACATATGAAAACTAAACTTTATTTCATGATTTGAACAATTTTGGAAAAGAAAACATGCGATAGTCGCAATAACATAAGTCTTATTAAACAGAAAGAAATATGCTCTAGAAATGAAAGTTTTATTTTAGCTGCTCTAAGATTTACTTTTGTAGAGCTTGAAAGGGTACTGGCATCTCTAGGCTGGTCTAATTGTTGAGCGTGAAACCCGGGGGACGAGTAATGATGAAATTAGGCCTCATTGTCGATCCTTCTCCCTCTTCTACCGCATCAATCTCACATTCCCCAAACTGGTTACACATGCTCTGGAAAACAAATCTCACCCAGAAGCTGAAGCTGTATCGAGTATACAATCTTCATCCAAGAAACCACCAGACATGAAGCTGTAATAAAGCCATGGGATCTGCTTCCCCTGGTACCCTAATTCAATCCCCTCCACACGGGCCAACCTTTTCATCAGTTTTTCTCTCTGAGCTTGATCTTTATCATCCTGGCTTGGCTCATAACCCAGACCCCAACGTTCAGCATGCTTCTTTATCTGTATGGGCTGAGTGATCCCCTGATCATTTTTTCCCAAGCCTTTTCCTGGACGAAAATCATTATGTAACATCATGGTCACTATGGATCGAGTAACCCTCGACACTCTTGATTTTTTAATTAAATCCCCTTCCTTGACAAGACTCGCAGCAGCAATCTCAAATGATTGGAAAGAACTTTCAATTCCATCTACGGGCGCATCAACATGATTAGACAAACTGGCAACCATCTATTCCGTCTGACCCTTGACAATATACATTCTTCCTTCATGTGCAAATTTCAGCAATTGATGAAGAGAAGATGGTACAGCTCTCGCAGCGTGAATCTATGGTCTTCCCAACAGACAACTATAAGTGGGTAGAATGTCCATGATCACAAAAGGAACATTGAATGTTACATCAGCGATTTCTAATGGCACTTCGATCTCTCCTAAAACTCCGCTTCGTGTGCCATCAAATGCTCTTACAATGATTGTTGCCTGTTTCATGTGTGATCGGTCTATAGGAAGCTTGTCAAATGTCTCCTTGGGCATGATATTCAACAATGAACCATTGTCTATTAGGACGCTTGCTATCTCTTGTCCTCGACACATGGCCGAGATATGTAAAGCCTTGTTGTGTCTCGCTCCCTCTGCTGGGATTTCTTCGTCCGTAAATGATATTAAGTGGGTAGCTAACACATTGCCTACGATCCCATCAAATTAATCCACAGGAATTTTTTTCTGTTACATAGGCTTGATTAAGCATCCTTAACAAGACTTGTCGGTGCGGTTCCGAGCTCAAGATTAATTCTAGGATGGATATTTTTGCTGGAGTCTTTTTGAGTTGGTCTATCACCATGTATTCGCTCTGCCGTACTATTTTCAAGAACTCCTGAATCTCGTCCTCTGTAACTGCCCTTTTTGTCTCTTCTGAGCAAACTATTGGGTCTTCTTTTGTACCCATCTCGTCTGCCCCTGTTACCGCTTTTCCCTTTCTCTTCTTCTCTACCTCAACCTCCGTAAGATCAGTTCAAGCAAACACCCTGCCTGACCTAG
Source organism: Euonymus europaeus (assembly GCA_963580455.1). NCBI lineage: Eukaryota > Viridiplantae > Streptophyta > Magnoliopsida > Celastrales > Celastraceae > Euonymus > Euonymus europaeus. The sequence goes on from OY756969.1 coordinate 11,659,453, forward strand.
TAACTCCACTTACCCCGGAGATATTGTCCACAGATTCCTCGACCTTACTGTTTCCATAATTCCATGGAACCTTCTTGTTGTTTGTGTATGCTAACTGTGGCAATTGACCCTTCCATCTTGGATCATCTTCCAGGTAGTACTATAACACTATTGATTTTGATGGCCCACCTTTCTTGGGACCTTGATAAAATTCCCCATTAGTCATATTCACCTCTTCTTGTTCTTTGTGGCTTTTTCCTACCACAATCTTTTTATCATCCATCAATGACTGTACCTTCTTTCTAAAACTAAAACATCTTTCAACTGAGTGTCCTCGCACTCCTTGTGGAATTCACAACATTCCTGCTCTTGATACCCCTCGTATCTTAAATCGAGCTCCAATTCTTCGGTTTGGATGAGTCCCTCCCTTAAGAGAACTTCCAACAACACGCTCATGGGTGTCATAATCTGTCCAGCATCCCTTACTATAACATCATCACTATCCACGGCATTAACCCCTTCCTCATGGTTAGGAAGTGGGTTATCATTGACACTAGGTTTCTCAATTGCATCAAAATTCAACCAATTTGCCTCTATCATTCCCTGCACTATACGTTTTATTGGGAAGCAATCCTCTGTCGAATGCTCTGACATACTCCATGAGACAAACAAATAGCATCCGGCTTGTACCAATGTGGATAAGGCAAAGTGTAAACCTTTCCAGGAATAGGTGTTATAGCTCCTTGCTCTTGCAATTTGTTGAAACATTGAGTGTAAGTTATAGGGATTGGATTAAAATGCTCTCTGGGCCTATTAGGTCGAGAGTTTTGATAATGGGGGCGTGGAGACTGGTGGTATTGATTAGAAGCCGTGAATGTGATGCTCTAGGCATATTGTTCCGAGGTCGATAATCAGACATGGGAGAACTATAGGGTGGCTGATTATAACTTAAACTGACGTTGTGTACTTTGTTCTCTTTCTTTTTTCCTTTTGCTCCTCTCGACGAATCAAACTTGTCGACATTGATGCTAATACTTCCTCTTCTTATGCCTCGTTCTATTCGCTCGCCGTCATGTATAGTTTCTGATATCCCTGCGTAACCTCCTCCAACCATCTTTGAAGAGTATGGCTCCTAAAGTGCATCAAAAAATGCGTCTCACAAGTCTATTTCTGACAACAGTGGGGTTATTTGTCTAGCCAAGTCCCTCCAACGGTATGCATAGTCTCTGAAACTTTCTCCTTCTCTCATCATTGTATTCTGAAGATCGAATAGGGTTGGGATCTTTGCAACATTGTGCTTGTACTGCTTGGTGAATAGTTCAGCTAAATCTTCCCATGTTGCAACCATTGAAGGATTCAGGCTATTGAACCATCGTTCGGCAACACCTGTTAAACTATCCTAAAAAAAGTGTATCAGGATTTTGTCATCAGCAATGTAGGGATGCATCCTCCTGCAGTACATAGTTAAATGATCCAGAGGTACTCTTGAACCATTGAAGATGGAAAATGTCGGAAGCTTGAAATCTGGTGGAATGTGTAAATCCTTTATCAAACACAAACTCCTCGAACTTAAAGTCCCTGGAGCCTCAAATCCTCTTTCTGACCTCATCCAATGCTCCATCCTTTTGAGACGCGCGACATTGTCCTCCTCAATTTCTTTCTTTGGAGTATCATTCTCTACCTTCACCACTTCGGCTTTGGAAGGAGAAGAATCAACATTATAAGGCTCCTTTTTTGCTCGGGATTCTGACCCTTTACCGTCCCCTGAGGAGTTCTCTTCCATCTTCCCCTTGTCCGCCATCTGCTTCATTAGCATACTAAGTTGTTCTCTTAATTCCGCCACCTCTAGGCTCAACTGATGCTCGCGTTCTGTGGGTTCCATTGCTGCAGTGAGTCGCGATTGCGAGCGAGTGTTATAGCGATGACAATGACTTTTTGTTGATGCAATTTTGTTTATTTCAAAAGAAACCTTGTCAAATGTAAATGAAACTTTATAAGAAATAATATATGCAAATATGATCGTTAATGAAAGGCGTGATAATAGGAATCTTGAACAATATCGCATTTCGAGATTTTATTCATTAGCCATAGAACTTTAAATATAGGAGTTCCGAATACATTGTGTCAGTTTCAACGATTATGAGCAAAATACATAAACTCCTCCTAGATCCTCCAGAGCGTGTCTAACAAGCTGTATGCTGTTACTCTCTTAGACTGGTATGCATTTGTCAATGCATCAATCTCCAAAATTCTTTCCGCTGCTCTATCTCTAATTGTTCTGTCAATTCCTTCTCAAGTTGCTGTATTTTTTGGTCTCGTGTCTCCATTTCTAGCTTTAGATTTGCTTCCTCCCATTCAAACACCCTTTTTCCGTTCTTCTAGCCCTTTTTCGGATCTCTCCTTTTGAACTGCTAGTGTCGCGTATGCATCTCTCAACCTCCTATACTCTCTATCATGCTTAGCCTTTACTGCTTCAACTGTCGCTCGATATTTCAAGATTTCTTCTTCCCTTAGCCCTGTCCTTTGATTCTGTTTGGTCATCTCTAACTCTTCCACTTTTCTTTCAGCTCATCGGGCTTTTTCCTCCGCTTTGGCCACCTTTTCTACCCATTCTCTTCTTTTTGTCTCCCACTGCTCCTTGCCCAAAGTCCTTAGTCCTTCCTCTAACTGAGCTTTTAATAATATATTCTCCTGCCTGACTTTGGCATTCTCTAACTCATATCTTGCTTGAGCTTCAGCCATATAATCTACTGGTTCATCAAAAGTGTGTACTAGGACTGTAAAACTCTGGACTTCTGGTGCAGTGCATCTTTTCTTTCTGCTTGCTTGCCACACCTGATATCCTTCGCTGGTACTTCCTCGATAAACTCCTCTTTTAACTCGTTGAACCTGCTTCCAGGATTCCAATACTTTTCTGATCTCCTCTGTTCTTCCACTTTCATAGTCAAAAGCAAAATTAGCCAGTCCGTGGGTCATGGGGATAAATTGTTTGTGTGTTAACTGCCTTAAGACCAATGTAGGAGCGTATGCAATAGCTCTCCATAATCCCAAGAGAGGAACCCAAGGGTAGCTTCCACAACGATAAATGGCCGATCCTGTACCCATCCAGGGTGCTTGCCATACGACCTCATCTAGTGACAATAAGAACTCCTTCCATCTTTCCGTGCCGGGTGATCTTTTCGGCCACTCAGCAGCTGCAAACTCCGCAATAGGGCTACTATACCTCATGTATGCTCTTGAAAATTTGATTGTAGGATAACCAAACTGAGGGAGTGCTGGAAGATGTCCCATAATCCACATGGTCAACAACGCCGCACAAGCTCTGAATTGTCCCCTACCTTGTTCTCTACAATACTTCAACATTCGAAAAGTCTCTGCTAATATAGAAGGAACCGGATCAGCTCCATTCAAGTATTGTTCAAAGAAGATAATCACCTGTCCATCCACGTACCCTTTAATCTTTGGAAAAATGACTGTCCCATATATCAACAGTGCTAGAGCTGCAAAATCCTTGTCATCACTCAAATGGGCCCGAATGTATTGAATGAGGAAATTGCAAGATATGCACTCACTACCCTTTGCTCCTTTTTCTCTCATCTCCTTCTCAAACTCGGACTTGTGGATTCCTAGAATTTTGGACAATGCACTTTTAACCCCTGCTCTACGCCCTGGATTATAAATGCCCTTGAGGCCCTCTTTTGGAATTTTCAGCAACTCTTCGTACTCCTCCAAAGTAGGGGTTAGATCATAGATCCCCAAAGTAAAGCAGTAATATGATGGATCATAAAAACTCAACATCGCTTCGAGTAGAGGCACATCAACAGCTACAGCACAAAGATACGCAATGTGACCAAATCTCCCATTGAACACATGATGTCTTTCCACAGAAATACCATTCCACAGATCTCTGATTTCCTTGAGATCGCATCTGTCAAACTCTATACTCTTTAGGGGAGGTAATTGTATGTTCTCACTAGATAGAAGGCCATCCCCATACTGTCTTTGTCCCCAATGTGATTCTCTAACCACCTCTTCAATATCATGTACTTCATGCTCCATCGTGTCAACTGACACAGTATTGCTTCACACGTCCATGAATTCTGGATAACCTCTCGATTCCGATAGTGTTCAAGATTCCTATTTATACAATGCAAGTTTTAAAAACAATGTAAAAAAGAGCAAAATCAAAAATATGTACAAAAATCACATATATACCAAACCACCTATATACATCATACATACAAATAAAATCACATATGTACAAGTCACACACACACACACACACACATATATATATATATATGCAATAAAACAAAGTTTTACTTATACAAATAAAATCACATAATGTACAAGAAAAATACTAAACACATGTATACAACGAAACATTATTTATACAACTAAAATCACATATGTACAAAACATCAAATATGTACAAGAAAAACAAACAAAAGACAACATACACGTATATACAACAAAGCATTATACCAATGAAATCACATATGTAGAAGAAAAGATAATATACCCATATACAATATAGAATTATTTACACAAATAAAATCACCTATGTACAAGAAAAACAATATTCATATACATATACACAACACAACAAAACAACATATATACAAACACAAATAAAATCACATGAACAAAACGACATATGTACAACCAAGCACAACAATAATATATACCACACAATAAGGGTTAGAAATAGTTTCCTATGTCTTATAACCCTAGGGTCATTGGTTATGGATGGTCTAGGCTCCCGACTTATCCCCCGCTAGTGTCCATTGCTGGAATAGCCTGGGTCCCCCTTCATAGAGGAGTGGGTCGAGTGAGGATTTTTCGCGAGCCTGCACGGGGATTGGAATCCCTTGAAGGGTTTTGAGCCCTAGTTGTTGGACTCATAAAAGGGAACAGTGCTCAATGTGTGAGGACAAATAATATATATATATATATATATATATATATAAAAGCTCATATAACAGATCAATAATACAACATTTTCAAACATATCAATCAAATTTAAAGAAATAAAACACCAAATACATTCAATTCAAAAACAAACAAAATCAAATAATGGGATAAGAAAAATTAAATTTTAAAGGGCCCAACTCACTAGTTTTTTTTTTCTAGATATAAAAACTAGTTTTCCCCAGTAAAGTCGCCAGTTGTCGCAACCGGTTTTGCGAAAGAATTTTTTTATAAAATAATAGAAGTCGCCACCAATTGAATAGGTGCAATTGGTCACCATGAAAAATATAATTTTGGTCTACGAAAAAAAAATCCAGAAAAAGGGTAAGTGAGTTTGTTGCGTATGGGGAAGGTGTGAGACACCCCACAACGCCTGTTTTAAAAACAGTTGTCAACTTAACTTTTATTATCCCATTAAAAGACTTTTCCCGAAAATATTAATTGTAGCGTATGTAAAGTACGATAATTATATAAATTATACAAAAATTATATAAGATGAAAATAATATTTAGAGAAATATAATAGCTATATAGGATAAAATAATATATAGATATATTCAAAATAGAATGAAATAAACTTATAAAATATATATATATATATACAATAATTTTATAATATATATAAAAACTATATATGTAAGGCGCAATGATTATATAAATTACACGACAAATTATATAGGATAAAAATAATATTTAAATAAATATAATAGCTATATAGGAAAAGTAAATTAAGTAGATATATGGTTATACCAAAATATATATATATATATGTATAAATAAAATAATTTTATAATATATATAAAAACTATATTAAAAGTCTTAATATTGAGGTTCATAGGATTTTTCCATCCAATGGCTAAATGTCCCAAGAAACACTCTCACCTCAAGAATCTATTCGAGGGTGCATCCAATGCATTCCCCAAATAGATTCCATTGTAGGCAAAGGCTTTTAATATAATCTTTATATAATACATAAGTTTGAAATAAATTAAAATATAATATAAAATAGTAAACAACATAATGTAAAATAAGGATAAGAATAGAAATAGAAATAAAGCCAAAATGTAAATATAATATAATAATTAAAATAACATAAAATATTATATAAATACGTAATAATGATATAAAGCTAATAACATAATACTACTACTAATAATAATAATAAGATACAAAATTATAATAAGAACAATACGAATATATATATATATTTAATAAAAGTAGTAGATAGATAAGTAAAAATTAAAAAAAATAAAATAAAAATAAAATAAAAATAAAATACCAATAATAATTATAATAATAATAATAAACCGAAAGTAGAATAAAGTAAAAATAAATAAATGAATAAATAAATAAATAAATAAATAAAATAAAATATGTAAAATAATAAGAAAATAAAATAAAAATAAGTAGGATAAATAAAGATAAAAATAAAATAAAGAAAAATGTTGGGAACCGAGTTTTTTTATTGGAAATTATACGATATCAATTATCGCAAATCCCCTAATCCAACACATTAAAATATTTAATCACATAATTAACACATAAATCAAACAACATTAAATCAATTATCCAATTCACATATAAACACGTTTCAAATAACATTCACATATAAATATGTTTTAAATAGCATATTAACAATGTTGAAGAATGATGAATGACATGCAATCTCGGTTCCCCTTTTTTTTATTGGCAATCGACTATTTCAATCATACTATTAAATTAGTATGATTGAAAATTTATAATTAATTGTCTTAATGCAATGAACATACAGAATGACACATAGAGATTTATTTTCATGCAATTTTCAAATCAAAATGTTCATAAATTCCAAAGCACAAATAATTCATACAATCCATTGGCCCAAACCATTAAATCCAACATACTTACAAAAGTCCAAGTGCTTCACCTAATCCATTTATGGAGCCCAATTATCATCAAATGAATACTCATGTTTAAGTCCAAATAAAAACACCTAAAGCCCCACCACTTAACTCATATCAACCAAGCAATCAACATCAGCATGTCCAACCATTCAAACCAAACAGATAGAGAATCAATCCAAAAGAAAATAAACAAACCAGAAGCAATCCAGAAGCAACCAAACACAAACAAAACAAAGCTAACATGAAATATCCCAAAACTCCACTAATGATCACCCGAACATGAGTAAGATAATACAGAAGCTAAACACGCACACTTTTCTTCCAGAGATCAATCCCAATTTCAAAAGCTAACATCCTAAAGACAATTCCAACCATCCAAGCAGCAAACAAAGTATCATCAAGATTCTCAACATCAAAACCGAAACATGCATATTCATAATCCATTCTCAAAATCAAAACCGAAACATACATATTCATAATCTTATAATAGTAATAGCAAAATCAGATTCTTAAAATCAGCCATATACCTTCCAAATTAAACGGCCCGAACACCAAATTTTCACAGAACAAATGATGTATAGAATCAGAGAAGAATACCCAAAGGAAAACCAAATTACCAAATGCTTAAGCTCAAAAAGAAAACAGAACGTCAAAAGAGTAGAATCCTCAATAATGCAGCCCAGAAAACCAGAAGAAAAGAAGAGGAATTCCCCAGAAGTCCGAACACCGGCAGAAGCGAAAGCCCCAAAATTTTCCCTCAGAAAAAAAAACCGATCCGAGAAAGAAACCTCTCCAAATATTGTCAAAAACAGAAGCAGAAAATTTCCAGAAAAATCCCCAGAACCCGAAAGGAAGAAACCAGAAAGCTCCCCAAGAAATTCCAGAAAAATCTCCGATCCCAGAAAAACCAAAAGACAGAAAATTTCCCCCACCAAAAAAAAAACTCCCTCCTTGCCTATTGAAATCTCATATTTATAACCTAATGAAAACCCAAATCAACTCTCCTATGAATCCCTAAATCATCTCCCAATCTTTTCTAGAATTCCTTTTTTCCTTATGAATATTTAAATCACTCGATCCGTTTCCTCAAACGAATCCAGAAATCGTTCCAAAACCGAAACTATTTCCCCAAATAAGTCCTAGAATCCCTAAATCTAAGACTCCAAATCAATCTTTAGTGTGAACCTTCGAGTGCCCCTCCTCTTTCTTTCCTTTTCGGCGAGATTTCCTCCAATATTTCGAACACCGAATCACTCCCCATATGAACACTAGGTAACCTTCCCTTTCTAAAACCCTAATCACACTTTCTGTTTCCGTTTTTGTCTCTTATTCCTCTCTATTTCCCTTTTGGTCGCTCTCTTCCTTTCTCTGCTCAAACGCCAACGGCGCTCTTCCTTTGCTCTCCGTCTCTCCGCGTTTCCCTTCTTCTCTTAGGTTTAGGTTAACCTGTTGGGCTGGGCTTGCATTTAATTTCATGAGTTAATGATGATTTGGGCTGGGCCTTGCCTTAATCTTAACGGGTTTGGTCTCCTCTTCTCACACTTGGGCTCTTTTATTTAGTTGGGTTATGTTCTTCTTGGGCCTTTGTGTTTGAATTAGACTGGGCTGTGATTGAAAACATATATTGGACTATGCATTTTAAATGGGCTGGATTAATTCATTTGAAATTAATGACTTTGTTTATTGAATTAGAAAAACACCCATGAATTATAATGTAATAATGTAAACCTAATTGTAGGCTTAATTTAAACTCTCATGTATTATTTATTTATTTATTTATTTTCTTACATGTGACACAAGAAAATTTTTATTAATCTTGAGATTCTCCTATGGTTGTGCCCTGGACAAAAATGGGGTACAACAGATATAATCATGCAAAAGGTGGCTAAACAGGCTTAATCGGTCCAAAGATGGCCTAATTCATTTCCTTAGTGATGCAAATCCTACTATTTCGCCTCAAGTATTGTTCAACAAGTTCTAGAGTTTGTTTGAGATCACACAAAACCCACTTTCTCGACATAAGCCTTTTCTAAGTCATAGCTTGGTTAAATGCACCAAAATTATGCTCAATATACATGAAAGACCCAAAAATAGGAAAAAACCAGTCCCAAATTCAAGCACTTAAACAAAAACCACATTCGTCAATTTCCAAAGCTATACTAAGTTCAACAGTTATCATCATCGGCTATTGGTCTTTAAACACAACCTACTCAATAGTTCTAAGCTCAAAAAACACAGACTTTTATGTTTTTTTATTTTGTTTTTTTTTTCTTGTTTTCAAACAAATTACTCCCCCACACTTAAACTACACATTGTCCCCAATGTGATAAGTATGCAGACAACTCAAACAACAATAAAATAATGTAAACAGGAAGTTAAAGATGCAAAGGTGAGGGAACTTAGCCGGTTTTGAAGGCCCGCAATGCCATCCATAGGAAAAGGAAATCGCCAAGTCGCCTCCTCGGGTTACCTCCCAAGCAGTGCTAAGTTTTACGTCTTCAGCCAGACATAATACCCGAAACATGAATCACTTTACATCATCAAGCATCCAAGAGGCTCGTTGTCTATCAAAATTGGCTTCGTAATATGGCTTCAAACGATGTCCATTCACTTTGAAACTAGAGCTGTCCAGATCTTGTCGAATTTCAATAGCTCCATAAGGAAATATTTGCACAATAGTGAAAGGACCAGACCATCTAGTTTTTAATTTTCCTGGAAACAGTCGAAGGCGCGAGTTAAACAACAATACTCGCTGCCCCACAAAGAAGTCCTTTTGAACAATCCGCTTGTCATGCCACTTCTTTGTATGGTCTTTAAAAATTCGGGAACTTTCATACGCTTCATTCCAGAGTTCCTCTAATTCATTCAGTTGTAAACACCTCTTTTCACCAGCCAAATTCAGATCAAAATTCAAAGCTTTAACAGCCCAAAAAGCGTTATGCTCAAGCTCTACAGGTAGATGACACGCCTTGTCAAAAACAAGCCTATAAGGAGACATTCTAAGAGGAGTTTTATATTCAGTTTTGTATGCCCAAAGAGCATCATCAAGATGTAAACTCCAATCTTTTCGGGAAGTATTAACAACTTTCTCCAAAATTCTTTTGATTTCCCATTTAGTCACCTCAACTTGTCCACTTGTTTGTGGATGATAGGGTGTAGCCACTTTGTGTGTAACTCCATATTTTACCAACACTGAATTGTAGAGCCGATTGCAAAAGTGTGCTCCGCCATCACTAATAATGAACCTTGGAGCTCCAAAGCGAGAAAAAATATTTTTTTGAATAAATTTGACCACCACTTTGGAGTCATTAGTGGGAAGAGTTGCTGCCTCCACCCATTTGGACACGTAATCCACCGCAACAAGAATATATTCATTGCAAATGAAGAAGAAAACGGAACCATAAAATCAATCCCCCACACATCGAACATTTCCACCTCCAAAATACTGTTTAGGGGCATTTGATTGCGATTAGAGATATTACCCGTTCTTTGACAACAATCACAAGTAGTGACAAATCTATGAGTATCCTTGAAAAGCGTAGACCACCAAAATCCGGATTGTAATACCTTAGCCACAAATTTTGCTAACCCATAGTGACCTCCACAAGCCATGGCATGACAATGTTGCAATATATCCTCCATCTCTGACTCGGGCACACACCTCCGAATAATCTGATCCAAGAAATGTTTCCATAGATCATCCCAATAATAGTGCTTAACATCAGAAAAGAATTTCTTTCTTTGATGCGTAGACAAGCCTGTAGGAATTACTCAGTTGGATAGATAATTGGCAAAATTAGCAAACCAAGGTTCTTCCAATTTGTCAACCGTGTATAGCTTTTCATTGGGAATAAACTCACTAATAGGGACCACATCACTGCCATCTTCATGCACCAGTTGCGACAAATGGTCAGCCACAACATTTTCGGATCCTTTCTTGTCTTTTATCTCAATGTCGAATTCTTGTAGAAGAAGAATCCATCTAATAAGCCTCTGTTTGGCTTCTTTCTTGGACAATAAATATTTCAAGGCTGAATGATCAAAGTAAACAATCACTTTCGAGCCAATCAAGTAAGAGTGAAATTTGTCCAAAGCAAATAGTACCGCTAATAGCTCTTTCTCCGTAGTGGCATAATTCAATTAGGCATTGTTGAGTGTCCGACTAGCATAGTAAATGACTTGTAAAAGCTTATCTTTTCGCTGCCCCAAAACAGCCCTGACAACGTAGTCACTTGCATCATACATAATCTCAAATTGGTAGGCTCCAATCGGGTGCGATAATGACAGGTGCCGTAGTGAGCTTCTCTTTAAGCAACTCAAATGCCTTCAAACACTCTTGATTGAAATCAAAATCTGCATCCTTGAGGAGAAGAGAACATAGGGGTTTTGTAATTTTTGAAAAATCCCTAATAAATCTCCGACAAAATCCCGCATCTCCTAAAAAGCTTCGGATAGCTTTCACACTTGTTGGAGGAGGTAACTTTGAAATTGTCTCTATTTTTGCCTTTTCCACTTCAATGCCCTTTTCTAAAATTCTATGCCCAAGCACAATGCCTTCTTGTACCATAAAATGACACTTCTCCCAATTTAAGACCAAATTAGTTTCTACACATCGTTGCAATACCAGTGGCAAGTTGTGTAAACAAGCATCAAAAGATGGACCAAAAACTGAAAAATCATCCATGAAGACCTCGATAAATCCTCCACCATATCTGAAAATATGCTCATCATGCATCGCTGAAAAGTGGCAGGTGTATTGAACAAACTGAAAGGCATCCGCCTATATGCAAAAGTACCAAAAGGGCATCTAAAAGTTGTCTTTTCTTGATCTTCGGGAATAATAGGAATCTAATTATACCCAGAATATCCATCCAAAAAGCAGTAGTAAGCATATCCGGCCAATCTCTCAAGCATCTGATCAATGAAAGGCAAAGGAAAGTGATCCTTGCTTGTAGCATTGTTGAGTTTCCTATAATCAATGCATACCCTCCAACCAGTGACAATACGTGTAAGAATTAGCTCATTAACTTCATTTTTTGCCACTGTCATACCTCCTTTCTTCGGCACAACTTGAGTAGGACTCACCCAACTACTATCATAAATTGGATATATTATTCTAGCATCTAACGGCTTCAAAACTTCAGCCCGAACAACCTCCTTCATGTGTAGATTTATCTTCTTTGATGCTCTACTGTAGGCTTGTAGTCATTGTCCATTAAAATATGGTGCATACACATGGATGGGCTGATCTCTTTAATATCCGCAATGGTCCACCCAATAGCTATCTTATACTCCCTTAAAACATGTAAAAGTTTCTCCTCTTCAAGTGAATTTAGTTTTTCAGCAATAATAACTGGAAGAGTCTCATTCTCACCAATATAGACATATTTTAAGTGAGTTGGCAGCGGTTTGAGTGTCAATAAAGGTGCCAAAATCACATTCGGTAAAGGCTTTGAAGGTGCCAAACCAAGTTCTTCAAACTTTTCTCTTCTCCATGGCTTAGTTGACTTATTTGAGTCAAGATAATGAGCACATTCAGCAAGTGTAGGGCTGCCATCTGCTGCCATAATACTCTTTTGCAATGTTGTCTCCAAGGTATTAGTTGTTAAGTGTTCTACAAAGTCTTCCATGACCCACCTATCAATAATGTCTAAGCTGAAACAATTTTATGTATCTTGCTGTGACTTCTTCACTGCATTAAACACCTGAAAAGTGACTGTCTACTCCCCCACTCTCATTGTAAGCAAGCCTTGCTCCACGTCAATAAGTGTGCGAGCTGTGATTAAGAATGGACGGCCCAAAATCAATTGTGTGTCTGAGTCTCCTGGCATGTCTAATACCAGAAAATCTATGGGAAAAATCAGCTTTTCAAACCTTACCAATAGATCTTCAATAATGCCCTCAGGATAATTTATAGAGCGATCAACCATCTATAAAGAAACTATAGTTGCCTTAATATCTCCAATGCCCAAAGTCTTTGCAACAGATAATAGTAAAAGGTTGATGCTAGCCCCCAAGTCACATAAAGCTCGCTCAAATAATTGGGTGCCAATCACACATGGAATTTTGAAACTCCCTTTATCACTCAACTTTGGTGAAAGTTTTTGTTGCAAAATAGCACTACATTCCTCGTTAAGCTGAATCATCTCATGATAACCGAATTTCCTCTTCTTGGAAAGGATGTCTTTCATGAACTTGGCGTATTTCGGCATCTGCTCGAGAGCCTCTGCAAAAGGAATATTTATCTCCAATTTTCTGAACATAGAGAGGAATTTGGAGAATTTCTCATTATCTTTCTTTTTTTGTAGCCTTTGCGGATATGGAATAAGAGGTACATAAGTAGGAACTAAAACTGCAACTGTCTGAGCTGTCTTATCAACTGATTCTTCAACTCTAGGTATTGAAATAGTGTCTCCAATGTCAGATTCTACCCGTTGGTCCTCTTTCTCTACAACAAGATCAATGGCAGTTTTAACTTGCTTTCCTCGCCTTAAAGTGATGGCTTTCGCTTGTTCCAGATTTTTTGGATTTATTTCAGTCTGACTTGGCAAGGATCCTTTGTCTCTACCACTAATAGCCTTAGCTAGCTGTCCCACTTGAATCTCCAATTTTCGAATGGATGCTTGTTGATTTTGAAAATTGGTCTTTGTCTCTGCCATGAATTGTGTAGAGATTGTAGTTAACTAAGTCAAAGCATCTTCCAGCTTTACCTTCTTTTTTTGAGGAGCGTAAGCAGGTGGTGGTCTCTGCACATTTTGATTGTTTGACCATGAAAATTTTGGATGATTCCTCCAGCCAGGATTGTAGGTGTGGGAGTATAGGTTATTGTTCTGTCTATTGAAATCTCCAACTTGATTAGCTTGCTCCATGGTGGTTGTACACTCAGATATGAGGTGAGAACCTGCACAAAAATCACATATATTAGCTGGAGAATTATGGGAATTAATGCTCATAGAATCAACTTTCTTAGTAAGAGAGGAGATTTGTGCGGTTAGCATAGCCATTGCATCAAGCTTAAGAACAGGAGTTGGTTTAGGATTTATCCTCTCGCGCGGGCATTGGTAGCTGTTTATGGCCATTGTTTCCAGCAATTCCGATGTTTCTTGATGATTCTTTTCCATTAGTGCTCCACCAGATGTAGCATCAACCAAAGTACGGCTGTTTGCACCTAACCCATTATAAAAAGTTTGCATTTGGATCCACTCTGGAATCTCAAGTTGCGGACACTTTCTCAGCAACTCTTTGAACCTCTCCCAAGCTTCACAAAGTGGCTCCTTGTCATATTGAGTAAATGTCAGAATTTCTTGGCGGAGCTTTGCAGTCTTCGCAAGTGGGAAATATTTTGCCAAAATTTTTTTTTAGATCATCCCATGTCCGAATGGAGTTTGTAGGTTCTGAGTGTAGCCATTGCTTCGCCTTGTCTTTCAATGAGAATGGAAAAAGTCTCAGTTTGATAGTATCATCAGAAACGCCTTGACTTTTGAATGTGTCACATATCTCTAAAAAAGTTGCCAAGTGAATATTTGGATCTTCGCTTGGCTGCCCATAGAAAGTGGAAGTTTGCTGTAGAAGCTGAATCGTATTTGGCCGAATTTCAAAAGTTTGAATGTTAAGTCTCTGCCTTTGGATGGCTGATTGAGTGGCTGTTGGTGTAGCGTACTCCCTTAGAGTCCTCAAAGGTAGATCTTGTTCAGTGATAAAATACTACCAAAGCAATGTCAAGAAATTGTGCTTAAAAGCTGAATTTTCAAGATTATTGTACTTAAGACCTTCTTGAATGTTTTGCAGGTTAAGAGGTAGTAAGAGCTGTCCGAATGAGATTTGATCTTCAGAAAAGTTTTAGAGGACACTTCAAGCTTTGCAGTAAGTGCTGGTTCACAAAAATCGGAGTTCGTTTGGGCCTCTGAAGGTTGCCTCAAAGTCAAGTTTGGAAGTTATATCCGAAGCAGAATTTCTGTTTGAAGACCAGACCTTTAGAAGCCCATAACGTGAGCTTGTGATGTCCAAATTGAGTGATTCAAAAGCCCATAATTATCTACACATTTTTATCTACAATATTGATGAAGGGTTTGAGTTCATAATAGGCTTTTTTGAGGCCCAGAATGCAGTTACAAGATTAGTGTGTAAATTGGAAGTTGATGTCATTGATGATACCATTTCCATTCAAAGAGTGGACAATCCACCACACGAATTTGATGCAAAATCCACCACCAAAAGATGGCACTAACTCCTCCACTATGTGCTCATTTTCTCTATAAATAGAGAGGAGAAGGAGTAGAAGAAGGGAGCTAGGAAGAGGGAGCTTGGAGAAGGAGTGGAAGCAAAAAGAGGAGAAGGAAAAGAAGAAAACAAGGCTTGTGTTTGTAATTATGTTTTTATGTTTCATGTTTTATTTGGTTATGTATAACTAAACTCTTGTTAGTTAGGGCTTGTCTTGAAGCCCTAAGCATGCTTTCAATTTTATAAGTTGTGTGGATTTCAATTTTTACAAGCATGATGATTTTGATTTTTCCATGTTATGTGAGTTCTAGTAATTGTGTTTCTTTGAGTAGCTAACTTTGAAACATGTATTAGAATTAATTGTTGTAGATTTCAATTTTATAAGTTGTGTGGATTTCAATTTCTTTGTCTTAATTTTTATCTATTACAAGATTTAACCCCCCTTTTCCCCCTTTTATAATTGTATTAATTATATTCAAGTGTTAGATTGTATATCTATTAGCATCACTCCTTGTGGGATCGACTCTTACTTGTTCACTATATATTAATTGTACATTTGTAAATATATTTTAAATTGTTACTAACTGTAACATTCAGCCATGATCAATGTCTTGGTGGTCTCTACTTGCTTCTTATTTTCCCGTTTAAGTATATGAAAGGTTCGCTCGATCTTAGGATCAAAGGAAACTCACTCCAAGCTTCGCGAACATTTTTTTTTCAGAATTCATGCACAGTCAAGAGCACCTAAAACAGAAAAATTAAAATCTAGAGTATGTCTTGAATCAAACTAATGTCAATAGTATAATAAATTAAAATAGCCCTCGACAACAGATCCAAAAACTTGTTGTGAAAATTATTCGCAAGCGCACGAAATCGCAAACAAGTAATATAGTGTTCAAAGACCAAATATCGAACCCTCAAGGACTATTTAATTCAATCAACTATAGACTACTAATTCAATCGCAAAATAGTACGTAGATAAAAAATTAAGTTTGAATAATTGCAGAATCAAGATTACGAAGCACTAGAGCACAGGATTTCACCATAGCTATCTCAATTGAATCTCAGTTTAATAAATCTTGGACAATTAATCTTGTTATCAGTCAATTTTTCCTAATTTATTTGACACACCTTCTCAGACTATATCAAAACTACTCCTAATCAACAATCATCTCTTTCAAGCATGATTAAAGAAATCAGAGGCGCATTAAAATCAATGGAGAACCATAACAATACTACATAAATTATGAATCCATGTCTGGCATCCAATCAATTTAAGACATTCAAGATACAATCAATATCATGTTCTTCCTTTCAGACAAAACAATCATAAATAAATCAATCAAACATTGGCCATATGTTTAAAAGCATTAAGAACCATCCTGAACACATAACAATGAATAAAAGCCAAGAATTTATTAAAACTTTGAATTCGATGAAGAACCACCAGGCTACATCAAAGCTCTAGTAAGAAGAATAAGTTCTTGACATCAAACATAGAACCAAAGCAAAGAAGAGAATTACAACCCACCTATGAATGTAAGAGTGAATTGAATCTCTCAATTGCCTTCTTCTTTGTTCCAGCGATTTTTCTCTCTCTTCTGTGTGTGTGTGCTGCTGCCTCTTGTTTTGTGTCCCCTCACAGGCACGTTTTTTGCCCTAATATTCTCCACCAAGGGACCTCCTTCATTCCTCTTTTTAATTTGTCCAAAATACCCTCTTTGATGAAGTTGAAATTCCAAAAATACCCATTTTCTGCTGCTGCATAATCCGTCTAGCTTTTATGGCCAGAAAAGATTACCATTTTACAGTATTCTAAAGCCAGAATTTGAGAAAGTGTAAAACATAATAGTTGTAGCCCTTCCTCTTATATTTCCAATGCATCTTAAATCACATTTTTTTGGGCAGTGGAGTGAAATTTAGAAAGATAAAGTGAAGGACACTCAAACTGGACTTGAACCTCTGCTGCAGCTAACTTTTTATAGTCTCAACTTCTTTATCTGTCATCTAAAATTAACAAACTTTATATACACGTAAATCTTGAGATGTCTAGTTTTCAAAACCAAAAGAATCAATTGAATTGGAGTTTTATAAAAACTGTAGCGGCTGTTTGAGCATCAACACGTCAAACTCCATATCAGCATCGGTAGTTGATAGCACTTCCAATTTCCGCTTTTCATTCCCGAATCAGTCCCGGTTCATCCGAAACCTATGAAAACCATTCAAAAAAATCATAAGTGGTGCCACAAATTAAAATGCAAAGTGGCTGTGCAAAACCCCAAAACTCATTTTTGTAAAGAAGAAGACATTCTTTCTTCTAAAATTCTCATGATGGCTTATTGAACCGAAACGACCATACGCACAAGTCATAAATGACTCAAACTAACTACTCAAAGTACGAAGTAATTAAAATACTCACTAAAACGAAATATGACCTACTAAACCTTCGTTCGTGCTTAAAATGACTAAAAACACTCTTAAACTAACTCATGTAGAACAAAAGGAGCACGAATAACTCTATAAATAATAGAGTTATCAGGTGTGCACTTTTTATTGTTCATTTATGTCAAAATTTTCAATTATAGACTCTGTAGATTGTTTCATTGCCAAAAGACCAACTTTGTTCTCAATTGGAGAAAACAGTTAAAAGCTCTTCCGGGGTGAGAGTTGACTAATTTTTCAACTATCAAAGTTGATAGGTGTGCACTTTTTATTATTGATTTATGTGTAAATTTACTAGTGTATTCTTGGTAGATCATTTCATTGCCCAAAAGGCCAACTTTCGATCTTAAATGGACAAAATCGTTAAAAGCTCTTTCATCGACAGAATTGAGCAATTTCAAACCGTAAATTTTTTTCGGTGTATGCTTTTTATTGTTATTTTATGTCAAATTTTACACGTATAGGATCTGTAGATTGTTTCGATGCCAAAATATCAACTTTCTATCTCAAATAGACAAAACCGTTAAAAGCCCCTCCATGAAGAGATTTCAGTAATTTCAAACCATTAAATTTGATAGGTGTGCACTTTTTATTGTTGCTTTATGTCCAAATTGTCTAGTATTCGCTTCGTAGATTATTTCGTTGTCAAAAGAACAACTTTAGTTCATAATTGGACAAAAGCGTTACAGCACCTCTATCGAGAGAGTTAAGGAATTCTGAACCATCAAAGTTGATAGGTGTGCACTTTTTATTGTTGCTTTATGTCCAAATTTTCTAATATTTGCATCGCAGATTATTTCATTGTCAAAAGCATAACTTTCGTTCTCTATATGACAAAACTGTTAAAAGCACCTCTATCGAGAGAGTTGGGCAATTTTGAACGATCAAAGTTGGTACGTTAACACTTTTTATTGTTCTTTTATGCAAATTTTACTAGTATAGACTCTGCAGATTGTTTAGTTGACAAACGACCAACTTTCATTCCAAAATGGACAAAACCGCTAAAAGCTTCTCCATAAAGAGAGTTGAGCGATTCCGAACCATCAAAGTTGATTTGTGTGCACTTTTTATTGTTGATTTATTTGCAAATTTACTAGTATACACTTCGTAGATCGTTTCGTTGTCAAAAAGACCAACTTTCGATCTCAAATGAAAAAACCTGTTAAAAGCTCCTTTATAGAGAGAATTGAGTAATTTTGAACAATCAAAGTTGGTCTGTGTTTACTCTTTATTTTTATTTTATGTCAAATTTTACATGTATAGGATCCGTAGATTATTTCGATGCCAAAAGACCAACTTTTTATGTCGAATGGATAAAACCGTTTGAAGCTCCTCCGTGGAGAGAGTTGGGCAATTCTGAACCGTCAAAGTTGTTAGGTGTGCACTTTTTATTGTTGATTTATGTGCAAATTTACTAGTATACTCTTCGTAGATCATTTCATTGCAAAAAAGACCAACTTTCAATCTCAAATGGACAAAACCATTAGAAGCTCCTTCATCGAGAGAATTGAGCAATTTCAAACCATCAAAGTTTGTCGGTGTATGCTTTTTATTATTATTTTATGTCAAATTTTACTAGTATAGGCTCCGTAGAGTGTTTCGTTATTAAAAAGACCATCTTTTGTTCCAAAATGGACAAAATCGTAAAAAGCTCCTCCATGGAGAGTTGAGCAATTCCGAATCATCAAAGTTGATAGGTGTACACCTTTTATTGTCTTTTTATGTTCATGTTTACTAGAATACGCTTCTTATATTGTTTTGATGGCAAAACACGATTTTTTGTTCTCAACAGGAAAAAGGTTTAAGAGCTCCTCTATCAAGAGAGTTGAGCTATTTCGAACGATCAAAATGGGTATTTGTAAAAATTTTATTGTTATTCTATGTCAAATTTTACAAGTATAGGTTCCATAGATTTTTTTGTGGACTTTCGTTCCCAAAAGGACAAAACTGCTAAAGGCTCCTCCATGGAGAGAGTTGAACAATTTCGAATTGTCAAAGTTGACAAGTGTGCAATTTTTATGTCCAAATAATATAATATTCGTTTCGTAGATTATTTCGTTGTCAAAAGAACAACTTTGGTTCTCAATTGGACAACTATTAAAAGCACCTCTATCGAGAGTGTTGGGCAATTTTGAAACACCAAAGCTGCTCCGTGTACAATTTTTATAGTTCTTTTATGTCAACAGAACAATCTACGGAATCTATACTTGTAAAATTTGACATAAAAGTTGATAAGTGTGCACTTTTTATTGTTGCTTAATGTATAAATTTTATAGTATTCGCTTCATAGATTATTTTGTTGTCAAACGTACAACTCTCGCTATTAATATGACAAAACTGTTAAAAGCACCTCTATCGAAAGAGTTGGGCAATTTTGAAACATTAAAGTTGGTCGTGTACAATTTTTATTATTCTTTTGTGTTAAATTTTACGACAATAGACTGTGCAGATTGTTTTGTTGCAAAAAGAACTCCTTTCGTTGTCAAATGGACAAAACCGTTAAAAAGGTCCTCGATGGAGAGAGTTGAACAATTCTGAATAGTCAAAGTTGATAGGTGAACACTTTTTATTGTTGCTTTTTGTGCACATTGACTAATATACGCTTCGTAGATTATTTCGTTTCTGAAGGATAAACTTTCATTCTCAATTGGACAGAACTGTTAAAAGCTCCTCTATCGAAAGAGTTAAGCAATTTCAAACCATTAAAGTTGGTCGGTGTACAATTTTTATTGTTTTTTATGTCAAATTTTACGAGTACAGACACCGTATATTGTTTCGTTGCCAAAAGACAAACTTTTGTTCCCAAGTGAATAAAACCATTAAAACCTGCTCCATGGGCAGAGTTAAGCAATTATGAACCATCAAAGTTGATAGCTGTGCACTTTTTATTGTTGTTTTATATCCAAATTTTCTAGTATTTGCTTCGTAGATTATTTTATTGTCAAAAGCACAACTTCCATTCTCTATATGACAAAACTGTTAAAAAAACCTCTATCGAGAGAGTTGAGCAATTTTGAACCGTCAAAGTTGGTCAGTTTACACTTTTATTGTTGTTTTATGTCAAATTTTACCAGTATAGAGTCCGCAGATTGTTTCGTTGCCCAAAGACCAACTTTCATTCTCAAATGAAAAAAATCATTAAAAGCTCCTCCATGTAGAGAGTTGAGTAATTCGAAACCATCAAATTGATAGGTGTGCACTTTTTATTGTTGATTTATGTGCAAATTTACTAGCATATGCTTCGTAGATCATTTCATTGTAAAAAAGACCAACTTTCAATCTTAAATGGACAAAACCATTAAAAGCTCCTTCATCGAGAGAATTGAACAATTTCAAACCATCAATGTTTGTCGGTGAATGCATTTTATTGTTATTTTATGTCAACTTTTACAATTATAGACACCATAGATTGTTTCGTTTCTGAAAGACCAACATACATTATAAATTGGACAAAACCATTAGAATCTCCTATATGGAGAAAGTTGAGAAATTTAGAACCATCAAGGTTGGTCATTGTACCGTTTTTATTGTTATTTTGTTTCAAATTTTACAAGTATAAGCTTTGCAGATTGTTTCGTTGTTAGAAAGACCATCTTTTGTTCCCAAATGGACATAATCGTAAAAAACTCCTCCATGAAGAGTTGAGCAATTCTGAACCATAAAAGTTAATAGGTCCACACCTTTTATTTTTTTTTTATGTCAATGTTTACTCAAATACGCTTTTTATATTGTTTTGGTGGCAAAACACCATTTTTCATTTTCAATTGGAAGAAAGTTTAAAAGCTCCTCTATCGAGAGAATTGAGCTATTTCGAATGATCAAAGTGGGTCTTTGTACACTTTTTATTGTTATTCTATGTCAAATTTTACGAGTATTGGTTCCATAGATTTTTTCGTTGCCAAAAGACCGACCTTCGTTCCCAAAAGGACAAAACCCCTAAAAGCTCTTCAATGGAGAGAGTTGAGCAATTCCGAACCATCAAAGTTGATAGGTGTGAGCTTTTTATTATTTATTTATGTCCAAATTATCTAGCATTCACTTCGTAGATTATTTTGTTGTCAAAAGAACAACTTTTGTTCTCAATTGCACAAAACCATTAAAAGCACCTCTATCGAGAGAGTTGGGCAATGATGAAACAACAAAGCTGGTCGGTGCGTACTTTTTATTGTTCTTTTATGTCAAATTTTACAAGTATAGACTTCGTAGATTGTTTCGTTGCCAAAAGGCCAACTTTCATTATCAAATTGACAAAACCGATAAAAGCTGCTCTAGGGATAGAGTTGAGCAAATTTCAACCATCAAAGTCGATAGCTGTGCAATTTTTTTGTTGCTTTATGTCCAAATTTTCTAGTATTTGCTTCATTGATTATTTCGTTGTCAAAAGCACAACTTTACTTATTAATATGACAAAACCGTTAAAAGCACCTCTATCGAGAGAGTTGAGCAATTACGAACCATCAAAGTTGGTGGGTGTATAAAACTGTTAAAAGCTCATCCATGGAGAGAGTTGAGCAATTCCGAACCGTAGATTGTTTCATTGCCAAAAGACCAACTTTCACTCACAAATGAACAAAACTATTAAAAGCTCATCCATGAAGAGAGTTGAGCAATTCCGAACCATCGAACTTGAAAGGTGTGCACCTTTTTTTATTGATTTATGTGCAAATTTACTAATATATGCTTTGTAGATTGTTTCATTGTCAAAAAAGACCAACTTTCAATCTCAAATGGACAAAACATAAAAGCTCCTCTATTGAGAGAAATGAGTAATTTCGAACCATCAAAGTTGGTCGGTGTACACTTTTTATTGTTATTTTATGTCAAATTTGAGAAGTATAGGCTCAGTAGATTGTTTGAATGCCAAAAGACCAACTTTCTATCTCAAATGGACAAAACCGTTAGAAGTTCTTCCATGGAGAGAGTTGAGCAATTTTGATCCATCAAAGTTGATAGCTGTGCACTTTTTATTGTTGCTTTATGTCCAAATTATCTAGTATTCGCATCGTAGGTTTTCTCGTTGTCAAAAGAACAACTTTTGTTCTCAATTGCACAAAACCATTAAAAGCACCTCTATCTAGAGAGTTAAGCAATTTTGAAACGCCAAAGCTGGTTGGTGTGCACTTTTTATTGTTCTTTTCTGTCAAATTTTACAAGTATAGACTCTGTAGATTATTTCGCTGCCTTTTAGATTAACTTTGATTCTCAAATGGAGAAAATTGATAAAAGCTCCTCTAGGGAGAGAGTTGAACAATTCTGAACCATCAAAGTTGATTAGTATGCACTTTTTATTGTTGCTTTATGTCCAAATTTTCTAGTATTCGCTTCATAGATTATTTGGTTGTCAAAAGCACAACTTTAGTTATTAATATGACAAAACTGTTAAAAGCACGTCTATCGAGAGAGTTTAGCAATTTCGAACCATCATAGTTGGTCGATGTACACTTTTTATTATTTTTTTGTGTCAAATTTTAAGAGAATAGAATCCGTAGATTGTTTCATTGCTAAAAGAGCAACTTTTGTTGCCAAATTGACAAAACCATTAAAAAGCTCCTCCATGGCGAGAGTTGAACAATGTGAAACCATCAAAGTTGAGAGGTGTGCACTTTTTATTATTGATTTATGTGCAAATTGACTAATATACGCTTCGTAGATTGTTTCATTGTCGAAAAGACTAACTTTCAATCTCAAATGGACAAATCATAAAAGCTCCTTTATCGAGAGAATTGAGTAATTTTGAACCATCAAAGTTGGTCGGTGTACACTTTTTATTGTTAGTTTATGTCAAATTTTACAAGTATAGGCTCTGTAGATTATTTGGATGCCAAAAGACCAACTTTCTATCTCAAATGGACAAAACCTTTAGAAGTCCTTCCGTGGAGAGTGTTGACCAATTTTGAACCATCAAAGTTGATAGCTGTGCACTTTTTATTGTTGATTTACGTCCAAATTATCTATTATTTTCTTTGTAGATTATTTCGTTGTCAAAAGAACAACTTTTATTCTCAATTGCACAAAACCATTAAAAGCATCTCTCTCTAGAGAGTTGAGCATTTTTGAAACACCAAAGCTGGTTAGTGTGCACTTTTTATTGTTCTTTTCTGTCAAATTTTACAAGTATACACTTCGTAGATTGTTACATTTGCCAAAAGATCAACTTTCATTCTCAAATGGACAAAATTGTTAAAAGCTCCTCTAGGGAGAGAGTTGAGCAATTCGGAACCACCAAAGTTGATTGGTGTGCACTTTTTATTGTTGCTTTATGTCCAAATTTTCTAGTATTCGCTTCATAAATTATTTGGTTGTCAAAAGCACAACTTTAGTTATTAATATGACAAAACTGTTAAAAGCACGTCCATCGAGAGAGTTTAGCAATTTTGAACCATCATTGTTGGTCGATGTACAGTTTTTATTATTTTTTTGCGTCATATTTTATCTGTCATCTAAAATTAACAAACTTTATATCCACGTAAAGCTTGAGATGTCTAGTTTTCAACGCCGAAAGAATCAATGGAATCGGAGTTTTATAAAAACTGTAGCGGCTATTTGAGCATCAGCACGTCAAACTCCATATCAGCATAAATACTTGACAGCACTTCCAATTTCCGCTTTTCATTCCCAAATCAGTCCCGGTTCATCCAAAACCTATGAAAACCATTCAAAAAACTCATAAGTGGTATATTTAACCATGTTAAAGCGTTGAAACCTCGAACCACACATTAAAATGCAAAGTGACTGTGCAAAACCCAAAAACTCATTTTTGTAAAGAAGAAGACATTCTTTCTTCTAAAATTCTCATCATGGCTTATTCAACCAAAACGACCATACGCACAAGTCATAAATGACTCAAACTAACTACTCAAAGTACGAAATAATTAAAATACTCACGAAAATGAAATATGACCTACTAAACCTCCGTTTGTGCTTAAAATGACTAAAAACACTTTTAAACTAACTCATGTAGAACAAAAGTAGCACGAATAACTCTATAAATAATAAAGTTATCACACCCCCAAACTTACCAACTTCCGCTCCAAAATGGGCAAAATAGTTAAAAGCTCCTCCATGGACAGAGTTGAGTAATTCCGAACCATCAAAGTTGATAATTGTACAATTTTTATTGTTGATGTATGTGCAAATTTGCTAGTATACACTTTGTAGATTGTTTCAATGTCAAAAAGACCAACTTTCGATTTCAAATGAACAAAACCGGTAACAGCTCCTCTATCGAGAGAATTGCGCAATTTTGAACCATCAAAGTTTGTCGGTATTCACTTTTTATCATTATTTTATGCCAAATTTTACAAGTACAGGCTTTGTAGATTTTTTGATGCCATAAGACCAACTTTCTATCTCAAATGGACATAACCGTTAAAAGCCCCTCCATGGAGAAAGTTGAGCAATTTTGAACCATCAAAGTTGATAGATGTGCACTTTTTGTTGTTGTCTTATGTCCTAATTGTCTAGTATTCGCTTCAAAAATTCTTTCGTTGTCAAAAGAACAACTTTCGTTCTCAATTGGACAAAACCGTTAAAAGCACCTCTATCGAGATAGTTGAGAAATTACGAACCATTAAAGTTGATAGCTGTGCACTTTTTATTGTTTCTTTATGTCCAAATTATCTAGTATTCGCTTCATAGATCATTTCGTTGTGAAAAAAATGACTTTTGTTTTCAACTGGAAAAAGTCACTAAAAGCTTCTCTATCGAGAGAGTAGAGCAATTTCGAATCATCAAAGTTGGTCAGAGTACACTATTTTTATTGTTCTTATATATCAAATTTTATGAGTATAGACTCCATAAATTGTTTCGTTGCCAAAAGACCAACTTTTGTTCCCAAATGGACAAAACCATTAAAAGCTCCTCCATTGATAGTTGAGGAATTCCAAACAATCAAAGCTGATAGGTGTGAAATTTTTATTGTTGCTCTATGTCCAAATTGTCTAGTATTCGCTTCGTAGATTGTTTCGTTATCAATAAGACCAACTTTCGATCTGAATTGGACAAAGCTATTAAAAGCTCCTTTATCGAGAGAATTGAGCAATTTCCAACCATCAAAGTTGGTCGGTGAACACCTTTTTCTCATTCTTTTATGTCAAATTTCACAAGTATAGGCTCCGTAGATTGTTTCAATGTCAAAAGACCAACTTTCTATCTCAAATGGACAAAACAGTTAGAAGCTCCTCCATGGAGAGAGTTGAGCAATTTTGAACCATCAAATTTGATAGCTTTGCACTTTTTATTGTTGTTTATGTCCAAATTATCTCGTATTCGCTTCGTAGGTTATTTCGTTGTCAAAAGAACAACTTTTGTTCTCAATTACACAAAACCATTAAAAACACCTCTATTTAGAGAGTTGAGCAATTTTGAAACACCAAAGCTGGTTGGTGTGCACTTTTTTTTGTTCTTTTATGTCAAATTTTACAAGTATAGACTCCGTAGATTATTTCGCTGCCAAAAGGTCAACTTCCATTCTCAAATGGACAAAACCGATAAAGGCTCTTCCAGGGAAAGAGTTGAGCAATTTCGATTCATCCAAAACAAATATTATCAAACCCGGACAAAAATAGGGTACTACAGCTGCCCCCCTTTGTGTGACCTTTACATAGTAATGGCGCGCAAAGTTGTAGTAAACCTATTTTTAGTTCAATTTCACGAAAATGCACGGGATCACTACAACCATTCCCGGCTTGGCTGGCTATTGAAAATGATTTTTTTTATTTTTTATTTTTGAAAAAATGCTCGGGATCACTAGAGCCATTCCCGGCTTGGCTAATCACTGAAAGTAATTTTTGAAAAATGCTCGGGATCACTAGAGCCATTCCTGGCTTGGCTGATCATTGGAAATGTTTTTTTTTTTGAAAAATGTTCGGGATCACTAGGGTCATTCCCGGCTTGGCTAATCATTGAAAATATTTTTTTTTGAAAAATGCTCGGGATCACTAGGGCCATTCTCGGCTTGACTAATCATTGGAAATGATTTTTTGAAAAAATGCTCGGGATGGCTAGGGCCATTCCCGGCTTGGCTGGCTATTGGAAATGATTTTTGAAAAAATGCTCGGGATTCTAGGGCCATTCCCGGCTTGGCGAATCATTGGAAATGATTTTTGAAAAAATGCTCGGGATCACTAATGCCATTCCCGGCTTGGCCAATCATTGAAAATGATTTTTTTTTTTAAAATGCTCGGGATCACTAGGGCCATTCCCGGCTTGGCTGACATTTGAATGAATTTGATTTGATTTTTTTTAAATTATTATTATTTTGAATTATTGTATTTACACAGAAATTTACATGGGGACACTGTAGTTGTCCCTGGGCTTGTCCGTGACATGGGCTGGACTTGGGTAAAAATACATGAACTGACACTGTGGAGCTCTTAATTGGGCCTCTCCATATTCGCGACCACATTCAACAATTGCTCCCACCTTCGTCGGCTGGCCTCCAACTGATGCTCATGAGCCGGTGTTTCTTGAATACGGCGAGGTGGTGGTGGTCTAGTAGCGGACCGAGATGTTTCCCCCAGTAATACAACTCCTGTCCGTGATGCTTTTCGCCTCTTGGCAGCAGTGATCATTTGGTTAATGCCTTTCCACCAGTTATTTTTCTGCATAATGCTTACTGGATAAAATGGGGAGATTTGGCTTATAGGAGGACGAATGCCTTTGCTCAAAACCAGTCGGGTAACGAGTCGTGGGAAATATAATTTTCCGACCTTCGTTGGTCTATTCTCCACGAAACTCTGTGTCTTTAGAATAGTGGCCATAAAGAATTCTCCAATATCAAGCCATACTCCCTAATACATATAGTATAGGGCATGAAGAATCGTACCCTGTCTCTGGTGGTGGTGGCCGATGGGGCAAAGATTTTGCAGGAGAGCGTCGTCCAGCAACCACATCTTTGGTGGCAAATATGAGCGGCGTGTAGCGTTTACTTTCTTACCGCTCTGTCCTCGACACATGTTGTCAATTATCTCCTTCTTAGAAACAGATATCGGTGTTTCGAAACCGGTAGCTACATCATAAGAAGGGGAATACCCTAAACACTCGCATACGTCTGCTGTGGTGAACTGGAGTTTTATACCAATTACCTCCACCTGGTAAATCGGATGTGGTCCGGTTCTCGTACTTGGTGGTAACATTTGAAGAGTCTCGTAGAAATCACGAACTATACGAGGGTACACTGATAAATTACCTGTAGGATCTGGGTCAACCAAAAATAACATAGAGTTATCCTGGAGGTAGTTCACAGCCCAACGAGCGTTGGCATCTCTAAGAATGTGAAGGTCGAATCGTCGCTCAGGAATAATTTCCGCTTTAGCAAACAACGTGATTGCTTGTAAGCGGGGTGACAGAGTCCCATCCATTAAATGAGATGAAAGATGGGTGAGGATTTTCACTTGATGAAGGTGAGATGTAGTGGAAGAAGAGGTGGAACAATGGATGAAAATCACTGAAAGTGAGTAATCGTGTCAGTAATGGAAGGAATAAAAATGAAGTGATGAGATCAGAGTAAAACGATGATCGACGATCAATGGGAGTGAAAGAAAATCTGAGAGAGACGAGATGATGAGATGATACAGATGATAGGTATGATAAAGACACGTGACTCCGAGAAGAAGAGAAAAACTCGACCATAAGCGACAAAACAATAAAGAATGAACGTAAAATTTCAAAAGTAGTTGAAAAGTCGACATCACGGATGATACGGTGAAAACATGTCACTTAGTGGAAAAGCGAAGAAATCCATCAGATGAGACAAAACTTGGCCAGAAAGGAAGAGAGAGGAGAAATGTGGGGATACGTGCCTGAGCTGGTGATAGAGACACGATAGAGATGGAAAGAGACAGATGGCCGAAAGAAAATGAAAGAAATAAAGAAAGTCGTATGCCTGAGCTATGAGAGGGATGGGAAAGAGACATGATGGAGATGGGGAGGAAAAACAATAGAGACAGGAAAAAGAATATGGCCAAAAGATACAAAATAGTTTAAAAACACATGCCATGAAAACGACAAAAATGAAGAAAGTCGTGCGTGCCTGAATTGTGATAGTGATGGGGGAGAGGCATGATAGAGATGGTGAAGACGTGTGACTCAACAGTGAAGAATAATTTTTTTTTATTTTTTTATTTTTATTTTAGAAGAGACAAAACTTTTGAACAGAGGTCATGGAAGAGAAATGAGAAGAAATGTTGGAACACCTGCCCGAGCCATTACAGCCTCCTGTTGAGGCAATGATTGAGATTGACGGCTTGGTAGTTGAAACATGCAATCAACGCGAGAATACCATTGATTTGTGGGCCACTCCCAACTTGACTTGTGCAAAATAACAGTGCATGAGATCTGTGATCCACTCCCCACTTGGGCAAGACGTAAAATATTTGAAGAAAGGGATGCATACTTGATGAAGATTGACTGAATTTGTACTGTTTGAACAAACCTGTCAAATGATAAGCAACATGCGACGATGATGCATGCAATGACATATATTGCTCAATTATGAATATCTCACTTGGAATGAATGCAATACTCTCAAGTTTTTCATTTTCCCTCTCTCCCTTTTTTTTTGTTTTTTTCCATTGTTTTTGACCAATTTTCTTCAAAAATCATATGTCCCCATATTTCTTAATTACAACTTTTTCCATTTTTATGTTTCGGATCATTCCTCTGCTAATAATACATATCTCGACCACAGGGTTTTTTCCATCCCTTTTTCAGTGTAGGACAACAACATCCATCAATGTTCAAAAAGTAATATTCAAATGCACTTATCACGTTTTTTGTCATAACTTCGTCAATGATGAAATTAACAATACGACTATTCATGTCAAATGGAAAACTTCTTGGAAGATGGGTGAGATGTGAAAATGGATGAGCAAAGTCAAAGAAATGAACACTTCGATAAAATTTAATCGAAAATGATGAGTGACGATAGGAAGCTTTATTTTGGAGGGGAAGAGGTGAGGTCAAAGAAATGAGAAATAGACTGAGCTTTTCCAGGATAAAAATTATGAAAATTCAAAGATTACACCAAAACTGCCCCAGTTTTGGTGTGCCCCCAATTAACAATGATTAAATCCAATTTGGATGAGATTATATCTGAACCCTTCATTTTTGGCAACAAAATTCTTCTTTTGATGTAATGATTGCACCAAAAACTGCCCCAGTTTTGGTGCGTGTCTAGGAAGCCAATTATGTACCTTCACCCATATCACCACAAATCAAATTGATCACCAATCATGACAATGTCCAAAGTCCAACAAGTCCATGTCTGAACTGTTCTTCTGAACTCCCAATCTGAATTGAATGCATCTTTTCTCCTCTTTGTTTTTCTTCTTTCATTTTCATTTCTCTTCATTGTTTGTATTTTTGTCCATTTTTTGTGCTTTGTTTTTTGTCCCTAATTTTTGCCTAGAGCGCCCTTTCAGGTTTTCACTCCAGCGGGATTTTTTTTTTGTTGTTGTCATAATTATGCAAATGCCTCTATTGAAGACAGTAACTCAATTTATTCATCAAAAACTAACTTTCCAAAAAGATAAACAACACCACGTCTGCAATGTTCCACAATTACTGAAATGATAGAAAATAAAAATTCCCTGACTGAAATCCCGGGTCTTCATGATTTTCAGAAGGATAACAATTCTGTGGTTGGGCTTGTGTAGTAGAAAACTGCATGGTATGCCTTCCAAAATCACTGGACGACTGATTAGGCATGTGTGTGATGGTTCCATGGTTGCCTGCAATATATGTCACTAACAGATCAATACTTTTGGACAAGTGATCCAGACGTGCCTCAATATGCGTTAACCTTTCAGCTACGTCAGTGGTTTCGGGTGACTGAGAATGATGAATGGTAGGGGATTCAGCCACAGTAGGAGTTTCTACAATATCATCATCCTTATATCTTCTGATCATTCTGCGATCAATAGCACATTTCGGATACTGCACCTCCTCATGCGGTACCCAAAGAACTCCAGCTCTCATGCACAATGTGCAAATCAGAGAGGGCAAACAAAGCCCTATGGTTGTTGTATTGCGACAACTGTGCACAATAGAATTGTGTAAAACTTTGCCAATATCAATTGATTTTCCATGTAGAATACAATAAAGCAAAATTGCTCTATTTTTGGGAATATCTATTGAATGAGTGCTTGGCATAAGCTTCGCCCAGATAAATCGCATCCAAGTCCTGCTATTTTTTGTCATAGCAGATGTGGGAAATGAGACTCCCATCCCATTAAATTTCTTCCAGGCAGTTCTTGGCTTACACAACGTACGAATCACTTCATCCAAAATAGTATCAGACTCCAGCAAGGCAGAGAAATTGTCATTGACGATGTCTGGACGATTGTAGACTGCATTGATGGTTTTGCTATCAAATGGGACCATCATACCCGGAACATATACATGTTCATACCCTACAACTGCATTTGCATAAAATGCTCTCACCACTGGGACAACTGCGGGTTTTGGCTGTGCAACAAAATCATCCCAACCCCGCTCAGCAATAATTTTTGCAATTACAGGCTCTGCTGTTAAAGAAGTTTGCAAACCTCTCTCTGGAATAAGTTTTCTCCCCCTTATTGATTCTCGATATTTCCTAACCGCTTCCCGACAGATAAAGCGATTTAGATCAGTCTTTTGAGGGGATTGCTCGAATGGTCTTTTGGTAGCCATAGAGATGAGCTAACTGAGGTGGTTCAAAATCGACCCGTGAAGTGAGAGAAGATCACGAAGGATTTCGAACAATGAGTTTTAGCGGTGTAAGAAAAGGGAAAAATTTGGCAGATGGCCTGCTAGTAAAGCTAAGTTGACGGTGAAGAGGTGACTCAAAAAGAAAGAAGACGAAGTTGGCCAGAAGATAGAAACAACATTGAAGAAGCGTTTGAATAAAATGTCATGAAAGAGAGAGATGAGAGGAAAAGTCAGGATTCACGGTTGAGTAGGTGGAAGAGATTACAAAGAAATGCAACTCAAGATGGCTGGAGAGACAAAAAGTCATTAAAGAAGAGTTGAATAATTGGCAAAAGAAGGAGACAATCGAGGAATATTGGAATGCACGCCTGAATTAGCGATAGAGATGGTGAGTGATTGTGAAATATCTCACTTGGCAACCAAAAGATCCGCAGACAAGAAAATCACTCATTTAACATATAAATTGTCCTCACATGGTCAACATTGTAACATGCGCATATCTGCTCCTCAACTATGCTCATTATTGATGGTATCAATTCAAGTCACCTTAGCCGCATTAAAACCGTTGGTCTTAATCACACAGTCAATGCACGTTATCCTCACCATTGCCACCATTATCAATCAACATGTGGTCACATAACAAAAGTAATTATTGCACTATCCACATGGGAGCCACATATTTCTTTTTGAATTTCTTCCGTAGTCTGTTTGGTTTCCCTGTCATTTTCTAAGTCATTTGACCAATATTCTCCTCCCTTACTGCACCTGAGGATTCAAATCTAACATCCCTGTTAGGGTGGCAAAAAAAATCTTCTGATGATATCTCAAATTTATTCCCCGTGTCAGAGAAGGATTCAACATTATTGATTGAGTCCACCCAAAAACTGTTTCATTAGGCTCATCTTTTTCATTATCGTCAATTTCAATCTTGGTGAATGGAATGGTAGAAGTGTGAGATTTGGAAATTATGGAAAAATGAAAGAGAATGATTTTGAGAATTTTGATCGAAGAGCTTTATTTATGGTGATAATATAGAAAAGATGAAATGATGCAACATGCAACAGCTGTATTAAAACTTCATCAAAGACAATGTAAAGACATGCTCATTACAAAATCCAATAAGTGGTCATGAGCTAGACCACAAATGGTTGTGCATTTAGAGATTACTCCTTGAGGCCATTGATAAGATACTGAAAATTTCCAAACTGATCCAGTTACTAAGCTCAAAAACCAATGGGCGAGAAATGATTAGTAGTAGAGTTGACTTATTTATTTAACAGCAACATGAAGATTAAACGTCAATGCCCCAATATTATCATTTGCCAATGATTTTTATTTTTATTTTTTTGTATTTTTCTTGTCATTTTTTTTATACCAACTTTATTAATGTATGCATGATTATGAATTTATGTACATCCTATAAACAAAGGAACTATTGTACATGTGATGGTAATGAATGCCACATATATACATGGATAAAACCAAACTAATATATGCAAAATAATACAAGAAATGTATATACAGACATGTATGAGTGAAAGAGGGGTATATACATAGGCGTAACTTTAAATGATGTGTGCAAGATAAGTACATGAAGCCTTTATGTACAATCAAAACAATATATGTACGAATCAAAGCAAAACCAAAACGATATATGTACAACAAAATGGGATAATATATACAACACCCTAAAGATAAGGTTAGAAGTAGTTTCCTGTGTCCTATGACTATGGTCATTGGTTATGGACAATCTAGGCTCCCGACTTATCCCCCCGCCAGTGTCCATTGCTGGAATAGCCTGGGTCCCCCTTAATAGAGGAGTGGGTCGACTGAGGATTTTTCGCGAGCCTGCACGGGGATTTTAATCCCTCGAAGGTCTCGTTTACTTCATCCTCTCCTAAGGGTTTTGAGCCCGAGTTGTTGGACTCATGAAATGGTATTGTGCACAATGTGTGAGGACAATAATAAAAATAAAAATAAAATGAAAAAGCTCACAAAACACAACATTTTAAAAAAAAATAATAATAAGAGAATATCAATAAAAACTAGAGAAATAAAACACCAAATATATTTAAAACAAACAAAATCAAATAATGGGATAAGAAAAGTTAAATTTAGAAGGCACAACTCACTAATTTTTTTAAGAGATATATATACATTTAAAAACTAGTTTTCCCCAGCAGAGTCGCCAGTTGTTGCAACCGGTTTTGCGAGAGAAATTTTTAAAAGAGAGTCGCCACCAATTGTACTAGGTGCAATTGGTCACCAATAAAAATAATTTGGTCTGCGAAAATCCAAAAAAATGGGTAAGTGAGTTTGTTACGTATGGAGAAAGTGTGAGGCACCACACAACGTCTGTTTTAAAAACAGTTGCCAATTTAACTTTTATTATCCCATTATATGACTAAGAAAATTAAACGTGACATGTTAACAAAAATGAAGCATGATAATTATTTACAGCATATAAAAGTGATGAGACTCTTCCATCCAATGGTCAAATATCCATGAAACACTCTCACCTCAAGAATTTTGTCTGAATGTGTATCCAATGCATTCCCCAAATTAATTCTGTCGTCGGTTAATGCTTTCAATATAATTTTGATATACAATATGAATGCTAAAAGAAAATCCTCTCC
The DNA here is from genome assembly GCA_963580455.1 of Euonymus europaeus. NCBI lineage: Eukaryota > Viridiplantae > Streptophyta > Magnoliopsida > Celastrales > Celastraceae > Euonymus > Euonymus europaeus. The sequence goes on from OY756969.1 coordinate 11,693,272, forward strand.
ATCCAATGGATGAGAATTTCATAAAATTTTATCCTCAAAAATCCTTTTGAGATCGCATCCAATGCTTCTCCGTTTGGTTCCATCGTCGGATCAACCGCAACATGCTTCTAGCATCCTAAAATCATGTATGCAATTTTTATTATTATTTTTTCACTATTTACATGGCCTTAGGCCCAAATACATATTTACAAATCCCAATTAATACTCAAAGCCCCAACCTAAATCTAAAAACCAAAATACAACAAAGTTCAAAAGAATTAAAACCCCACATATGTGCATGTAACATCCGGCCCATCAAACAAAAATCAAGGAACCCATAAATTTCTAAATCGGGCCCAAGCCTTACACCATATGTTTCTGGCCTAAATTTCTAAAAAGCCCAAATAAACACCTAAAGCCCTAAATACAATTTTAAGCATACACACAACATTCAAAGACTCAAAACTAAAAATAAGGAGAAATACTCATAATACAGTTTCGGAAATATTGACTTTTGGAGCACTATCCGTGGTTCGATTTGGCTGGTTTTTTGACAGTGCTTAGAACACAGTCGGTGCTTGATTCTGAACGGTGGGATTTGGATTTGAAGTTCTAGAAGATCCGTTTCAAAACTGGTTTCCAAACTGATGTTTTGTAGGGATATTTCTCAAAATGGGGTTCGGGAATGTTGATGGATGGAGGACTATCAGTGGTTGGATTTCGCTGATATTTTTACAGTGGTTAGAGGATGTGGTGATATTGATTTGAACGGTCGGATTGTGGTTTGAAGCTTCAGAAGGTTAGTTTCAAAACTGGTTTCCGAACTGATTTGTGTAGGGATATTTCTCAAAATAGAGTTCGGAAATAGCGGCGGATGGAGGGCTTTCTGTGGTTGGATTTTGCTGATTTTTGGACAGTGATTATAGGAAGGAGTAATCTTGATTTTGAACTGTCGGATTATGATTTGAAGCCTCAGAAGGTGAACGTATGGTGGCAGTGAGGATGGTGGTTTGTGTGGTGATGTTGTGGCTTTTAGTGTATTGGGGGAGGAGAAGGATTGTGGTGGTGACTTAATTTGAGAGAAGGGAGGGTTATGGGCTGCTGGATTCCAGAGAAGAAAGGTTTTTTTTTCCTTTTCTTGAGTGATATTTTTGGTATAAGAAGAGAAGAGGTGGTGGTAGTGGTTAGGGTAGGTGGAGATTAGGTAGGGGTGGGTGAATTAGTAGGTAGGAATGGTTGGTGGGTGATAGTGATGGAGGAGTGGGTGAAGATGGTGGGTGAGGGATTGTGCCCAAAATTCATCCAAAACAAATATTATCGAGCCTCCAAAAATAAAAATATTGGACCAAACCCGGACAAAAATAGGGTACTACAGCAGTTTTGAACCATCAAAGTTGATAGCTGTACACTTTTTATTGTTACTTTATGTCCAAATTTTCTGGTATTCGATTCGTAGATTGTTTCGCTATCAATAAGACCAACTTTTGATCTCAAATGGAAAAAACTATTAAAAGCTCCTCTATCGAGAGAATTGAACAATTTTCAATCATCAAAGTTGGTCAGTGTACACCTTTTTCTTATTATTTTATGCCAAATTTTACAAGTATAGGCTCCGTAGATTGTTTCAATGACAAAAGATCAACTTTCTATATCAAATGGACAAAACCGTTAGAAGCCCCTCAATGTAGAGAGTTGAGCAATTTTGAACTGTGAAACCCCGACCCAAATTTTTAGTTTTGAGTTGAAATACGGATGATCCGAGAAGTATAGAATCATGGAAAAATAGTTTTGGAGCTTGGTTCGGTAAATGGGGCATAACTTTTAGTATACATGTCCGTTTCGGGCCCATAATATATCAAATTGAAGCTTGAACCGAGCTGGAAAATAAAATTGAGAAAAATTGGGTTTCTGGAAAACAGGAACCGTCCGGACGCATTAAATAGTCGTCCTGACGGTTTGTGCTGGAAGTGAGGCAGAGAACTTTTGGGAAAAAATTTTTGGTGTTGTGAACAGTAGACCGTCCGGACACCCTACCGAGGGGTCCGGACGGTTAAGCCTACGGAGTGGGCAGAGGGTGGAGAAAGGGGTAAGCGTCCGGACGGCCACTTAAGGCGTCCGGACGGCTATCGGGAAACCAGTTTTTAGAGGCAAAGATAGACATTTCTGGGCATTCCAACAATTGGAAACACCCGTCTAGAGAGAGAAAGAGAGAGAGAAAGAGAGAGAGAGAAGGAGGTTTTGGCAAGAGATTGACTTGGAGATGGTGGATTGATGATTCTTGAAGCCAAATAAGGAACATTGAAGCTTGGGTTTGGAGATTTGGTAAGTTTTTCATAGTTTTTGTAAATTCTAGGTTTTTCTAGATTTGCTAGATTCTTGAAGAGTTGAGTGCTATGCTTTAGATATATTGTTTATAGGTTGATTTTGGATGTTTATGTAGATTGGTTTGTGATTTGGAGTAGAGTTGAGCTTGGGTTGAGTTTGGAGGATTTTGGAGAAATTTTTAGAGAGAGAAGGTGAGTAATTTCGAATTTATGGATTTAATTGATGTTTATATGAGTTGTTGGTTGTTTATTGATTTGTGAATGGGTTCGGTTTCGCCACATTGTTAGGTTTGGGAAATCGGAACCCTAGGAACGTAATTGTGGAATTTGTGGTAAATTGCTCGGCACGAGGTAGGGGATTTCCAACCATTCTTTCTATTGTTCGTTTTCGATATTTTAAGAGCGTTTCGATTCCTCATTGGTCGTTCCATTTGTGTTTCCGCCTTAATTGCTCCTAAGGGGAAACGAACCCTAATTGTGATTCTTGTTGATTCTTGATGTTGCATGACCCGAGTGTGTGTGTTCCATCTCCTATGGACACGATGTGATTTCCGTTCATGCATCAAGGTAGTTATGTATATATATGTAGGTTGTTCATATATATATATATATATATATATATATATATATATATATCTATTCAGCATGTCATGACATAATGCATTAGAGTTGCATGGGGGACCGGGTATGGACTCGGGGCTCCTTAGGTTTCTTGAAAGCTACTTGGAGGGATGACGAGGTGATGAGAGTTACCACTGAGTCATGTGAACTCCAAGTAGGATAACGCACTAGAGGTATGGTTCATGAGGGACTTTCCTGGAGTGGTGGGCGTGGTTGTGAAACCCCGACCCAAAAATTTTAGTTTTGAGTTGAAATACGGATGATCCGTGAGGTACGGAATCATAGAAAAATAGTTTTGGAGCTTGGTTCGGTAAATGGGGCATAACTTTTAGTATACATGTCCGTTTTGGGCCTGTAATATATCAAATCGAAGCTTGAACCGAGCCGGAAAATAAAAGTGAGAAAAACTGGGTTTCTTGAAAACAGGAACCGTCCGGACGGTTAAAACAGCCGTCCGGACGGTTTGTGAAGGAACTGGGGCAGAGTCATTTTTAGAGAAAATTTTGGTGCTGTGAACAGTAGACCGTCCGGACGGTCTAACGAGGCGTCCGGACGGTTAAGCCTACGAAGTGGGCAGAGTGTTGAGAGAACAGTGAAGCATCCGGACGGTCACTTGGGGCGTCCGGACGGTTATCGGGAAATCAGTTTTTAAGCTCAGTTTTTAGACATTTCTGCATAATTTTTCTTGGAGAGCCCGAGTAGAGAGAGAAAGTGAGAGAGACGAAGAGAGAGAAGGATATTTTGGCAAGAGATTGACTTGGAGATTGTGGATTGATGATCCTTGAAGCTAAGTAAGGAAGATTCAAGGTTGATTCAAGTGATTTGGTAAGTTTTTCATAGTTTTTGTAAATTCTAGGTTTTTCTAGATTTGCTAGATTCTTGAAGAGTTGAGTGCTATGCTTTAGATATATTGTTTATAGGTTGATTTTGGATATTTATGTAGATTGGTTTGTGATTTGGAGTAGAGTTGAGCTTGGGTTGAGTTTGGAGGATTTTGGAGAAATTTCTAGAGAGAGAAGGTGAGTAATTTCGAATTTATGGATATAATTGATGTTTATATGAGTTGTTGGTTGTTTATTGATGTGTGAATGGGTTCGGTTTCGCCACACTGTTAGGTTTGGGAAATCGGAACCCTAGGAACGTAATTGTGGAGTTTGTGGTAATTTGCTCGACACGAGGTAGGGGATTTCCAACCATTCTTTCTATCGTTCGTTTTCGATATGTAAAGAGCTTTTCGATTCCTCATTGGTCGTTCCATTTGTGTTTCAGCCTTAATTGCTCCTAAGGGGAAACGAACCCTAATTGTGATTCTTGTTGATTCTTGATGTTGCATGACCCGAGTGTGAGTGTTCCATCTCCTATGGACACGATGTGATTTCCGTTCATGCATCATGGTAGTTATGTATATATATATATGTAGGTTGTTCATATATATATCTATTCAGCATGTCATGACATAGTGCATTAGAGATGCATGGGGAACCGGGTATGGACTCGGGAACCTTTAGGTTTCTTGAAAGCTACTTGGGGGGATGACGAGGTGATGAGAGTTACCACTGAGTCATGTGAACTCCAAGTAGGATAACGCACTAGGGGTAAGGTCAAGAGTGACTTGCCTTGTGGGGTGCGGGCGTGATAGGTTCACGCAACCGGATGATCCTTGGAGTGGTTGGTTGTGGTGAGCTTGCTCCCGTGCAATATTTCATTGAGTTGCAATGATATTGTGGTTGTTATGCTCCGAAAGGGTTATCCGGGTAAATGTTGATGTGAACTTGTTGAGTATATGTTCATGTGGTAGTTACATATTGATGCATTGCTTCCTTTTGGTTCTACCTATATTGATGTTTACTTCATACCCTACTGAGCTTCTAGCTCACTCCTTTACTTTCTTCCTTCCACAGGAGACACCGGTACAGGTACTGGTGCTGTGATCGGTGAGCAGGTCATGACATGGATGGCCCTGGATAGAATAGGGTGCTAGAGATATACTCTATGCATGTGGGTGTACGTAGTATATCTATGTTGAGAGAATATAACCATTTGGCACTGTGGTGCTTGTATGTGGATGTAGATGTTGATTTATGGTTATATTTGATGTTTTATAAATTTGTGTGTTGATTTATATGTGATGCCATCAGTTTGTGCATGCTGGTAGTGGATGGCCTGAGGCCTAGGGTCAGGATTGCATGTGGTTGAGGCCCGAGACCTATGTTTGCTAGGTTGCTAGTGTGATGTAATTGTTGCTGCGTTTCTGATGCAGGTGGGCGCTCTCCGATATACGGGGAGGTGCCGCTGAATTTCTGGTTGATCCCGGATGTTCACACTAGTGACCTAGGAAGGGTGCGGAGAGAGCACCCAGTCGCGTCTCCGGAAACGGGGCGTGACAATTTGGTATCAGAGCGAGGTTTACGGCTCTTTTAGGATCTGGGGTGTTGGGTCCTAGTTGTATGGTAGTATATTCCAGGCCATGTCACGACTGCTGCTGATCCGGTATGTTTTCTTTTCCCCTTAAATCCTCGTTTGAGTAGTGGGTTAAATGGTATTGTCTGTTTGCCATACAGATGAATACCCGTAGAACTACCAGGTCTGATAGTGGGACTGTAGTTGGTGATGGGGGTTGCCCATGTAAAGGCCTTGAGGGGTTCGACTCCCAGGAGCAACAACCCACCCTTGAGATAAGGGAGAGGGGTTGGGGGTGGGGCCCATGGGCCTAGTAACACTTGATGGTGGGCCTGGTGCCGGGCGGGCCAGAGGGCTGTTGAGCTGGACGGGCCGGGGTGTTACAGTGGTAGATTCACGCAACCGGGTAATCCAAGAGCGTTTGATGTTGGGGAGCTTGCTCCTGTTCAATAGTCATGGTTAGCGACCATGATATTGATGAGTTGATTTGGTGAGCTTGCTCACGTTCGATATTACATGGAACGAGCCATGGTATCGATGAGGTTGCTCATTGAGGGGATTGCCCGGGTTGATGTTCTATGTGATTGTTGAGTTTATGTGCATGTGGTAGGTTCATATTGTTGCATAGCCTATTGTTTCCGATTTGGCCTTATACTCATGTTACTCATACCCTACTGAGCTTCTTGCTCACCCTTTACTTTCATTCCTTCCCACAGGTGATACTGGTACAGGTACAGGTACTAGTGGAGCGGATCAGTGAGAGCGGGATGTGACATGGATGGCCCTGGGTAGGATGTGGGTGCTAGAGAGATACTCTAAGCACGTATTTTGTATATGATGTGTTGATGTTTATTCATGATATTCTTATAACCATTTGGCACCAGAGGGTGTATGCATAATGTATGCTGAGTTGATTGTGTGGTTATATGATATTATGAATCTGATGATTTGATTATTACTATCAGTTTGTGCATGCTGGTAGTGGATGGCCTGAGGCCCCTAGGATCAGGATTGCATGTGATTGAGGCCTGAGGGCTAGCTAGGTTGCTAGTGTTATGGATTGTATATTAATTTCTGCGTGTTTTCTGATGCAGGCGGGGACTCTCCGATATACGGGGAGATGCCGCCGGATTTTCGGTTCGCCGGATGATCGCACTAGTGGCCTAGGACGGTGCCGGAGGGCACCCGTGGCGTGCCCGGACCGGGGCGTCACATGAACGATCAAAGTTGATAGGTGTGCACTTTTTATTGTTTCTTTATGTCCAAATTGTCTAGCATTCGCTTCATAGATTATTTCATTGTCAAAAGAACAACTTTCGTTCTAAATTTGACAAAACTATTAAAAGCACCTCTATCGAGACAGTTGAGCAACTCCAAATAATCAAAGTTGAAAGATGGGCACTTCTTATTGATGCTTTATGTCCACATTATCTTGTATTCGCTTCGTAGATTATTTTATAGTCAAAATAACAACTTTCGTTCTCAATTGGACAAGTCGTTAAATGCTCCCGTACCAAGAGAAGTGAGCAATTTTGAACCATCAAAGTTGGTCGGTGTGCACTTTCTTGTTGTTCTTTTATATCAAATTTTATGAGTATAGATTCCGTATATTATTTCGTTGCCAGAAGACTAACTTTTATTCCCAAATAGACAAAACCGTTAAAAAGCTTCTCCATGAAGAGAGTTGAGGAATTCGGAACCATCAAAGTTGATAGGTGTGCACTTTTTATTGTTGATTTATGTCCAAATTTACTACTATACGCTTCGTAGATTTTTTCGTTGTCAAAAATATCAACATTCGATCTCAAATGGACAAAACTGTTAAAAGCGCCCTTGTCGAGTGAATTGAGCAATTTTGAACCATCAAAGGTTGTCGGTGTCCACTTTTTATTGCTATTTTATGTCAACTTTTATAAGTATAGGCTTCGTAGATTTTTTCAATGCCAAAACAACAACTTTCTATCTCAAATGGACAAAACCGATAGAAGTCGCTCCATGAAAAGAGTTGAGCAATTCCGAACCATCAAATTTGATAAGTGTGTACTTTTTATTGTTGCTTTATGTCCAAATTATCTAGTGTTTGCTTCGTAGATTATTTTGTTGTCAAAAGAACAACTTTCGTTCTCATTGGACAAAACAGTTAAAAGCACCTCCTATCGACAAAGTTGAGCAATTTCAAACCATCAAAGTTGGTTGGTGTACACTTTTTTATTGTTCTTTTATGTCAAAGTTTCGAATATAGACTCCGTAGATTGTTTCACTACCAAAATATCAACTTTCTTTACAAAATGGACAAAACCTTTAAGAGCTCATCCATAGAAAGAGTTGAGCAATTCTGATCCATCAAAGTTTATGGATGTGCATTTTTTATGGTTGCTTTATGTCCAAATTATCTAGTATACAGTCCGTAGATTGTTTTTTAATCAAAAAGACCAACGTTCAATCTCAAATGGACAAAACTATTAAAAGCACCTTTATCGAGAGAGTTGAGCAACTTCGAAGCATCAAAGTTGGTCAGTGTACACTTTTTATTGTTCTTCTATGTCAAATTTTACGAGTATAGACTCTTTGTAGGTTGTTTCGTTGCCCAAAGACCAACTTTCATTCCGAAATGGACAAAACCGTTAAAAGCTCCTCCATGGACAGAACCGTTAAAAGCTCCTCCATGGACAGAGTTGAGCAATTCCGAACCATTAAAGTAGATAGGTGTACACTTTTTCTTGTTTTTTTGTGTGCAAATTTACTAGTATTCGCTTCGTAAATTATTTCGTTGAAAAAAGCACAGCTTTCGTTCCCAATATGACAAAACCGTTAAAAGCAGCTCTATTGAGAGACTTTAGAAATTTCAAACCATCAAAGTTGGTCGGTGTACACTTTTCATTGTTCTTTTGTGTCAAGTTTTACAAGTATAGACTCTGTAGATTATTTCGTTGCCAAAAGACAAACTTTCGTTCCCAAATGGACAAAACTGTTAAAAGCTCCTCTATAGAGAGAGTTGGCAATTTCGAACCATCAAAGTTGATAGGTGTGAATTTTTTATTGTTGGTTTAAGTGCAAATTTACTAGTATACGCTTCATAGGTTGTTTCATTGTCAAAAATACCAACTTTCGATCTCAAATGGACAGAACCGTTAAGAGCTGTTCTACCGAGAGATTGGAGCAATTTCAAAACATCAAAGTTGGTCGGAGTACACTTTTTATTATTATTTTATGACTTTATGAGTATAGGCTTCGTAGATTGTTTCGTTGTCAAAAGACCAACTTTCTATCTCAAATGGACAAAACCGTTAGAAGCCCCTTCATGGAGAGAGTTGAGCAATTTCGAAGCATCAAAGTTGATTGGTGTGAAATTTTTATTGAGTCCTTATGTCCAAATTGTCTAGTATTCGCTTCGTAGATTTTTCGTTTTCAAAAGAATAACTTTCGTTCTCAATTGAATAACTTTCGTTCTCAATTGGACAAAACCGTTAGAAGCACCTCTATCGAGAGAGTTGAGCAATTCCGAACCATCAAAGTTGATAGGTGTGCACTTTTTATTGTTGCTATATGTCCAAATTTTCTAGTATTCGCATCGTAGATTATTTTGTTGTCAAAGCAAAACTTTCATTCTCAATATGAACCGTTAAAATCTCCTCTATGGAGAGAGTGAAGAAATTTCGAACCATCTAAGTTGGTCGGAGTACACTTTTTATTATTATTTTATAACTTTACGAGTATATGCTTCGTAGATTATTTCGATGCCAAAACAATAACTTTCTATCTCAAATGGACAAAACCGATTGAAGCCCCTCCATGGAGAGAGTTGAGCAATTTTGAACCATCAAACTTGATAGGTGTGCACTTTTTATTGTTGCTTTATGTCGAAATTATCTTGTGTTCGATTCCTAGATTATTTCATTGTCAAAAGAACAATTTTCACTCTTAATTCGACAAAACCGTTAAAAGCACCTCTATCGACAAAGTTGAGAAATTTCTGTTGGATTGAATGGCACCACAAGAGGGGGGGTGAATTGTGTACTTAATCAAAAATTAAGCTAAGCGATCACCTTTTAAATGTAGACAAGTTCAATCTCAAATAGACCAATTTAAATCAATGAATAAACATGCAAAAGTATAGAACAATCAGATTAACAACAAATAAGATTGTAATAGGCAGCAAAATCTGATTTATCACAATATTAATTCTAGCAACTTATATGGCAATTTCAATGATGAATGATATGCAAATGATATGCTAAATGAATTTGCTGGAAATTAAATAGAGACAAGAGATTTAGAGTGGTTCGGCTTAACCCAAGCCTACATCCACTACCCAAGTTTCACTTGGGATTTTCAAACACTCCACTAGAAAGATGGCTTTGCAAGGTCACCACCATCTTAGGGTTTCATCCAAGTTAACCCCAAACTTTTACAACCAAATGTGGTTTAAGATTACCACAAACCCAACTCCAAATACAACTCGGTTTAAGCTCACCGAAAACTCAATCTACCATACAAGTGGTTTTGGCTCACCACAAAACCCAATCAACAACAATAAAACTCAGATTTCGGCTTCTTTGTAGCCTGGTATGAGGTGAACTTGTAGGCACAAGAAATAGCTCTTTGGTAGCTGGATTTGTAAGTGGATAAGCTCAAATAATGCTCTTGAAGATTTGGTTTGAGAATGATAAGCACAAAGAATCAGATTTGAGATTTTGGTGGCTAGGGTTTGTGAAACTTTGAAGTGTATAGGAACCCACGAAAATTAGCTAAACCAAGGCTTGAATAATGAAAAAAAAAGAGATGAAGAATGAAGCCTTTTATGTGCTGGAAATCAGATTGCTCAACCAAGAAAATAACTCTTGAGAAAATGTAGAGAAAGATCAAGAATGGCTCAAGAGGAACAATGCTTGAGAAAGAGAAAGATAAATTAGCCAAGCCTCCAAGCCAGAGAGACTAGGGTTGTATTTTTTTTTTAGTCAAGGAATAAATATTGCAACTCTATATGGACCGTTTGATTGAAAAGCAAGGCAATATGGTCACTTGATCAAGGATACACGTTTTTGACATTTAGAGCAAGAGAATATGTGTCTTTAATGCTAAACAAATATCGTTCTATGAGTTTAGAAAGTGAATCAATCAAAGGAGTCAAACCATGTATATTAGGAAGGAAGCTTAGAATTTGAATCAAATATATTCCAGGAAATTTTGGCCATAAAGAAGAGATTATAATTTTGATTCATTTTTGAAAATTGATTTAAGATAGATATGGAAATGAATCAAAGGCTTTGAATAGGTGAGAATATGGAAAGAGGATTTTGTCCATAATGAAAGGATTATGTTTTGATTCACCTCATATCAAACTTGTTTCCATATGTGACGTCTTGATCTTCCATTAATGAACTCCTTTCATTGGATACTTTTTCAATTGTAAACTTGAGTTTGATCCTCTTCATCTACTGCTTTGTATTTCCATATTTGGATTGCTCTCCCATCTTCTCATTTTGGTTCCATCGTTTTGAACTTCTTGATGGAGATCTCATATGCCAATGTCACCATGTCCATGTCATCTTGCCACATCATTATGTTCTTGATTGAAAGTTTCCATAAATAACACTTTCCATAAATAGAAGTGGCTGCACACAATTAAAACTCAAAGAATGCTTTGTAAGCCTTATTAGGCTTCATGCTTGTTAGTCCATATTATTTCCATAATCACATTATTCAAATATATGTAATAAATCAAAGATCAATAAACATATATTTTGAAACATTCAAACCATGTATTCAACAATTTCAAACCATCAAAGTTTGTTGGTGTACACTTTTTTATTGTTCTTTTATGTCAAATTTCTTATTATAAACTCCATAGATTATTTTGTTCTCAAAAGACCAACTTTCGTTCCGAAATAGACAAAACCTTTAAGAGCTCCTCTATACAGAGAGTTGAGCAATTCGGATCTATCAAAGTTTATAGGTGTGCACTTTTTATTGTTGCTTTATGTCCAAATTTTCTAGTATTCGCTTCGTAGATTATTTGATTGTCCAAAGCACAACTTTCGTTTCCAAATGGACAAAACCACTAAAAGCTCCTTCATAGAGAGAGTTGACTAATTCTGAACCATTAAAGTAGATTAGGGGTGCACTTTTAATTGTTGCTTGATGTGCAAATTTACTAGTATACGCTTCTTAGATTACTTCATTTCTGAAAGAAAAACTTTTGTTCTTAATTGGAAAGAACCATTAAAGCTCTCATATCGAGAGAGTTGAGCAATTTAAAACCATTAAAATTGGTTGGTGTACACTTTTATATTGTTTTACAGTGTCAAATTTTAGGAGTATAGACTCCATGGATTGTTTCGTTGCCAAAAGCAAACTTTTGATCCCAAGTGGACAAAACTGTTGAAAACTCCTTCATGCAGAGAGTTAAGCAATCCCGAACCATTAAAGTAGATAGGTGTGCACTTTTTATTATTGCCTTATGTCCAAATTTCCTATATTATTTTGTTTCTATAAGACAAACTTCCGTTCGCAATTGAACATAATCGTTGAAGCTCATCTATCGAGAGGGTTGAGCAATTCTCAACCATCAAAGCTGATAGGTGTGCACTTTTTACTATTGCCTTATGTCCAATTTTTCTAGTGTTTTCTTCTACAATATTTCATTGTCAAAAGAACAACTTTCATTTTCAATTGGACAAAACCGTTAAAAGACCTCTTTCGAGAGAGTTTAGCAATTCTAAACCATCAAAATTGATAGGAGTGCACTTTTTATTGTTGCTTTATGTCTAAATTATCTAGTGTTTGCTCGATAGATTATTTCGTTGTCAAAAGAACAACTTTTGTTCTCAATTGAACAAAACCGTTAAAAGCACCTCTATGGACAAAGTTGAACAATTTCAAACCATCAAAGTTGGTTGGTGTACACTTTTTTATTGTTCTTTTATGTCAAATTTTCGAGTATAGACTCCGTAGATTGTTTCGCTACCAAAATACGAACTTTAGTTTTGAAATGGACAAAATAGTTAAAAGCTCCTCCATTTAGAGAGTAAAGCAATTTTGATCCATCAAAGTTCAAATGTGTGCGATTTTTATTGTTGCTTTATGTCCACATTCACCAGTATACGCTTTGTAGAATGTTTCGTAGTAAAAAAACACCAACTTTCAATCTCAAATGGACAAAACTGTTAAAAACACCTCTATCGAGAGAGTTGAGCAATTTTGAACCATCAAAGTTGGTTGGTGTACACTTTTTATTGTTCTTTTATGTCAAATTTTACAAGTATAGACTACGTATATTATTTTGTTTCCAGAAGACTAACTTTCATTCACAAATGGACAAAAATGTTAAAAGCTCCTCCATGGAGAGAGTTCGGCAATTACAAACCATTAAAGTTGATAGCTGTGCATTTTTTATTGTTGATTTAGGTGAAAATTTATTATTATACACTTCGTAGATTATTTCGTCATGAAAAGCACAACTTTTGTTCTCAACACGACAAAATTGTTAAAAGCACCTCTATCGTGAGAGTTGAGGAATTTCGAATCATCAAAGTTTGTTGGTGTACACTTTTCATTGTTCTTTTGTGTCATGTTTTATGAGTATAGACTCTGTAGATTGTTTTGTTGCCAAAATACCAACTTTCATTCCCAAATGGACAAAACAATTAAAAGCTCCTTCATGGAGAGAGTTGAACAATTTCAAACCATCAAATTTGATAGGTGTGCCTTTTTTATTGCTGCTTTATGTCAAAATTATCTAGTGTTCACTTCGTAAATTATTACGTTGTCAAAAGAACAACTTTCATTCTCAATTGGACAAATTCGTTAAAAGCACCTCTATCGACAGAGTTGAGAAATTTAAAATTATCAAAGTTTGTTAATGTACATTTTTTCATTGTTATTTTATGTAAAATTTTCGATTATAGACTCCGTAGATTCTTCGTTACCAAAACACCAACTTTGGTTCTGAAATGGACAAAACTATTAAAACATCCTCTATACAGAGAGTTGAGCAATTCCGATCCATCAAAGTTTATAGGTGTGTGCTTTTTATTGTTGATTTATGTCCAAATTAACTAGTATACCCTTTGTTGAATGTTTCGTAGTAAAAATGATCAACTTTCGACCTCAAATGGACAAAACTGTTAAAAGCACCTCTATCGAGAGAGTTGAGCAATTTTGAACCATCAAAGTTGGTCGGTGTACACTTTCTATTGTTCTTTTATATCAAATTTTATGAATATAGACTCTATAGATTGTTTCACTACCAAAAGACCAACTTTCCTTCCCAAATGGACAAAACCGTTAAAAGTTCATCCATGCAGAGAGTTGAGCAATTCTAAACCATTAAAGTTAATAGGTGTGCACTTTTTATTGTTGCTCTATCTCAAAGTTTGTTAGTATTTGTTTTGTAGATTATTTCATTGTAAAAAAGCACAACTTTCGATCTCAATACAACAAAACCGTTAAAAACACCTCTTTCATGAGAGTTGAGCAATTTCGAACAATCAAACTTGATAGGTGTGAAAATTTTATTGTTGATTTTTGTGCAAATTTACTAGTATACACTTCGTAGATTGTTTCCATGTCAAAAAAACCAACTTTGGATCTCAAATGGACAAAACCGTTAAAAGCACCTCTACCGAGATAGTGAAGCTATTTCAAACAATCAATGTTGGTCGGAGTACACTTTTTATTATTATTTTATGACATTATGAGTATAGGCTTCGTAGATTGTTTCGATGCCAAATGACCAACTTTCTATCTCAAATGGACAAAACCCATAGAAGCCCTTCCATGGAGATAGTTGAGCAATTTCAAACCATCAAATTTGATAGGTGTGAACTTTTTATTGTTTCTTTATGTCCAAATCATCTAGTGTTTGCTTCATAGATTATTTTGTTGTCAAAAGAACAACTCTCATTCTCAATTGAAAAAAACCGTTTAAAGCATCTCTACCGATAGAGTTGAGAAATTTCGAACCATCAAAGTTTCTTGGTGTACATTTTTTATTGTTTTTTTGTGTCAAGTTTTACGCGTATAGACTCTGTAGATTGTTTCGTTGCCAAAAAACCAGCTTTCGTTTCCAAAAGGAAAAAACCGTTAAAACCTCCTCCATGGAGAGAGTTGAGCAATTTTGAACCATCAAAGTTGATAGGTTTGCACTTTTTAATGTTTATTTATGTTCAAAGTTACCAGTATACGCTTCGTAGATTGTTTCGTTGTAAAAAATACCAACTTTCGATCTTAAACGAACAAAACCGTTAAAAGCTCATCTACCTAGAGAGTGGAGAAATTTCACCCCATCAATGCTGGTCGGAGTACTCTTTTTGTTTTTATTTTATGACTTTACAAGTATAGGCTTCGTGGATTGTTTCAATGTCAAAAGACCAACTTTGTATCTCAAACGGACAAAACCGATAGAAGCCCCTCCATTGGGATAGTTGAGCAATTTTAATTCATCGAATTTGATAGGTGTAGACTTTTTATTATTTCTTTATGTCCAAATTATCTAGTGTTCACTTTGTAGATTATTTTGTTGTCAAAAGAACAACTTTCGTTCTCAATTGGACAAAACTGTTAAAAGCACCTCTATCGACAGAGTTGAGAAATTTCGAACCATCAAATTTTGTTGGTGTACACTTTTTTATTGTTCTTTTATGTCAAATTTTTTATTATAGACTCTGTAGATTGTTTCGTTACCAAAATACAAACTTTCGTTCCCAAATGGACAAAACCGTTAAAAACACCTCTATAGAGAGAGTTGAGCAATTCCGATCCATCAAAGTTTATAGTTGTGCACTTTTTATTGCTGTTTTACATCCAAATTATTTAGTATTCGATTCGTAGATTATTTCGTTGTCAAAAGCACAACTTTCTTTCTCTGTATTACAAAATTGCTAAAAGCACCTCTATCGAAAGAGTTAACCAATTTGGAACAGTCAAACTTGTTTGGTATACACTTTTTATTGTTCTTTTATGTGAAATTTTATGAGTATAGACTCTGTAGTTTGTTTCGTTGCTAAAAGACCAACTTTATTTCCCAAGTGGACAAAATTATTAAAAGCTCCTCCATGAAGCGAGTTGAGAAAATCCGAACCATTAAATCTGATAGCTATGCACTTTCTATTGTTGCTTTATGTCCATATTATCGCCTGTTCACTTCATAGATTATTTCGTTGTCAAAAGAACAAATTTTGTTCTCAATTGGACAAAATTGTTAAAGTTTTTTTATCGAGAGAGTTGAGCAATTTCACACCATTAAAGTTGGTCGGTGTATACTTTTTTTTATTGTTCTTTAGTGTCAAATTTTACGAGTATAGACCACATATATTGTTTCGTTGCTAAAAGAGCTCCCTCTATGGAGAGAGTTGAGCAATTCCGAACCATTAAAGTAGATAGGTGTGCACTTTTTATTGTTGCTTTATGTGCAAATAAACTAGTATACGCTTTGTATATTGTTTAATTTTCAAAAGAGAAACTGTCGTTCTCAATTGGACAGAACCTTTGAACCTCCTTTATCGAGAGAGTTGAGCATTATGAACCATCAAAGTTGATAGGTGTGCATTTTTTATTATTGCCTTATGTTTAAATTTTATAATATTTTCTTCATACATTATTTTGTTGTCAAAAGAACAACTTTCGCTCTCAATTGGACAAAATCGTTAAAAACACCTCTATCGACATAGTTGAACAATTTCAAACCATCAAAGTTGGTTGGTGTAAACTTTTTTATTGTTCTTTTATGTCAAATTTTTGAGTATTGACTTCGTAGATTGTTTCGCTACCAAATTACGAACTTTTGTTCCGAATTGGACAAAACCGTTAAAAGCTCCTGTATAGAAAGAGTTGAGCAATTCCGATCTATCAAAGTTTATAGCTGTGTGCTTTTGATTGTTATTTTATGTCCAAATTTTCTAGTATTCGGTTCGTAGATTATTTTGTTGTCAAAAGAACAACTTTCATTCTCTATATGACAAAATTGTTAAAAGCACCTCTATCAAGAGAGTTGAGCAATTTCGAACTATCAAAGTTGTTCGGTGTACACTTTTTTATTATTCTTTTATGTCAAATTTTACGAGTATAGACTCCATAGATTGTTTCATTGCTAAAAGATAAACTTTCGTTCCTAAATGGACAAAACCGTTAAAAGCTCTTTCATGGAGAGAGTTGAGAAATTCCAAACCATTATAGTAGATAGGTATGCACTTTTTATTATTGCTTTATGTCCAAATTATCTAGTTTTCGCTGCATAGATTATTTTGTTGTCAAAAGAATAACTTTTGTTCTCAATTGGACAAAACCGTTAAAGCTCTTCCATCGAGAGAGTTGAGCAATTTCAAACCATTAAATTTGGTCGGTCTACACCTTTTTTATTGTTCTTTAGTGTCAACTTTTACGAGTATAGACTCTGAGATTGTTTCGTTGCCAAAAGACAAACTTATGTTTCCAAATGGACAAAATTGTTAAAAAGCTCCTTCATAGAGAGAGTTGAGCAATTCTGAACCATTAAAGTAGATAGGTGTGCACTTTTTATTGTTGTTTTATATGCAAATTTACTAGTATACGTTTCGTAAATTGTTTCGTTTCCGAAAGACAAAATTCCGTTAGCAATTGGACAGAACCGTTGAAGCTCCTCTATCGAGAGAGTTGACCAATTCTTAACCATCAAACTTGATCGGTGTGAACTTTTTATTATTGCCCTATGTCCAAATTGTTTACTATTTTCTTCATACATTTTTTCGTTGTCAGAATAACTTTCATTCTCAATTAGACAAAACCGTTAAAAGCACCTCTATCGAGAGAGTTGAGCAATTCTGAACCATCAAAGTTGATAGGTGTGCACTTTGTATTGTTGTTTTATGTCAAAATTATCTAGTGCTCACTTCGTAGATTATTTCGTTTTCAAAAGAACAATTTTTGTTTTCAATTGGACAAAACCGTTAAAAGCACCTCTATCGACAAAGTTGAGCAATTTCAAACTATCAAAGTTAGTTGGTGTACACTTTTTTATTGTTCTTTTTATGTCAAATTTTTGAGTATAGACCTCGTAGATTGTTTCGCTACCAAAATACAAACTTTCATCCCGAGATGGACAAAACCGTTAAAAGCTCTACCATAGAAAGAGTTGAGCAATTTTGATCCATCAAAGTTTATAGCTGTGCGCTTTTGATTGTTGCTTTTTGTCCAAATTTTCTAGTATTTGGTTCGTAGATTTTTTTGTTGTCAAAAGCACAACTTTCGTTCTCTATATGACAAAATTGTTAAAAGCACCTCTATCGAGAGAGTTGAGCAATTTTGAACCATTAAATTTGGTCGGTGTGCACTTTTTTTTTGTTCTTTATTGTCAAATTTTACGAGTATAGACTCCATAGATTGTTTCGTTGCCAAAAGACAAACTTTTGTTCCCAAAATGGACAAAACCTTTAAAAAGCTTCTCTATGGAGAGAGTTGAGCAATTCTGAACCATTAAAGTAGATAGGTCTGCGATGTTTACTGTTTCTTTATGTGCAATTTTACTAGTATACGCTTCGTAGATTGTTTTGTATCTGAAAGACAAACTTCCATTATCAATTGGACAGAACCATTGAAGCTCCTCTATCGACAGAGTTGAGCAATTCTGAACCACCAAAGTTGATCGGTGTGCACTTTTATTATTGTCTTATGTCCAAATTTTTTAGTATTTTCTTGATACATTATTTCGTTGTCAAAAGAACAACTTTCGTTCTCAATTGGACAAAACTGTTACAAGCACCTCTATCGAGAGAGTTGAGCAATTATGAACCATCAAAGTTGATACATGTGAACTTTTTATTATTGTTTTTTGTCCAAATTATCTAGTGTTCGCTTTGTAGATTATTTCGTTCTCAAAAGAACAACTTTTGCTTTCAAATGAACAAAATCGTTAAAAGCACCTCTATCAACAAAGTTGAGCAATTTCAAACCTTTAAAGTTGGTTGGTGTATACTTTCTTATTGTTGTTTTATGTCAAATTT
This sequence comes from Euonymus europaeus, assembly GCA_963580455.1. Taxonomy (NCBI): domain Eukaryota; kingdom Viridiplantae; phylum Streptophyta; class Magnoliopsida; order Celastrales; family Celastraceae; genus Euonymus; species Euonymus europaeus. The sequence goes on from OY756969.1 coordinate 11,711,573, forward strand.
TCAAGTATAGACTCAGTAGATTGTTTCGCTACCAAAATACCAACTTCCGTTTCAAAATAGACAAAACCGTTTAAAGCTCCTCTATAAAGAGAGTTGAGCAATTTCGATCCATCAAACTTTACAGGTGTGCACTTTTTATTGTTGCTTTATGTCCAAATTATCTAGTATACGCTTCATAGAATGTTTCGTAGTAAAAAAAACCTACTTTCGATCTCAAATGGACAAAACTGTTACAAGCATCTCTATCGAGAGAGTCGAGCAATTCCGAACCATCAAAGTTGATAGGTGTGCACTTTTTCTTATTGATTTATGCGCAAATTTACTAATATTTGCTTTGAGATTGTTTCATTGTCAAAAGACTAACTTTTGATCTGAAATGGACAAAATCATAAATGGTCCTCTATCTAATTGAGTGGTTTCGAACCATCAAAGTTGGTAGGTGTATAGTTTTTATTGTTATTTTATGTCAAATTTTTTAAGTATAGGCTCTGTAAATTGTTTCGATGCCAAAAGACCAACTTTCTATCTCAAATAGACAAAACCGTTAGAAGCCCCTCCATGCACAGAGTTGAGCAATTTTGAACCATCAAAGTAGATAGGTGTGCACTTTTTATTGTTTCCTTTTGTGCAAATTTACTAGTATACGCTTCAAAGATTATTTCGTTTCCGGAAGACAAACTTTCATTTTTAATTATACAGAACTGTTAAAGCTCCTCTATCAAGAGAATTGAGTAATTTCTAACTATTAAAGTTGGTCGGTAAACATTTTTTTATTGTTCTTTTGGGTCAAATTTTATGAGTATAGACTCCGTAGATTGTTTCATTGCCAAAAGACCAACTTTTGTTCTGAAATTGACAAAACTGTCAAAAGAACCTCCAAAGAGAGAGCTGAGCAATTTGGAACCATCAAAGTTGATAGGTGTGCACTTTTTAATGTTGTTTTATGTCCAAATTTTCTAGTATTCGCTTCGCAGATTATTTCGTTGTTAAAAGCATAACATTTGTTCTTTTTATGACAAAACCGTTAAAGCACCTCTATCGAGAGATTTGAGCAATTTCGTACCATAAAAAATGGTCAGTACAAGATTTTTTGTTCTATTATTTCCAATTTTACGGGTATAGATTCCGTAGATTGTTTCGTTGCCAAAATACCAACTTTCGCTGCCAAATGGACAAAATCGTTAAAAGTTCTTCCATGGAGAGAGTTGAGCAATTCTGAACCATCAAAGTTGATAGGTACGCACTTTTTATTATTGATTTATGCAAAAATTTACTACTATACGCTTTGTAGATTGTTTCGATACCAAAATACCAACTTTCTATCTCAAATGGACAAAATCGTAAGAAGCCCCTCCATGGAGAGAGTTAAGCAATTTCAAACCATCAAAGTTGATAGGTGTACACTTTTTAATGTTGCTTTATGTCCAAATTTTATACTATTCACTTGGTAGATTATATCACTGTCAAAAGCACAACTTTGGTTATCCATATGACAAAATTGTTAAAATCACCTCTATCGGGAGTGTTGAGCAATTTTGAACAATCAAAGTTGGTCACTGTGCACTTTTTATAGTCTTTTTATGTCAAATTTTATAAGTATGACGTCGTAGATTATTTTGTTACCAAAAGATAAACTTTCGCTCCCAAATGGACAAAACTATTAAGAGCTCCACCATAGAGAGTTGAGCAATTATGAATCATCAAAGTTGATAGGTGTGCACTCTTTATTGTTGATTAATATTCAAATTTACTAGTATACGCTTTATAGATTGTTTCGCTTTCAAAAAGATCAACTTTCGATCTAAATTGAACAAAACCATTAAAAGTTCCCCTATCAAAAGTATTGTGCAGTTTCAAATCATCAAAGTTGGTCGGTGTACATTTTTTATTGTTATTTTGTGTCAAATTTTACAAGTAAAGGCTCCGTAGATTGTTTCAATCCAAAAGACCAACTTTCTATCTCAAATGGACAAAACCGTTAGAACACTCTCCATGAAGAGAGTTGAGCAATTTCGAACCATCAAAGTTGATAGGTGTGCACTTTTTATTGTTGCTTTAAGTTCAAATTGTCTAGTATTCGCTTCGTAGATTATTTTGTTGTCAAAAGAATAACTTTCGTTCTCAGTTGGACCAAATTGTTGAAAGCAACTCTATCGATAGAGTTGAGCAATTTCGTATCATCAAAGTTGGTCGGTGTACATGTTTTTTCGTTGCCAAAATATCAACTTTCGATACCAAATGACAAAACCGTTAAAAGCTCCTCCATGGAGAGAGTTGAGCAATTCCTAACCATCAAAGTTAATAGGTGTGCACTTTTTATTATTGATCTATGTGCAAATTGACTAGTATACGCTTCGTAGATTGTTTCGTTGCCAAAAGCACAACTTTCGTTCTCTATATGACAAAATTGTTAAAAGCACATCTATGGGGAGAGTTGAACAATTTTCATCCATCAAAGTTGAACATTTCGGAACCATCAAAGTTGATAGGTGTGTACTTTTTATAGTTTCTTTATATCCAAATTTTATAGTATTCGCTTCGTAGATTATTTCATTGTCAAAAGCACAACTTTCGTTCTCTATATGACAAAATTGTTAAAAGCACCTGTATGGGAAGAGTTGAGCAATTTTGAACCATAGAAGTTGGTCGCTGTACACTTTTTATTGTTCTTTTATGTAAAATTTTATGAGAATATTCTCCGTAGATTATTTCATTGCTAAAAGACCAACTTTCGCTCCTAAATGGGCAAAATCGTTAAAAGCTCCTCCATGGACAGTGTTGAGTAATTCCGAACTATCAAAGTTGATAGGTGTGAACTTTTTATTGTTGATTTATGGGCAAGTTTACTAGTATACACTTTGTAGATTGTTTCAATGCCAAAAAGAATAACTTTAGATCTCAAATGAACAAAACCGTTAAGAGCCGCTCTATCGAGAGAATTTTGCAATTTCAAACCATCAAAGTTTGTCGGTGTACACTTTTTTATCGTTATTTTATGTTAAATTTTACAAGTATAGGCTCTATCGATTGTTTCGATGACGAAAGACCAACTTTCAATCTCAAATGGACAAAATCGATAGAAGCCCCTCCATTGAGAAGGTTGAGCATATTCGAACCATCAAAGTTGATAGATGGTGCACTTTTTATTGTTGCTTTATGTCCTAATTCTCTAGTATTCACTTCAAAGATTCTTTTGTTGTCAAAAGAACAACTTTCGTTCTCAATTTGACAAAACCGTTAAAAGCACCTCATCGAGAGAGTTCAGAAATTTCGAACCATCAAAGTTGATAGTTGTGCACTTTTTATTGTTTCTTTATGTCCAAATTATCTAGTATTCGATACGTAGATTATTTCGTTGTGAAAAAATGACTTTTGTTTTCAGTTGGAAAAAGTCCTTAAAAACTTCTCTATCGAGAGAGTAGAGCAATTTCGAGTATATCAAATTTTTTTATTGTTCTTATATATCAAATTTTACGAGTATAGACTCCATAGATTGTTTCGTTGTCAAAAGATCAATTTTCGTTTCCAAATGGAAAAAACCATTAAAAGCTTCTCCATTGAAAGTTGATGAATTCCAAACAATCAAAGCCGATAGATGTGAAATTTTTATTGTTGCTCTATGTCCAAATTGTCTAGTATTCATTTCGTAGACTGTTTCGTTGTCAATAAGACCAACTTTTGACCTCAAATGGACAAAGCTATTAAATGCTCCTTTATCGAGAGAAATGAGCAATTTGCAACCATCAAAGTTGGTCGGTGTACATCATTTTCATGTTCTTTTGTGTCAAATTTTACAAGTATAGGCTCCGTAGATTATTTTAATGTCAAAATACCAACTTTCTGTCTCAAATGGACAAAACCGTTAGTCCATGTAGAGAGTTGAGCAATTTCAAACATCAGAGTTGATAGGTGTGCACTTTTTATTATTTATTTCTGTCCAAATTATCTAGTATTCGCTTCATAGATATTTCATTGTCAAAAGAATAAATTTTGTTGTCAATTTGGCAAAACCGTTAAAAGCACCTCTATCAAGACAGTTGAGCGATTCCAAATAATTAAAGTTGATAGATTGGCAATTCGTATTCTTGCTTTATGTCCACATTATATTCTATTCGCTTCGTAGATTATTTAGTTGTCAAAAGAACAACTTTCGTTCTCAATTGGACAAGTCGTTAAATGCTCCTCTACCGAGAGAATTGAGCAATTTCGAACCATCAAAGTTGGTCAGTGTGCACTTTCTTATTGTTCTTTTGTATAAGATTTTATGAGTATAGACTCCGTAGATTGTTTCGATGCCAAAAGACCAACTTTCTTTCCCAAATGGATAAAATCGTTAGAAGTTCCTCATTGGAGAGAGTTGAGTTATTTTGAACCATAAAAGTTGATAGGTGTGCACTTTTTATTGTTGATTTATGTCCAAATTTTCTAGTATTGACTTCATAGATTATTTCATTGACGAAAGCACAACTTTCGTTCTCAATATGACAAAACCATTAAAAGCTCATCTATCGGAACAATTAAGCAATTTCAAACCATCAAAGTTAGTCGATGTACAGTTTTTTATTGTTCTATTATATCAAATTTTATGAGTATCGACTCCGTAGACTGTTTTGTTGCCAAAAGACCAACTTTCGTTCCCAAATGGACAAAACCGTTAAAAGCTCATCCATGGAGAGTTGAGGAATTCCGAACAATCAAAGTTGATAGGTGTGCACTTTTTATTGTTGCTTCTTGTCCAAATTGTTTGGTATTCGCTTCGTAAATTGTTTTGTTGTCAAAAAGATGAACTTTCGATCTCAAATGGACAAAACTATTAAAAGCTCCTCTATCGAGAGAATTGAACAATTTTGAATCATCAAAGTTCGTCGATGTACACCATTTTATTGTTCTTTTATGTCAAATTTTACAAGTATAGGCTCCGTAATATGTTTCGATGCCAAAAGACCAACATTTTATGGTCAAAACTGTTAAAAGCCCCTTCAGTGAGAGAGTTGAGAAATTTCGAACTGTCAAACTTGATCGGTGTGCACCAATTTATTGTTGCTTTATGTTCAAATTTTCTAGTATTCGTTTCATAGATTATTTCATTGTCAAAAGAATAACTTTCGTTCTAAATTTGACAAAACCGTTAAACGTACCTCTATCAAGTGAGTTGAGCAATTTCGAACCATGAAAGTTGATAGATGGGCACTTCATACTATAGCTTTATGTACAAATTATCTTGTATTCGTTTCGTAGATTATTTCGTTGTTAAAAGAACAACTTTCATTCTCAATTGGAAAAAGCCAATATATGCTCCTCTATCGAGAGATTTGAGCAATGTTGAACCATCAAAGTTGGTCGCTGTACACTTTTTATTGTTATTTTATGTAAAAATTTACATGTAAAGGCTCCGAAGATTGTTTCGATGCCAAAAGACCAACTTTCTATCTCAAATGGACAAAACCGTTAGTAGCCCCTCCATGGAGAGTGTTGGGCAATTCCGAACCATTAAAGCTTATAGGTGTGAACTTTTTATTGTTGTTTTATCTCCAAACCGTCTAGTAATCGCTTCATATATTATTTCATTTTCAAAATAACAACTTTCATTCTCAATTTGACAAAACCGTTAAAAGCACCTCTATCGAGAGAGTTGAGCAATTCCGAACCATCAAAGTATATAGATGGGCATTTCTTATTGTTGCTTTATGTCCAAATTATCTTGTATTAGCTTCGTAGATTATTTCGTTATAAAAAGCACAGCTTTCGTTCTCAATATGATAAAACCGTTAAAAACAGCTCTATCGAGAGAGTTTAGAAATTTCAAACCATCAAAGTTGGTCGGTGTACACATTTCATTGTTCTTTTGTGTCAATTTTTAGAAGTATAGACTCCGTAGGTTATTTCGTTGTCAAAAAACCAACTTTCATTCCCAAATAGACAAAACTTTTAAAGGTCCTCTATGGAGAGAGTTGAGAATTTCAAACCATCAAAGTTGGTTGGTGTACACTTTTTTATTGTTCTTTTATTTCAAAGTTTCAAATATAGACTCCATAGATTGTTTCGCTACCAAAATACCAACTTTCGTTCCAAAATGGAAAAAACCGTTAAGAGCTCCTCTATAGAGAGAGTTGAGCAATTCTGTTTCATCAAAGTTTATATGTGTGCAGTTTTTATTGTTGATTTATGTGCAAATTTTTACTACTATGCGCTTCGTAGATTGTTTCGTTGTCAAAAATATCAACTTTCGATCTCAAGTGGACAAAACTGTTAAAAGCTCTACTATCAAAAGAGTGGAGCAATTTCAAACCATAAAAGTTGTTCGAAGTACAATTTTTATTATTATTTTATGACTTTACGAGTATAGGCTTCGTTATCAAAAGACCAACTTTCTATCTCAAATGGACAAAACCGTTAGAAGCCCCTCTGTGGAGAGAGTTGAGCAATTTTGAACCATCAAAGTTGATTGGTGTGAACTTTTTATTGTTGCTTTATGTCAAAATTTTCTAGTATTCGCTTCGTAGATTATTTCATTGTGAAAAGAATAACTTTCGTTCCCAATTGGACAAAACCTTTAAAAGTACCTCTATTGAGAGAGTTGTGCAATTCCGAACCATCAAAGTCAATAGGCGTGGACTTTTTATTGTTGCTGTTTGTCTAAATTTTCTAGTATTCACATCGTAGATTATTTCGTTGTCAGAAGCACAACTTTCGTTTTCAATATGACAAAACCGTTAAAAACTCCTCTATGGAGAGAGTGGAGCAATTTCAAAAAATCAAAAGAGATAGGTGTGCACTTTTTATGGTTTATTTATGTGCAAATTTAGTATCATACGCTTCGTAAATTGTTTCGTTGTAAAAAATACGAACTTTCAATCTCAAACGGAAGAAACCGTTAAAGGCTCCTCTACCGAGAGAGTAGAGAAATTTCAAACCATCTAAGCTGGTCGGAGTACAGTTTTTATTATTATTTTATGACTTTATGAGTACAGGCTTCGTAGATTGTTTCGATGCCAAAAGACTAACTTTCTATCTCAAATGGACAAAACCGATAGAAGCCCATCCATGGAGAGGGTTGAGCAATTTTGACCCATCAAATTTGATTGGTGTGAACTTTTTATTGTTACTTTATGTCCAAATTATATAGTGTTAGCTTCGTAGATTATTTCGTTGTCAAAAGGAAAATTTTCATTCTCAATTCGACAAAACCGTTAAAAACACCTCTATCGACATAGTTGAGAGAAATTTCGAACCATCAATGTTTGTTGGTGTACACTTTTTTTTGCTCTTTTATGTCAAATTTTTTATTATAAACTCCGTAGATTATTCGTTACCAAAAGGCAAACTTTCGTTCCGAAATGGACAAAACTCTTACGAGCTCCTATATAGAGAGAGTTGAGCAATTCCGATGTATTAAAGTTTATAGGTGTGCACTTTTTATTGTTGTTTTACGCCCAAATTTTCTAGTATTCGCTTCATAGATTTTTTTATTGTCAAAAGCACAACTTTCGTTCCCAAATGGACAAAACCATTAAAAGCTGCTTCATAGAGAGAGTTGAGCAATTCCAAACCAGTAGATAGGGGTGCACTTTTAATTGTTGCTTGATTTGCAAATTTACTAGTATACGCTTCGTAGATTGCTTCATTTCCAAATGAAAGACTTTTGTTCTCAATTGGACAAAACCGTTGAAGCTCTTCTATCGAGAGAGTTGAGCAATTTTAAACTATTAAAGTTTGTCGGTGTACATCTTTTTATTGTTCTTTAGTGTCAAGTTTTACGAGTATAGACTCTATGGATCGTTTCTAGCAAACTTTCGATCCTAAATAGACAAAACCGTTAAAATCTCCTCTATGGAGAGAGTTGAGCAATTCCGAACCATTAAAGTAGATAGGCGTGCACTTTTTATTGTTTCTTTATGTGCAAATTTACTAGTATATGCTTCCTAGATTATTTTGTTTCTGAAAGACAAACTTCTGTTCTCAATTGGACAGAACCGTTGAACCTCCTCCATCGAGAGAGTTGAGCAATTCTGAATCATCAAAGTTGGTAGATGTGCACTTTTTACTATTGCCTTATATCCAAATTTTCTAGTATTTTCTTCTACATTATTTAATTGTCAAAATAACAACTTTCGTTCTCAATTGGACAAAACCGTTAAAAGCACCTCCATCGAAAGAGTTGAGCAATTCTGAACCATCAAAGTTGATTGGAGTGCACTTTTTATTGTTTCTTTTATGTCCAAATTATCTAGTGTTCGCTTCGTCGATTATTTCAGTTGGAAAAGAACAACTTTGGTTCTCAATTGGACAAACTTGTGAAACCCCGACCCAAAAATTTTGGGGAATTTTGATGTTGGAACAAAAAGGGTAAAACTGGACTAGGCGCACCAAGGGGCGCCTAGGCGCTGCGCCTAGTCCAGTGAGGCATGCAAGAAGGAGGTCCAGAAGAGGAGGCACTGGACTGGGCGCACCTTAGGGCGCCTAGGCGCAGCGCCCAGTCCAGCGGGCAGTAAATGGGCGTGGATGATGGTGAGTTCAAACTGGACCGGGCGCACCTCAGGGCGCCTAGGCGCTGCGCCCAGTCCAATGGGTGAGAGGATGTGGAGTAGGCGTAGAGGCGCCTAGGCGCACCTCGCCTGGGCATGAAAATCCTACACGCCCAGGATGCCGCCCAGAGCAGCGCGCTGAGGGATTTTAGTCATGGCCAGAGCGCCTAGGCGCCCAGGGTAGCGCCAAGGCGCAACCCGAGTTTGTCAAATAGGTTCCAGCGAGATTTTTAGAGGGAATTCTGGTTTGTTCAGTTCTAGAGAGAGAAAGCGACGATTCTAGAGAGAGAAGTTTATTTGAGGTGATTCTTGGAGATTGAAGCTTGATTGTGGAAATTTAGAGAGGATTAAAGGAAGATTCAAGCCATGGAGGTAAGTTTCTTCATTATTTCATTTCTAGGTTTTGAGTAGATCTTGTTAGTTGTGTTTAGAGTTGATTCATATGGTTTAGATATGTTGATTCTGGGTCGTATGTGGTTGTATATGTAGGTGTGATTCTTGTTTTGGAGTTGAGTTCCATAAGGTTGAGTTTGGGGGTTTGAGAGGAACCCTAGAGAGAGAAAGTAAGTTTTCTCAATTTGGTTGTTTAATTCTTATTGGATATGATATATTGAGATGTTTGGATGATTAAATGAGTATGACATTGGGTGAAATTTTTAGGTTGGAGAAACGGGGTTAAAACCCTAATTGTGAGATTTGTGAATTGCTCGGCACGAGGTAGGGGATTTCCAACCATTCTTCCTATCGTTCGTTTCAATATTTTAAAGAGCCTTTCGATTCCTCATTGGTCATTTGTTTGTGTTTTCGCCTTAATTGATTCTAAGGGAAAACGAACCTTACTTGTAAAATGTTGTTGATTCTTAATGTTGCATGACCCGTTTGTGTGTGTTCCATCACCTATGGGCACGATGTGGTTTCCGTTAATGCATCATGGTAGTTATGTATATATATATATATATATGTAGGTGGTTCATATATATACATCTTTTCGGCATGTCATGACATAAATGCATTAGAGTTACATTGGAGACCAGGTATGGACTCGGGGCTCCATAGGATTCTTGAAAGCTACTTGGAGGGATGACGAGGTGATGAGAGTTACCACCGAGTCATGTGAACTCCAAGTGGGATAACGCACTAGAGGTATATTCAATGAGGGACCTTGCCGGGAATGGTGCGGGCGTGATAGGATCACGCAACCGGGTAATCCAAGAGTGTTGATGTTGGGGAGCTTGCTCCTATTCAATAGTCATGGTTAGCGACCATGATATTGATGAGTTGATTTGGTGAGCTTGCTCACGTTCGATATTACATGGAGCGAGCCATGGTATCGATGAGGTTTGCCCATTGAGGGGATTGCCCGGGTTGATGTTTTATGTGTTTGTTGAGTATGCATGATGTATGCGGAGTTTGATTTTATGGTTATATGATATTGTGAATTTGTTGATGTGTTTATTACTATCAGTTTGTGCATGCTGGTAGTGGATGGCCTGAGGCCCCTAGGATCAGGATTGCATGTGATTGAGGCCTGAGGCCTAGCTAGGTTGCTAGTGTGATGGATTTAATATATATGATGCGTGTTTCTGATGCAGGCGGGGACTCTCTGATATACGGGGAGATGCCGTCGGATTTTCGGTCTGCCGGATGATCGGACTAGTGGCCTAGGACAATGCCGGAGGGGCACCCGTGGCGTGTCCGGATTGGGGCGTCGCAATTTGGTATCGGATGGAGGTTGGTTTGTTTATATATAGGATCGGGGATGGGTCCTAGATGTATGAGTAGTGTAATCCAGGCCATGTCACAACCGCTGTTGATCCTGTATGTTTTCTTATCCTTAGTAAATCCTCTGTTGAGTTGTGTGTTAAATGGTATTGTCTGTTTGCCATGCAGGTGAATACCCGTAGAACTACTAGGTCTGAGAGTGGGACTGAGATACCTCGTGGCAGAGGCCGACGGGGAGTTGGTAGGGGCCGAGGTAGAGGCCGTAGTGTTGGGGTGGAGCGTGTTACTAGAGGCATACCTAGCACTGAGGATTTGGTTCTAAATGTGGATCCGGAGTTGAGAGAGGAAGAGATAGTTCCTGAGGGACTATCGACTGAGAGTGCTGATCAGCAGGCACGATCTGCAGGACCTGTTGCTCCTGTTACCACAGGGGGGCAACTGGTGACGATGGAGGGGCTTGCTAGTTTTATGATGAGTATGGTGCAGACACAGGCACAGAGAATAGCATAAGCAGTGGCTCACGTGATAGGTGCAACTGGCACTCGTACTAAGGGAGTGGTGCCCGAGGCTACTACTGAGATGGCTACAACATCGAGGGCTGGAAGGGGTATGTATGAGGTGGATCAGCTGAGGAGGACTTCTCCTCCAACCTTTTCTGGAGATGGAACGGGTGTGGGGGGGAAGGAGTGGTTCAATCAGTTGAGCATGAGGATGGAGATGTTAGAGATACCCGATGAGTGACGAGTGAAGTTTGTTTTCTATTACTTGAGTGGAGTGGCCTATGAATGGTGGATGTCCATGGGTCAGAGGCGGAACGAGTTGACTTGGACCTCTTTTGAGCAATTGTTCATGCAGAAGTTTGTGCCGAGACCTCTGCAGACGGAAAAGGCCAAGCAATTTCTGGATTTATTGCAGACATCAAAGATGACGGTGTCTCAATACACCAAGCAGTTCAAGGAGTTATATCGGTTTGGGAGAGAGTTTGCTCCTACCGATGCAAAGAAGGCGGCAAGGTACCGAGATGGGTTGCTACCCAGTCTTGGGAGGATGGTGATGGCCACTAGGGTGGTATCGTATGAGGACACAGTTGAGTTGGCATTGGACTTTGAATTGAGTGAGCGGAATGAGGCTCAGAGGAAGCGTCCAGTGACTGAGGGTAGTGGTGGTGGTGGTGGTAGCCACAAGAAACAGAAGACTGATTTTCGTCATCAGAAGGGGGACCGAGGCAAGGGTCCAAGGCCTCAAGGGGGCAAGGTGACGTGCTACAAGTGTGGGAAAGAGGGGCACATGAAGAATGAGTGCAAAACTTTGGGATTTAGGTGCTTTGGTTGTGGCAAGTTGGGCCACAAGAAGAGTGAGTGTCCGCAGGGTAACCAGGGAGGACAGCATCAGCCTCAGATACCGGGGGTACCACCTTCAACTCTTCCTTCCACTGTTCTATCGGGAGGAACAGGGCGAGGTGGAGGCAGACAGTCTTAGCAGCAGCATTATGCACTGATGGATGGTCGTGTCTTTGATATGGGACATCAGGAGGCACAGGAGCATCCCAACTTCATTGGAGGCACATTTTTGATTTCGAATTGTTGGGCCAGAGTCCTGTTTGATTCTGGAGCTACCTCATCATTTATTACTAGTTCGTTAGCGAACGCACTAGCGGTGGAGATTTCGGCGATTAGGAGAATGTTTAAGGTGTCCTCACCATTCGGGCACTTTACCACGTTGGAGGGGGTAGTGTGAGTGTCGGTTTGGAGAAATATCTCTACAAGCTTATTTGTATTTGTTAGATTTCAAGGACTTCGATGTGATACTCGGGGTTGATTGGTTGACAAAGCACCAAGGAGTGCTTGACTTTTGGCAAAGGAGGATCACTCTTAGAGTACCGGAGGGTGGGGTGATTCACTTACAGGGATCGAAGGGGATGCCATGTCCTCATTTCATGGATAACCCTTCGTATCAGGATTGTAGGGTAGCAAGTTTGGTGACGTCGGCTCCTAAGGAAGATGTGGCTACTGTGATTCGGGTAGTGGAGGAATTTATGGATGTATTTCCGGAAGAGTTGTCGGGATTACCTCTGAAGAGGGAGATTGACTTTGCTATTGAGTTGCATCCGAACGTCAAGCCAATTTCGATTCCGCCGTATCGGATGGCTCTAGCAGAGTTGGAAGAGTTGAGTTCTCAGTTAGAGGAGTTTCTAGACTTGGGATTTATTAGACACAGTGTGTCCCCGTGGGGAGCACCGGTGTTGTTCGTCAAGAAGAAAGACGGAAGTTTGAGGATGTGTATTGATTATAGGCAGTTGAATAAGGTTACAATGAGGAATAAGTATCCATTGCCTAGGATCAATGATTTGTTTGACCAATTGAGAGGTGCTAGGCATTTCTCTAAGATTGATTTGAGGTCGGGTAATCATCAGTTGAGGATTAAGGATGAGGATATCCAAAAAAAAGCGTTTAGAACTCATTATGGGCATTATGAGTTTCTTGTGATGCCGTTTGGGTTGACAAATGCCCCAGCGGTGTTCATGGACCTAATGCAAAGGGTTCTTAGACCGTTTTTGGATAAGTTTGTGGTGGTGTTTATAGATGACATATTGATTTATTCTCCTACGGAGGAAGAGCATGAGGAACACTTGAGGGTAGTGTTACAGACGTTGAGGGAGAATCAACTGTATGCTAAATTGAGTAAGTGTGAATTTTGGGCCACGGAAGTGAAGTTCCTAGGTCATGTGATCACGCAAGAAGGCATAGCGGTTGACTACTCCAAGGTTGAGTCGGTCTTGAATTGGGAGAGACCAAAGAATGTAACAGAAATCCGGAGTTTCCTTGGACTGGCGGGTTATTACCGAAGGTTTATTGAGGATTTCTCGAGAGTTGCTTCGCCAATGACGCTGCTTACAAAGAAGGGCACACCGTTTGTGTGGACAGACAAGTGTGAGGCCGCATTTGAGGAGTTGAAGAAGAGGTTGCCATGCATCCCGGGGGTATGAAGTTGTACCGAGATTTGAAGTAGAGTTTCTGGTGGAGGGGCATGAAAGTCGATGTTGCTAGATTTGTGACGAAGTGTCTTACTTGTCAACAAGTGAAGGCAGAGCATCAGAGACCAGCTGGATTGTTGCAACCCTTACCGGTAGCACAATGGAAGTGGGAGAGGATCACGATGGACTTTGTGACAGCGTTGCCAATGACTCTGAGACGGCATGACATGGTTTGGGTGATAGTGGACAGATTGACCAAGTCTGCACACTTCTTACCCATGAACAAGACGAATTCGTTAGAGACCTTGAGTACCCTGTATGTCAAGGAGATTGTGAGACTTCAGGGAATTCCATTATCTATTGTGTCGAACCGAGACCCGCCGTTCACCAGTAGATTCTAGAGTAGCTTACAGGAGGCATTGGGTACGAAGTTTGATTTCTCTACAGCTTATCATCCTCAAAGTGATGGGCAGAGTGAGAGAACCATACAGATTTTGGAGGATATGTTAAGGGCATGTGTAGTCGATTTTGGAGGAAGTTGGGATCGGTAGTTACATTTGGCAGAGTTTGTGTATAACAACTCTTTTCAAAGTAGTATTGGAATGGCATCTTACGAGGCGCTCTACGGGAGGCCTTGTAGGTCGCCTTTGTGTTGGGCAGAGGTTGGTGAGAAAGTTGTTTCAGGACCGAAAATGGTCAAGGAAGCTCGAGAGAGAGTTGATGAGATCCGAAGGCGGTTGATCACCGGGCAGAGCCGACAGAAGTCTTATGCTGACAGGAGGAGGAGACCTTTGGAGTTCGCTGTAGGCGATAAGGTTTTCATGAAGGTTAGTCCGAGACGGGGGATTCAGAGATATAGTAAGCATGGGAAGTTGGCACCGAGATTTGTGGGGCCATTTGAGATTTTGGAGACAGTTGGACCGGTGGCGTACCGTTTGGCACTTCCACCGAAGCTTGAGAAGGTTCACAATGTATTCCATGTATCAATGTTTCGAAAATATGAGCCGGATCCGTCGCATGTAATAGATTGGACTACGTTGGAAGTTGAGGAAGATGGGAGCTACACTCTTCAACCAGTGAAGATTCTAGATCGACAGTACAAGGTCACGAGGGCGAGTGTGATTCCGTTCGTAAAAGTGATGTGGATGTATCACAGAGTTGAGGAAGCAACTTGGGAATTGGAATCCATAATGAAAGAGAAGTACACGGAATTGTTCGGAGATCTATCGAAAGAGTTGAGTAATTTTCAACCACCAAAGTTGGTTGGTCTACACTTTTATTGTTCTTTTATGTCAAATTTTACGAGTATAGAATCCGTAAATTTTTGCATTGCCAAAAGACCAACTTTGTATCTCACATGGACAAAACCATTAAAAAGCTTCTCCTTGGAGAGAGTAGAGCAATTCCGAACTATCAAAGTTGATAGGTGTACACTTTTTATTGTTGATTTATGTACAAATTTACTAGTATACGCTTCGTAGATTCTTTTGTTTTGAAAAGGACCAACTTTCGATCTCAAAAAGACAAACCATTAAAAGCTCATCTATCAAGAGAGTTGAGCAATTTCGAACCATAAAAGGTTGTCGGTGTACACTTTTTTATTATTCTTTTATGTTAAATTTTACGAGTACAGACTCGTTAAATTGTTCGTTGCCAAAAGCTAAACTTTCATTCCGAAATGGACAAAACTGTTAAAAGCTCCTCCATGGAGAGAGTTGAGCAATTCTGAACCATGAAAGTTGATAGGTGTGCACTTTTTATTGTTGCTTTATGTCTAAATTGTCTACTATTCGCTTTGTAGATTATTTCGTTCTAAAAAGCACAATTTTTGTTATTAATATGACAAAATCGTTAAAAGCACCTCTATCGAGAGAGTTGAGCAACTTCGAACCATCAAAGTTGGTCGGAGTACACTTTTAAATGTTATTTTTGTCGAACTTTATGAGTACAGACTCCGTAAATTGTTTCATTTGTAAAAGACCAACTTTAATTTCTAAATGGACAAAACCATTAAAAAGCTTCTCCGTGCAAATAGTTATGCAATTCCGAACCATCAAGTTGATAGGTGCACACTTTTTATTATTGCTTTATGTCCAAATTATATAAGTATTCGCTTCATAGATTATTTCGTTGTCAAAATGACATTTTTGTTCTCAATTGGACAAAGCCGTTAAAAGCTCCTCTATTGAGAAAGTTGAGCAATTTCGAAACATCAAAGTCGGTTGGTGTAGACTTTTTTCATTTTTCCTTTATATCAAACTTTACGTGTATAGACTCCATAGATTTTTTCGTTGGCAAAGGACCAACTTTCTTTCCCAAATGGACAAAATCATTAGAAGTTCCTTCATGGAGAGAGTTGAGCAATTACGAACCATCAAAGTTGATAGGTGTGCACTTTTTATTAATTTTTTATGTCCAAATTTTCCCGTATTCGCTTTGTAGATTATTTCGTTATTTGAAGCACAACTTTCGTTCTCTATATGAAAAAACTATTGAAAGCAGCTCCATCGAGAGAGTTGAGCAATTTTCAAGCATCAAAGTTGGTTGGTGTACACTTTTTATTGTTCTTTTATGTCAAATTTTATGAGTATAGACTCCGTAGATTGTTTCGTTGCCAAAAGACTAACTTTCGTTCCAAAATCGACAAAACCGTTAAAAAGCTTCTCCATGGAGAGAGTTGAGCAATTTCGAACTATCAAAGTTCATAGGCATGCACTTTTTATTGTTCCTTTATGTCCAAAGTTTCTACTATTTGCAAATTTACTAGATTCAGCTTTGTAGATTGTTTTATTGTCAAAAAGACAAACTTTCGATCTCAAATGGACAAAACAGTTAAAAGCTCCTCTATCGAGAGAGTTGAGCAATTTCAAGACATTGAAGTTGGTTGGTGTACACTTTTTTATTGTTCTTTTATGTCAAATTTTATGAGTATCTAGTCCGTAGATTGTTCGTTGGCAAAAGCCAAACTTTCGTTCTGAAATTGACAAAACTGTTAAGAGCACCTCCATGGAGAGAGTTTAGCAATGCCGAACCATCAAAGTTGATAAGTGTAATTTGATAGTTGCAAATTTTCTAGTATTCGCTTCGTAGATTATTTCATTGTCAAAAGGCCAACTTTCGTTCTTAAAATGACAAAACCGTTAAAAGCACCTTTATTGAAAGAGTTGAGCAATTTCAAACCATTAAAGTTGGTCGGTGTACACTTTTCATTGTTTTCTTGTGTCAAATTATACGAGTATAGACTTCATAGATTGTTTCGTTGTCGAAAGACCAACTTTATTTTCCAAATAGAC
The DNA here is from genome assembly GCA_963580455.1 of Euonymus europaeus. Classification (NCBI taxonomy): domain Eukaryota; kingdom Viridiplantae; phylum Streptophyta; class Magnoliopsida; order Celastrales; family Celastraceae; genus Euonymus; species Euonymus europaeus. The sequence goes on from OY756969.1 coordinate 11,728,087, forward strand.
AAAACTGATAAAAGTTCCTCCATGGAGAGCGTTGAGCAGTTCCGAACCATCAAAGTTGATAGGTGCCCACTTTTTATTGTTGGTTTATGTCAAAATTTTATAGTATTTGCTTCATAGATCATTTCGTTCTGAAAAGCACAACTTTCGTTCTTAATATGATAAAACCGTTAAAAGCGCCTCAATCGAGAGAATTGAGCAATTTTGAACGATCAAAGTTGGTTTGTGTACACTTTTTATTGTTATTTTATGTCTAAATTGTCTAGTATTCACTTCTTAGATTATTTCATTGTCAAAAGAATAACTTTCGTTCTCAATTACAGAAAACCATTAAAAGCACCTCTATCGACAGAGTTGAGCAACTTCGAACCATCAAAATTGGTCGGTGAACACTTTTTTATTTTTCTTTTATGTCAAATTTTAGAACTATAGACTTTGTACATTTTTTCCTCGCCAAAAAATCAACTTTCGTTCCAAAATGGACAAAACCATTAAAAGCTCCTTCACAGAGAGAGTTGAGCAATTCCAAAACATCAAAGTTGATGGGTGTACACTTTTTTATTGTTATTTTCTGTCAAATTTTATGATTATATGTTTAATAGATTGTTTCATTGCCAAAAGATCATTTTTCTTTTTCAAATGGGCAAAACTATTAAAAGCTCCTCCATGGACAAAATTAAGTAATTATGAACATCAAAGTCAATAGGTGTACACTTTTTATTATCGCTTTATGTCTAAATTTACTGGTATAAGGTTCGAAGATTGTTTTCTTCTCAAAATGACGAACTTTCAATCTCGAATGGATAAAATCGTTAAAAGCTCTTCCATGGAGGGAATTGAGTAATTCCGAACCATCAAAGTTCATAGGGTGCACCTTTTATTGTTGCTTTATGTCCAACTTTACTCGTATATGCTTCGTAGATTGTTTCCTTGTCAAAAAGACCAACTTTTGATCTCAAATCGACAAAACCGTTAAAAGCTCCAATATCGAGAGAATTGAGCAATTTCGAACCATCAAAGTTTGCTGGTGTACACTTTTCATTGTTTTTTTTGTGTCAAATTATACGAGTATAGACTTTATAGATTGTTTCGTTGCCAAAAGACCAACTTTCGTTCCCAAATAGACAAAACCGATAAAAGTTCCTCTATGGAGAGAGTTGAGCAATTCCGAACCGTCAAAGTTGATCGGTGTCCACTTTATATCGTTGATTTATGTCCAAATTTTCTAGTATTTACTTCGTAGATTATTTCGTTGTCAAAAGCATAACTTTCGTTCTCAATATGATAAAACCGTTAATAGCACCTCTATCAAGAGAGTTGAGGAATTTTGAACCTTCAACGTTGGTTTGTGTACACTTGTTATTGTTATTTTATGTCAAATTTTACAAGTGTAGACACCGAAGAATGTTTCGATGACAAAAAACCAACTTTCTATCTCAAATAGACAAAACTGTTAGAAGCCCCTCCATGGAGAGAGTTGAGCAATTTCGAGCCATCAAGGCTGATAGGTGTGTACTTGTATTGTCCCTTTATGTCCAAATTGTCTAGTATTCGCTTCATAGATTATTTCGTTGTCAAAAGAACAACTTTCGTTCTCATTTAGACAGAATCGTTAAAAGCACCTCTATCGACAGACTTGAGCAATTTCGAACCATCAAAGTTGGTATGTGAATACTTTTTTGTTATTCTTTTATGTCAAATTTTACGACTGTAGACTTCGTAGATTGTTTCGCCGCCAAATGAGCAACATTCGTTCTGAAATGGACAAAACCATTAAAAGCTCGTCCATAAAGAGAGTTGAGCAATTCCGAAACATCAAAGTTGTTAGGTGTGCACTTTTATTGTTGATTTATGTGCAAATTTACTAGTATATGCGTCGTAGATTGTGTCGTTACCAAAAAGGCAAACCTTCGGTCCTAAATGGACAAAAACGTTAAAACTTCCCATATGGAGAGAATTGAGTAATTCCGAACCATCAAAGTCGGTCAGTGTACATTTTTTTATTATTCTTTAGTGTCAAATTTTACGAGTATAGACTTCGTAGATTGTTTCATTGCCAAAAGAACAACTTTCGTTCCCAAATGGATAAAACCGTTAAAATGCTTCTTCGTGAAGAGAGTTGAGCAATTTCGAACCATCAAAGTTGATAGGTGTGTACTTCTTATTGTTGCTTTATGTCCAAATTTTCTAGTATTGGCTTCGTAGATTATTTCGTTGTCAAAAGCATAACTTTCGTTATTAATATGACAAAACTGTAAAAAGCACCTCTATCGAGATAATTGTGCACTTTTTATTGTTGTTTTATGTGCAAATTATCTAAGTATTTGCTTCATAGATTATTTTGTTGTCAAAAGAACAACTTTGGTTCTCAATTGGATAAAGCCATTAAAAGCTCCTCTATCAGGAGAGTTGAGCAATTTCGAAACATCAAAGTTGGTCGGTGTACTCATTTTTATTTTTATTTTTTATCAAATTTTATAAGTATAGACTCCATAGATTGTTTCATAGCAAAAAGACTAACTTTCTTTCCCAAATGGACAAAATCATTAGAAGTTCCTTCATAGAGAGAGTTGAGCAATTCCGAACCATCAACGTTGGTAGATGTGCACTTTTTATTGTTGTCGTATGTCCAAATTTTATAGTATCTGCTTCTTATATTATTTCGCTGTCAAAAGCACAACTTTCGTTCTCTATATGACAAAAATGTTTAAAGTACCTCTATCGAGAGTTGAGCAATTTCCAACCATCAAAGTTGGTTGGTATACTAATGTTATTGTTCTTTTATGTCAAATATTAGTATTATAGACTTTGTAGATTGTTTCGTTGCCAAAAGAACAACCTTCGTTTTGAAATTGACAAAACCATTAAAAGCTCCTCCATGGAGAGGGTTGAGTAATTTTGAACCATTAAAGTTTATAGGTATGCACTTTTATTGTTCATATATGTTCAAATTTACTAGTATACGCTTCGTAGATTGTGTCATTGCCCAAAAGACAAACTTTCAGTCCCAAATGGACAAAATCGTTAAAAGCTACTCCATAGAGAGAGTTGAGCAATTTCGAACCATTAAAATTGGTAGTTGTTTACTTTTTAATGTTATTTATGTCAAATTTTATGATTATAAGTTTAATAAATTGTTTCATTGCCAAATGATCATTTTTGTTTCTCAAATGGGCATAACCGTTAAAAGCTCCTTCATGGATAAAATTGAGTAATTCCGAACATCAAAGTTGATAGGTGTACGCTTCGTACATCAAATTTACTAGTATATTCTTTGTAGATTGTTTTCCTTTTCAAATAGACTAACTTTCGATCTCAAATGGACAAAACCGTTAAAAGCTCCTTCATGGAGAGAATTGAGTAATTTTGAATCATTGAAGTTGATAGGGTGCTATTTTTACTATTTCTTTACGTCCAAATTTACTACTATACGCTTCGTAGATTGTTTCCATGTCAAGAGAACCACTTTCATTCCCAATTGGACAAAACCGTCAAAAGCACCTCAATTGAGAGAGTTGAGCAATTTCGAACCACCAAAACCAGTCTGTGTACACTTTTTTATTATTTTTTATGTCAAATTTTACGAGTATAGACTCCGTAGATTGTTTCGTTGCCAAAAGACCAACTTTTTTTCGCAAATGGACAAAATCGTTAAAAGATCCTCCATGGAGAGAATTGAGCAATTCTGAAACATCAATATTGATAGATGTACACTTTTTTTGTTGGTTTATGACTAAATTTACTAGTATATGCTTCTAGATTGTTTTCTTGTCAAAAAGACCAACTTTCGATCTTAAATATGTCCAAAGTTTGTCGGAGTATACTTTTTTATGTTATTTTATGTCAAATTTTATGACTATAGGCTCTGTAGATTGTTTCGTTGCCAAGAGATCGACTTTTGTTCCCAAAAGGACAAAACCGTTAAGAGCTTCTCCATGGAGAGAGTTGAGCAATTCCGAACCATTAAAGTTGGTTAGTGTACACTTTTTTTTGTTATTTTATGTGCAATTTTATGATTATAAGTTTAATAGATTGTTTCATTGCTGAACAATCAAACAATCAAAGTTGATAGGTGTAAACTTTTTATTGTTGCTTTATGTCCAAATTTACTAGTATATGCTTCGTAGATTATTTTCTTTGCAAATGGACCAACCTTTGATCTCAAATGGACAAAAATCGTCAAAAGCTCCTCCTCCATGGAAAGAATTGAGTAATTCCGAATCATCAAAATTGATAGGGTGCACCTTTTATTGTTGCTTTATGTCCAAATTTACTAGTATACGCTTCGTCGATTGTTTCCTTGTCAAAAGAACAACTTTCATTCTCAATTGGACAAAACCGTTAAAAGAATCTCTATTGAAAGAGTTGAGCAATTTCGAACCATCAAAGACAGTCGGTGTACAATTTTTTATTATTTGTTTGTGTCAAATTTTATGAGTATAGACTCTATAGATTGTTTCATTGCCAAAAGACCAACTTTCATTCCCAAATGGACAAAATCGTGAAAAGATCCTCAATGGAGAGAATTGAGCAATTCCAAACCACCAAAATTGATAGGTGTACACTTTTTTTTGTTGGTTTATGTCCAAATTTACTAGTATACGCTTTTAGATTTTTTTTCTTGTCAAAAACACCAACTTTCGATCACAAATGGACAAAGCCGTTAAAAGCTCCTCCATGGAGAGAGTTGAGCAATTGTGAAGCATCAAAGTTGATAGGTGTACACTTTTTATTGTTTGTTTATATCCAAATTTACTAGTACTCGCTTTGTAGATTATTTCCTTCTCAAAAGGACCAACTTTCGTTCTCAATATGACAAAACCGTTTAAAGCACGACTATTGAGAGAGTTGAGAAAGTTCGAACGACCAAAGTTGGTCTGTGTACACTTTATATTGTTCTTTTATGTCAAATTTTACTAGTATAGGCTTCGTAGATTGTTTCATTGCCAAAAGACCAACTTTCGTTCCCAAATGGACAAAACCGTTAAAAAGCTTATTCATGGAGAGAGTTGAGCAATTTTGAACCATCAAATTTGATATGTGTGGACTTTTTATTGTTGATTTATGGGAAAATTTACTAGTATACTCTTTGTAGATTGTTTTGTTGTCAAAAGACCAACTTTTGATCTCAAATGGACAAAACCGTTAAAAGCTTCTCTACGAAGTGAATAGAGCAATTTCAAACCATACAAGTTGGTCGGTGTACACTTTTTATTGTTATTTTATGTCAAATTTTGTCAGTGTAGGCTCCGTAGATTGTTTTGATGCCAAAAGAACAACTTTCTATGTCAAATGGATAAAACTGTTAAAAATCCCTCCATGGAGAGAGTTGAGCAATTTCGAATCATTAAAGTTGATAGGTGTGCACTTTTTATTGTTGCTTGATGTCTAGATTTTCTAGTATTCACTTCGTAGATTATTTTGTTGTCAAAAGAATAACTTGCGTTATCAATATGATACAACCATTAAAAGCACCTCTATCAAGAGAACTGAGCAAAACCGAACCATCAAAGTTGATAGGTGTACAACTTTTATTGTTTTTTCATGTCCAAGTTTACTAGTATAGACTCTATAGATTGTTTCGATGCCAAAAGACCAACTTTCTATCTCGAATGGAAAAAACCATTAAAAGCCCCTCCATGGAGAAAGTTGAACAATTTTGAACCATCAAAGTTGATAAGTGTGCACCTTTAATTGTTTCTTTATGTCCAAATTGTCTTGTATTCGCTTCGTAAATTATTCCGGTGTCAAAAGAACAACTTCCGTTCTCAATTTGACAAAACCGAACCGTTAAAATCACCTCTATTGAGGGAGTTGAGCCATTCTGAACCATCAAAGTTGATAGGTGTGCACTTTTTAATGTTGCTTTATGGCCAAATTGCTCCTCCATGGGGAGTACACCATTTTATTGTTTTTTATGATACAATTCTTATATTGTTTTAGTGGCAAAACACCATTTTTCTTTCTTGAATCAAAAAAAGGTTTAAATGTTCTTCTATCGAGAGAGTTGAGCTCATTCGAATGATCAAAGTTGGTCTCTGTACACTTTTTATTGATATTCTATGTCAAATTTTACGAGTATAGGTTCGATAGATTATTTATTTGCCAAAAAACCGACTTTCATTCCCAAAGTCGGTCCCAAAAGGACAAAATTGCTAAAAGCTCTTCCATGGAGAGAGGTGAGCAATTCCGAACCATCAAAGTTTATAGGTGTTCACTTTATATTGTTGCTTCATGTCCAAATAATCTAGTATTTGCTTCGTAGATTATTTCGTTGTCAAAAAAATAACTTTCTCTCAATTAGACAAAACCATTAAAAGCACCTCTATCGAAAGAGTTGAGCAATTTCGAACGATCAAAGTTGGTCAAATGTACACTTTTTATTATTCTTTTGTGTCAAATTTTACAAGTAAAGGATCCGTAGATTGTTTCGATGCCAAAAGAAAAGCTTTCTATCTCAAATCGGCAAAACCGTTAGAAGCCCTTCCATGGAGATAGTTGAGCAATTTCCAACCATCAAAGTTGATAGTTGTTCACTTTATATTGTTGCTTTATGTCCAAATTATCAAGTATTCGCTTCATAGATTATTTCATTGTCATAAGAACAACTTTCGCTCCTATTGAACAAAACTATTAAAAGCACTTCTATTGAGAGAGTTAAGCAATTTCGAACCATCGAAGTTAGTCGGTGTGCACTTTGTATTGTTCTTTTGTGCCAAATTTTACAAGTATAGACTCTGTATATTGTTTCGATGCCAAAAGACCAACTTTCTATCTCAAATGGACAAAACCGTTAGAAGCCCCTCCATGGATAGAGTTGAACAATTTCAAACCATCAAAGTTGATAAGTGTGCACATTTTATTGTTTCTTTATGTCCAAATTGTCTAGTATTCTCTTCGTAAATTATTTTACTGTCAAAAGAACAACTTTAGTTATCAAATTGACAAAACCATTAAAATCACCTCTTTTGAGGGAGTTGAGCCATCCTAAACCATCAAAGTTGATAGGTGTGCACTTTTTCATGTTTCTTTGTGTCCAAATTATCTAGTATTCGCTTCGTAGATTATTAAGAACAACTTTCGTTCTCAATTCGACAAAGCCGTTAAAAGCATCTTTATCGAGAGAGTTTCCTAATTTCGAACCATCAAAGTTAATCGATGTACACTTTTTAATTGTTCTTTTATATCAAATTTTACGATTGTAGACTTCGTAGATTGTTTCTTTGCCAAAAGATCAACTTTCTTTCCCAAATGGAGAAAATTTTTGGAAGTTCCTCTTTGGAGAGAGTTGACCAATTCTGAACCATCAAAGTTGATAGGTGTCAACTTTTTATTGTTACTTTATGTCAAGATTTTATAGTATTCGCTTCATAGATTATTTCATTGTCAAAAGAACAACTTTCGTTCGCAGTATGACAAAACCGTTAAAAACACCTCTATCGAGAGAGCTGAACAATTACAAGGCATAAAAGTTGGTCGGTGCCCATTCTTTATTTTTCTTTTATGTCAAATTTTACGGGTATAAACTCCGTAGGTTGTTTTGATTCTGAAAGACCTACTTTCGTTCTTAATTGGACAAAACCTTTAAAAGCTCTTCTATGGAGAATGTTGGACAATTTAGAACCATCAAGGTTGGTTGGTGTATAGTTTTTATTGTTATTTTATGTCAAATTTTACGAGTATAGACTCAGTAGATTGTTTTCATTGCCAAAAGACCAACTTTCTTTCCCAAATGGAAAAAATCATTAGAAGTTCCCTTATGGAGAGAGTTCAGCAATTCTGAATCATCAAATTTGATAGGTGTGCACTTTTTATTGTTGCTTGATGTCCAAATCTTCTAGTATTCGCTTGAAAGATTATTTCATTGTAAAAAGCACAACTTTCATTCTCTATATGATAAAACTATTAAAAACACCTCTATCGAGAGAGTTGAGCAATTTCCAACCATCAAAGTTGGTTGGTCTACACTTTTTATTGTTCTTTTATGTCAAATTTTACTAGTATAGACTCTGTAGACTATTGCGTTGCCAAAAGACCAACTTTCTATCTCAAATGGACAAAATCGTTAAAAAGCTTCTCCTTAGAGAGAGTTCAACAATTCTGAACCATCAAAGTTAATATGTGTGCACTTTTTATTGTTGATTTATGTGCAAATTTACTAGTATAGACTTCGTATATTGTTTCATTGTCAAAAAGACCAACTTTCGATCTCAAAAAGACAAAATCATTAAAAGCTCCTCTATCGAGAGAGTTGAGCAATTTCGAACCATTAAAGTTGGTCGGTGTACACTTTTTTATTGTTATTTTATGTCAACTTTTATGAGTATAGACTCCTTAGATTGTTCGTTGCCAAAAGCCAAACTTTCATTCCGAAATGAACAAAATCGTTAAAAGCTCCTCCATGGAGAGAATTGGGCAATTCTGAACCATCAAAGTTGATAGGTGTGCACTTTTTATTGTTGATTTATGTCTAAATTGTCTAGTATTCGCTTTGTAAATTATTCCGTTCCTAAAAGCTCAACTTTCATTACTAATATGACAAAACAGTTAAAAGCACATCTATTGAGAGAGTTGAGCAATTTCGAATAATCAAAGTTGGTCGGTGTACACTTTTTATTGTTATTTTTTGTCAAATTTTATGAGTATAGACTCCGTAGATTGTTTCATTTTTAACAGACCAACTTTCATTTCTAAATGAGCAAAACCGTTAAAAAGCTTATCCGTGAAGATAGTTGAGCAATTCCAAAACATCAAAGTTTATAGGTGTGTACTTTTTATTGTTGCTTTATGTCCAAATTTTCTAGTATTCACTTCGTAGATTATTTGGTTGTCAAGAGCACAATTTCGTTCTTTATATGACAAAATTGTTAAAAGCACCACTATCAAGAGAGTTGAGTAATTCCGAACCATTAAAGTTGATAGCTGTACACTTTTTATTGTTGCTTTATGTCCAAATTATATAAGTATTCGCTTCGTAGATTATTTTGTTGTCAAGAGAACAAGTTTCGTTCTCAATTGGACAAAGCCGTTAAAAGCTCCTTTATCGAGAGAGTAGCAATTTCGAAACATCAAAGTTGGTCGGTGTACACCTTTTTGTTTTTCTTTTATATCAAATTTTACGAGTATAGGCTTCGTAGATTGTTTCGTTGCCAAAAGACCAACTTTCTTTCCCAAATGGACAAAATCGTTAGAAGTTACATCATGGAGAGAGTTGAGCAATTCCGAACCATCAAAGTTGATAGGTGTGCACTTTTTATTAATGTTTTATGTCCAAATTTTTCTCGTGTTCGTTTCGTAGATTATTTCATTGTTTGAAGCACAATTTTCGTTCCCTATATGACAAAACTATTAAAAGCAGCTCTATCGAGAGAGTTGAGCAATTTCCAACCATCAAAGTTGGTTGGTGTACACTTTTTATTATTTTTTTAGGTCAAATTTTATGAGTGTAGACTCCGTAGATTGTTTCGTTCCAAAAAGACCAACTTTTGTTCCAAAATGATAAAAACCTTTAAAAAGCTTCTTCGTGGACAAAGTTGAGCAATTTCGAACCATCAAAGTTGATAGGTGTGCACTTTTTATTGTTCATTTATGTGAAAATTTACTAGATTATGCTTTGTAGATTGTTTTATTGTCAAAATGACCAACTTTCGATCTCAAATGGACAAAACCATTAAAAGCTCATCTGTTGAGAGAGTTGAGCAATTTCGAGACATCAAAGTTGGTCCGTGTACACTTTTTTATTGTTCTTTTATGTCAAATTTTATGAGTATAGAGTCCATAGATTGTTTGTTGCCAAAAGCCAAACATTCGTTCCGAAATGGACAAAACTATTAAAAGCTCCTCCATTGAAAGAGTTGAGCAATTCCGAACCATCAAAGTTGATAGGTGTACACTTTTTTTGTTGCTTTATATCCAAATTTACTAGTATACGCTTCTTAGACTGTTTCCTTGTCAAAATAACCATTTTTTTTTATCTCAAATGGACAAAATCGTTAAAAGCTCCTCCATGGAGAGAGTTGAGTAATTACGAGCCATCAAAGTTTATAGGGTACACTTTTATTGTTTCTGTATGTCCAAATTTACTCGTATACGCTTCGTAGATTATTTCATTGTCTAAAAGACCAACTTTTGATCTCAAATTGACAAAGCCGCTAAAAGCTCCTCTATCGAGAGAATTGAGCAATTTCGAAAAATCGAAGTTGGTCGATGTACACTTTTTATTGGTATTGTATGTCAAATTTTACAACTATAGGCTCGGTAGATTGTTTCGTTGCCGAAAGATCAATTTTCGTTCAGAAATTGAAAAAAATGTTAAAAGCTTCTTAATGGAGAGAATTGAGTAATTCTGAACCATCAAAGTTGGTCGGTATACACTATTTTATTGTTCTTTTGTGTCAAATTTTATGAGTGTAGATTCCGTATACTGTTTCATTGCCAAAAAATTAACATTTGTTCCCAAATGGACAAAACTGTTAAAAATGTTCTCCATGGACAGAGTTGAGCAATTTCGAAGCATCAAAGTTGTTAGGTGTGTACTTGTGATTGGTGATTTATCTGCAAATTCACTAGTAGACACTTCGTAGATTTTTTGTTTTTTAAAAGACTAACTTTCGATCTCAAATTGACAAAACTGTTAAAAGCTCCCTTGTCGAGAGAATTGAGCAATTTCGAACCATCAAAGTTGGTCGGTGTACACTTTTTATTGTTATTTTATGTCAAATTTTACAACTATAGGCTCCGTAGATTGTTTTGATGCCAAAAGAACAACTTTCTATCTCAAATGGACAAAACCCTTAAAAGTAGCTCTATCTAGGGAGTTGAGCAATTCTCAACCATCAAAGTTGATAGGTGTGCACTTTTTATTGTTGCTTTATGCTCTGTAGATTAATTCATTATCAAAAGATCAAATTTCGTTCTCAATTGGACAAAGTCGTTAAAAGCTCCTCTATCGAGAGTGTTAAGCAATTTCGAACCATCAAACTCGGTCAGTGTACACTTTTTTATTGTTCTTTTATATCAAATTTTACAAATATAGACTCCGTAGATTGTTTCGTTACCAAAAGACCAACTTTCATTCTCAATTGGACAAAACGGTTAAAACTCTTCTATGGAGAAAGTTGGGCAATTAAGAACCATCAAGGTCGGTCGGCGTACAATTTTCATTGTTATTTTATGTCCAATTTTACGAGTATAGACTACGTAGATTGTTTCGTTGTTAAAAGGACCATCTTTTATTCCCAAATGGACAAAACATTAAAAAGCTCATCCATGGAGAAATGAACAATTTCGAACCATCAAAGTTGATAGGTGTACGCCATTTATTGGTTTTATGTCCATGTTTACTGGAATACTCTTCTTATATTGTTTTAGTGCCAAAACACCATTTTCTTTCTCAATTGGAAAAAAGGTTTCAATGCTTCTCTATCGAGAGAGTTGAGCTAATTCTAATGATTAAAGTTGGTCTTTGTCTTTGTACACTTTTTATTGTTATTCTATGCCAAATTTTACGAGTATAGGTTCCATAGAATGTTTCGTTGCCAAAAGACCGACTTTCATTCGCAAAAGGAAAAAACCGCTAAAAGCTCTTCCATGAAGACAGTTGAGCAATTCCGAACCATCAAAGTTGATAAGTGTTCACTTTTTATTGTTGCTTTATGTATAAATTATCTAGTATGCGCTTGGTAGATTATTTTGTTGTCAAAAGAACAACTTTTGTTCTCAATTGGACAAAATCGTTAAAAGCACCTCTATCGACAAAGTTGAGCAATTTCGAACCATCAAAGTTGGTTGGTGTACACTTTTTATTTCTCTTTTATGTCAATTTTAACGAGTTCTAACTCCGTAGATTGTTTTATCGCCAAAAGACAAACTTTCGTTCCCAAATGGACAAAACCGTTAAAAAGCTCCTCCATGGAGAGAGTTGAGCAATTCTGAACCATAAAAGTTGATAGGTATGCACTTTTATTGTTGATTTATGTGCAAATTTACTAGTATACGCTTTGTAGATTGTGTCGTTGCCAAAAAGACAAATTTTCGGTCTCAAATGGACAAAAATGTTAAAAGCTCCTCCATGAAGAGAATTGAGTAATTCTGAACCATCAAAGTCGGTCGGTGTACAATTTTTTGTTGTTGTTTAGTGTCAAATTTTACGAGTATAGACTTCGTAGACTGTTTCATTGACAAAAGAACAACTTTCATTCCTAAATGGACAAAACCGCTAAAAAGCTTCTCCGTCAAGAGAGTTGAGCAATTTCGAACCATCGAAGTTGATAGATGTGTACTTTTTATTGTTTTTTTATGTCCAAATTTTTTGGTATTCGTTTTGTAGATTATTTTGTTGTCAAAAGCACAAGTTTCGTTATTTATATGACAAAACTGTAAAAAACACATCTATCAAGGGAATTGAGCAATTCGTGACCATCAAATTTGATAGGTGTGCACTTTTTATTGTTGCTTTATGTACAAATTATCTAAGTATTCACTTCGTAGATTATTTCGTTCTCAAAAGAACAACTTTCGGTCTCAATTGGACAAAACCGTTAAAAACTCCTATATCAAGAGAGGTGTGCATTTTTTATTATTGTCTTATGTCCAAATTTTATAGTATTTACTTCGTAGATTATTTCGCTGTCCAAAGCATAACTTTCGCCCTCTATATGACAAAACTGTTAAAAACACCTCTATCGAGAGAGTTGAGCAATTTCCAACCATCAAAGTTGGTTGGTATACAAATTTTATTATTCTTTTATGTCAAATTTTTGGATTATAGACTCTGTAGAATGTTTTGTTTCCAAAAAACCAACTTTTGTTCCCAAATGGACAAAACCGTTAAAAAGCTTCTCCAAGGAGAGACTTAAGCAATTTCTGACCATCAAAGTTGATAGGTGTGCAATTTTTATTGTTGATTTATGTGCAAATTTACTAGTATAAGCTTCCTAGATCGTTTCAATACCAAAAGACCAACTTTTGATCTCAAATGGATAAAATCGCTAAAAGATCCTCTATCGAGAGAGTAGAGCAATTTTGAACCATCAAAGTTGGTCGGTATACAATTTTTTATTGTTATGTTATTTTAAACTTTTACGACTATAGGCTACGTAGATTGTTTCGTTGGCAAAAGATCAACTTTCAATCCCAGATCGACAAAAACGTTAAAAGCTCTTCCATGGACAGTATTGAGTAATTCTGAACCATCAAAGTTTTTCGGTATACACTTTTTTATTGTTCTTTTATGTCAAATTTTACGAGTATAGACTCTATATATTGTTTCGTTGCCAAAAGAACAACCTTCGTTCCGAAATTGACAAAACCGTTAAAAGCTCCACCATGGAGAGAGTTGAGCGATTCTTGCACCATCAAAGTTGATAAGTATGCACTTTAAATTGGGGCTTTATGTCCAAATTATCTAGTATTTGCTTCGTAGACTATTTTTTGTCAAAAGAACAACTTTCATTCTCAACTGCACAAAACCGTTAGAAACAACTTGATTGAGAGAGTTGAGCAATTTCGAATAGTCAAAGTTGGTCGGTGTACACTTTTTTATTGTTCTTTTGTCTTAAATTTTACGAGTAATAGACTCCATGGATTGTTCCATTGCCAAAAGACTAGCTTTCGTTCCCAAATGGACAAAATCGTTAAAAGCTCCTTCATGGAGAGAGTTGAGGAATTCTGAATCATTAAAGTTGATAGGTGTGCACTTTTTATTGTTACTTTATGTCCAAATTTACTAGTACATGCTTCATAGATTGTTTCCTTGTCAAAGAGACCAACTTTTGATCTCAAATGGACAAAACCTTTAAAAGCTCCTTCATGGAGAGAATTGAGTAATTTTGAACCATCAAAGTGGATAGGGTGCACTTTTTATAGTTGCTTTGTTTTCAAATTTACTAGTATACGCTTCGTAGATTGTTTCGTTGTCAAAAAGAACAACTTTCGATATCAAATGGTCAAAACCGTTAAAAAGCTACTTTATCGAGAGAATTGATCAATTTTTAACTATCAAAGTTAGTCGATGTACACTTTTTATTGGTATTTTATGTCAAATTTTATGACTAAAGGCTCTGTAGATTGTGTCGTTGCCAAAGGATAAACTTTCGATCCCAAATGGACAAAAACGTTAAAAGCTCCTCCATGGAGAGAATTGAGTAATTCTGAACAATCAAGGTCGGTCGGTGTAAACTTTTTTATTGTTCTTTAGTGTCAAATTTTATGAGTATAGACTCCGTAAATTGTTTTGTTGCCAAAAGACCAACTTTCGTTCCCAAATGGACAAAATCGTAAAAAAGCTTCTCTATGGGGAGAGTTGAGCAATTTCGAACCATAAAAGTTGTTCAATGAACACTTTTTATTTTTTCCTTTATATCAAATTTTATGAGATAGACTCCGTAGATTGTTTCATTGCCAAAAGAAAAACTTTCTTTCCCAAATGGACAAAATCATTAGATGTTCCTCCATGGAGAGAGTTGAGCAATATAGAACCATCAAAGTTGATAGGTGTACACTTTTTATGGTTGCTTTATGTCCAAATTATCTAGTATTTACTTCATATATTATTTATTTGCCAACATAATAACTTTCATTCTCAATTGGATAAAACCGTTCAAAGCACCTCTATCGATAGAGTTGAGCAATTTTGAATCATCAAAGTTTGTCGGTGTATACGTTTTTATTGTTCTTTTATGTCAAATTTTATGAGTATAGACTCCGTAGATTGTTTTGTTGACAAAAGATAAACTTTCATTCCAAAATAGACAAAACCGTTAAAAGCTCCTCCATGGAGAGAGTTGAGCAATTCTGCACCATCAAAGTGGATAGGTGTGCACCTTTTATTGTTGTTTTATGTCTAAATTTTCTAGTATTATGTACGTAGATTATTTTGTTGTCAAAAGAATAACTTTCGTTCTCAATATGATAAAATCATTAAAAGCATCTCTATCGAGAGAATTGAGTAAAATCGAACCATCAAAGTTGATAAGTGTACACCTTTCATGGTTTTTTTTATGTCCAAGTTTACTAGAATACGCTTTATATATTTGATTGGTTTTTTTTTGTTCTCAATTGGAAAAGATGTTTAAAAGTTCCTCTATCGAGTGAGTTGAACTATTTCAAACGATCAAAGTTGGTCTTTCTACACCTTTTATTGTTATTCTATGTCAAATTTTATGAGTATAGGCTCTCTAAATTGTTTCGTTGCCAAAAGGAAAAAACTGTTAAAAGCTCCTCCATGGAGAGAGTTGAGCAATTCCGAACCATCAAAGTTGTTTGTTATATACTTTTTATTGTTAGTTTATGTCAAATTTTATGATTATACGCTTAATAGATTGTTTCATTGCCAAAATATCATTTTTCTTTCTCAAATGGGCATAACCGTTAAAAGCTCAACCATGGAGAGAATTGAGAAATTCCGACTGTCAGAGTTGACGAGTGTACACTTTTTATTGTTACTTTATGTCCAAATTTACAAGTATACACTTTGTGGATTGTTTCCTTGTCAAAAAGACCAACTTTCGATCTAAAATGGACAAAACCGTTAAAAGCTGCTCTATCGAGATAGTTGAGCAATTTCGAACCATCAAAGTTGGTAGGTGTACACTCTTTTATTGTTCTTTTATGTCAAATTTTATGAGTATAGACTCCGTAGATTATCGTTGCCAAAGGATAAACTTTCATTCCGAAATGGACAAAACCTTTAAAAGCTCCTCCATGGAGAGAGTTGAGCAATTTCCAATCATCAAAGTTGATAGGTGTGCACTTTTTATTATTTATTTATGTCCAAATGTTATAGTGTTCGCTTCGTAGATGATTTCACTATCAAAAGCACAACTTTCGTTCTCAGTATGACAAAGCCATTGAAAACACCTCTTTTGAGAGAGTTGAGCAATTTCAAAACTTCAACGTTGGTCGGTGTACACTTTTCGTTGTTCTTTTTTGTCAAATTTTACAACTATAGACTTCGTACATTGTTTCGTTGCCAAAAGACAAACTTTCGTTCTCAATTAGACAAAACCTTTAAAAGCTCCTCCATGGAGAGAGTTGAGCAATTTTGAACCATCCAAGTCGATAGGTATCCACTTTTTATTGTTGCTTTATGTCCCAATTTTCTAGTATTCACTTCGTAGATTATTTCGTTGTCAAAAGCACAACTTTTGTTCTCAATATGATAAAACCATTAAAAGCACCTCTATCGAGAGAGTTAATCAATTTCAAACAATAAAGTTGGTCTTTGTACACTTTTTATTAATTATTATTTTATGTCAAATTTTACGACTATAGACTCCGTAGATTTTTTTGTTGCCAAAATACCAAATTTCGTTCCTAAATGGACAAAATCGTTAAAAAGCTTCGCCGTGGAGAGAGTTGAGCAATTCAAAACCATCAAAGTTGATAGATGTGCACTTTTTATTGTTGATTTATGTGAAAATTTACTAGTGTATGCTTCATAGAATGTTTCGTTGTCAAAAAGGCCAACCTTCAATCTGAAGTAGACAAAAACCGTTGAAAACTTCTCTATCGAGTGAACTGAGTGTTAGGTGTTGAAAAGCACCTAATTATGGATGTTAAAAGAGTTAATTTTTGCTAGGTATTGGTATAGTTTCTACCTCTTTTGGGTGTTTTTGTGAACAGGTACTGGAGTTAAACGAAAAAGCTGGAATTGAGCTGAACCCGATATTTACAGCCTGGGCGCGAATTTATTTCTTCCCATAAGTTGAAGCTGACGTGGCAGGGAGTTATTGGGTCATGAAGTTCATATTTAAGAAAGAAACCCTAGGGAACGAAACACACACACAGCGAGGAGGAAGATTGACGGCAGAACAGAATAGCAAGGAGAATCAAAGGCAACAAGGCTTGAGAAGAATCAACAGCAACATTGGAGCATCAATTCTCTTTCTCCCTTACTGAAATTGGTTGGATTTTAATACTTTTATTATGAGTAGCTAAATTATTTTCTAGCTAGGTTTGGTAAGTTATTGTACCAAAACCTTGTGCACAGATTCAATTGACAATCAGACTGAGTTTAATTCATTATTCTCTGGTTTCAAGTAATTGCCGTAATTTTGTATGCCTGATCAACATCTCAGTTATAGGTATTGTTAGTCAGACATATTCGGCTGACCATGACCCGGTGCTTGACGAAGTGACGAGAGCTTGCATAAGATAAGTTTTGGGAATAGTGAACATAATCGATTGGGTGATAATAACCCTAGGTTGTGCGTTTGTCGATTTCCTAGTGCTCATGCTTGTCTTAGGATGTTCTTAGGAGAGACCAAACCAAGATGCCTATGATAAGAAAAGATCTTGTAACTGGACCAAAGTCAGGATCGTTGTTTAGGGAAATCTAGTTAATTGCAGCTGGACCAAGGCCTTTTGACTGACAGCGTTAAATTCTTAAATTGTGTGCTTGCATATTAATCTGTGTTCTTAAGGGGAGGTATTTGACAAGCCAAATCAAAGCTAGATCTATTTCTCTTGAATTTAAGTTTGATTTTAGTTTAATAATTGCTCATTTAAATCACGTGACTTGACAGCTAATAGTACAGTCCTTGAGGATTCGATCACGTTCCTCGATTACTGTTTAGCGACACGTACTCTTGCGATTGGGTAAACTAGTCGGTATTATTAATTGCGAATTTAATTTGTGATTAAAAAGTATCGATCAAGTTTTGGCGCCGTTGTCGGGGACTGTTAAGTCATTAATAGTTGTGTCAAGATAGTAATATTTTTATATTTAGTATTTCTTGTTATCGTGCTATTGTTGACTTCGGATTAATTCTTTCGCAGATTCAAGTATTTTTCTACGTTGCATGGTCCACACCCAGTCTCAACAAGAGCCATTGGAACAATTTGATCCAGAAATAGAGAGGACTGTTAGAGCAATAAGGCAGAGAAACATGGGGGATAATAATAGACAGATTCAAGCAGCTGACGGGGCAGAGAATGCAGAGGCTCGTGTCCCTATGATGAATCGCTACATTCCACAGAACATAGCTCAGCCGTCTTGCATCACATATCAACCTGTAGGGGCGGCAAATTTCAGTTTGTCACCTCAGTTGCTTAATTTGGTACCACATTATGAGGGGAGATTTGATGAGGATCCACATCAACATTTAAAGGATTTCACTGATTTGTGCCGTACTCAGCACATGGTTGGGATAACTGCCGACAATCTCAAGCTTGTACTTTTCCCTTTCACTCTTAGAGGAGGAGCCAAGATGTGGTATAATTCTATTGAGGCAGGATCCATTGGGACATGGGAGCAGATGGCAACAAAATTTTTAAGGGAATTTTTTCCAGCTCATCGGGCTAAACAACTTGTAAGGGATATCCAAAATTTTTAGCAGAAAGATGGAGATCTATTTTATGAGGCTTGGAAAGATTTTAAGAATCGGTTGGTTCGCTGTCCCACTCATAACTTGCACAAGGATGATGTGGTACTTCATTTTTATGAGGGACTGAATGAGGTAAATCGGATGAAGGTTGATTCAGCGTGTAATGGTGTTTTGATGCGCAAGAGTAGTGAGGAGGCAATGGAGCTATTTGAGGAGTTAAGTGAGGATTCCCAACAATTTTCAACAAGAGGAAAAAATTCAGCAAAGAGGCATGGAATGTACGAAATAAGTGCTGATACTAAAACTCAGGCTGAGATGGGAAATCTGAATCGGAAATTAGATGCCATTGTTGAAGCAATGAAAGGAATGAATGTCAAAGTCTCAGCTCCATCACAACCAGCTATGCTTTGTGCAGTGTGTTCACAACAGGATCATATAACTGAGTCTTGCCCATTGACATTCATGACGGATTAGGAGCAGATTAATTTTATGGGGCAAGGAAATTTTAACACGAGAAATCAAGTCTACCCATGGCGAAATCATCCAAATTTCTCATGGAAAAATGATTATAACACATCTATCTCAGCAGGTCCGGCTCAACAGCCTGCTAAGAAAAGTTAATTGGAGACTACTTTGTTGCAATTCATGCAACAAACAACACAAGCTATTCAAAAGCTGGAAACTCAAGTGGGCCAAATGGCTAAAGAAATGAGTGAGAGGAAGAAGGGGGAGTTACCATCACAGCCCATGAATAACCGAGCAGGAAATGAGCACATACAAGCTGTGAAAACTCTCAGAAGTGAAAAACAAATTGAAATAGTGGTGCAGAAGACATCAGAGTCACTTCAGAAAGGTATTGACAACAGGGTGCAAGAACGGTGCAAATCTACACCAGTGTCCGACAAGGTGCAGGAAGGGTGCAAATCTACACCAGTGGCAGTAGAAAAATGGGGGAAGAGATCCTCCACCTTTCCCGCAAAGGTTTGCTAAGCAAAAATCTGATTCTAAAGCTCATGATATTTTTGAAAATTTGCTCAAGGTTGAAATTAATATTCCATTGCTTGATATGATTAAACAAATTCCTTCGTATGCAAAATTTCTTAAAGAGTGTTGTACTAATAAAAGGAAATTTGTTGAGCATGAGAAGGTCGCCTTGAATGAAGAAGTTAGTGATGTCTTGTTACATAAGCTGCCACCTAAACTTAGAGACCCAGGTAGTTTCACTATACCTTGCAAGGTAGGTAATCAATTTTTTGAAAAGACACTTTTAGATTTGGGCGCAAGCATAAATTTATTGCCTTATTCAGTTTATGAGAAACTTGGGTTGGGTGAGCTACAAGAAACTTCTATTACTCTCCAATTGGCAGATCATAGTATTAAAAGACCTAGAGGAATTTTGGAAGATGTGCTGGTCACTGTGAATGATTTAATTCTACCTGCTGATTTTGTTGTGTTAGACATGGAAGATAGTCCAGTAGCATCATTTTTGCCTATTATTCTTGGTCGTCCATTTATGCGAACTGTAGACATGAGGATTTGTGTGAAAAAGGGTACTATTACCATGAGAGTCAATGACCAAGAGCTTGAATTTAGTGTGTTTGAAGCAGTAAAAAAACATGATGATCAGAGTGATTGTTTTAGAGTGGATGTTATAAATGATCTTGTGAGTGAGGTGTTTCAGGTTTTACGTGAAGATGCTTTGGAGATTGTTCTGACTGAAAGCTTGGGCATTGGCATAACATCTGTTAGTGAGATGGAGCAAGAGAAGCACAGGGAAGAATTTATTCACGCTCTCCAATCAACCGTATGGTGGTAAGAATTTTCCTAATTTTGAGTAATTGACACCTACTAACACATCTCTTATTCCTTCAACAGTGAAAGCCTCAACTCTGGAATTAAAACAGTTGCCAAGCCATTTGAAGTACATCTACTTAGAAGACAATGAATCATTGCCTGTAATTGTGGCTGCCAATTTAAGTTTATGGGAGGAGGAGAAGTTACTTCGAATTTTGAGGAAGCACAAGACAGCTTTGGGATGGACAATTGCAGATATAAAAGGTATCAGCCCCACGAGGTGTATGCACCATATTCTTTTGGAGAATGACGCAAAACCAACTAGAGAGGCACAAAGAAGATTAAATCCGTACATGAAGGATGTGGTGAAAGCTGAAATTCTGAAGTTGTTAGATGTGGGTGTGATTTACCCAATTTCCGATAGTAAGTGGGTGAGTCCAATTCATGTTGTGCCCAAGAAGAGTGGAATTACTGTGGTGCAGAATGCAAATAATGAGTTGATACCCACAAGGATGACCACAGGATGGAGAGTGTGTATTGATTATCGGAAATTGAATTCGGCAACAAAGAAGGATCATTTTCCTCTGCCCTTCATTGATCAGATGTTGGAAAGGTTGGCAGGGTATAGCCACTATTGGTTTTTGGACGGGTATAGCGGTTATAACCAGATAGCTATTGCGCCTGAGGACCAAGAGAAGACTGCATTTACCTGTCTATATGGCACCTTTGCATATCGCCGTATGCCTTTTGGGTTATGCAATGCACCAGCCACATTCCAGAGGTGTATGATGAGTATATTCTCCGACATGGTTGAGAAATTTATTGAAGTTTTCATGGACGACTTCAGTTTGTTTGGGTCGGATTTTGATGATTGTTTGGAGCATCTCATATTGGTTCTAGAAAGGTGTGAGAAAACCAACCTTGTTCTCAATTGGGAGAAGTGTCACTTTATGGTGCAGGAGGGTATAGTATTAGGACATTTAATTTCTCATAATGGCATTGCTGTTGATAAAGCCAAGATTGAGATTATATCAAAGTTACCTCCACCAATGACAGTCAAAGGTGTGCGTAGTTTTTCGGACATGCTGGTTTTTATAGGCGTTTTATCCGAGATTTTTCCAAAATATCTAGACCCATGTGTGCTTTGCTTACCAAGGATGATGAGTTTGAGTGGACAGACGCCTGTCAAGTAGCTTTTGAGCAACTAAAAACTGCACTTACATCAACACCCATAATGCGAGCTCCAGATTGGACACTCCCCTTTGAGTTAATGTGCGATGCTAGCGATTACTCTTTGGGGGCTGTTTTGGGTCAGCGGAAAGATAAGATTCCATAT
The DNA here is from genome assembly GCA_963580455.1 of Euonymus europaeus. Classification (NCBI taxonomy): domain Eukaryota; kingdom Viridiplantae; phylum Streptophyta; class Magnoliopsida; order Celastrales; family Celastraceae; genus Euonymus; species Euonymus europaeus. Next base: position 11,749,540 of record OY756969.1, read on the forward strand.
GCTATCTACTATGCTTCCCGCACACTGAATGACGCGCAACTCAACTACTCTACCACGAAAAAAGAGTTGTTGGCTGTTGTGTTCACCTTGGAGAAATTCCGATCCTATCTCATTGGGTCACGGGTTATTGTTTTTACTGATCATGCTGCCCTTGATAAGTGCCAGAATATACGTTTTTAAAGTGATAAAATACTACCAAATAAATGCCAAGAAATTGTGCTTAAAGCTGAATTTTCAAGATTATTGTACTTAAGATCTTCTTGGATGTTTTGCAGGTTAAGTGGTAGTAAGAGCTGTCGGAATGAGATTTGATCTTCAGAAACTTTTTAGAGGACACTTCAAGCTTTGCAGGAAGTGCTGGTTCACAAAAATCATAGTTCGTTTGGGCCTCTAAAGGTTTCCTCAAAGTCAAGTTTGGAAGTTATATCCGAAGCAGAATTTCTGTTTGAAGACCAGACCTTTAGAAGCCCATAACTTTTGCTTCGGATGTCCAAATTGAGTGATTCAAAATCCCATAATTATCTACACATTTTTATATACAATATTGATGAAGGGTTGGAGTTCATAATAGGCTTCGTTTAGGCCCAGAATGCAGTAACAAGATTAGTGTGTAAATTGGAAGTTGATGTCATTGATGACCATTCAAAGAGTGGACAATCCACCACAAGAATTTGATATACAATCCACCACCAAAATATGGCACTAACTCCTCCACTATGTGCTCATTTTCTCTATAAATAGAGAGGAGAAGGAGTAGAAGAAGAGAGCTAGGAGAAGAAGGAGTAGAAGAAGAAGAAGAAGAAAACAAGGCTTGTGTTTGTAATTATGTTTTTATGTTTCATGTTTTATTTGGTTATGTATAACTAAACTCTTGTTAGTTAGGGCTTGTCTTGAAGCCCTAAGCATGCTTTCAATTTTATAAGTTGTGTGGATTTCAATTTCTACAAGCATGATGATTTTGATTTTTCCATGTTATGTGAGTTCTAGTATTGTGTTTCTTTGAGTAGCTAACTTTGAAACATGTATTAGAATTAATTGTTGTAGAACATGGTCAATTGCCTTGTTGAATATGTTCTTTCTTGCAACATATAATTCAGTTGAAAATGAATTATGAAAAATCAATTCTTGAATACCTAAGTACAAATACCATGTATTAGAATTCTTGTGACATTCATATTCTCTTTGCTCTTATTGGATTCTTGATTGTTGATTGATGCAGACGTCATGCTAGATTTTGATTAAGAACACACGTAATGAGGTAGACGCCATACACTTTACATGCAATTAAGAGAGAATCATACAACTTTAGTTTGGCCATGACCTTGTTGTGAATGTTGTCATCATATGCTTGTTAAAATTGTTAGTCTATTATTTCTTATAAATTGTTTGAATGTTTTGTGGTGGATTGTGAGTCTTAGCTATTGTTTTCATTAATATCAATTCTCATTCTTGTTCTCAACGTCAATTTCTTTGTCTTAATTTTTATCTATTACAAGATTTAACCCCCCCCCTTTTCCCCCTTTTATAATTGTATCAATTATATTCAAGTGTTAGATTATATATCTATTAGCATCACTCCTTGTGGGATCGACTCTTACTTGTTCACTATATATTAATTGTACATTTGTAAGTATATTTTAAATTGTTACTAACGACATAATAATTTTTGGCGCCATTGCCGGGGACGTGATTACCTAATGTAGTGTCATCTAACTCTTGTATATAATTTATTTATTTATTTTTGTTGTTAGCACCTCCTACGTGGAAGGTTTACATTATATGTCATTATTTAACGTGGTTGGCTTAAACGCCCCATTTTGTTTTCTATTAATGGCTGGTTCAAACCGCCTACTGTTCTTAATATTTGTATATATCTATTAATATTAATGGCTGGTTCTACCGCCTATTAATATACCTTAATATTTACTAACATCACATTTTTTATGGTTGGCCTTTTCTGCCCCATTTTATTTCTTCTGTATACTAATTTTTTTATATATTGTCAACTAACTCATTTAATCCTCTGGTTGTGATTGGCACTTCCATCCACCAAACTCTCTCTATATTAATTTATGTTCATGGTTGGCCTCGCCACCTAAGTAGTTCATTTATATTATTATTTTTCCTATTTTGCAGATACATGAATGTCCAGCTCAAATCTTGAGAACTTATCAAGTGACGACATTTCGTTAAACACAAAATTAGCGGATATCCATTTATTTTGTCAAAGATACCATCGCACTCCAGAGAGATCACCTTTGTCATCACCAACTACAAGTCCCAAAGCCCCAGTTCAAATGGAAGAAGAACCAGATAACATGAACAAGCCACTTAAGGATTTCTCTGTGCCTCAAGCAGCAGATCAAGCTTCATACATTGTCTACCCCCAGACTACTGTAGACAACTTTGAACTAAAGTAAGGAATGATTCATTTGTTGCCTACGTTCTTAGGCCATGCTGGAGAAGATCCTCACATGCATCTTAAAGAATTCTCTGATGTCTGTTCCACAATTAAAATAAAAGGTTTAACTGATGAGCAGGTTCATCTGCGATTGTTTCCATTTAGTCTGAAGGAACAAGCAAAGACATGGCTTCACTCTTTACCAAGAGCTTCAATTAGAACATGGACAGATTTCGCAAACAAGTTCTTGACGAAATTCTTTCCAGCTCAAAAGACAAATAAAATAAGGAAAGAGATAGTGAGCATCCAACAAAATGATGGAGAAGCATTCCACGAATATTGGGAGAGATACAAAAGGCTCTTAAGCTCTTGTCCTCATCATAATATTCAAGAATGGCTACTAATGCAATATTTTTATGAAGGGATGCTAGATTCAATCGCAAAATGGTGGACGCCACATCTGGTGGTGGATTGATGAATAACAATGTCGGACAAGCCAGGGAGATGTTCGAAACTTTGTCAACTAATTCTCAACAATGGAGCTACAACAGAGTGAGAGAACCTCAGAAAAGGGCTGGAATCTACGAAGCACAATCAAGTTCAAACATGGAAACCCAAATTGCAAACTTGACAAATATGGTGAAGCAGTTAATCATTCCAGGCTCTCAAGTGTGTGCTGTGTGCAGTACACCTGGACATGCTATGAAAGTTGTCCACAAAATGAAGTTGCGGTCTTGGATGCACAAATAAATGCATTCGGTACTTATCCAAATTAGAATCAAAACCAAATGCAAAGGCCAAGGAATGATCCATTTGCTCCTACCTACAATCCAGGATGGAGGAATCATCCAAATTTTAGGTGGAGTAATAATCAACCAATGCAACAACCTTTTGCTCAATTACCACAACATCGGGTTCAAGTGGAGCCTCCGAAACCATCACTTGAAGATATGGTTACATCTATGGCACAGAGCACTCAAGCATTCATGCAGAAAACTGATAACGCCATTGCAAATTTGGAACAACAAATGGGATAGTTAGCCACTACATTAAATCAAAGAGAACCTGGAAAGCTTCCTGGCCAAGTTGTTGTCAACCCTAAGATTAATGAACATGCTAAAGCAATCACTCTGAGGGGAGGGAAAACAATTGGAAAAATGAGCGTGCCAGAAGAAGAGAAGAACCTTGACTCTGACAATATGATCAATCCAGACGTTCTAGATCCAAATTCTAGCAGCAGTGCTTACTCCTTTCCAGGAAACGCCAAACCTTCAGGTTAACTCTAACCTTCCAAATTATATTTCTTCACATGCTCCTTTTCCTAGCAGATTGCAGAAATCAAAGAAAGAAGATCCAATGCAAGGAATCTTGGATACTTTCAAGAAGGTGGAGATTAACATTCCTCTTTTAGATGCCATCAAACAAATGCCAAAATATGCAAAGTTCCTCAAGGATTTGTGCACAAATAAGAGGAAGTTCAAAGAGTTTGAAACGATTAAGGTTTCTGAGGAAGTTTCAGTTGTTCTACAAAGCAAACTCCCTCCCAAGCAAAAAGATCCGGGCAGTTTTACTATCTCTTGTATCATTGGGGGTCACAGGTTTGAGAAAGCTCTTCTTGACTTAGGTGCATCTGTCAATCTAATGCCTTTTTCTGTTTTTGAATCTTTGAATATAGGGGAACTAAAGGCGACCTCTGTGAGCATCCAGTTGGCAGATAGATCAATCAAATACTCTAGGGGTATTATGGAAGATGTCTTAGTCAAAGTTGACGGATTAATCTTACCTGCTGATTTTCTAGTATTGGAGATGGAGCCGATTCCTTTGTCAGAAGTAAAATTAACCTTAATTCTTGGTCGTCCATTCATGGCCACAGTAGGTACCAAAATTGATGTTCAAAAGGGTACACTAACTATGAATGTGCAGGGACAAACGATTGAGTACAAGGTATTTGGAGCACTCAAATTACCAAGTGATGAACATTACTGTTTTCACTTAGATGCGTTAGATACAATTTGTCAACAAGTGTTCAATGAAAGTTGTGGTCGAGATATTGTGGACAAAGTTTTAATTCATGACTTTGGAACCATCGATGAGGATAAACAAGCTAGCAAAGTCTTAGCTCGCCTTGAAGCCTTACCTTCTTTAGGTATGTATATTTCTGTCTTTGAGCCTTTACCAGTGCCTAAGACAAAACTTGTACCATCTGTTGTGCAGGCACCTCAGTTGGAGTTGAAGGAACTACCAAAGCATTTGAAGTACGCGTATGTGGGCGAAGAAAGTACAATGCCAGTAATCATTGCGTCTAACCTCAGCATTGAAGAAGAAGAGAAATTGTTGAGGGTACTAAAAGAGCATAAAACATCAATCGGATGGAGTATTGCTGATATCAGAGGAATCAGTCCCTCTAGATGTATGCATTGAATACTACTAGAGGAGGTAACAAAACCAACAAGAGATGCCCAACGCAGACTTAACCCAATAATGAAGGAGGTGGTGCTAAAAGAAGTACTCAAATTGCTAGATGTTGGCATCATTTACCCTATCTCTGATAGCAAATTGGTTAGTCCGGTACAAGTGGTTGCTAAAAAATCTGGAGTTACAGTAGTCCTTAATGAAGATAATGAGTTGGTTCCCACGCGAGTTCAAACAGGATGGCGTGTTTGCATTGACTACAGAAAGCTTAATTCAGGTACTATAAAAGATCATTTTCCACTACCTTTTATTGATCAAATGTTGGAACGTCTTGCAGGTCATAGCCATTATTGTTTTCTTGATGGATATTCGGGCTACAATCAGATTGCAATAGCACCAGAAGATCAAGACAAGACGACATTTACTTATCCATATGGTACATTCGCCTACAGGCGCATGCCTTTTGGTCTTTGCAATGCTCCAGGTACTTTTCAAAGGTGTATGATGAGCATATTTTCAGATATGGTGGAGCACATTATTGAGGTATTTATGGATGATTTTTGTGTATTTGGTTCATCTTTTGATAAATGCCTTCATAACCTCGCTTTTTGGTCTTAGAAAGATGCCAAGAATGCAATCTAGTTTTAAACTGGAAAAAATGTCATTTTATGGTACAACAAGGAATTGTACTTGGTCATATCATCTCTAGCAAGGAAATAGAAGTCGACAAAGCAAAAGTGGATCTGGTAAGTAATCTTCCACCTCCATCTACAGTTAAGGAAATAAGATCTTTCCTTGGATATGAAGGTTTCTACAGGAGGTTCATCAAGGATTTCTCCAAGATAGCTAAGCCATTGTGTAACTTACTATCCAAGGATGTGACATTTGAGTTTGATGAGACATGTTTGACAGCTTTTAACAAGCTTAAACTCCTTCTTACGTCAGCACCGATCATGATGCCTCCCAATTGGAGCCTCCATTTTGAACTAATGTGCGATGCTTCTGATTATGCTATAGGAGCAGTTTTGGGACAACGAGTAAATAAAGTACCTCATGTTATCTACTATGCCAGTAGAACACTCAATGATGCCCAATTAAACTACTCCACTACAGAGAAGGAGCTCCTTCCTGTTATTTTTGCTTTAGAAAAATTTCGTGCATATTTGATTGGCACTAAAGTAATTGTATTTTCTGACCATGCAGCTCTTAGGTACCTTCTTCAAAAGAAGGATGCGAAGCCTCGCTTGATTAGATGGATTCTATTGCAATGTGGATTTCATTGGCCGAGTTTGTTCAAAGATGCATATACTTTCTGCTCTACTTGAGATAGGTGTCAGCGGTTAGGTAATCTTTCATCTAGGAATCAGATGCCTTTATCACATATTCTAATAGTTGAAATTTTTGATGTTTGTGGTATTGATTTCATGGGACCTTTTCCTTCATCTAAAGGTTATTTATATATCTTACTTGTTGTGGATTATGTTTCAAAATGGGTGGAAGCAGTTCCATCCAAGACTAATGATTCTCGAGTTGTTCTCAGATTCCTTAAAGAAAATATATTTGCAAGATTTGGAACACCCAGGGCGATCATTAGTGATGGAGGGTCCCATTTCAATAATAAACTTTTTGCAGCACTATTGCACAAAGCATATTGGGCTATCAAACAGTACAATTTTGAGATGAAGGCTGCAGGAGAGCAACGAAAGTTGCAGTTGAGTGAGTTGGAAGAACTCCGAAATGAAGCCTATGAGAGCTCTAAAATATACAAGGAGAAGACCATGGCCTATCATGATAAGTCCATTTTGAGAAAATATTTTGAACCTTGGCAGAAAGTCTTATTATATAACTCACGCCTCCGACTATTCCCAGGTAAGCTCCGTTCACGATGGTATGGTCCATTCCTTATTACTCATGTTTTTTCACATGGTGCAGTGAATCTTCAACACCCACAGACGGGAAATATTTTTAAAGTGAATGGTCATCGTCTCAAGCACTATTTAGAGCCAGCAACAGAACATCTTGATGAGAATTTAAGGCTCTCTGATCCTGTTCCACTCACTTGATACGCTATTTCGTCTGGCTGACGTCGCTAAATTTAGCGCTTATGGGAGGCAACCCATATTTCTTTCTCATTATCTTTGTGTGTTCAACCAAGCATTTAGTTCAGTTGCACATTTTCTTAGCATATTCACTTTTACTTTCACCTTGAGGTGGTCACTGTACACTTTTGTGTGTGTGGGGCTTGATTGCGCCCATATGTCTACGGTGTGAGTTTTCTCCACCAGCTTAATGTGGTTTTGATCTTCAAATGTTTACTTATAGGGCAGCTGGGAGGGAGAGCATCTCATGACGGTATTGTCATTAGTATAAGACCTGAAGGTTTACATTTTGATCCTGTGGACAAAAGCTGTGGTCTCCTGATAGGCCGAAGGAAAACACTCGATGGCGTTAGCACAGAAGTCACTAGAATGAGCCTCTGTTACCTTACTTCTGCATGTGCATTGGTTGGAAAAAAAGCAGTATATCTATTTATATTTATATATTTGGGATTGCTTCCGCAATATATATTTTGATCGGGTAAGATAGTATGATATATTATGCTACTAATTGCATGTCTAGGAAAATTCTGTCTAAGGAGTTTGGTATTTAAGTGGACCACTGTGTCCCTCCAATCTTTCCTTGGAATTTCCCTGGTGTAATTAGTGATATAATTGTTTATATCTTCTTCATCGATGATGAAAAAAAAAAACCTAATTGTTTTCTCTTCGCACACTCTGTTTCTTCCTGATTTTCAACTCTCCCTTTATTCTTGTCTTTTCTGATCATCTTTCTCTTCTCCTTCACAGTATGTCGTGCAGCCCCCGCGATCCTGTTGCAACGGTGGACTCATTCGCCAGAGCTACAATCATGCCAGAACGTCGAATCGATTCTAAAATCCTGAACGATTCTGCCAACCGATGGGCCATGAGCTACCTCCGTTACCATTCTCTGCTGTTTTTGGTCGATCCTGATCCAAACGACGAATTCTCGGTGTATCCTCACATCGTTCGCTCCTTTTACCATACTCTTCTCGAGTTACCCCACTCTTCTGGCACTCAATCAGTATATCAGGTTGACATCCCTAGTCTTCGGCTTCGATTCACAACAGCGGATATTTGCTCATGTTTAGGCTATCCACCTACCGCTGACGTCGTTGTAGGTTTTCAAGCGCCGATCTCTATTTCCCATCAAGAGATGATTGATGATCTGTGTCAAGGGCGACACGATCCGAATAATGCTGCTTCTACACGCCGCTCTTATTTGCCATCCACGATGTGGATGCTTGATGATGCCATCCGAAGTAACCTTTGCCCCATTGGACACAGTCAACAACGCCAAGGTAACATACTTTCCGCCCTGTATTACATGTATCGTGGATCCTGGTTTGATATTGGCCGGATTTACCTTGAGAGCATTCTTAAGGCGAAGACCCTTGTGGAGAAACAAAAAACCAAGGTCGGGAGATTATTTTTCCCGAGACTCATCACGCGGTTGCTTTTTAGTATGGGCATTCTCCCACCTCCCAGTCAGACAACTTCCAATTATCCGGTGACTGTTTTGGAGAACTCTACGTGGCCTTTGTTTGAGATGTTCTATATTATGAATTCGAGATTATGAATTCGAGACATAAAAAAAATAAAAAGAAAGAAAAAAAAAGAAGAAAGAAGGAAGAAGGAAGAAAAAAAAGAAAAAGTATTCGTCATTTGTCAGTAGATAAGTTTTCCTGTTAGTTTGTCAATTGAACAAATTTTGATCAATAGAATTCCAAAGCAGGTTTGTGGTAAGACTGGTGGAAGTTCTAGACAGCTAATATACCTATCATTTGATCAATGTTTGTTTATTTGTTTGTCCTTAAATTGACTTTTCTTCTGAGTGCATATCTATTTTCCAACTCCATGAGAGAAATTCATAGCACAGAAATCCTTCTCTACCCTGTGAGAATATGGAGTTGAGGCTTTTACTTGGATAATATTTTGAGGTTATATGCATTATGGATTGTGGTATGAAGGTTTTGGCTTAGCACACACACACAAGTGTTGGAAGTTGTGACTATACTAATCTGGATAGGAATTGTGATCTCTTACCTTTTGTTCTAGTATTGTTACTTTCAATCATTTCTCATAACATTTTTATGCTTGAATTACTAGGGACTAGCAATAAGCTGGTTGGGGGTTGTGATAAGTGCCAGAATATACGTTTTTAAAGTGATAAAATACTACCAAAGCAATGCCAAGAAATTGTGCTTAAAGCTGAATTTTCAAGATTATTGTACTTAAGATCTTCTTGGATGTTTTGCAGGTTAAGAGGTAGTAAGAGCTGTCGGAATGAGATTTGATCTTCAGCAAATTTTTAGAGGACACTTCAAGCTTTGCAGGAAATGCTGGTTCACAAAAATCAGAGTTCGTTTGGGCCTCTAAAGGTTGCCTCAAAGTCAAGTTTGGAAGTTATATCCGAAGCAGAATTTCTGTTTGAAGACCAGACCTTTAGAAGCCCATAACTTGACCTTTAGAAGCCAATAATTATCTACACATTTGTATCTACAATATTGATGAGGGATTTGAGTTCATAATAGGCCTCATTTAGGCCTCGAATGCAATTACAAGATTAGTGTGTAAATTGGAAGTTGATGTCATTGATGATACCATTTCCATTCAAAGAGTGGACAATCCACCACAAGAATTTGATGGACAATCTACCACCAAAAGATGGCACTAACTCCTGCACTATGTGCTCATTTTCTATATAAATAGAGACGAGAAGGAGTAGAAGAAGAGAGCTAGGAGGGAGAGCTAGGAGAAGAAGGAGTAGAAGAAGAAGAAGAAAACAAGGCTTGTGTTTGTAATTATGTTTTTATGTTTCATGTTTTATTTGGTTATCTATAACTAAACTCTTGTTAGTTAGGGCTTGTCTTAAAGCCCTAAGCATGCTTTCAATTTTATAAGTTGTGTGGATTTCAATTTCTACAAGCATGATGATTTTGATTTTTCCATGTTATGTGAGTTCTAGTATTGTGTTTCTTTGAGTAGCTAACTTTGAAACATGTATTAGAATTAATTTTTGTAGAACATGGTCAATTGCCTTGTTGAATATGTTCTTTCTTGCAACATATAATTCAGTTGAAAATGAATTATGAAAAATCAATTCTTGAATACCTAAGTACAAATACCATGTATTAGAATTCTTGTGACATTCATATTCTCTTTGCTCTTATTGGATTCTTGATTGTTGATTGATGCAGATGCCATGCTAGATTTCGATTAAGAATACACGTAATGAGGTAGACGCCATACACTTTACATGCAATTAAGAGAGAATCATACAACTTGAGTTTGGCCATGACCTTGTTGTGAATGTTGTCATCATATGCTTGTTAAAATTGTTAGTCTATTATTTCTTATAAATTGTTTGAATGTTTTGTGGTGGATTGTGAGTCTTAGATATTGTTTTCATTAATATCAATTCTCATTCTTGTTCTCAACGTCAATTTCTTTGTCTTAATTTTTATCTATCACAAGATTTAACCCCCTCCCCTTTTCCCCCTTTTATAATTGTATCAATTATATTCAAGTGTTAGATTATATATCTATTAGCATCACTCCTTGTGGGATCGACTCTTACTTGTTCACTATATATTAATTGTACATTTGTAAGTATATTTTAAATTGTTACTAACGACATAACAGCCCTCAGGTACTTAATGACCAAGAAAGATGCCAAACCTCGACTAATACGTTGGATTCTTTTGTTGCAGGAATTTGACTTGGAGATAAAAGACAAGAAGGGAGTTGAGAACGTGGTTGCTGATCATCTCTCTCGGTTGCTTCCTGCACAAGAAAGTGATGATTTGTCGTTAGATGAAGCTTTTCCAGATGAACATCTTCTCACAATTGCCGAGCTTCCATGGTATGCTGATATTGTCAACTATCTTGTTACTAACACGTTCCCCTCTGATTTATCTTACCAGGATAGGAAGCACATACTCTCACGGGCTAAGGATTATATATGGGATTACCCATATCTTTTTAAGATTTGTCCGGACCAAGTGATCCGGCGATCAATTAGGATGAGCACTTGGACGTGTTGAAGCATTGTCATGCTCATGCATGTGGTGGGCACTTTGGGGCTAAAAAGACTGCACTTAAGGTATTCCAATCTGGTTTTTATTGGCCAACTATTTTCAAAGATGCTTGAAATTTCTGTAAAACATGTGATAGATGTCTGCGGACTGGGAATATTTCTGCTCGTCACCAAATGCCATTGCAAAATATTCAAATCATTGAATTGTTTGATGTTTGGGGAATTGATTTTATGGGTCCTTTTCCTAATTCTTGTGGATTTGAATAAATTTTAGTTGGTGTTGATTATGTGTCCAAGTGGGTCGAGGCAGTCCCCTCACGTACTAATGATCATCGAGTGGTTGTGAAGTTTTTACAGGATAATATTTTTGCTCGGTTTGGGACACCAAGAGCCATAATAAGTGATGGGGGCAGCCACTTTAACAACTATCCTTTTGCTGCATTAATGAAAAAGTATGGCATTACCCATCGTGTTGGTACTCCATATCATCCTCAGACGAGCGGCCAAGTGGAGATCAGCAATCGCGAGATCAAAACTATTCTTGAGAAAACAGTGAATCCCACTAGGAAGGATTGGTCTCAACGCTTAAATGATGTTTTATGGGCGTATCGAACTGCCTATAAGACACCTATTGGGATGTCGCCTTTCCGTTTGGTTTATGGAAAAGAGTGTCATCTGCTAGTCGAGTTGGAACATCGTGCCTATTGGGCTATTAAATAGCTGAATTTTGATATGAAAGCAGCTGGTAATAAGCGGCGGTTACAACTCAATGAACTGGCAAAGTTACGTCAGGATGCTTATGCTAATGCTAAGTTGTATAAAGAGCGTGCCAAAAGATATCATGATCGCAGATTGGTCGTGATTTTCACGTGGGGCAGAAGGTTCTTGTGTACAATTCCCGTCTCAAGCTTTTTTTGAGAAAACTTCGCTCTAAGTGGCATGGTCCTTATGTGGTGAATGCTGTATTTCCTCATGGTGCCCTTGAGCTGAAGCAGCTGGATTCTGAATATAGTTTCAAAGTTAATGGTCATCGGGTTAAACCTTATTGGGAGTCCATTCCTCTACCTCAGGAAGTTGCGGTTCCGCTTGTGCCATCTTTGTCTTGACCATTCTATGACTACGTCCGGCTGACGACATTAAATTCAGCACTTCATGGGAGGTAACCCATGTGGAGGAGCATCTATTTCTGCAAGCTAAGTCTCCTTTTCCCTTTTCCTCTATTTTATTACTGTTTATTTTATTGCAAGTTATTTTTACATTGAGGACAATGTTGAGTTCAGTTTGGGGGGAGGGAATTTTTGAAATTTTTGCACTGTGATTTCCAGTGTTTTCTATGGCCTACTAGTGCTGATTTTTTGTGACATGTTCAAGTAGCTAGTATGCGAAGTTTGCACATTTATTTGTGATGAAGGACTACTCGATATACATATTAATTGCACACCAAAAATGAATCTGGTGAGGAGCCTTCAGAGATTTTGTGTGTATGGATACCATGAAGCTGTTAGCTAGAACTTGCATGATACCATACACTATTGTTGTTCCATGGATATGATGAAGGTGTCTCTTATTCCCTTTTTGATCACCCATGATGCCCATACTTAAGTGACCTTATTTTCCTAAATTACCTCATATGCGCGTGATACCTATAACATACCGCCATATCCTTTCGTGCATGTATCATGCATGTCGGTTATTTGGAACAAATGGAATGCCAATAGGGGATTATAGGGGAGTTGATCCATGGAAAAATTGGGAAGTGACTGAGATGGTTAGAGGTGTATGGGGGTTGAGCAGGCAGGTTAAAAATTATGCAAAGAGTGCCCAGTGGTGTATATGTGAGAATAAGGAAAATGCAGGCTTCTTGCGGTTGCAAAGTTCGCGTGACGCAGTTGTACAAAAAAAAAAATTTGCATGAAGCTATCTTAAATTGCACCTTGGGCGGCCGTAGATTACAAAGTTCTCAGGCCCAGCCCAGAAGGAAATAAGGGTCTTAAGGGGGGTTAGGGCTCCACTTTGCTTAAGTGTGTTGAGTTTCCATTTCATCTCCAGAGTCCTCTGCCTTGCTGCCGCAGAACCAGAAAATGTCGACTAGAAGCTCAAAGAGGAAGAAGGTGGCAGCTATCAAGGATAAAGAAAAGGAGAAGGAAGTGGAAAACCCAGGGAGCCTGAGCGATGATGACGCTGTGATGGAGCGATTTGTGACACCAGAGGCTCAGACGGAGTATGGGGAGGTATGGAAGAATAGAGGTTTACATGTGGAGAGGCATATGGCCATTATTGATTTTGCTCAGGTAAGCTGGTATTCGATTTTAAAGGAGAGGGGTTGGTTGCCCATTGCATCAGTACCTGGGGTAGCTAATGTTAACTTAACTCATGAGTTCTATGCTAATTTGGTTGTGAATGAGAATCATTGTGTTGCATATGTTAGAGGGAAGCAATTTTTCTTTAATGCAAGAAGAGTGAGTGCTGTGATGAAACTGCCTGATCCGGTTAAGAAGCCTAGTTTTAGATTTTGAGATTTTGGTAATTCAGATTCTGGGGTAGTGTGGCCAGAATGGAGTGTGGTTGTTGATTTATTGAGTGGCAGGGAAGAAATGGATGCAGGTAAAAATGTGATTGCATATGCTGATTTGTTTCAGCCATATAGATTGTTGGCTCAGATAGTATCTAGAAACGTGATACTTGTTTCTCATATGTCTTCTGTGAATGCAAAAACGTGCTATTTGATGTATGCTATAGTTTGTAGACTGAATTTCTGTATGGCTACTACAATTTATGGCCATATTGTGAGGGTGAAGGTAGCTAAGAATGTGGAGCAGATTTTACCATTTTGAGTGTTGATCACTTCTCTGTGTTTGAGTGAGGGGATTGAACCTGAGCCTTTGGATACAACTGAGAAAAGAAAGGCTCCTCTCAATACGACTTGGTGGGAGAGAAGTGAAGTGCAACTGGTAAGGCAGCAGCAGAAGGCCATTAGTAGAGATGGGGCTAGTTCAAGTGGTACGATGGTAAAGGAGAATTCAGGTGAGCTGGTGGGTGAGTTAGCTGACAGATTGAAGGCTGTGGAAGATAAGTTAGCTGTGTTTGGTACCGGTTTTGAGCAGGGTAAATTGGTTCAAGAGAAAATGATGGGGCAGCTGGACAAGTTAGTCTCTGTTGTGCATGGGATGCAGGGCAATGGGGATGGATTATTGCAGGATATGAACGAGTTCAGCAGCGTTATAAAGCCAAGCAGCAGGAGATGTTTGACCTCATCCAGGATTGGACTTTTCCATGAAGGGGTGAAGAAATGAGTAAATAAGTTGGTACAGCAGCAATATTTTGGTGTTTAGTTAGAGACATAGGATAGTCTCCTATTGGCTGCTCATTTTGTTTAAATTCCTAGACATGTTTGATGCATAGTTTCATTGCCTTTTATTTACCTACATTTGTATGCCTCTGCTATTTTTCTGGCCTAACTCCTGGATTGTGGACGTTCTAATTAACTACTTGGTTTTGCTTACCAATTTTTTTTAGCCAATCCTGTTGCCATGCTTTAAAACTCAATTCCTTTTATATATGGAACACCTTAGAAGTAGGTAGTTGTATTGGTTTACATGCAAGCTTATGGCTGCAGTTAATGCATCCATATGAGAGAAACACTAACCTTCAAACACTTGAGTGAAAAGAAAGTCAAACATACATGCAATTGGTGTGAATCAGTGTGAGGGTGTGAATTAATAATGTGTATTGAGTAGTAGTGAACAAAGTACAACTCATGCTGGGTGTTTGTCATCGTAAAGAAAATGAAGTGCGTGTTTGTCCAGATTATGGCTGTTGATTTCAAGATCAAAACATGAATTTCTTAAAATGAATACTTGGATTTTGAACCATATTGTTGTTGCTTGAGGACAAGCAAAATGTTAGTTTGGGGGAATTTTGTTAGGTGTTGAAAAGCACCTAATTATGGATGTTAAAAGAGTTAATTTTTGTTAGGTATTGATATAGTTTTTACCTCTTTTGGGTGTTTTTGTGAACAAGTACTAGAGTTGGACGAAAAAGCTGGAATTGAGCTGAACTCGATATTTGCAGCCTGGGCGCGACCGCAGGACTCGAATTATTTCTTCCCATAAGTTGAAGCTGATGTGGCAGGGAGTTATTGGGTTATGAAGTTCATATTTAAGAAAGAAACCCTAGGGAACGAAACACACACACAGCGAGGAGGAAGATTGACGGCAGAACAAAATAGCAAGGAGAATCAAAGGCAACAAGGCTTGAGAAGAATCAACAGCAAAATTGGAGCATCAATTCTCGTTCTCCCTTACTGAAATTGAACAGTGATTATTATTATGTTGGATTTTAATACTTTTATTATGAGTAGCTAAATTATTTTCTAGCTAGGTTTGGTAAGTTCTTGTAACAAAACCTTGTGCACAGATTCAATTGACAATCAGACTGAGTTTAATTCATTATTCTCTGGATTTCAAGTAATTGCCTGTAATTTTGTATGCCTGATCAACATCTCAGATATAGGTATTGTTAGTCAGACATATTCGGCTGACCATGACCCGGTGTTTGACGAAGTGACGAGAGCTTGCGTAAGATCCAAGTTTTGGGAATAGTGAACATAATCGATTGGGTGATAATAACCCTAGGTTGTGCGCTTGTCGATTTCCTAGTGCTCATGCTTGTCTTAGGATGTTCTTAGGAGAGACCAAACCAAGACGCCTATGATAATAAAAGATCTTGCAACTGGACCAAAGTCAGGATCGTTGTTTAGGGAAATCTAGTTAATTGCAGCTGGACCAAGGCCTTTTGACTGACAGCATTAAATTCTTAAATTGTGTGCTTGCATATTAATCTGTGTTCTTAAGGGGAGGTATTTGACAAGCAAATCAAAGCTAGATCTATTTCTCTTGAATTTAAGTTTGATTTTTGTTTTATAATTGCTCATTTAAATCACGTGACTTGACAGCTAGTAGTTAATACAGTCCTTGAGGATTCGATCCCGTTCATTGATTACTGTTTAGCGACACGTACTCTTTCGTTTGGGTAAACCAGTCGGTATTATTAATTGCGAATTTAATTTGTGATTAAAAAGTATCGATCACTGAGCAATTCTGAACCATCAAAGTTGGTTGGTGTACAACTTTTATTGTTATTTTATGTCAAATTTTAGAAGTGTAGGCTTCGTAAATTGTTTCGTTGCCAAAAGACCAACTTTCTATCTCAAATGAACAAAACTGTTAGAAGCCCCTCCATGGAGAGAGTTGAGCAATTTTGAACCATCAAAGTTGAAAGGTGTGCACCTTTTATGGTTGCTTTATGTCCAAATTATATAGTATTTGCTTCATAGATTATTTCTTTGCCAAAGTAATAACTTTCGTTCTCAATTGGATAAAACCGTTAAAAGCACCTTTATTGACAGAGTTGAGCAATCTTGAACCATCAAAGTTTTTCAGTGTATACTTTTTATTGTTCTTTTATGTCAAATTTTACGAGTATAGACTCCGTAGATAGTTTTGTTGCCGAAAGAGCAACTTTCGTTCAAAAATAGACAAAACCGTTAAAAGCCCCTCCATGGAGAGAGTTAAGCAATTCTGAACCATCGAAGTCGATAGGTGTCCCCTTTTTATTATTGTTTTATGTCAAAATTTTCTAGTATACGCTTTGTAGATTATTTGTTGTAAAAAAACAACTTTTGTTCTCAATTGGACAAAACCATTAAAAGCAGCTTTATCGTGAGAGTTGAGCAATTTCGAACCATCAAAGTTGGTCCGTGTACACTTTTTATTGTTCTTTTGTGTCAAAATTTACGAGTATAGATTTTATCGATTGTTTCGTTGCCAAAAGACCAAAATTCGTTCCCAAATGGACAATATTGTTAAAATGCTCCTCCAGGGAGAGAGTTGAGCAATTATGAATCTTCAAAGTTGATAGGTGTGCACTTTTTATTGTTGCTATATGTCCAAATTTTCTAATATTGGCTTCGTAGATTATTTTGTTGTCAAAAGCAGAACTTTCATAGTCTGTATGACAAAACTGTTAAAAGCACCTATATCGATAGAGTTAAACAATTTCAAACTATCAAAAATGATTTGTGTACACTTTTTATTGTTCTTTTATGTCAAATTTTATGAGTATAGACTCTGTATATTGTTTCGTTGCCAAAAGATCACCTTTCCTTCCCAAATGGACAAAACCGTTAAAAGGATTTTCAATGGAAAGAGTTGAGCAATTCCTAACTATCAAAGTGGATAGGTGTGCACTTTTTATTGTCGATTTATGTGCAAATTTACAAGTATAAGCTTCGTAGATTATTTCGATGTCAAAAGATAAACTTTTAATTTCAAATGGACAAAATCGTTAAAAGCTCATTTATGGAGATAGTTGAGCAATTTCAAACCATCAAAGTTGGTCAGTGTACAAATTTTTATTGTTCTTTATGTCAAATTTACGAGTATAGACTCCGTAGATTGTTCGTTGCCAAAAGACAAACTTTCGTTCTGAAATGGACAAAACTGTTAAAAGTTCCTCGATGGAGAGAGTTGGGCAATCCCGAACAATCAAAGTTGATAGGTATGCACTTTTTATTCTTCCTTTATGTTCAAATTTTCTAGTATTCACTTCGTAGATTATTTCGTTGTCAAAAAAGCACAACTTTCATTCTTAATATGACAAAACCGTTAACAACACTTCTATAGAGAGAGTTGAGCGATTTTGAACCATTAAAGCTGCTCAGTGTACACATTTCATTTTTCTTTTGCGTCAAATTTTACGAGTATAGATTTCGTTGATTGTTTCGTTGCCAAAAGTTCAACTTTCGTTCCCAAATAGATAAAACCAATAAAAGCTCCTCTATGGAGAGAGTTGCACAATTCTGAACCATTAAAGTTGATAGGTGTCCACTTTTTATTGTTGCCTTTATGTCCAAATTTTCTAGTATGCGCTTCATAAATTATTTCGTTATCAAAAGCACAACTTTTTTTTCTCAATATGACAAAATCGTTAAAAGCACCTCTATCGAGAGAGAGATTGAGCAATTTTGAAGCATCCAAATTTGCTTGTGTACAATTTGCTTGTTATTTTATGTCAAATTCTACAAGCCTAGGCTCCATGGATTGTTTTGATGAAAAAATAACAATTTTCTATCTCAAATGGACAAAACTGTTAGAAGCCCCTTCATCAAGAGAGTTGAGCAATTTTGAACCATTAAATTTGATTGGGGTGCACTTTTTATTGTTGCTTTATTTCCAATTATCTAGTATTCGCTTTTCAGATTATTTCGTTATCAAAAGAACAACTTTCGTTCTCAATTGAACAAAATCGTTAAAAGAACCTTTATCGACATATTTGAGCAATTTTGAGCAGCCAAAGTTGATAGGTGTCTACTTTTTATTGTTCTTTTATGTCAAATTTTACTAGTATAGACTCTGTAGAATGTTTCATCGCCTATAGACCAACCTTCGTTCCAAAATGTACAAAACAGTTAAAAGCTTCTCCGTGGAGAGAATTGAGTAATTCTGAATCATCAAAGTTGATAGGCGTGCACTTTTTATTATTTTTTATGTCCAAATTTACTAGTATATGCTTCCTAAATTATTTTGATGCTAAAAGACCAATTTTTGTTCCCAAATGAACAAAACCATTAAAAGCTCTTCTATCGAGAGAATTGAGCAATTTCTTACCATCAAAGTTGTTCGTTGTACACTTTTCATTTTTATTTTATGTCTAATTTTACTAGTATAGACTCCGTGGATTATTTCATAGCAAAAAGGCCAACTTTTATTCCGAAATGGACAAAACCGTTAAACGCTCCTCCATGGTGAGAGTTGAGCAATTTCGAACCATCAAAGTTGATAGGTGTGCATATTTTATTGTTGCTTTATGTCCAAATTTACTAGTATTCGATTCGTATAATGTTTCGTTCTCAAAAGAACAACTTTCGTTCTCAATTGGACAAAATCGTTAAAAGCGCCTCTATCGACAGAGTTGAGCAATTTGTAACATCAAAGTTGGTGGGCGTACACTTTTTTTATTGTTCTTTTATGTCAAGTTATACGAGTAAAGACTATAGATTGTTTCATTGTCAAAAGACCAATTTTCGTTCCGAAATAGACAAAACCGTTAGAAGCCCCTCCATGGAGAGAGTTGAGCAATTTCAAACCATCAAAGTTTATAGGTGTGCACTTTTTACTAATTCTTTATGTCCAAATCATCTAGTATTCTCTTCGTAGATGATTTCGTTGTCAAAAGAACAACACAACTTTCGTTCTCAAGTGGTCAAAACTGTTACTCTCACCTCTATCGACAAAATTGAGCGATTTTGAACTATCAAAGTTGGTCATGTACACTTTTTTATTGTTCTTTTTTGCCAAATTATAAAAGTAAAGAATTCTTAGACTGTTTCGTCATCAAAATACCAATTTTCGTTCCAAAATGGGCAAAATCATTAAAAGCTTTTCGATGGAGAGAGTTGATCAATTCTGAACAATGAAAGTTGATATGTTTGCACTTTTTATTGTTGCTTTATGTCCAAATTTACTAGTATACGCTTCCTAGATTGTTTCATTTTCAAAAAGACCAACTCTCGATCTTAAAAGGAAAAAACCGTTAAAATCTCCTCCATGGAGAGAGTTGAGCAATTTCGAACCATCAAAGTTTGACAGTGAACACTTTTCTATTGTTCTTTTATGTCAAATTTTACCAGTATAGACTCTGTAGATTGTTTCATAGCCAAAAAAGACCAACTTTCAATCTCAAATGGACAAAACTCTTAGAAGCTCCTCCATGCAGAGAGTTGAGCAATTTCCAACCATCAAAGTTTATGGGTGTACACTTTTTATTATTGGTTTATGTCAAATTTTACGACTATAGGCTCCGTAGATTGTTTCGTCGCCTAAAGACAAAACTTCGTTCTCAAATGTACAAAACTGATAAAAGTTCCTCCATGGAGAGAGTTGAGTAATTCTGAACCATCAAAATTGATAGGTGTGTACTTTTTATTGTTTCTTTATGTCCAAATTTACTAGTATACGCTTCTTAAATTGTTTCGTTGCCAAAAGACCAATTTTCGTTCCCAAATGGACAAAGCCATTAGAAGCTCCTCTATCGAGAGAATTGAGCAATTTCAAACCATCAAAGTTGTTCGTTTTATACTTTTTATTGTTATTTTATGTCAAATTTTACCAGTATAGACTCCGTATATTGTTTCATAGCCAAAAGACCAACTTTCGTTCCGAAATGGACAAAAGCATTAAAAGCTCTTCCATGGAGAGAGTTGACCAATTTCGAACCATCAAAATTGATCGGTGTATACTTTTTATTATTGCTTTATGTCCAAATTTACTAGTATTCGCTTCATATATTGTTTTGTTGTCAAATGAACAACTTTCGTTCCCAATTGGACAAAACCGTTAAAAGCACCTTAATCGACAGAGTTGAGCAATTTTGAACCATCAAAGTTGGTCAGTGTACACTTTTTTATTGTTCCTTTATGTCAACTTATACGAGTAAAGACTCAGTAGATTGTTTCATTGTCAAAAGACCAATATTCGTTGAAAAATAGACAAAACCTTTAAAAGCTCCTCCACTGAGAGAGATGAGCAATTTCGAACCATCAAAGTTTATAAGTGTGCACTTTTGATTATTTCTTTATGTGCAAATTATCTAGTATTAGCTTCGTAGATTATTTTGTTATAAAAAGAAGAACTTTCGTTCTCAAATTGACAAAACTGTTAAATGCACCTCTATAGACAAAGTTGAACAATTTCCAACTATCAAAGTTGGTCGGTGTGCAATTTTTTATTGTTTTTTTTGCCAAATGATACCAGTAAAGACTCCATAGATTGTTTCACTTTTAAAATACCAACTTTCGTTATGAAATGGACAAAACCGTTAAAAGCTCCTCCATGGAGATAGTTAAGCAATTATGAACCATCAAAGTTGATAGGTGTGCACTTTTTATTGTTGTTTTATGTCCAAATTTACTAGTATACGCTTCCTAGACTCCATAGATTATTTCCTCGAATTCATAATATAGAACATCTCAAACAAAGGCCCAGTAAAATTACAACATTGTTCTCAAAAATTGATCAATATCATCATCAGCATTCATCCAATCATTCCACAAACCATGTAATGGTGTTCATTGACAGCAATTATCCATTTCAAGAGATCAATGCAAGTTCATAAGTTGTTTAGTAATTTCTCTCCACTCATTTGTGCTTTAACCAGAAAATATTCTTAGTCATATGCATTATCATCCATCTTACCACAAGGCTTAGTATTTGTGGACAAAAGTGTGTTAAAAGTTGCTTTCTAATCCAGATAGAAAAATTGACTCAAACTAATTGTACCAGTACCAAAACATCAAAGTGCATGAATATGCCACCACCCCCAACCTAAACTAAACATTGTCCGCAATGCGAAAATGATGAAGTATGGAAAAGCAATGCAATGCAAAGAAACAGAGGATAGAACAATACAACCTGAGGTGGAAGATGCTCAGACAATGGTGGAAGGAGAAGATGGTTAGAGCCGCACCATGTCCATGAGAACATTTAGCATGTGTTCCAGCCGTTGTTTTCCAACCTCCAACCTATGCAAGCGGGCTAAGATGTTGTGAATGTGGTCAGTCAAAGGTAGTGCAGCAGCAGAAGAGTCAGACGCTTCCAGTGGTAAAGAAACTGGACGTCGCGGTGTTCGTTGTCTACGGGCACTGGAAAGCATGTGGCTATTACTCTGACGCCAGGTAGAGTTCTCGAAAACAGTCACCGAATAATTGGAAGTTGTCTGACTGGGAGGTGGGAGAATGCCCATACTGAAAAGCAACCGCGTGATGAGTCTCGGGAAAAATAATCTCCCGACCTTGGTTTTTTGTTTCTCCACAAGGGTCTTCGCCTTAAGAATGCTCTCAAGGTAAATCCGGCCAATATCAAACCAGGCTCCGCGATACATGTAATACAGGGCGGAAAGTATGTTACCCTGGCATTGTTGACTGTGTCGCAAAGATTAATTCGGATGGCATCATCAAGCATCCACATCGTGGATGGCAAATAAGAGCGGCGTGTAGAAGCAGCATTATTCGGATCGTGTCGCCCTTGACACAGATCATCAATCATCTCTTGATGGGAAATAGAGATCGGCGCTTGAAAACCTACAGCGACGTCAGCGGTAGGTGGATAGCCTAAACATGAACAAATAT
This sequence comes from Euonymus europaeus, assembly GCA_963580455.1. Taxonomy (NCBI): domain Eukaryota; kingdom Viridiplantae; phylum Streptophyta; class Magnoliopsida; order Celastrales; family Celastraceae; genus Euonymus; species Euonymus europaeus. The sequence goes on from OY756969.1 coordinate 11,771,655, forward strand.
CCGCTGTTGTGAATCGAAGCCGAAGACCAGGGATGTCAACCTGATATACTGGTTGAGTGCCAGAAGAGTGGGGTAACTCGAGAAGAGTATGGTAAAAGGAGCGAACGATGTGAGGATACACCGGGAATTCATCTTTTGGATCAGGATCGACAAAGAACAGCAGAGAATGGTCACGGAGGTAGCTCATGGCCCATCGGTTGGCAAAATCGTTCAGGATTTTGGAATCGATTCGACGTTCTGGCATGATTGTAGCTCTGGCGAATGAGCCCACCGTGGCAACAAGATCGCGGGGGCTGCGTGACATACTGTGAAGGAGGAAGAGAAAGATGATCAGAAAAGACAAGAATAAAGGGAGAGTTGAAAATCAGGAAGAAACAGAGTGTGCAAAGAGAAAACAATTAGGTTTTTTTTTATCATCGGTGAAGAAGATATAAACAATTATATCACTAATTACACCAGGGAAATTCCCAGGAAAGATTGGAGGGACACAGTGGTCCACTTAAATACCAAACTCCTTAGACAAAATTTTCCTAGACATGCAATTAGTAGCATAATATATCATACTATCTTACCCGATCAAAATATATATTGCGGAAGCAATCCCAAATATATAAATATAAATAAATATACTATTTTCTTTTTCAACCAATGCACATGCACAAGTAAGGTAACAGAGGCTCATTCCAGTGACTTCTGTGCTAACGCCATCGAGTGTTTTCCTTCGGCCTATCAGGAGACCACAGCTTTTGTCCACAGGATCAAAATGTAAACCTTCAGGTCTTATACTAATGACAATACCGTCATGAGATGCTCTCCCTCCCAGCTGCCCAATAAGTAAACATTTGAAGATCCAAACCACATTAAGCTGGTGGAGAAAACTCACACCGTAGACATATGGGCGCAATCAAGCCCCACGCACACAAAAGTGTACAGTGACCACCTCAAGGTGAAAGTAAAAGTGAATATGCTAAGACAATGTGCAACTGAACTAAATGCTTGGTTGAACACACAAAGATAATGAGAAAGAAATATGGGTTGCCTCCCATAAGCGCTAAATTTAGCGTCGTCAGCCAGACGAAATAGCGTATCAAGTGAGTGGAACAAGATCAGAGAGCCTTAAATTCTCATCAAAATGTTCTGTTGCTGGCTCTAAATAGTGCTTGAGACGATGACCATTCACTTTAAAAATATTTCCCGTCTGTGGGTGTTGAAGATTCACTGCACCATGTGAAAAAACATGAGTAATAAGGAATGGACCATACCATCGTGAACGGAGCTTACCTGGGAATAGTCGGAGGCGTGAGTTATATAATAAGACTTTCTGCCCAGGTTCAAAATGTTTTCTCAAAATGGTCTTATCATGATAGGCCTTGGTCTGCTCCTTGTATATTTTAGAGCTCTCATAGGCTTCATTTCGGAGTTCTTCCAACTCACTCAACTGCAACTTTCGTTGCTCTCCTGCAGCTTTCATCTCAAAATTGTACTGTTTGATAGCCCAATATGCTTTGTGCTCTAATTCGACTGGTAAGTGGCAGGGTTTGCCAAAAACCAACCTGTATGGTGACACTCCAATCGGAGTTTTGTAGGTTGTACGATAAGCCCATAGAGCATCCATGAGACGATCAGACCAATCCTTGCGTGAGGAGCTCACAGTCTTCTCCAATATCTGCTTAATTTCCCAATTACAGATTTCAGCTTGTCCGCTTGTCTGTGGATGATATGGCGTGGACACCTTATGTTTGACTCCGTACTTTTGCAATAGTGCTGCAAAAAGTTTATTATTGAATTGGGACCCTCCATCACTAATGATCGCCCTGGGTGTTCCAAATCTTGCAAATATATTTTCTTTAAGGAATCTGAGAACAACTCGAGAATCATTAGTCTTGGATGGAACTGCTTCCACCCATTTTGAAACATAATCCACAGCAAGTAAGATATATAAATAACCTTTAGATGAAGGAAAAGGTCCCATGAAATCAATACCCCAAACATCAAAAATTTCAACTATTAGAATAGGTGATAAAGACATCTGACTCCTAGATGAAAGATTACCTAACCGCTGACACCTATCACAAGTAGAGCAGAAAGTATATGCATCTTTGAACAAAGCTGTCTTCTTTGGACCAGAATGTCCTCCACAAGCATATGAGTGACAAAACGTGAGTATGGATTGAAATTCTGATTCTGGCACACACCGTCTGATGATTTGGTCAGAACACCATTTGAAAAGGTATGGATCATCCCATATGTAATACTTTGATGTTGTCACGAGCTTATCCTTGTAAGTTCTTGGCACATTTCCTGGAAGATCACCTGTAACAAGGTAATTGACAATGTCAGCATACCATGGTGTAGAAATAGATAAAGATAATAATTGCTCATCAGGAAAGTGCCAGAATATACGTTTTTAAAGTGATAAAATACTACCAAAGCAATGCCAAGAAATTGTGCTTAAAAGCTGAATTTTCAAGATTATTGTACTTAAGATCTTCTTGGATGTTTTGCAGGTTAAGAGCTAGTAAGAGCTATCGGAATGAGATTTGATCTTCAGCAAATGTTAAGAGGACACTTCAAGCTTTGCAGGAAGTGCTGGTTCACAAAAATCAGAGTTCATTTGGGCCTCTAAAGGTTGCCTCGAAGTCAAGTTTGGAAGTTATATCCGAAGTAGAATTTCTGTTTGCAGACCAGACCTTTAGAAGCCCATAACTTGAGCGTCTGATGTCCAAATTGAGTTATTCAAAAGCCCATAATTATCTACACATTTGTATCTACAATATTGATGAAGGGTTTGAGTTCATAATATGCTTACTTTAGGCCCAGAATGCAGTTACAAGATTAGTGTGTAATTGGAAGTTGATGTCATTGATGATACCATTTCCATTCAAAGAGTGGACAATCCACCACACGAATTTGATGGACATTCCACCACCAAAAGATGGCGCTAACTCCTCCACTATGTGCTCATTTTCTCTATAAATAGAGAGGAGTAGGAGCTAGGAGAGAGAGCTTGGGAGACAAGAAGGAAAGAAGGAGAAGGATTGGAAGCAAAAAGAGGAGAAGGAAAAGAAGAAAACAAGGCTTGTGTTTGTAATTATGTTTTTATGTTTTATGTTTTATTTGGTTATGTATAACTAAACTCTTGTTAGTTAGGGCTTGTCTTGAAGCCCAAGCATGCTTTCAATTTTATAAGTTGTGTGGATTTCAATTTCTACAAGCATGATGATTTTGATTTTTCCATGTTATGTGAGTTCTAGTATTGTGTTTCTTTGACTAGCTAACTTTGAAGCATGTATTAGAATTAATTGTTGTAGAACATGGTCAATTGCCTTGTTGAATATGTTCTTTCTTGCAACATATAATTCAGTTGAAAATGAATTATGAAAAATCAATTCTTGAATACCTAAGTACAAATACCATGTATTAGGATTCTTGTGACATTCATATTCTCTTTGCTCTTATTGGATTCTTGATTGTTGATTGATGCAGACACCATGCTAGATTTCAATTAAGAATACACGTAATGAGGTAGACGCCATACACTTTACATGCAATTAAGAGAGAATCATACAACTTGAGTTTGGCCATAACCTTGTTGTGAATGTTGTCATCATATGCTTGTTTAAATTGTTAGTCTATTATTTCTTATAAATTGTTTGAATGTCTTGTGGTGGATAGTGAGTCTTAGCTATTATTTTCATTAATATCAATTCTTATTTTTGTTCTCAACATCAATTTCTTTGTCTTCATTTTTATCTATTTCAAGACTTAACCCCCCCTTGTATCAATTATATTCAGGTGTAAGATTGTATATTTATTAGCATCACTCCTTGTGGGATCGACTCTTACTTGTTCACTATATATATATTAATTGTACATTTGTAGGTTATTTTAAATTGTTACTAACGACATAACAATTTTTGGCGCCGTTGCCGGGAATGTGATTATCTAATATAATGTCATCTAACTCTTGTATATAATTTATGTATTTATTTTTGTTGTTAGCACCTCCTACATGGAAGGTTTTACATTACATGTCATTATTTAACGTGGTTGGCTTAAAGCCCCATTTTGTTTTCTATTAATGGCTGGTTCAAACCGCCTACTATTCTTAATATATGTATATATCTATTAATATTAATGGTTGGTTCTACCACCTACTATTGTTGATATATGTATATATCTATTAATATTAATGGCTGGTTCTACCGCCTATTAATATGCCTTAATATTTACTAACATCATTTTTTTTTCATGGTTGGCCTTTTCTGCCCCATTTTATTTCTTCTGTATACTAACTTTTTATATATTGTCAACTAACTTCTTTAATCCTCTGGTTGTGATTGGCATTGCCATCCACCAAATTTTCTCTATATTAATTTATGTTCATGGTTGGCCTCGCCACCTAAGTAGTTCATTTATATTGTTATTTTTCCTATTTTGTAGATACATGAATGTCCAGCTCAAATCTCGGGAACTTATCGAGTGACAACATTTCGTTAAGCACAAAATTAGCGGATATCCGTTTATTTTGTCAAAGAGAGCATCGCACTCCAGAGAGATCACCTTTGTCATCATCAACTACAAGTCCCCCAGCCCCAGTTCAAATGGAAGAAGAACCAGATAACATGAACAAGCCACTCAAGGATTTCTCTGTGCCTCAAGCAGCAGATCAAGCTTCATGCATTGTCTACCCTCAGACTACTGTAGACAACTTTGAACTAAAGTCAGGAATGATTCATTTGTTGCCTACGTTCTTAGGCCATGCTGGAGAAGATCCTCACATGCATCTTAAAGAATTCTCTGATGTCTGTTCCACAATTAAAATAAGAGGTTTAACTGATGAGCAGGTTCATCTGCGATTGTTTCCATTTAGTCTGAAGGAACAAGCAAAGACATGGATTCACTCTTTACCAAGAGCTTCAATTAGAACATGGACAGATTTGGCAAACAAGTTCTTGACGAAATTCTTTCCAGCTCAAAAGACAAATAAAATAAGGAAAGAGATAGTGAGCATCCAACAAAATGATGGAGAAGCATTCCACGAATATTGGGAGAGATACAAGAGGCTCTTAAGCTCTTGTCCTCATCATAATATTCAAGAATGGCTACTAATGCAATATTTTTATGAAGGGATGCTGGATTCAGATCGCAAAATGGTGGACTCCACATCTGGTGGTGGATTGATGAATAACAATGCCGGACAAGCCAGGGAGATGTTCGAAACTCTGTCAACTAATTCTCAACAATGGAGCTACAACAGAGTGAGAGAACCTCAGAAAAGGGCTGGAATCTACGAAGCACAATCAAGTTCAAACATGGAAGCCCAAATTGCAAACTTGACAAATATGGTGAAGCAGTTAATCGTTCCAGGCTCTCAAGTGTGTGCTGTGTGCAGTACACCTGGACATGCTATGGAAAGTTGTCCACAAAATGAAGTTGCGGTCTTGGATGCTCAAATAAATGCATTCGGTACTTATCCAAATCAGAATCAAAACCAAATGCAAGGGCCAAGGAATGATCCATTTGCTCCTACCTACAATCCAGGATGGAGGAATCATCCAAATTTTAGGTGGAGTAATAATCAACCAATGCAACAACCTTTTGCTCAATTACCACAACATCGGGTTCAAGTGGAGCCTCCGAAACCATCACTTGAAGATATGGTTACATCTATGGCACAGAGCACTCAAGCATTCATGCAGAAAACTGATAACGCCATTGCAAATTTGGAACAACAAATGGGACAGTTAGCCACTGCATTAAATCAAAGAGAACCTGGAAAGCTTCCTGGCCAAGTTGTTGTCAACCCTAAGATTAATGAACATGCTAAAGCAATCACTCTGAGGGGAGGGAAAACAATTGGAAAAATGAGCGTGCCAGAAGAAGAGAAGAACCTTGACTCTGATAATATGATCAATCCAGACGTTCTAGATCCAAATTCTAGTAGCAGTGCTACTCCTTTCCAGGAAACGCCAAACCTTCAGGTTAACTCTAACCTTCCAAATTCTATTTCTTCACATGCTCCTTTTCCTAGCAGATTGCAGAAATCAAAGAAAGAAGATCCAATGCAAGGAATCTTGGATACTTTCAAGAAGGTGGAGATTAACATTCCTCTTTTAGATGCCATCAAACAAATGCCAAAATATGCAAAATTCCTCAAGGATTTGTGCACAAATAAGAGGAAGTTCAAAGAGTTTGAAACGATTAAGGTTTCTGAGGAAGTTTCAGCTGTTCTACAAAGCAAACTCCCTCCCAAGCTAAAAGATCCGGGCAGTTTTACTATCCCTTGTATCATTGGGGGTCACAGGTTTGAGAAAGCTCTTCTTGACTTAGGTGCATCTGTCAATCTAATGCCTTTTTCTGTTTTTGAATCTTTGAATATAGGGGAACTAAAGGCGACCTCTGTGAGCATCCAGTTGGCAGATAGATCGATCAAATACCCTAGGGGTATTCTAGAAGATGTATTAGTCAAAGTTGACGGATTAATCTTACCTGCTGATTTTCTAGTATTGGAGATGGAGCCGATTCCTTTGTCAGAAGTAAAGTTAACCTTAATTCTTGGTCGTCCATTCATGGCCACAGCAGGTACTAAAATTGATGTTCAAAAGGGTACACTAACTATGAATGTGCAGGGACAAACGATTGAGTACAAGGTATTTGGAGCACTCAAATTACCAAGTGATGAACATTATTGTTTTCACTTAGATGCGTTAGATACAATTTGTCAACAAGTGTTCAATGACAGTTGTGGTCGAGATATTGTGGACAAAGTTTTAATTCATGACTTTGGAACCATCGATGAGGATAAACAAGCTAGCAAAGTCTTAGCTCGCCTTGAAGCTTTACCTTCTTTAGGTATGTATATTTCTGCCTTTGAGCCTTTACCAGTGCCTAAGACAAAACTTGTACCATCTGTTGTGCAGGCACCTCAATTGGAGTTGAAGGAACTACCAAAGCATTTGAAGTACGCGTATGTGGGCGAAGAAAGTACATTGCCAGTAATCATTGCGTCTGACCTCAGCGTTGAAGAAGAAGAGAAATTGTTGAGGGTACTAAAAGAGCATAAAACATCAATCGGATGGAGTATTGCTGATATCAGAGGAATCAGTCCCTCTAGATGTATGCATCGAATACTACTAGAGGAGGGAACAAAACCAACAAGAGATGCCCAACGCAGACTTAACCCAATAATGAAGGAGGTGGTGCTAAAAGAAGTACTCAAATTGCTAGATGTTGGCATCATTTACCCTATCTCTGATAGCAAATGGGTTAGTCCGGTACAAGTGGTTCCTAAAAAATCTGGAGTTACAGTAGTCCTTAATGAAGATAATGAGTTGGTTCCCACGCGAGTTCAAACAGGATGGCGTGTTTGCATTGACTACAGAAAGCTTAATTCAGGTACTAGAAAAGATCATTTTCCACTACCTTTTATTGATCAAATGTTGGAACGTCTTGCAGGTCATAGCCATTATTGTTTTCTTGATGGATATTCGGGCTACAATCAGATTGCAATAGCACCAGAAGATCAAGACAAGACGACATTTACTTGTCCATATGGTACATTTGCCTACAGGCGCATGCCTTTTGGTCTTTGCAATGCTCCAGGTACTTTTCAAAGGTGTATGATGAGCATATTTTCAGATATGGTGGAGCAAATTATTGAGGTATTTATGGATGATTTTAGTGTATTTGGTTCATCTTTTGATAAATGCCTTCATAACCTCTCTTTGGTCTTAGAAAGATGCCAAGAATGCAATCTAGTTTTAAACTGGGAAAAATGTCATTTTATGGTACAACAAGGAATTGTGCTTGGTCATATCATCTCTAGCAAGGGAATAGAAGTTGACAAAGCAAAAGTGGATCTGGTAAGTAATCTTCCACCTCCATCTACAGTTAAGGAAATAAGATCTTTCCTTGGACATGCAGGTTTCTACAGGAGGTTCATCAAGGATTTCTCCAAGATAGCTAAGCCATTGTGTAACTTACTATCCAAGGATGTGACATTTGAGTTTGATGAGACATGTTTGACAGCTTTTAACAAGCTTAAACTCCTTCTTACGTCAGCACCGATCATGATGCCTCCCAATTGGAGCCTCCCTTTTGAACTAATGTGTGATGCTTCTGATTATGCTGTAGGAGCAGTTTTGGGACAACGAGTAAATAAAGTACCTCATGTTATCTACTATGCCAGTAGAACACTCAATGATGCCCAATTAAACTACTCCACTACAGAGAAGGAGCTCCTTTCTGTTATTTTTGCTTTAGAAAAATTTCGTGCATATTTGATTGGTACTAAAGTAATTGTATTTTCTGACCATGCAGCTCTTAGGTACCTTCTTCAAAAGAAGGATGCAAAGCCTCGCTTGATTAGATGGATTCTACTACTTCAAGAGTTCGATCTGGAGATTAAGGACAAAAAAGGATCTGAGAATGTAGTGGCCGATCACCTCAGCCGTTTGGTGAACAATTCAGTGACCGAAGAAGACTCTTTGCCTCTAAATGAGAATTTTCCTGATGAGCAATTATTATCTTTATCTATTTCTACACCATGGTATGCTGACATTGTCAATTACCTTGTTACAGGTGATCTTCCAGGAAATGTGCCAAGAACTTACAAGGATAAGCTCGTGACAACATCAAAGTATTACATATGGGATGATCCATACCTTTTCAAATGGTGTTCTGACCAAATCATCAGACGGTGTGTGCCAGAATCAGAATTTCAATCCATACTCACGTTTTGTCACTCATATGCTTGTGGAGGACATTCTGGTCCAAAGAAGACAGCTTTGAAAGTCTTGCAATGTGGATTTCATTGGCCGAGTTTGTTCAAAGATGCATATACTTTCTGCTCTACATGTGATAGGTGTCAGCGGTTAGGTAATCTTTCATCTAGGAATCAGATGCCTTTATCACCTATTCTAATAGTTGAAATTTTTGATGTTTGGGGTATTGATTTCATGGGACCTTTTCCTCCATCTAAAGGTTATTTATATATCTTACTTGCTGTGGATTATGTTTCAAAATGGGTGGAAGCAGTTCCATCAAAGACTAATGATTCTCGAGTTGTTCTCAGATTCCTTAAAGAAAATATATTTGCAAGATTTGGAACACCCAGGGCGATCATTAGTGATGGAGGGTCCCATTTTAATAATAAACTTTTTGCAGCACTATTGCAAAAGTTCGGAGTCAAACATAAGGTGTCCACGCCATATCATCCACAGACAAGCGGACAAGCTGAAATCTGTAATAGGGAAATTAAGCAGATATTGGAGAAGACTGTGAGCTCCTCACGCAAGGATTGGTCTGATCGTCTCATGGATGCTCTATGGGCTTATCGTACAGCCTACAAAACTCCGATTGGAATGTCATCATACAGGTTGGTTTTTGGCAAACCCTGCCACTTACCAGTCGAATTAGAGCATAAAGCATATTGGGCTATCAAACAGTACAATTTCGAGATGAAGGCTGCAGGAGAGCAACGAAAGTTGCAGTTGAGTGAGTTGGAAGAACTCCGAAATGAAGCCTATGAGAGCTCTAAAATATACAAGGAGAAGACCAAGGCCTATCATGATAAGACCATTTTGAGAAAACATTTTGAACCTGGGCAGAAAGTCTTATTATATAACTCACGCCTCCGACTATTCCCAGGTAAGCTCCGTTCACGATGGTATGGTCCATTCCTTATTACTCATGTTTTTTTCACATGGTGCAGTGAATCTTCAACACCCACAGACGGGAAATATTTTTAAAGTGAATGGTCATCGTCTCAAGCACTATTTAGAGCCAGCAACAGAACATTTTGATGAGAATTTAAGGCTCTTTGATCCTGTTCCACTCACTTGATACGCTGTTCCGTCTGGCTGACGACGCTAAATTTAGCGCTTATGGGAGGCAACCCATATTTCTTTCTCATTATCTTTGTGTGTTCAATCAAGCATTTAGTCCAGTTGCACATTTTATTAGCATATTCACTTTTACTTTCACCTTGAGGTGGTCACTGTACACTTTTGTGTGCGTGGGGCTTGATTGTGCCCATATGTCTACGGTGTGAGCTTTCTCCACCAGCTTAATGTGGTTTGGATCTTCAAATGTTTACTTATAGGGCAGCTGGGAGGGAGAGCATCTCATGACAGTATTGTCATTAGTATAAGACCTGAAGGTTTACATTTTGATCCTGTGGACAAAAGCTGTGGTCTCCTGATAGGCCGAAGGAAAACACTCGATGGCGTTAGCACAGAAGTCACTGGAATGAGCCTCTGTTACCTTACTTGTGCATGTGCATTGGTTGAAAAAAAAAAAAAAGTATATATATTTATATATTTGGGATTGCTTATGCAAAATATATTTTGATCGGGTAAGATAGTATGATATATTATGCTACTAATTGCATGTCTAGGGAAATTCTGTCTAAGGAGTTTGGTATTTAAGTGGACCACTGTGTCCCTCCAATCTTTCCTGGGAATTTCCCTGGTGTAATTAGTGATATAATTGTTTATATCTTCTACACCAATGATCTATAAAAAAAAAAAAAAAAACGAAACCCTAATTGTTTCCTTCTCACACTCTGTTTATTCCTGATTTTCAACTTTCCCTTTTCAGATCATCTCTCTTCCTCCGTCACAGTATGTCGCGCAGCCCTCGTGATACCGTTGCGACGGTAGACTTGTTCGCCAGAGCTACAATCATGCCAGAACGGCGAATCGATTCCAAAATCCTGAACGATTCTGCCAACCGATGGGCCATGAGCTACCTCCGTGACCATTCTCTGCTGTTCTTGGTCGATCCTGATCCAAAAGACGACTTACCGGTGTATCCTCACATCGTTCGCTCCTTGTACCATACTCTTCTTAAGTTACCCCACTCTTCTGGCACTCCACCAGTGTATCAGGTTGACATCCCTGGTCTTCGGCTTCAATTCACGTCAGCGGATATTTGCAAATGTTTAGGTTATCCACCTACCGCTGACGTCGCTGAAGGTTTTCAAGCGCCGATCTCTATTTCCCATCAAGAGATGATTGATGATCTGTGTCAAGGGCGACACGATCCGAATAACGCTGCTTCTACACGCCGCTCTTATTTGCCGTCCACGATGTGGATGCTTGATGATGCCATCCGAAGTAACCTTTGCCCCATTGGACACAGTCAACAACGACAGGGTAACATACTCTCTGTCCTATATTACATGTATCGTGGAGCCTGGTTTGATATTGGCCGGATTTACCTTGAGAGCATTCTTAAGGCGAAGACCCTCGTGGAGAGACAAAAAACCAAGGTTGGGAGATTATTTTTCCCGAGACTCATCACACGGTTGCTTTTTAGTATGGGCATTCTCCCACCTCCCAGTCAGACAACTTCCAATTATCCGGTGACTGTTTTGGAGAACTCTACCTGGCGTCAGAGTACTAGCCACATGCTTTCCAGTGCTCGCAGACAACGCACACCGCGACGTCCAGTTGCTTTACCACTGGAAGCGTCTGACTCTTCTGTTGCTGCACTACCTTCGACTGACCACATTCACGACATCTTGGCCCGCCTGCATAGGTTGGAGGTTGGACAACAGCGGCTGGAACACATGCTGAATGTCCTCATGGACATGGTGCGGCGCTAACCATCTTCTCCTTCCACCATTGTCCGAGCATCTTCCACCTCAGGTTGTATTTTTCTATCTTCTGTTTCTTTGCATTGCATTGCTTTTCCATACTTCATCATTTTCACATTGCTGATTTTCACATTGCGGACAATGTTTGGTTTAGGTTGGGGGTGGTGGCATATTCATGCACTTTGATGTTTTGGTACTGGTACAATTAGTTTGAGTCAATTTTTCTATCTGGATTATTAGAAAGCAACTTTTAACACACTTTTGTCCACAAATACTAAGCCTTGTGGTAAGATGGATGATAATGCATATGACTAAGAATATTTTCTGGTTAAAGCACAAATGAGTGGAGAGAAATGAGTAAACAACTTATGAACTTGCATTGATCTCTTGAAATGGATAATTGCTGTCAATGAGCACCATTACATGGTTTGTGGAATGATTGGATGGATGCTGAGGATGATATTGATCAATGTTTAAGAACAATGTTGTAATTTTGCTGGGCCTTTGTTTGAGATGTTCTATATTATGAATTCGAGACATAAAAAAAAGAAAAGGAAAAAAAAAAAGAAGAAAGAAGAAAAGGAAAAAAAGAGAAAAAATTGTTATGTGTATTCGTCATTTGTCAGTAGATAAGTTTTTCTGTGATAAGGCTCTATTAGTTTGTCAATTGGAAAATGTTGATCAATGGAATTCCAAAGCAGGTTTGTGGTAAGACTGGTGGAAGTTCTTGACAGCTAATATACCTATCATTTGATCAATGTTTGTTTATTTGTTTGTCCTTAAATTGACTTTTCTTCTGAGTGCATATCTATTTTCCAACTCCATGAGAGAAATTCATAGCCCAAAAATCCTTCTATACACTGTGAGAATATGGAGTTGAGGCTTTTACTTGGATAAATTGTTTGAGGTTATATGCATTATGGATTGTGGTATGAAGGTTTTGGCTTAGCGCACACACACAAGTGTTGGAAGTTGTGACTATACTAATCTGGATAGGAATTGTGATCTCTTACCTTTTGTTCTAGTATTGTTACTTTCACTCATTTCTCATAACATTTTTACGCTTGAATTACTAGGGACTAGCAATAAGCTGGTTGGGGGTTGTGATAAGTGCCAGAATATACGTTTTTAAAGTGATAAAATACTACCAAAGCAATGCCAAGAAATTGTGCTTAAAAGCTGAATTTTCAAGATTATTGTACTTAAGATCTTCTTGGATGTTTTGCAGGTTAAGAGCTAGTAAGAGCTATCGGAATGAGATTTGATCCTCAGCAAATGTTAAGAGGACACTTCAAGCTTTGCAGGAAGTGCTGGTTCACAAAAATCAGAGTTCATTTGGGCCTCTAAAGGTTGCCTCGAAGTCAAGTTTGGAAGTTATATCCGAAGTAGAATTTCTGTTTGCAGACCAGACCTTTAGAAGCCCATAACTTGAGCGTCTGATGTCCAAATTGAGTTATTCAAAAGCCCATAATTATCTACACATTTGTATCTACAATATTGATGAAGGGTTTGAGTTCATAATATGCTTCCTTTAGGCCCAGAATGCAGTTACAAGATTAGTGTGTAATTGGAAGTTGATGCCATTGATGATACCATTTCCATTCAAAGAGTGGACAATCCACCACACGAATTTGATGGACATTCCACCACCAAAAGATGGCGCTAACTCCTCCACTATGTGCTCATTTTCTCTATAAATAGAGAGGAGTAGGAGCTAGGAGAGAGAGCTTGGGAGACAAGAAGGAAAGAAGGAGAAGGATTGGAAGCAAAAAGAGGAGAAGGAAAAGAAGAAAACAAGGCTTGTGTTTGTAATTATGTTTTTATGTTTTATGTTTTATTTGGTTATCTATAACTAAACTCTTGTTAGTTAGGGCTTGTCTTGAAGCCCAAGCATGCTTTCAATTTTATAAGTTGTGTGGATTTCAATTTCTACAAGCATGATGATTTTGATTTTTCCATGTTATGTGAGTTCTAGTATTGTGTTTCTTTGACTAGCTAACTTTGAAGCATGTATTAGAATTAATTGTTGTAGAACATGGTCAATTGCCTTGTTGAATATGTTCTTTCTTGCAACATATAATTCAGTTGAAAATGAATTATGAAAAATCAATTCTTGAATACCTAAGTACAAATACCATGTATTAGGATTCTTGTGACATTCATATTCTCTTTGCTCTTATTGGATTCTTGATTGTTGATTGATGCAGACACCATGCTAGATTTCGATTAAGAATACACGTAATGAGGTAGACGCCATACACTTTACATGCAATTAAGAGAGAATCATACAACTTGAGTTTGGCCATAACCTTGTTGTGAATGTTGTCATCATATGCTTGTTTAAATTGTTAGTCTATTATTTCTTATAAATTGTTTGAATGTCTTGTGGTGGATAGTGAGTCTTAGCTATTATTTTCATTAATATCAATTCTTATTTTTGTTCTCAACATCAATTTCTTTGTCTTCATTTTTATCTATTTCAAGACTTAACCCCCCCTTGTATCAATTATATTCAGGTGTAAGATTGTATATTTATTAGCATCACTCCTTGTGAGATCGACTCTTACTTGTTCACTATATATATATTAATTGTACATTTGTAGGTTATTTTAAATTGTTACTAACGACATAACATTTTTCTAAAGCAAAAATAACATAAAGGAGCTCATTCTCTGCAGTGGAGTAGTTTAATTGGGCATCATTGAGTGTTCTACTGGCATAGTAGATAACATGAGGTACTTTATTTACTCGTTGTCCCAAAACTGCTCCTACAGCATAATCAGAAGCATCGCACATTAGTTCAAAAGGGAGGCTCCAATTGGGAGGCATCATGATCGGTGCTGACGTAAGAAGGAGTTTAAGCTTGTTAAAAGCAATCAAACATGTCTCATCAAACTCAAATGTCACATCCTTGGATAGTAAGTTACACAATGGCTTAGCTATCTTGGAGAAATCCTTGATGAACCTCCTGTAGAAACCTGCATGTCCAAGGAAAGATCTTATTTCCTTAACTGTACATGGAGGTGGAAGATTACTTACTAGATCCACTTTTGCTTTGTCAACTTCTATTCCCTTGCTAGAGATGATATGACCAAGTACAATTCCTTGTTTTCCCATAAAATGACATTTTTCCCAGTTTAAAACTAGATTGCATTCTTGGCATCTTTCTAAGACCAAAGCGAGGTTATGAAGGCATTTATCAAAAGATGAACCAAATACACTAAAATCATCCATAAATACCTCAATAATGTGCTCCACCATATCTGAAAATATGCTCATCATACACCTTTGAAAAGTACCTGGAGCATTGCAAAGACCAAAAGGCATGTGTCTGTAGGCGAATGTACCATATGGACAAGTAAATGTCGTCTTGTCTTGATCTTCTGGTGCTATCGCAATCTGATTGTAGCCCGAATATCCATCAAGAAAACAATAATGGCTGTGACCTGCAAGACGTTCCAACATTTGATCAATAAAAGGTAGTGGAAAATGATCTTTTCTAGTACCTGAATTAAGCTTTCTGTAGTCAATGCAAACACGCCATCCTGTTTGAACTCGCGTGGGAACCAACTCATTATCTTCATTAAGGACTACTGTAACTCCAGATTTTTTAGGAACCACTTGTACCGGACTAACCCATTTGCTATCAGAGATAGGGTAAATGATGCCAACATCTAGCAATTTGAGTACTTCTTTTAGCACCACCTCCTTCATTATTGGGTTAAGTCTGCGTTGGGCATCTCTTGTTGGTTTTGTTCCCTCCTCTAGTAGTATTCGATGCATACATCTAGAGGGACTGATTCCTCTGATATCAACAATACTCCATCCGATTGATGTTTTATGCTCATTTAGTACCCTCAACAATTTCTCTTCTTCTTCAATGCTGAGGTCAGACGCAATGATTACTGGCAATGTACTTTCTTCGCCCACATACGCGTACTTCAAATGCTTTGGTAGTTCCTTCAACTCCAATTGAGGTGCCTGCACAACAGATGGTACAAGTTTTGTCTTAGGCACTGGTAAAGGCTCAAAGGCAGAAATATACATACCTAAAGATGGTAAGGCTTCAAGGCGAGCTAAGACTTTGCTAGCTTGTTTATCCTCATCGATGGTTCCAAAGTCATGAATTAAAACTTTGTCCACAATATCTCGACCACAACTTTCATTGAACACTTGTTGACAAATTGTATCTAACGCATCTAAGTGAAAACAGTAATGTTCATCACTTGGTAATTTGAGTGCTCCAAATACCTTGTACTCAATCGTTTGTCCCTGCACATTCATAGTTAGTGTACCCTTTTGAACATCAATTTTGGTACCTGCTGTGGCCATGAATGGACGACCAAGAATTAAGGTTAATTTTACTTCTGACAAAGGAATCGGCTCCATCTCCAATACTAGAAAATCAGCAGGTAAGATTAATCCGTCAACTTTGACTAAGACATCTTCCAGAATACCCCTACGGTATTTGATTGATCTATTTGCCAACTGGATGCTCACAGAGGTCGCCTTTAGATTGACAGATGCACCTAATTCAAGAAGAGCTTTCTCAAACCTGTGACCCCCAATGATACAAAGGATAGTAAAACTGCCCGGATCTTTTAGCTTGGGAGGGAGTTTGCTTTGTAGAACAGCTGAAACTTCCTCAGAAACCTTAATCGTTTCAAACTCTTTGAACTTCCTCTTATTTGTGCACAAATCCTTGAGGAACTTTGCATATTTTGGCATTTGTTTGATGGCATCTAAAAGAGGAATGTTAATCTCCACCTTCTTGAAAGTATCCAAGATTCCTTGCATTGGATCTTCTTTCTTTGATTTCTGCAATCTGCTAGGAAAAGGAGCATGTGATAATTTGGAAGGTTAGAGTTAACCTGAAGGTTTGGCGTTTCCTGGAAAGGAGTAGCACTGCTGCTAGAATTTGGATCTAGAACGTCTGGATTGATCATATTGTCAGAGTCAAGGTTCTTCTCTTCTTCTGGCATGCTCATTTTTCCAATTGTTTTCCCTCCCCTCACAGTGATTTCTTTAGCATGTTCATTAATCTTAGGGTTGACAACAACTTGGCCAGGAAGCTTTCCAGGTTCTCTTTGATTTAATGCAGTGGCTAACTGTCCCATTTGTTGTTCCAAATTTGCAATGGCATTATCAGTTTTTTGCATGAATGCTTGAGTGCTCTGTGCCATAGATGTAACCATATCTTCAAGTGATGGTTTTGGAGGCTCCACTTGAACTCGATATTGTGGTAATTGAGCAAGAGGTTGTTGCATTGGTTGATTATTACTCCACCTAAAATTTGGATGATTCCTCCATCCTGGATTGTAGGTAGGAGCAAATGGATCATTCATTGGCCTTTGCATTTGGTTTTGATTCTGATTTGGATAAGTACCGAATGCATTTATTTGTGCATCCAAGACCGCAACTTCATTTTGTGGACAACTTTCCATAGCATGTCCATCTGTACTGCACAAAACACACACTTGAGAGCCTGGAACGATTAACTGCTTCACCATATTTGTCAAGTTTGCAATTTGGGCTTCCATGTTTGAACTTGATTGTGCTTCGTAGATTCCAGCCCTTTTCTGGGGTTCTCTCACTCTGTTGTAGCTCCATTGTTGAGAATTAGTTGACAGAGTTTCGAACATCTCCCTGGCTTGTCCGGCATTGTTATTCATCAATCCACCACCAGATGTGGCGTCCACCATTTTGCGATCTGAATCTAGCATCCCTTCATAAAAATATTGCATTAGTAGCCATTCTTGAATATTATGATGAGGACAAGAGCTTAAGAGCCTCTTGTATCTCTCCCAATATTCGTGTAATGCTTCTCCATCATTTTGTTGGATGCTCACTATCTCTTTCCTTATTTTATTTGTCTTTTGAGCTGGAAAGAATTTTGTCAAGAACTTGTTTGTCAAATCTGTCCATTTTCTAATTGAAGCTCTTGGTAAAGAGTGAAGCCGTGTCTTTGCTTGTTCCTTCAGACTAAATGGAAACAATCGCAGATGAACTTGCTCATCAGTTAAACCTCTTATTTTAATTGTGGAACAGACATCAGAGAATTCTTTAAGATGCATGTGAGGATCTTCTCCAGCATGGCCTAAGAACGTAGGCAACAAATGAATCATTCCTGACTTTAGTTCAAAGTTGTCTACAGTAGTCTGGGGGTAGACAATGCATGAAAGCTTGATCTGCTGCTTGAGGCACAGAGGTATCCTTAAGTGGCTTGTTCATGTTATCTGGTTCTTCTTCCATTTGAACTGGGGCTGTGGGACTTGTAGTTGGTGAAGACAAAGGTGATATCTCTGGAGTGCGATGGTCTCTTTGACAAAATAAACTGATATCCGCTAATTTTGTGTTTAACGAAATGTCGTCACTCGATAAGTTCTCAAGATTTGAGTTGGACATTCATGTATCTGCAAAATAGGAAAAATAACAATATAAATGAACTACTTAGGTGGCGAGGCCAACCATGAACATAAATTAATATAGAGAAAATTTGGTGGATGGCAGTGCCAATCACAACCAGAGGATTAAAGGAGTTAGTTGACAATATATAAAAAGTTAGTATACAGAAGAAATAAAATGGGACAGAAAAGGCCAACCATAAAAAAAATGATGTTAGTAAATATTAAGGCATATTAATAGGCGGTAGAACCAGCCATTAATATTAATAGATATATACATATATCAACAATAGTAGGTGGTTGAACCAGCCATTAATAGAAAATAAAATGGGGCTTTAAGCCAACCACGTTAAATAATGACATGTAATGTAAACCTTCCATGTAGGAGGTGCTAACAACAAAAATAAATAAATAAATTATATACAAGAGTTAGATGACATTATATTAGATAATCACATCCCCGGCAACGGCGCCAAAAATTGTTATGTCGTTAGTAACAATTTAAAATATACTTAAAAATGTACAATTAATATACAGTGAACAAGTAAGAGTCGATCCCACAAGGAGTGATGCTAATAGATATATAATCTAACACTTGAATATAATTGATAGAATTATAAAAGGGGGAAAGGGGGGGTTAAATCTTGTAATAGATAAAAATTAAGGCAAATAAATTGACGTTGAGAACAAGAATGAGAATTGATATTAATGAAAACAATAGCTAAGACTCACAATCCACCACAAAATATTCAAACAATTTATAAGAAATAATAGACTAACAATTTTAACAAGCATATGATGACAACATTCACAACAAGGTCATGGCAAAACTCAAGTTGTATGATTCTCTCTTAATTGCATGTAAAGTGTATGGCGTCTACCTCGTTACGTGTATTCGTAATCGAAATCTAGCATGGCGTCTGCATCAATCAACAATCAAGAATCCAATAAGAGCAAAGAGAATATGAATGTCACAAGAATCCTAATACATGGTATTTGTACTTAGGTATTCAAGAATTGATTTTTCATAATTCATTTTCAACTGAATTATATGTTGCAAGAAAGAAAATATTCAACAAGGCAATTGACCATGTTCTACAACAATTAATTCTAATACATGCTTCAAAGTTAGCTACTCAAAGAAACACAATACTAGAACTCACATAACATGGAAAAATCAAAATCATCATGCTTGTAGAAATTGAAATCCACACAACTTATAAAATTGAAAGCATGCTTAGGGCTTCAAGACAAGCCCTAACTAACAAGAGTTTAGTTATACATAACCAAATAAAACATGAAACATAAAAACATAATTACAAACACAAGCCTTGTTTTCTTCTTCTTCTTCTACTCCTTCTCCCTCCTAGCTCTCCCTCCTAGCTCTCTTCTTCTACTCCTTCTCCTCTCTATTTATAGAGAAAATGAGTACATAGTGGAGGAGTTAGTGCCATCTTTTGGTGGTGGATTGTCCATCAAATTCGTGTGGTGGATTGTCCACTCTTTGAATGGAAATGGTATCATCAATGACATCAACTTCTAATTTACACACTAATCTTGTAACTGCATTATGGGCATAAACGAAGCCTATTATGAACTCAAACCCTTCATCAATATTGTAGATACAAATGTTTAGATAATTATGGGCTTTTGAATCACTCAATTTGGACATCAGAAGCTCACGTTATGGGCTTCTAAAGGTCTGGTCTTCAAACAGAAATTCTGCTTCGGATATAACTTCCAAACTTGACTTCGAGGCAACCTTTAGAGGCCCAAACGAACTCCGATTTTTGTGAACCAGCACTTCCCGAAAATCTTGAAGTGTCCTCTAAAAAGTTTTTGAAGATCAAATCTCATTCGGACAGCTCTTACTACCTATTAACCTGCAAAACATCCAAGAAGGTCTTAAGTACAATAATCTTGAAAATTCAGCTTTTAAGCACAATTTCTTGACATTGCTTTGGTAGTATTTTATCACTTTAAAAACGTATATTCTGGCACTTATCAAGGTGTGCACTTTTTATTGTTTCTTTATGTCCAAATTTCTTGGTCTGCTCATAAAAAGGTAAATTCTCTTACTACAAGTCGTCCACTTTAGCTCATTCATATGGATCTTATGGATCCAACTCAAGTTGAGAGCATTGGAGGTAAGAGGTCTATTCAAGTTGTGGTTGATGATTTCTCTAGGTATTCATGGGTATGTTTTTTGCGTGAGAAATCAAAAGCTTTTGAATCTTTCAAATCATTATATATTAGACTTTTGAATGAGTAAGATATTGACCACAGTTCTTTGCAGTGAATACGGACAGATCATGGGACTGAGTTCCAAAACAAGATATTTACATCTTTTTGAGAAACAAATGGGATTTTTCATGAATTTTCAGCTCCAAAAACTTCTCAGCAAAATGGGGTTGTAGAAAGGAAGAACCGAGTGTTGCAAGAGATGGCTCGTGTCATGTTACATGGGAAGAACATTCCTACAAAGTTCTGGGCAGAAGCGATCAACACGACATGTGATATAGTGAATCGGTTATACATTCGTCCATATACAAAGGTGACTCCTTATGAGCTATGGAAAAGTAAGACACCTACCCTTAAATATTTGAGTATTTGGGAGTAAGTGTTATATTTTGAAGGATAGAGAGCACTTGGGTAAGTTTGATTCAAGGAGTGATGAAGAAATCTTTTTAGGCAATTCAATTAATAGTCGTGCTTATAGAGTGTTTAATAAAAATACTTCTACTGTAATGAAATCTGCTAATGTGATTATTGATGATCATGAAGTAACAAGTGAAGATGTGTAGGAATTAGAGATAATGAACAGATCTGATGCAACCATGATGGAGGCTACATCAAGTGAACAAACTCGATCTAATTCATATAAAGATACAACATTTGAACTCATGTAGCCTACATCAGGTCCCAGACAGGTTACATCAGAAATCATGCAGCCTACATCAGATTCCAGACAGGTTACATCAGGAATCATACAGCCTACATTAGAGACTGCTAAGCGAGCAAGTTCTTCAGAGTTACACCCATCTTCTAGGGTGAGACTGTATCATCCTAAGGATCAAGTAGTAGGTGATATTCATACTCCTATGACAACTCGTCGAAAGCATCAAAATGAGGTACGTAACTTTTCTTGACTATGTATCTCAAATTGAACCTAAGAAAGTTGATGATGCTCTTCATGATGATTATTGGATTTTTGCCATACATGATGAATTGAATCAATTTGTTCGTGATGATGTATGGGAATTGGTGCCTTGTCCTTCTGATGTGAATGTTATTGGTACTAAATGGATTTTTAAGAACAAAACCGATGAGAATAGGTTGATCACTAGGAATAAAGCTCATTTAGTTGCTCAGGGATACACTCAAGTAGAAGGAATTGATTTTGATGAAACCTTTGCTCCTGTTGCTAGGTTAGAGAATCCATTCGAATTATGCTTGTTGTTGCATGTTTTAAAAAAAATCAAGTTGTATCAAATGGATGTAAATAGTGCATTTTTGAATGGAATTTTACAAGAAGAGGTTTATGTGGCATAACCCAAAGGATTTGTTGATCCTATGCATCCTAATTATGTGTATAGATTGAAGAAGACACTCTATGGTTTGAAACAAGCACCCCGTGTTGGATTGAATGGCACCACAAGAGGGGGGGGTGAATTGTGTACTTAATCAAAAATTAAGCTAAGTGATCACTTTTTAAATGTAGACAAGTTCAATCTCAAATAGACCAATTTAAATCAATGAATAAGCATGCAAGTATAGAACAATCAGATTAACACCAAATAAGATTGTAATAGGCAGCAAAATCTGATTTATCACAATATTAATTCTAGCAACTTATATGGCAATTTCAATGATGAATGATATGCAAATGATATGCTAAATGAATTTGCTGGAAATTAAATAGAGACAAGAGATTTAGAGTGGTTCGGCTTAACCCAAGCCTACATCCACTAACCAAGTTTCACTTGGGATTTTCAAACACTCCACTAGAAAGATGGCTTTGCAAGGTCACCACCAACTTAGGGTTTCATCCAAGTTAACCCCAAACTTTTACAACCAAATGTGGTTTAAGCTCACCACAAACCCAACTCCAAATACAACTCGGTTTAAGCTCACCGAAAACTCAATCTACCATACAAGTGGTTTTGGCTCACCACAAAACCCAATCAACAACAATAAAACTCAGATTTTGGCTTCTTTGTAGCCTGGTATGAGGTGAAGTTTTAGGCTCAAGAAATAGCTCTTTGGTAGCTGGATTTGTAAGTGGATAAGCTCAAATAATGCTCTTGAAGATTTGGTTTGAGAATGATAAGCACAAAGATTCAGATTTGAGATTTTGGTGGCTAGGGTTTGTGAAACTTTGAAGTGTATAGGAACCCACGAAAATTAGCTAACCCAAGGCTTGAATAATGAAAAAGAGATGAAGAATGAAGCCTTTTATGTGCTGGAAATCAGATTGCTCAACCAAGAAAATAACTCTTGAGAAAATGTAGAGAAAGATCAAGAATGGCTCAAGAGGAACAATGCTTGAGAAAGAGAGAGATAAATTAGCCAAGCCACAAGGGAAGAGAGACTAGGGTTGTATTTTTCGTGAAGGAATAAATATTGCAACTCTATATGGACCGTTTGATTGAAAAGCAAGGCAATATGGTCACTTGATCAAGGCTACACGTTTTTGACATTTAGAGCAAGAGAATATGTGTCTTTAAAGCTAAACAAATATTGTTCTATGAGTTTAGAAAGTGAATCAATCAAAAGAGTCAAACCATGTATATTAGGAAGGAAGCTTAGGATTTGAATCAAATATATTCCAGAAAATTTTTGGCCATAAAGAAGAGATTATGATTTTGATTCATTTTTGAAAATTGATTTAAGATAGATATGGAAATGAATCAAAGGCTTTGAATAGGTGAGAATATGGAAAGAGGATTTTGTCCATAATGAAAGGATTATGTTTTGATTCACCTCATATCAAACTTGTTTCCATATGTGACGTCTTGATCTTCCATTAATGAACTCCCTTCATTGGATACTTCTTCAATTGTAAACTTGAGTTTGATCCTCTTCATCTACTGCTTTGTATTTCCATATTTGGATTGCTCTCCCATCTTCTCATTTTGGTTCCATCGTTTTGAACTTCTTGATGGAGATCTCATATGCCAATGTCACCATGTCCATGTCATCTTGCCACATCATTATGTTCTTGATTGAAAGTTTCCATAAATAACACTTTCCATAAATAGAAGTGGCTGCACACAATTAAACTCAAAGAATGCTTTGTAAGCCTTATTAGGCTTCATGCTTGTTAGTCCATATTATTTCCATAATCACATTATTCAAATATATGTAATAAATCAAAGATCAATAAACATATATTTTGAAACATTCAAACCATGTATTCAACACCCCGTTCTTAGTATGAGCGTTTGATAACCTTTCTTGTGAAATCTGGTTTTAAAAGGGGAAATGCTGATTCTACCTTATTTGTCAAACTTGATGATGTGGATGTTCTTATTGATCAGATTTATGTGCATGATATTATGTTTGGATCTACTTCTGATGTGATGACTAATGAGTTTGGTGCTTTAATGACTAGTGAATTTGAGATGAGCATGATGGGAGAACTTAAATCCTTTCTTGGATTACAAGTGAAGCAGTCAGATGATGGGATATTCATATCTCAATCAAAGTATGCTAAGGATCTTGTAAAAAAATTTGGTCTTGAAAAGACTAAACATGTAGTGACTTCCATGAGTACTTCCACCAAACTTAGCAAGGACAAACACGATAAAGTTGTGAATGAAAGTTTGTTTAAAAGTATGATAGGAAGCTTGCTTTACTTGACTGCTAGTATGCCTATTAGCATATAGTGTTGGTGTTTGTACTAGATATTAGTCTTGTTCTAAAAAATCACACTTGCTTGCTTCGAAACGTGTTGTGAAATATGTGAGTGGTTCTAGTGAATATAGAATTCATTTTTCTATTGACACCGACTTGAGTATACTTGGGTATTCTGATGTTGATTGGGCAGGGTGTTTTGATGATAGAAAAAGTACCACATGAGGATGTTTTTATGTAGGTCACAACTTGGTTGCATGGTGCTGTAAGAAACAAAATTATGTGTCTTTATCTACTATTGAGGCTGAGTACATAGCTACTGGAAGTTGTTGTACTCAATTACAATGGATGAAGAATATGTTGGCAGACTATAGGTTTGATAAGGCTAAGCTTACTGTCTACTGTGACAATGTTAGTGCAATCAATTTCTCTAAGAACCTTGTGCAGCATTCTCGAACGAAACACATTGATATTCGTCACCATTTCATTTGTGACCTAGTAGAAGACCAGGTTCTCTCTCTTGATTATGTTCTTACTGATCTTCAACTAGCTGATGTGTTTACTATGCCTCTTGACTTACAGAGATTCAAGTTCCTTGGGAAATCCATAAGTGTTAGTCTTTTTGCCAACGAAACAATCTACGAAGTCTATACTAGTAAATTTTTATGTAAAGCAACAACGAGTGTACACCTATCAACTTTGATGGTTCAGAATTTCTCAACTCTTTCCATGGAGGGGCTTTTAGAGGTTTTGTCCATTTGAGATAGAAAGTTGGTCTTTTGGCATCGAAACAATCTAAATAGCTTATATTCATAAAATTTGAAATAAAATAACAATAAAAAGTGTACACCGACCAACTTTGATGGTTCGGAATCGCTCCACCCTCTCCATGGAGGAGCTTTTAATGGTTTTGTACATTTGAGATCGAAAATTAGTCCTTTTGCCAACTAAACAATCTACAAAGTGTATACCTGTAAATGTTATATAAAGCAACAAGAAGGAGTGTACACCTATCAACTTTAATGGTTTAGAATTTCTCAACTCTTTCCAAGGAGGGGCTTTTAGCGGTTTTGTCCATTTGAGATAGAAAGCTGGTCTTTTGGCATCGAAACAATCTAATGACCCTATACTAGTAAAATTTGACATAAAAGAATAATAAATAGTGTAAACCAACACACTTTGATGGTTCCAAGATGCTCAACTTTCTTCGATAGAGGTGGTTTTTAACGGTAGTGTCCGATTAAGAACGAAGGGAATACAAGTGAATTTGGACATAAAGCAACAATAAAAAGTGCACACCTATCAAATTCGATGATTCGGAATTACTCAATTCTCTCTATGGAGGAGCTTTTAACGGTTTAGTCCATTTCGGAACGAAAGTTTGTCTTTTCGCAACGAAACACTCTACGGAGTCTATAGTCGTAAAATTTGACATAAAATAACAATAAAAAATGTACACCGACCAACTTTGATGGTTTGAAATTGCTCAATCCTCTCTCAATAGAGGAGCTTTTATCGATTTTGTCCATTTGAGATTGAATGTTAATTTTTTTGACAAAGAAACAATCTACGAATCGTATATTAGTAAATTTCAACATAAAACAACAATTAAAAGTGCACACTTATCAACTTTGATGGTTCAGATGTGCTCAACTCTCTCCATGGAGGGGTTTTGAACGGTTTTGTCCATTTGAGATTGAAAGCTGGTCTTTTGGAATCGAAACAATCTAAGGAGCCTATACTAATAAAATTTGAAGAAAATAACAGTAAAAAGTGTACACCGAGCAACTTTGATGGTTTGAAAGTGCTCAACTCTCTCGATATTGGTGGTTTTTAACGGTAGTGTCCAATTGAGAATGAAGGTTATTCTTTTGACAAGGGAACAATCTACAAAGCGAAAACAAGTGAATTTGGACATAAAGCAAAAATAAAAATGCACACCTATCAAATTTGATGGTTAAGACTACGGAGTCTTTAGTCATAAAATTTGACATAAAATAACAATAAAAGTGTACACTGACCAACTTTAATGGTTCGAAATTACTCAATCTTCTAGATTGAGGAGCTTTTATCGGGTTTGTCCATTTGAGATCGATTGTTGTTCCTTTTTACAACGAAACAATCTACAAACCGTATACTAGTAAATTTGGACATAAAACAACAATAAAAAGTACACACTTATCAACTTTGATGGTTCGAAATTGCTTAATTCTCTCGATGGAGGTGCTTTTTGCGGTTTTGTCCATTTGGGAATGAAAATTGGTTTTTTGGTAACGAAACAATCAACGGAGCCTATAGTCCTAAAATTTGCATTAATAACAATAAAAAGTGTACACCGTCCAACTTTGATCTTTCGAAAGTGCGCAATTTTCTTGATAGAGGAGCTTTTATCAGTTTTCTCCATTTGAGATCGAAAGTTATTCTTTTTGACAACGAATCACTCTAGGAACCGTATACTAGTAAATTTTGACATAAACTAACGATAAAAAGTGCACACTAATCAACTTTGATATTTTGGAATTACTCAATTTCCACGATAGAGGTGCATTTAACGGTTTTGACCATTTGAGAATGAAAAATTGTCTTTTGGCATCAAAACAATCAAAGGAGCTCATAGTCATAAAATTTGACTTAAAAATAAAAAGTGCACATCGACAAACTTTGATGCTTCAGAATTGCACAACTCTCTCGACGGAGTAGCTGTTAACCGTTTTATCCATTTGAGCTCGAAAATTAGTCTTTTTGACAACGGAAAAATATACAAAGCGTATACTAGTAAATTTGGACATAAAACAACAATAAAAAGTGCATACTTATCAACTTTGATGGTTCGGATTTGGTCAACTCTCCCCACGAAGGGGCTTTGAGCGGTTTTGTCCATCTGAGATAGAAAGTTGGTCTTTTTTCATCAAAACAATCTAAGGAGCCTATATTAGTAAAATTTGACATAAAATAACAATAACAAGTGTACATCGACCAACTTTGATGGTTCGAAAGTGCTCAATTCTCCTGATAGAGGAGATTTTATCGGTTTTGTCTATTTGAGATCGAAAGTTGTTCTTTTTGACAACGAAACAATATACAAGGTGTATACTAGTAAATTTGGAAATAAAGCAACCATAAAAAGTAGACACCTATCTACTTTAATGGTTAGGAATTGGTCGGCTGTCTCCGCGCAGTGGCATTTAACAGTTTTGTCCATTTGAGATAAAAAGTTGGTCTTTTGGGATCAAAACAATCCAAGAAGCCTACACTAGTTAAATTTGACATAAAAGAACAATAAATAGTCTACACTGACCAACATTGATGGTTCGCAGTTGCTCAACTCGCTCCTTCGATGAGCTTTTAACGGTTTTATCTATTTGAGATTGAAAATTGGTCTTTTTCACAACAAAAGAATCTACGAAGCATATACTACTAAATTTTGATGTAAAGCAACAACAAAAATTGTACACCTATGAACTTTGATTGTTTGGAACTGCTCAACTCTCTTCATTGAGGGGCTTTTAGTGGTTCTGTCCATTTGAGATAGAAAGTTGATATTTTGGCATCGAGACAATCTAAGGAGCTTATAGTCATAAAGTTTGAAATAAAATAACAATAAAAAGCCTACACCGACCAACTTTGGTGGTTTGGAATCGTTACACTCTCTCCATGGAGGAGCTTTTTACGGTTTTGTCCATTTGAGATTGAAAATTGGTCTTTTTGCCAACGAAACAATCTACGAAGCATATACCAGTAAATTTTTATGTAAAGCAACAAGAAGGAGCGTACACCTTTCAACTTTAATGGTTCAGAATTTCTCAACTCTTTCCATGGAGGGTCTTTTAACGGTTTTGTCCATTTGAGATTGAAAGTTGGTTTTTTGGCATCGAAACAATCTAAGGACCCTATACTAGTTAAATTTGACATAAAAGAACAATAAATAGTGTAACCAACCAATTTTGATGATTCGAAGTTTCTCAACTCTCTCGATAGAGGTGGTTTTTAATGGTAGTGTCCAATTGAGAACAAAAGTTATTCTTTTGACAAGGAAAAAATCTACGGAGTGAATACATGTGAATTTGGATATAAAACAACAATAAAAAGTGCACACCTATCAAATTTGATGGTTCGGAATTGCTCAACTCTCTCCATGGAGTGACTTTTAGTGGTTTTGTCCATTTGAGATAGAAAGTTGGTCTTTTGGCATGGAAACAATCTAAGGAGCCTATACTAGTAAAATTTGACATAAAATAACAATAAAAGTGTACACCAAACACCTTTGATGGTTCGAAATTGCTCGATCCTCTCGATAGAGGAGCTTTTATTGGTTTTGTCCAATTGAGATCGAATGTTGGTCTTTTTGACAATGAAACAATCTACGAAGCGTATACTAGTAAATTTGGACATAAAAAATAATAAAAAGTGTACACTTATCAACTTTAATGGTTCGGGATTGCTAAATTCTCTCGATAGAAAGTTGGTCCTTTGGCATCGAAACAATCTAAGGAGCTTATAGTCATAAAATTTGACATAAAATAACAATAAAAAGTGTAAATCGACCAACTTTGATTGTTCGGAATCGCTCCACTCTCTCCATGGAGGAGCTTTGAACAGTTTTGTCCATTTGAGATAGAAAATTAGTCTTTTTGCCAACGAAACAATCAACGAAGTGTATACTAGAAAATTTTGACCTAAAGCAACAAGAAAAAGAGTACACCTATCAACTTCGATGGTTCAGAATAGCTCAACTCTCTCCATGGAGGGGCTTTTAGTTGTTTTGTCAATTTGAAAGAGAAGGTTGAATTTTTGGCATCGAAACAATCTAAGATGCTCATAGTCATAAAATTTGAAATAAAATAAAAATAAAAAAGTGTACAACGACCAACTTTGATGGTTCAGAATTGCACAACTCTCTCGATGGAGTAGCTTTTAACGGTTTTGTCAATTTGAGATGAAAATTAGTCCTTTTGCCAACGAAACAATCCACGAAGCGTATACCTGTAAATTTTTATGTAAAGCAACAAGAATGATTGTACACCTATCAATTTTAATGGTTCAAAATTTCTAAACTCTTTCCATGGAGGGGCTTTTAGCAGTTTTGTTCATTTGAGATAGAAAGTTGGTCTTTTTGGCAACGAAAGAATCTACGAACAGAATACTACTAAATTTTGATTTAAAGCAACAAAAAGTGTACACCTATCAACTTTGATTTTTCGGAATTGCTCAACTCTCTCCATAGAGGGGTTTTTAGCGGTTTTGTCCATTTGAGATAGAAAGTTGGCAGTTTCGCATTGAAACAATCTAAGGAGCTTATAGTCATAAAATTTGACATAAAATAACAACATCAAGTGTACACCGACCAACTTTGATGGTTTGGAATTGCTCAACTCTCTCCATGGAGGAGCTTTTAGAGGTTTTGTCCATTTGAGATCGAAAATTTGTCTTTTTGCCAACGAAACAATCTAAGGAGCTTATAGTCATAAAATTTGACATAAAATAACAATAAAAATTGTATACCGACCAACTTTGGTGGTTCGGAATCGCTGCACTTTCTCCATGGAGGAGTTTTTAACGGTTTTGTCCATTTGAGATCGAAAATTAGTCATTTTGCCAACGAAACAATCTACAAAGTGTATACTAGTAAATTTGTATGTAAAGCAACAAGGAGTGTACACCTATCAATTTTAATGGTTTGGAATTTCTCAACTCTCTCCATGAAGGGGCTTTTAGCGATTTCGTCCATTTGCTAAAGTTGGTCTTTTTGACAACGAAACAATCAACAAAGTGTATACTAGCAAATTTTGATGTAAAGCAACAATAAAAAGCGTACACCTATCAACTTTGATGGTTCGGAATTGCTTAACTCTCTCCATGGAGGGGCTTTTAGTGGTTTTGTCCATTTGAGATAGAAAGTTGGACTTTTGGCATCGAAACAATCTAAGGAGCTTATAGTCCTCAAATTTGACATAAAATAAAAATAAAAAGTGTACATTGACCAACTTTGATGGTTCAGAATTGCACAACTCTCTCGATGGAGTAGCTTTTAACGGTTTTGTCAATTTGAGATCGAAAATTAGTCTTTTTGAGAACGAAACAATCAACGAAGTGTATACTAGAAAATTTTGATGTAAAGCGACAATAAAAAGCGTACACCTGTCAACTATGATTTTTCAAAATTACTTAACTCTCTCCATGGAGGGGCTTTTAGTGGTTTTGTACATTTGAGATAGAAAGTTGGTCTTTTGAAATCGAAACAATGGATGCAAATGCTATGTGTTAAACACTAAGGATGACTTAGATAAATTTGATGCAAAATCTGCTCCTTATTTGTTTGTTGGTTATTCTTTGACTTCTAAGGCATATAGAGTTTACAATCCGAAATCTACGAAAATAGAGGAGTCTATACATGTTAAATTTATTGAAACACTTGCATTTGACCCTTTGATTGAGCATGATGACAATGAGATAGGTTTGGAGAAGTTGAACTTGAATGATGATGATGATGATGATGACTCTTCAATTCCTAAAATCGATTATCCAATAAAAGGAGATAAGAAGCATGTGGAAAATACAAATGAAGGTACACCTAAGGCAATAGATGAAATTCAAGCTCCTCCGATGAGCATTGAAGAATCAAGTGATGAACCCATGGCTTCCAATGAGAATGTGACCGCTCCTCCTACATCATGGTTACAAGTAAAGGACAAGCACAAGCATCCCAAAGATCTCATAATAGGTGATTTGCACCAAGGGGTAAGAACTCGTAGATCACATTTATCTTCCAATGATGATATGCATGCTAATGTGATAAGTGATTTAAATGATAACATTGCTGCCAATTTGATGAATGGTGCTTTGTTTGTTGATGTGAATATTTTGGATAATGTATATGCTTTCATTTCTCAAGTTGAACCTAGAAATGTTGATGATGCTTTACTTGATGATAATTGGATTGTTGCCATGCAAGATGAATTGAACCAATTCACTAGGAATGAAGTTTGGCATTTAGTTTCAAGACCTAAAGACCAAACCATAATTGGAACTAAATGGGTGTTTAAGAATAAAATGAATGAAAATGGTGAAGTTGTTAGAAACAAGGCTAGGTTGGTTGCACAAGGTTATAATCAAGAAGA
This sequence comes from Euonymus europaeus, assembly GCA_963580455.1. Lineage (NCBI taxonomy): Eukaryota > Viridiplantae > Streptophyta > Magnoliopsida > Celastrales > Celastraceae > Euonymus > Euonymus europaeus. The sequence goes on from OY756969.1 coordinate 11,802,635, forward strand.
AGGAATTGATTATGAAGAGACCTTTGCACCAGTAGCTCGGTTAGAAGCTATTAGGTTGCTTATGGCATTTGCATGTTTCAAGGGGTTTAAACTTTATCAAATGGATGTCAAAAGTGCCTTTTTGAATGGTTTTATTAATGAAAATGTGCATGTAAAGCAACCACCCGGATTTGAAGATCCTAAATTTCCAAACCATGTTTATAAATTGTCAAAAGCTTTATATGGTTTGAAACAAGCACCTAGGGCATGGTATGATAGACTTTCATCATTATTGATTCAAAATGGTTTTAAAAGAGGAAGAATTGATAGCACACTATTTTTAAAAGAAAAGAGTCATGATATGCTTATTGTGCAAATATTTGTTGATGACATTATTTTTGGTGCTACCAATGATGCTATGTGTAAAGAGTTTGAATCTTACATGCAAAGTGAATTTGAAATGTCCATGATGGGAGAGCTTACCTTCTTTTTAGGGTTGCAAGTTAAACAATCTAGGGAAGGCATACATATTAGTCAAACCAAATATATTCATGATATCTTTAAAAAGTTTGGTTTTGAAAATCTGAACCCTTCTCCTACTCCTATGTGTGTCTCTACTAAGCTTGACAAATATGAAAATGGACAACCTTATGATTCTAAAATGTATAGATCCATGATTGGTTCTCTTTTATATTTGACATGTAGTAGACCGGATATAATGTTTAGTGTGTGCATGTGTGCTAGATTTCAAAGTCAACCTATGCATTCTCATTTTCTTGTGGTTAAGAGAATCCTTAGGTACCTTAGACATACATCTACTCTTGACATATGTGTAGTACCCCATTTTTGTCCGGGAAGTTTCAATTTAAAAGGAAAGAAAAAGAAATAAAAAATAAAAATAAAAATATACTAAATAATTCATCCAAATTTTGACCCAAACTTAAGCCCTAAATAATCAAATACTACAACTACCCAATTTAACCAAATCCAAAATTAATTAGCCCATTGCCCAGTTAACTCACCAAAAGCCAAAGCCCAAGCTATCCTACCCAGCCCACCACCTAAACCTAACCCTAATACCTAAAGAAGAGAAAGCTTTGTGGAAAAAGCTTTTGATGCTTGGAGGGAGCCGCCGCCGTTGGTAGGTGGAAGAGAAGAAAAAAAGGAGAAGGAGGCGCCGAAAGGTTGAAAATGGAGAGAGAGAGAGGCTTTGGAAGACGATTTTGTTGATTTTGGGGAGGTGTTTGATTCGGTTTTTGGTTTATAAAAATGGAAGAAGAAACGGAGAAAGAGGGGGTTGGTTTTTTGGGAGGAATTTCGGAGGAGAGTGGATTTAGGGGTGCTGCACCAGTTTTCTGGACGGAATGATCGGGGAACGATCCGTGGTCCGATCGAAGTGAAATTTGGACAGTAGCTTCACAACACTTGGAGCTTTACTCAGATCGGTGCGATTGCCATTTGAAGGTGTCTATCTACTCCAGTTACTGATAGAAAGTGACTGCAATTCTGGGAGAAGAGACACTGCGCACAGGTTTTGCAATCAACGATCGGGGACCGATCCGTGGTCCGATCGAAGTGAAATTTGGATAGTAGCTTTGTATTACCTGTAACTTTATTCTGAACGGTCCGATTGTCGTTCGAGAAGGTAAGGAAGCACGGCAGAGGAATGCAAATCCAGAGACTTTGAAGAAGAAAAGATCCGGAGGGGAACCCGAGGTAGTTTCAATCTTGTATTTAAAGTTCTTTTATTGTTTAAATCTGTACCAATTATGCTTGTTATTGTGGATTTCTGGATCTGGTTTTTCTGCTCTGTTTCTTTGTTTGCAGGTTCGACGGACGGAGGGGACGACAGTCTCCGGTCGATGTTGCTGGTGCCGACTGCCAGTGGAGAAGGAAGAAGCACAGTAATGGGCGGGGCCTGGATCTGTTTTGGCCTGGATCTGTTTTGGGTTTGTTTTAGATGGTTAGGGGTTTCGGTTTCTGTTTTGGGCCTCTGATTGTATTATTTTGGGCCGGATTTTGGAATATTTTTTTGTTTTGGTTTTGGTTTTGTTTATTTATGGGTTTGAGTAGGCCTGCACACCGGGTCGGGTTCCGGGTCATCGGACCGGGTTTGACCGGACCCGGTCAGTTTTGAAATGTCACAAACCCGGTCCGATAGCCCGGTTTTAAAATACCGGGCTATCGGGTTCGGGTCAACCGAGTTACCAGGCTATCGGGTCGGGTTGCCGGGTAACCCGGTTGCTATATGAATTCCTACTACACCTGAATTCATGTGTAGGTTTAACAGTGCAATCATGATCGTGCATGAAAATGTTAAAAGTAGTAAAGTTTGTCTGGCTAGTGGCCATGGCGGGATTGAATTCCAGGCCTAAATTGGGGGCCCATTAAAGTAGCTATTTACTTATTTAGTATTTACGTCAAATAAGACTAGGGCCAGACAACCCATTAACATTAGGCCCACAATACCTGTAATCAGCTTACTATTTCAAGTTCTTTAGTCTTTACTTTTCTTTTTTTAAAAAAATAAAATAAAAATCAACCGGGTTATCGGGTCACCCGATAACCCAGAAATCAACAAAATAAAAACCCGAAACCCAGTCCGAAATAACCGGGTTCGGGTCGGGTTTTACCCGGTCCTTATCGGGCAGTGCCGGGTAGGCCCGATAAAGACCGAGTCAAACCGGGTTACCGGGTCGGGTCAGAAACCCGGTACCCGGTGTGCAGCCCTAGGTTTGAGGTTTTTGTTTGTTGTGTTTTTGGGCCAGGTTTAGTTTGGATTTGTTTTGGTCCGGGCTTGTGTTTTGATTTGGGCATAATTTTGAAGTTGGTTTGTCTTTTGTGTTAGGTTTTGGGCTATATTGAACATTGGGCCTGTTGGTAATTCTGAGATTTGTATGAGTTTTATGTTCTGGGTTTTAGTATTAGGTTGGGTTGGGATTTTGGATCCATATAAAAATGTAAAAATATAATAAAATAAATAATGATATGTGTAAATATTAATTAGATTAATAAGCATATTTAAAATTTTAATTTCATAATTTATTTTAGAATGTATATATTTAAATAATTTTAAAAGAATCAGATCATACGATTTTCTATATTCAACCCGCCAAATGTCCGACGACGGAACCAAACGGAGAAGCATTGGATGCTATCCCAAAAGGATTCTTGAGGATAAAATTTTATGAAATTCTCATCCATTGGATGGAGAGAATATTTTTAAAGAATTTATATTGTATATTTTATATGTATAAAAATTATATCGAAAGTCTTAACCGACGACAGAATTAATTTGAGAAATGCATTGGATGCACCTTCATACAAAATTCTTGAGGTGAGAGTGTTTCATGGACACTTAACCATTGGATGGAAGAGCCCCATGAACCTTAATATTAGACTCTCAATATAGTTTTTATATCATGTCTAATTATCGTACCTCATGTATATATTTTTTGTTAAAATATAACATTTGACTTTCTTAATCATTTAATGGGATAATAAAAGTTAAATTGACAATTGTTTTTAAAAGAGACGTTGTGGGGTGCCTCACACCTTCCCCATACGTAACAAACTCACTTACCCATTTTTCTGGATTTTCGCAGACCAAATTATTTTTTTAATTGGTGGCCAATTGCACCTATTACAATTGGTGGCGACTCTCTTTTAAAATTCCTCTCGCAGAACCGGTTGCGACAACTGGCGACTCTGCTGGGGAAAACTAGTTTTTAAATGTATATATATTTCTAAAAAAAAACTAGTGAGTTGGGCCTTCTAAATTTAACTTTTCTTATCCCATCATTTGATTTTGTTTGTTTTAAATATATTTGGTGCTTTATTTCTCTAGTTTTTATTGATATTCTCTTACTATTTTTTTTTTAAAAAGTTATGTTTTGTGAGCTTTTTCATTTTTTTATTTATTGTCCTCACACATTGTGCACGATACCTTTTCATGAGTCCAACAACTCGGGCTCAAAACCCTTAGGAGAGGATGAAGTAAACGAGACCTTCGAGGGATTTCAATCCCCGTGACGCTCGCGAAAAATCCTCACTCGACCCACTCCTCTATTAAGGGGGACCCAGGCTATTCCAGCAATGGACATTGGCGGGCGAATAAGTCGGGAGCCTAGATTGTCCATAACTAATTACCATAGTCATAGGACACAGGACACTACTCCTAACCTTATGTCTTTAGGGTGTTGTATATATTATCTCATTTTGTTGTACATACATTGTTGTGTTTGTTGTATATAATGTTTTGTTTTGATTCGTACATATATTGTTTTGATTGTACATAAAGGTTTCACGTACTTATCTTGTATACATCATTTAAAGTTATGCCCATGTATATACCCCTCTTTCACTCATACATGTATATATATACATTTCCTGTATTATTTTGCATACATTAGTTAGGTTTTATCCATGTATATATGTGTCATTCATTACCATCACATGTACAATAGTTCCTTTGTTTATAGGATGTACATAAATTCACAATCATGCACATATTAATGAAATTGGTATAAAAAAAATGACAAAAAAATACAAAATAAAAATAAAAATAAAAATAAAACGTTGGCAAATGATAATATTGGGGCATTGACGTTTCATCTTCATGTTGGTGTTAAATAAATAAGTCAACTCTACTACTAATCATTTCTTGCCCATTGGTTTTTGAGCTTAGTAACTGGATCGGTGTGGCAATTTCTAGTATCTTATCAATGGCCTCAAGGAGTAATCTCTAAATGCACAACCATTTGTGGTCTAGCTCATGACCACTTATTGGGTTTTGTAATGAGCATGTCTTTACATTGTCTTTGATGAAGTTTTAATACAGCTGTTGCATGTTGCATCATTTCATCTTTTCTATATCATCACCATCATGAATAAAGCTCTTCGTTCAAAATTCTCAAAATCATTCTCTTTCATTTTTTCTAAATCTCACACATTCTATCATTCCATTCACCAAGATTGAAATTAACGATGATGAAAAAGATGAACCTAATGAAACAGTTTTTGGGTGCACTCAATAAATAATGTTGAATCATTCTCTGACACGGGGAATAAATTTGAGATATCATCAGAAGATTTTTTGTCACCCTGACAGGGATGTTAGATTTGAATCCTCAGGTACAGTGAGGGAAGAGAATATTGGTCAAATGACTCAGAAAATGACAAGGAAACCAAACAGATTATGGAGGAAATTCAGAAAGGAATATGTGGCTCCCATACAAGGGGATAGTGCAATAAATACTTTTATTATGTGACCACGTGCTGATTGATAATGGTGGCAATGGTGAGGATAATGTGCATTGACTTTGAGATTAAGACTGACGGTTTTAATATGGCTAAGGTGACTTGAATTGATACCATCAATAATGAGCATAGTTGAGGAGCAGATATGCGCAGGTTACGATGTTGACCATGTGAGGACCATTTTTATGTTAAATGAGTGATTTTCTTGTCTGCGGATCTTTTGGTTGCCAAGTGAGATATTTCACGATCACTCACCATCTCTATCGCTAATTCAGGCGTGCATTCCAATATTCCTCCATTGTCGCTTTCTTTTGCCAATTATTCAACTCTTCTTTAATGATTTTTTGTCTCTCCAGCCATCTTGAGTTGCATTTCTTTGTAATCTCTTCCATCTACTCGACCGTGTATCTTGACTTTTCCTCACCTCTCTCTCTTTCATGACATTTTATTCAAACCCTTCTTCAATGTTGTTTCTATCTTCTGGCCAACTTCGTCTTCTTTCTCTTTGAGTCACCTCTTCACCGTCAACTCAGCTTTACTAGTAGGCCATCTGCCAAATTTTTCCCTCTTCTTACACCGCCAAAACTTCTTGTTCAAAATCCTTCATGATCTTCTCCCACTTCACGGGTTGATTTCAAACCACCTCAGTTAGCTCATCTCTATGGCTACCAAAAGACCATTCGAGCAATCCCCTCAAATGACTGATCTAAATCGCTTTATCTGTCGGGAAGCGGTTAGGAAATATCGAGAATCAATAAGAGGGAGAAAAATTATTCCAGAGAGAGGTTTGCAAACTTCTTTAACAGCAGAGCCTGCAATTGCAAAAATTATTGTTGAGCGGGGTTGGGAGGATTTTGTTGCACAGCCAAAACCCGCAGTTGTCCCAGTGGTAAGGGAATTTTATGCAAATGTAGTTGTAGGGTGTGAACAAGTATATGTTTGGGGTATGATGGTCCCATTTGATAGCAAAACCATCAATGCAGTCTACAACCTTCCAGATATCGTCAATGACGATTTCTCGGCCTTGCTGGAGTCTGATACTATTTTGGATGAAGTGATTCGTACGTTGTGTAAGCCAGGAGCCGTCTGGAAGAAATTTAATGGGGTGGGAGTCTCATTTCCCACATCTGCTATGACAAAAAATAGCAGGACTTGGATGCGATTTATCTGGGCGAAGCTCATGCCAAGCAGTCATTCAACAGATATCCGCAAAAATAGAGCAATTTTGCTTTATTGTATTCTACATGGAAAATCAATTGACATTGGCAAAGTTTTACACAATTCCATTATGCACAGTTGTCATAATACAACAACCATAGAGCTTTGTTTGCCCTCTCTGATTTGCACATTGTGCATGAGAGCTGGAGTTCTTTGGGCACCGCATGAGGAGGTGCAGTATCCAAAATGTGCTATTGATCGCAGAATGATTGGAAGATATAAGGATGATGATATTGTAGAGACTCCTACTGTGGCTGAATCCCCTACCATTCATCATTCTCAGTCATCCGGAACCGCTGACGTAGCTGAAAGGTTAACGCAGATTGAGGCACGTCTGGATCACTTGTCCAAAAGTATTGATCTGTTAGTGACATATATTGCAGGCAACCATGGAACCATGACACACATGCCTAATCAGTCGTCCAGTGATTTTGGAAGGCATACCATGCAGTTTTCTACTACACAAGCCCAACCACAGAATTGTTATCCTTATGAAAATCATGAAGACCCGGGATTTCAGTCAGGGAATTTTTATTTTCCATCATTTCAGTAATTGTGGAACATTGCAGACTTGGTGTTGTTTATCTTTTTGGAAAGTTAGTTTCCGATGAATAAATTGAGTTACTGTCTTTAATAGAGACATTTGCATAATTATGACAAAAAAAAATCCCGCTAGAGTGAAAACCTGAAAGGGCGCTCTAGGCAAAAATTAGGGACAAAAAAAAATGCAAAAAAAGAGAGGAAAAAAACGAACAATGAGGAAAAATGAAAATGAAAGAAGAACAAAGAGGAGAAAAGATGCATTCAATTCAGATTGGAAGTTCAGAAGAACAGTTCAAACACAGACTTGTGGACTTTGGACAGTGTCATGATTGGTGATCAATTGGATTTGCGGTGATATGGGTGAAGGTACATAATTGGCTTCTTAGACACGCACAAAACTGGGGCAGTTTTTGGTGCGATCATTACATCAAAAGAAGAATTTTGTTGCCAAAAATGAAAGGTTCAGATATAATCTGATGCAAATTGGATTTAATCATTGTTAATTGAGGGCACACCAAAACTGGGGCAGTTTTGGTGTAATCTTTGAATTGTCACAATTTTATCTTGAAAAAACTCAATCTACTTCTCATTTCTTTGACATCACCTCTTCCCCTCCAAAATAAAGCTTCCTATCGTCACTCATCAGTTTTGATTAGATTTTATCGAAGTGTTCATTTCTTTGACTTTGCTCATCCATTTTCACATCTCATTCATTCTCCAAGAAGTTTTCCATTTGACATGCATAGTCGTATTGTTAAATTCATCATTGACAAAAGTTTTGACAGAAAGTGTGATGAGTGCATTTGAATATTACTTTTTGCCAGAACATTGATGGATGTTGGTGTCCTACACTGAAAAAGGGATGAGAAAAAAACCTCGTGGTCAAGATATGTGTTATTAGCAGAGGAATGATTCGAAGCATAAAAATGAAAAATTGTAATTAAGAAATGTGGGCATATATGATTTTTGAAGAAAATTGGTCAAAAACAATGAAAAAAAACAAAAAAAAATAGGGAAAAATGAAAAACTTGAGAGTATTGCATTCATTCCAAGTGAGATATTCATAATTGTGCAATATATGTCATTGCATGCATCATCGTTGCATGTTTCTTATCATTTGACAGGTTTGTTCAAACAGTACAAATTCAGACAATCTTCATGAATCAGGTATGCATCTCTTTCTTCAAATATTTTACGATTGGCCAAGCCGGGAATGACCCTAGTGATCCCGTGCATTTTTCCAAAAAAAAAATAAAAAAAATAATTTTTAATGACTCGCCAAGCCGGGAATGGCCTTAGTGATCCCGAGCATTTTTCAAACAAAAAAAAATAAAAAATAAAAAATAAAAAATTCTTCTTCACTGTTGAGTCAAACCGTCTTCACCATCTCTATCGTGCCTCTCCCCCATCGCTGTCACAATTCAGGCATGCATGACTTTCTTCATTCTTGTCGTTTTCACGGCATGTGTTTTTAAAATATTTTGTATCTTTTGGCCATATTCTTCTTCCTGTCTCTATCGTTTTTCCTCCCCATCTCCATCATGTCTCTTTCCCATCCCTGTCATAGCTCAGTCATATGACTTTCTTTATTTCTTCCATTTTCTTTCGGCCATCTGTCTCTTCTTATCTCTATCGTGTCTTTATCACCAGCTCAGGCACGTATCCCCACATTTTTCCTCTCTCTTCCCTTCTGGCCAAGTTTTGTCTCATCTGATTGATTTTTCATTTTTCCCCTAAGTGACATGTTTTCACCGTATCATCCGTGATGTCGACTTTTCAACTAATTTGGAAATTTTACGTTCATTCTTTATTGTTTTGTCGCTTATGGTCGAGTTTTTTTCCTCTTCTCAAAGTCACGTGTCTTTACCATATCTATCATCTGTATCATCTCATCATCTCGTCTCTTTCAGATTTTCCTTCACTTCCACTGATCATCGTTTTACTCTGATCTCATCACTTCATTTTTATTCCTTCCATTACTGACACGATTACTCACTTTCAGTGATTTTCATTCATTGTTCCACCTCTTCTTCCACTACATCTCACCTTCATCAAGTGAAAATCCTCACTCATCTTTCATCTCATTTAATGGGTGGGACTCTGTCACCCCGCTTACAAGCAATCACGTTGTTTGCTAAAGCGGAAATTATTCCTGAGCGACGATTCGACCTTCACATTCTTAGAGATGCCAACGCTCATTGGGCTGTAAACTACCTCCAGGATCACTCTATGTTATTTTTGGTTGACCCAGATCCTAAGGGTAATTTATCAGTTTACCCTCGTATAGTTCGTGATTTCTACGAGACTCTTGAAATGTTACCATCGAGTACGAGAACCGGACCACATCCGATTTACCAGGTGGAAGTAATTGGTATAAAACTCCAGTTCACCACGGCAGACATATGCGAGTGTTTAGGGTATCCCCCTTCTTATGATGTAGCTACCGATTTTGAAGCACCGGTATCTGTTTCTAATAAGGAGATAATTGACAACATGTGTCAAGGACAGAGCGATAAGAAAGTAAACGCTACACGCCGCTCATATTTGCCACCGAAGATGTGGTTGCTGGACGACGCTCTTCGGCATAATCTTTGCCCCATCGGCCACCACCACCAGATTCTTCATGCCATATACTATATGTATCAGGGAGTATGGTTCGATATTGGAGAATTCTTTATGACCAATATTCTAAAGACACAGAGCTTCGTGGAGAATACACCATCGAAGGTTGGAAAATTGTATTTCCCACGACTCGTTACCCGACTGGTTTTGAGAAAGGCATTCGTCCTCCTATAAGCCAAATCTCCCCATTTTATCCAGTAAGCATTGTGCAGAAAAATAACTGGTGGAAAGGCATTAACCAAATGACCACTGCTGCCAAGAGGCGAAAAAAATCACGGACAGAAGTTGTATTACTGGGGGAAACATCTCGGTCTGTTACTAGACCACCATCACCTCGCTGTATTCAAGAAATACCAGCTCATGAGCATCAGCCGGAGGCCAGGCGACAAAGGTGGGAGCAACTGTTGAATGTGGTCGCGAATATGGGGAGGCCCAACTAAGAATTCTACAGTGTCAGCGCATGTATTTTACCAAAGTCCAGCCCATGTCACGGATAAGCCCATGGATGACTACAGTGATCCCGAGCATTTTTATGTCTAAGAAAAAAATCAATCATCATTTTCAGCCAAGTTGGGAATGGCTCTAGTGATCCCAAGCATATTTCAAAAAAAAAACAACAAACAAATAAATAAATAAATTTTAGCCATACTTGAAATTGAAAATCAAGCATTTTTGGAAAAATCATCATCATTTTTCAGCCAAGCCGGGAATGGCCTTAGTGATCCCGTGCATTTTTCAAGAAAAAAAATCATTTTCAAAGATTGGCCAAGCCGGGGATGGCTCTAGTGATCCCGTGCATTTTTCAAAAAAAAAAAAAATTCATTTCCAATGATCAGCCAAGCCGGGAATGGCTCTAGTGATCCCGTGCATTTTCAAAAAAATCATTTCCAATGATTAGCCAATTCGGGAATGGCCCTAGTGATCCCGAGCATTTTTTCAAAAAAAAAAAAATTCATTTTCAAAGATTGGCCAAGCCGGGGATGGCTCTAGTGATCCCGTGCATTTTTTTTTAAAAAAAAATCATTTCCAATGATTAGCCAAGCCGGGAATGGTTCTAGTGATCCCGTGCATTTTTCAAAAAAATCATTTCCAATGATTAGCCAAGCCGGGAATGGCCTTAGTGATCCCGAGCATTTTTCAAAAAAAAAGAAGGAAAATCATTTTCAAAGATTGGCCAAGCCGGAAATGGCTCTAGTGATCCCGTGCATTTTTCAAAAAAAAAAAAAAATCATTTCCCATGATCAGCCAAACCGGGAATGGCTCTAGTGATCCCGTGCATTTTTACATGTTTCAGGTGGTACAAAAATCGGTTTTCAACTCCTTTGCGCGTCATTTACGTTGTAAAGTCACGCAAAGGGGGGCAGCTGTAGTACCCCATTTTGTCCGAAAAGTTTCAATTTAAAAGGAAAGAAAAAGAAATAAAAAATAAAAATAAAAATATACTAAATAATTCATCCAAATTTTGACCCAAACTTAAGCACTAAATAATCAAATACTACAACTACCCAATTTAACCAAACCCAAAATTAATTAGCCCATTGCCCAGTTGGCCCAGCCCATTACTTAACTAATTCTACCCAAACCGAGCCCATCACCCATTTAACTCACCAAAAGCCAAAGCCCAAGCTATCCTACCCAGCCCACCACCTAAACCTAACCCTAATACCTAAAGAAGAGAAAGCTTTGTGGAAAAAGCTTTTGTTGCTTGGAGGGAGCCGCCGCCGTTGGTAGGTGGGAGAGAAGAAAAAAAGGAGAAGGAGGCGCCGAAAGGTTGAAAATGGAGAGAGAGAGAGGCTTTGGAAGCCGATTTTGTTGATTTTGGGGAGATGTTTGATTCGGTTTTTGGTTTATAAAAATGGAAGAAGAAACGGAGAAAGAGGGGGTTGGTTTTTTGAGAGGAATTTCGGAGGAGAGTGGATTTAGGGGTGCTGCACCAGTTTTCTGGACGGAATGATCGGAGAACGATCCGTGGTCCGATCGAAGTGAAATTTTGACAGTAGCTTCACAACACTTGGAGATTTATTCTGATCGGTGCGATTGCCATTTGAAGGTGTCTATCTACTCCAGTTACTGATAGAAAGTGACTGCAATTCTGGGGAGAAGAGACACTGCGCACAGGTTTTGCAATCAACGATCGGGGATCGATCCGTGGTCCGATCGAAGTGAAATTTGGATAGTAGCTTCGTAATACCTGAAAAGTTATTCTGAACGGTCCGATTGTCGTTCGAGAAGGTAAGGAAGCACAGCAGAGGAATGCAAATCCAGAGACTTTAAAGAAGAAAAGATCCGGAGGGGAACCCGAGGTAGTTTCAATCTTGTATTTAAAGTTCTTTTATTGTTTAAATCTGTACCAATTATGCTTGTTATTGTGGATTTCTGGATCTGATTTTGCTGGTTTGCTGCTTTGTTTCTTTGTTTGTAGGTTCGACGGACGGAGGGGACGGCAGTCTCCGGTCGATGTTGCTGGTGCCGACTGCCAGTGGAGAAGGAAGAAGCACAGTAATGGGCGGGGCCTGGATCTGTTTTGGGCCAGGATCTGTTTTGGGTTTGTTTTAGATGGTTAGGGGTTTCGGTTTCTATTTTGGGCCTCTGATTGTATTATTTTGGGCCGGATTTTGGAATATTTTTTTGTTTTGGTTTTGGTTTTGTTTATTTATGAGTTTGAGGGTTTTGTTTGTTGTGTTTTTGGGCCAGGTTTAGTTTGGATTTTTTTTGGGCCGGGTCCGGGCTTGTGTTTTGATTTGGGCACAATTTTGAAGTTGGTTTGTCTTTTGTGTTAGGTTTTGGGCCATATTGAACATTGGGCCTGTTGGTAATTCTGAGATTTGTATGAGTTTTATGTTCTGGGTTTTAGTATTAGGTTGGGTTGGGATTTTGGATCCATATAAAAATGTAAAAATATAATAAAATAAATAATGATATGTGTAAATATTAATTAGATTAATAAGCATATTTAAAATTTTAATTTCATAATTTATTTTAGAATGTATATATTTAAATAATTTTAAAAGAATCAGATCATACGATTTTCTATATTCAACCCGTCAAATGTCCGACGACGGAACCAAACGGAGAAGCATTGGATGCTATCTCAAAAGGATTCTTTAGGATAAAATTTTATGAAATTCTCATCCATTGGATGGAGAGAATATTTTTAAAGCATTTATATTGTATATTTTATATGTATAAAAATTATATCGAAAGTCTTAACCGACGACAGAATTAATTTGAGGAATGCATTGGATGCACCTTCATACAAAATTCTTGAGGTGAGAGTGTTTCATGGACACTTGACCATTGGATGGAAGAGCCCCATGAACCTTAATATTAGACTCTCAATATAGTTTTTATATCATGTCTAATTATCGTACCTCATGTATATTTTTTTGTTAAAATATAACATTTGACTTTCTTAATCATTTAATTTGATAATAAAAGTTAAATTGGCAACTATTTTTAAAACAGACGTTATGGGGTGCCTCACACCTTCCCCATACGTAACAAACTCACTTACCCATTTTTCTGGATTTTCGCAGACCAAATTATTTTTTTAATTGGTGACCAATTGCACCTATTACAATTGGTGGCGACTCTCTTTTAAAATTCCTCTCGCAGAACCGGTTGCGACAATATGGTATGACAAAAATTCAGTATTTGATTTACTTGCATATAGTGATGCCGACTATGCCGGATGTAGGGCAGATAGGAAGAGTACTTCGGGTACTTGCTAATTTTTAGGAAGTATGCTTATTTCTTGGTTTTCTAAGAAACAAGCTAGTGTTGCCCCTATCTACCACCGAAGCCGAATATATGGCCATTGGAAGTTGTTGTGCACAACTCCTATGGATTAGACAATAATTAAATGATTTTGGTTTAATCTTGACTGATATTCTTATTTATTGTGATAATACAAGTGCTATTAGTCTTTCTAAAAATCCCGTACATCATTCTAAGGCTAAGCATATAGATATTAGATATCATTTTATTAGGGATCATGTGAACAAAGACACAATTAAAGTTGAGTATGTGAATACAATGAATCAATTAGCTGATATACTCACTAAACCTCTCAATCAAGATCGTTTTGAATTTCTAAGAGGAAATCTTGGTATGCGCCTTACTCCTTGATTTACTCAATGTTTCTATGTGTTTTTAAGTGTTAATTTTGTCTTTAAGATGCATTTCTAAAATAAAGGGGGAGAAAATGTATGCAACTTTGAACTAAATGCATAGAGATTAAGGGGAGCAATGAATGTTGAGTGAAGCTTGATGTAAGGGGGAGTAACTTGATGAAATAAATCAAAGTTACATAGGTTATTTTGAAATCATCAAAAGGGGGAGAATGTTGAATACATGGTTTGAATGTTTCAAAATATATGTTTATTGATCTTTGATTTATTACATATATTTGAATAATGTGATTATGGAAATAATATGGACTAACAAGCATGAAGCCTAATAAGGCTTACAAAGCATTCTTTGAGTTTAATTGTGTGCAGCCACTTCTATTTATGGAAAGTGTTATTTATGGAAACTTTCAATCAAGAACATAATGATGTGGCAAGATGACATGGACATGGTGACATTGGCATATGAGATCTCCATCAAGAAGTTCAAAACGATGGAACCAAAATGAGAAGATGGGAGAGCAATCCAAATATGGAAATACAAAGAAGTAGATGAAGAGGATCAAACTCAAGTTTACAATTGAAGAAGTATCCAATGAAGGGAGTTCATTAATGGAAGATCAAGACGTCACATATGGAAACAAGTTTGATATGAGGTGAATCAAAACATAATCCTTTCATTATGGACAAAATCCTCTTTCCATATTCTCACCTATTCAAAGCCTTTGATTTATTTCCATATCTATCTTAAATCAATTTTCAAAAATGAATCAAAATCATAATCTCTTCTTTATGGCCAAAATTTCCTGGAATATATTTGATTCAAATTCTAAGCTTCCTTCCTAATATACATGGTTTAACTCTTTTGATTGATTCACTTTCTAAACTCATAGAACAATATTTGTTTAGCTTTAAAGACACATATTCTCTTGCTCTAAATGTCAAAAACGTGTAGCCTTGATCAAGTGACCATATTGCCTTGCTTTTCAATCAAACGGTCCATATAGAGTTGCAATATTTATTCCTTCACTAAAAATACAACCCTAGTCTCTCTTGCCTCGATGCTTGGCTAATTTATCTTTCTCTTTCTCAAGCATTGTTCCTCTTGAGTCATTCTTGATCTTTCTCTACATTTTCTCAAGAGTTATTTCTTGGTTGAGCAATCTGATTTCCAGCACATAAAAGGCTTCATTCTTCATCTCTTTTTTCATTATTCAAGCCATGGGTTAGCTAATTTTCGTGGGTTCTTATACACTTCAAAGTTTCACAAACCCTAGCCACCAAAATCTCAAATCTGAATCTTTGTGCTTATCATTCTCAAACCAAATCTTCAAGAGCATTATTTGAGCTTATCCACTTACAAATCCATCTACCAAAGAGCTATTTCTTGAGCCTAAAACTTCACCTCATACCAGGCTACAAAGAAGCCAAAATCTGAGTTTTATTGTTGTTGATTGGGTTTTGTGGTGAGCCAAAACCACTTGTATGGTAGATTGAGTTTTCGGTGAGCTTAAACCGAGTTGTATTTGGAGTTGGGTTTGTGGTGAGCTTTAAACCACATTTGGTTGTAAAAGTTTGGGGTTAACTTGGATGAAACCCTAAGTTGGTGGTGACCTTGCAAAGCCATCTTTCTAGTGGAGTGTTTGAAAATCCCAAGTGAAACTTGGGTAGTGGATGTAGGCTTGGGTTAAGCCGAACCACTCTAAATCTCTTGTCTCTATTTAATTTCCAGCAAATTCATTTAGCATATCATTTGCATATCATTCATCATTGAAATTGTCATATAAGTTGCTAGAATTAATATTGTGATAAATCAGATTTTGCTGCCTATTACAATCTTATTTGGTGTTAATCTGATTGTTCTATACTTGCATGCTTATTCATTGATTTAAATTGATCTATTTGAGATTGAACTTGTCTACATTTAAAAAATGATCACTTAGCTTAATTTTTGATTAAGTACACAATTCACCCCCCCCCCTCTTGTGGTGCCATTCAATCCAACACAATCCACCACCAAAAGATGGCACTAACTCCTCCACTATGTGCTCATTTTCTCTATAAATAGAGAGGAGAAGGAGTAGAAGAGAGAGCTTGGAGAGCTAGGAGCAAAAAGAGGAGAAGGAAAAGAAGAAAACAAGGCTTGTGTTTGTAATTATGTTGTTATGTTTCATGTTTTATTTGGTTATGTTCTTTCTTGCAACATATAATTCAGTTGAAAATTAATTATGAAAAATCAATTCTTGAATACCTAAGTACAAATGCCATGTATTAGGATTCTTGTGACATTCATATTCTCTTTGCTCTTATTGGATTCTTGATTGTTGATTGATGCAGACGTCATGCTAGATTTCGATTAAGAATACACGTAATGCGGTAGACGCCATACACTTTACATGCAATTAAGAGAGAATCATACAACTTGAGTTTGACCATGACCTTGTTGTGAATGTTGTCATCATATGCTTGTTAAAATTGTTAGTCTATTATTTCTTATAAATTGTTTGAATGTTTTGTGGTGGATAGTGAGTCTTAGCTATTGTTTTCATTAATATCAATTCTCATTCTTGTTCTCAACATCAATTTCTTTGTCTTAATTTTTATCTATTACAAGATTTAACCCCCCTTTTCCCCCTTTTATAATTGTATCAATTATATTCAAGTGTTAGATTGTATATCTATTAGCATCACTCCTTGTGGGATCGACTCTTACTTGTTCACTATATATTAATTGTACATTTGTAAGTATATTTTAAATTGTTAGTAACGACATAACATTGAACTGGCTCCTTGAAGGAGGTTTTAATGATTTTATCTATTTGAGATCGAAAATTGGTCTTTTTGACAACGAAATAATCTACAAAGTGCATACTACTAAATCTTGATGTAAAGCAACAACAAAAAGTGTACACTTATCAACTTTGATTGTTCGAAACTGCTCAACTCTCTTCATGGAGGAGCTTTTAGCGGTTTTGTCTAGTTGAGATAGAAGTTTGGTATTTTGGCATCGAAACAATCTAAGGAGCTTATAGTCATAAAATTTGACAAAAAATAACAACAAAAAGTGTACACCGACCAACTTTGATGGTTCGAAATCACTCAGCTCTCTCCATGAAGGAGCTTTTAACGGTTTTGTCCAACTTTGATGGTTCAAAGATGCTCAACTCTCACTATAGAGGTGGTTTTTAACGGTAGTGTTCGATTGAGAACGAAAGTTGTTCTTTTGATAAGGGAACAATCTACGAAGCGAATACAAGTGAATTTGGACATAAAGCAACAACAAAAAGTGCACACCTATCAAATTTGATGGTTCGAAATTATTCAATTCTCTCTATGATGGAGCTTTTAACGGTTTTGTTCATTTCGAAACGAAAGTTCACCCAATTGAGAACGAAAGTTGGACATAAAGCCACAATAATTAGTGTACAACGAACAACTTTGATATTTTGAAATTGTTCAACTCTCTCCATGGAGGGGCTTTTAGGGGTTTTGTCCATTTGAGATAAAGTTGGTCTTTTGGCATTGAAACAATCTAAGGGGCCTATACTGGTAAAATTTGATATAAAATAACAATAAAAGTGTACACCGACCAACTTTGATGGTTCAAAATTGCTCAATCCTCTTGATAGATGAGCTTTTACTGGTTTTATCCATTTGATATCGAATGTTGGTTTTTTGGACACGAAACAATCTACGAAGTGTATAGTACTAAATTTGGACATAAAACAACAATAAAAGTGCACACTTATCAACTTTGATAGTTCATAATTGCTCAATTCTCTTGATAGAGGTGTTTTTAGCGGTTCTGTCCATTTTGTGAATGAAGGTTGGTCTTTTGGCAACAAAACGATCAACGAAGCCTGTCACGCCCCGTTTCCGGAGACGCGACTGGGTGCTCTCTCCGCACCCTTCCTAGATCACTAGTGTGAACATCCGGGATCAACCGGAAATCCGGCGGCACCTCCCCTTATATCAGAGAGTGCCCACCTGCATCAGAAACGCAGCAGCAACAACAACATCACACTAGCAACCTAGCAAACATAGGCCTCGGGCCTCAACCACATGCAATCCTGACCCTAGGCCTCAGGCCATCCACTACCAGCATGCACAAACTGATGGCGTCACATATAAACCTACACACAGATTCATGTATTATCAAATATAACCATAAATCAACATCCACATCAACATGCAAGCACAATCGTGCCAAATGGTTATATTCTCACAACTTAGATATACTACATACAACCACATGCATAGAGTATATCTCTAGCACCCCATCCTATCCAAGGCCATCCATGTCACGTCCCGCTCACCGATCCGCACCACCGGTACCCGTACCGGTATCTCCTGTGGAAGGAAGAAAGTAAAGGAGTGAGCTAGAAGCTCAGTGGGGTAAAGAAATAAACATGGATATAGGCAGACCCAAAAGGAAGTAATGCATCAATATGTACCTACCACATGAACGTATACTCAACAAATTCACATCAACATTTATCCGGATAAACCATTTCGGAGCACAACAACCACAATATCATTGCAACTCAATGTACTATTGCACGGGAGCAAGCTCACCACTACCAACCACTCCTAGGATCATCCGGTTGCATGAACCTATCACGCCCGCACCCCACAAGACAAGTCACTCTCGAACCTACCCCTGGTGCGTTACCCCACATGGGGTTCACATGACTTGGTGGTAACAACCTTCACTTTGCCATCCTCCCATGTGGCTTTCAAGTAACCTAAAGGTTCCCGAGTCCATACCCGAGTCCCTCATGCATCTCTAATGCATTATGACATGTCATGCCGAATAGATAAGTATATATGAATATCCTATATATCTTACATAACTACCATGATGCATGAACGGAAAATCACAATGTGTCCGTAAATGACGGAACACACAATCGGGTCATGCAACATTCAACAACTAGCAACAATCCACACAAAGCTCGTTTCCCCTTAGAAGCAATTAAGGCAGAAACACAAACAACGGCGACCAAAGAAGAATATAAACGCTATTTAGGCAACAATAACGAATGTTAAATAGAAAGGTTGGAAATCCCCTACCTCGTTCCGAGCCAACACACAAATTCTCAAATTTAGGGTTTTAACCCTTGGTTCTCCCAACCTATCGATTCACATCAAATTGAACTCATATAATTAATCCAAAAATTCCACATTATCATATCAATCACAATTTAATCAACAAAATTATAGACACTTACTTTCTCTCTCCAGAAATTCCTCTAAAAATCTTCAATCTCAACCCAAGCTCAAATCTACTCCAAATCACAAACCAATCTACATATACATCCAAAATCAACCTATAATCAACATATCTAAAGCATAGAGCTCATCTCCCTAAGAATCAAACGAATCTAACAAAAACCTAGAATTTTAAAAACTATGGAAAACTTACCAACACTCCAAAATCCACCTTGAATCTTCCTTAATAAGCTTCAAGAGTCTCCAATTCACAATATCCAAGCCAATCTCTTGCTAAAACCTCCTTCTCTCTCTTCTTCTCTCTCTCTTTCTCTCTCTAGTCGGCTTCTCCAAGAAATAATTTGCAGGAATTGTCTAAAACTGAGCTTAAAAATTGATTTCCCGATACCCGTCCGGACGCCTTAAGTGGCAATCCGTACGCTTACCTCTTTCTCCATTCTCTGCCTACTATGTAGGCTTAACCATCCAGACGCCTCGTTAGGGTGTCCGGACGGTCTACTGTTCACAACACCAAAATTTCTCCCTCAAAATTTCTCTGCCTCCGTTACAGCACAAACCATCCGGACGGCTGTTTAGGGTGTCCGGACGGCTTGTGTTTTCCAGCAACCCAGTTTTTCTCAATTTTATTTTCCGTCTCGATCCAAGCTTCGATTTGATATATTATGGGCTCGAAACGGACATGTATACAAAAAGTTATGGCCTATTTACCGAACCTAGCTCGAAACTATTTTTCCTTGATTCCGTACTTCACGGATCATCCGTAATTTGACTTAACTTGGGTCGGGGTTTCACATCCTCCCGCCCTTAAAGAAATTTCGTCTCGAAATTTAACTACACACATACCTGAATCCTCAAACAACTCTGGATACTTCTCCTTCATTCTGGATTCCAACTCCCAAGTTGCTTCTTCAACTCCATGATACATCCACATCACTTTTACTAATGGAATCACACTCGATCTCGTCACTTTGTTCTGTTGGTCTAGAATCTTCACCGGGTGAAGAGTGTAACTCTCATCTTCCTCAACTTCTAAGGTAGTCCAATCTATCACATGCGACGGATCCGGCTCATATTTTCGAAGCATGGATACATGGAATACATTGTGAACCTTCTCAAGCTTCGGTGGAAGTGCCAAACGGTACGCCACCGGTCCAACCGTCTCCAAAATCTCAAATGGCCCCACAAATCTCGGTGCCAACTTCCCATGTTTGCTATACCTCTGAATCCCCCATCTCGAACTAACCTTCAAGAAAACCTTATCGCCTACAGCGAACTCCAAAGGTCTCCTCCTCCGGTTAGCATAAGACTTTTGTCGGCTCTGCGCGGTGATCAACCGCTTCTGGATCTCATCAACTCTCTCGTGCTTCTTTAACCATCTCCGGTCCTAAAACAACTTTCTCACCAACCTCCCGTAGAGCGCCTCGTAAGGTGCCATTCCGATACTACTCTGAAAAGAGTTGTTATATACAAACTCCGCCAGATGTAAGTATCGATCCCAACTTCCTCCACAGTCCACAACACATGCCCGCAGCATATCCTCCAAAATTTGTATAGTTCTCTCACTCTGTCCATCACTCTGAGGATGATAAGCTGTAGAAAAATCCAACTTCGTTCCCAACGCTTCTTGCAAACTACTCCAGAATCTACCTGTGAACCGCGGGTCTCGGTTTGACACGATAGACAATGGTACACCGTGAATCCTCACAATCTCCTTCACATACAACGAGCTCAAGGATTCCAATGAATCCGTCTTGTTCATTGGTAGAAAATGAGCAGACTTAGTCAACCTGTCCAACACCACCCAAACCGCATCATGCCGTTTCTGAGTCATTGGCAAAGCCGTCACAAAATCCATTGTGATCCTCTCCCACTTCCATTCCGCTACTGGCAATGGTTGCAACAACCCTGCTGGTCTTTGATGTTCTGCCTTCACTTGCTGACAAGTTAGACATTTTACCACAAACTTAGCCACATCGCCTTTCATACCTCTCCACCAGAAACTTCGTTTCAAGTCTCGGTACATCTTTGTACCCCCGGGATGCATGGCAAACCACGAATGGTGTGCCTCCTTCAGAATCTCTGCCTCAACTCATCATCATCGGGAACCACTAGTCTTCCCACATACCGTACTCCCCCATCATTCCCTCGAACCCATCCCGAATTATCCTCAATCACATCGAAAGTCGGATCTCCGTTCTGCGCATCTATGACCTTTTGCACCATCTTCGGTCTCGAAGTCAGACAACTCAAATACACCCTATCTTCCTGCTCTCGCAACTCCAATCCGAACTGATTGATTGTCTCCACAATCTCCCACTCATGCATGAATAAGTTAGCAACCTTCTGCTTCCTACTCAATGCATCCGCAACCACATTCGCTTTACTAGGACGGTATTGCAAATTAAAATCAAAATCCTCCAAGTACTCCATCCACCGCCTTTGCCGTAAGTTCAACTCTTTTTAGGTGAATAGGTACTTGAGGCTTTTGTGATCCGAGAACACCTCAAACGTCTCTCCGTAGAGATAGTACCTCCACTGCTTAAGAGAAAATACCACTGTCGCCAACTCCAGATCATGCACTGAATAATTCCTCTCATGTGTCTTCAGCAACCTCGAACCATACTCTATCACTCGGCCCTGTTGCATCAACACACAACCCAACCCGACTCCAGATGTATCGCAATACACCTGGTAGCCAACATTCCTCTCCGGAACTACTAACACTGGAGGTGTTATCAACCTCTTCTTCAACTCTTCAAACGCGGCCTCTCAGTCGTCTGTCCACACAAATGGTGTACCCTTCTTCGTGAGCTACGTCATCGGCGAAGCAACTCTTGAGAAGTCCTCAATAAACCTCCGGTAGTAACCTGCCAACCCTAGGAAACTCCGGATCTCAGTCACATTCTTCGGTCTCTCCCAATTCAAAACCGACTCAACTTTGGAGTAATCAATCGATATGCCCTCTTGAGTAGTGACATGGCCTAGGAACTTCACTTCCGTGGCCCAAAATTCACACTTACTCAATTTAGCATACAGCTGATTCTCCCTCAACGTCTGTAATACCACTCTCAAGTGTGCCTCATGCTCTTCCTCTGTAGGAGAATAGATCAAAATATCATCAATAAACACAACTACAAACTTGTCCAAAAACGGTCGAAGAACCCTTTGCATTAGGTCCATGAATACCACCGGGGCATTTTTCAACCCAAACGACATCACAAGGAACTCATAATGACCATAACGTGTCCTAAAAGCCGTCTTTTGGACATCGCCATCTTTAATTCTCAGCTGATGATAACCCGACCTCAAATCAATCTTAGAGAAATGCCTAGCACCTCTCAATTGGTCAAACAAATCATTGATCCTAGGCAACGGATACTTATTCCTCACAGTAACCTTATTCAATTGCCTACAATCAATACACATCCTCAAACTTTCGTCTTTCTTCTTGACGAACAACACCGGTGCTCCCCACGGGGACACACTTGGTCTAATGAACCCCAAGTCTAGCAACTCTTCTAGTTGAGTACTTAACTCTTTCAACTCTGCTGGAGCCATCCGATACGGCGGAATCGAAATTGGTTTGACGTTCGGATGCAACTCAATAGCAAAGTCAATTTCCCTCTTCGGAGGTAATCCCGGCAACTCTTCCGGAAATACATCCGTAAACTCCTCCACTATCAATATCGGTGTAGCTACATCGCCCTTAGGCGCCGAAGTCACTAAACTCGCAACTTTACAATCTTGGTACGAAGGATTATCCATGAAATGTGGGCATGGAATCCCCTTCGATCCCCTCAACTGAATTACTCCTCCCTCGGGTACTCTAAGAGTAATCTTCCTCTCCCAGAAGTCAAGCAATCCTTGGTGCTTTGTCAACCAATCAACTCTAAGAATCACATCAAAATCCTGGAAATCTAGTACATACAAGTCGGCTTTCAGAGATATTTCTCCAAATCGACACTCACATCCGAACACTACCCCCTCTAATGTGGTGAAATATCCGAATGGTGAGGATACCGTGAACATTCGTCTTATTGGCGAAATCTCCACCACTAGTGCGTGTGCTAACGAACTAGTAATGAAAGATGAGGTCGCCCCAGAATCAAACAAGACTCTTGCCCAACAATTAGAAATCAAGAAGGTACCTCCAATGAAATTTGGATGCTCCTGCGCCTCCTGATGACCCAATGCATAGACACGTCCCTCTGTCAGTGCATTCTGCTGCTGCTGTAGCTGACGAGTCCCACCCCGCCCCCTTCCTCCTGAAGGAACATTGGAAAGAAGAGCCGGAGGCGGTACTCCCGGTATGCTCTGCTGCTGTGCTCTCTGGTTGCCCTTCGGACACTCACTCTTTCTGTGACCCAACTTGCCACACCCAAAGCACTTAAACCCAGGAAGCTTGCACTCACTTGCCTTATGCCCCTCTTTTCCACACTTGAAGCATGTTATCTTACTCCATTGTGGCCTTGGACCCTTGCCTCAGTCCCCTCTCGGTTGACGAAAATCCGTTCTCGGTTTCTTGTGGCTACTACCACCACCACTACTACCCTCACTCACTGGACGCTTCCTCTGAGCTTCACTTTTCTCACTCAACTCAAAATCGAGAGCCATCTCCACTTTGTCTTGATATGTCACCACCCTAGTGGCCATCACCATCCTACCAAGACTGGGAAGCAACCCATCTCGGTACCTCACTGCCATCTTCACATCAGTTGGAGCAAACTCCTTCCCATACCGGTATAACTCCTCAAACTGCTTGGTGTACTGAGACACCTCATCTCTGATGTCTGCAACAAATCTAGAAACTGTTTGGCCTTCTCCGTTTGTAGAGGCCTTGGCACAAACTTATGCATAAACAGCTGCTCAAACGAAGTCCAAGTCAGCTCATTCCGTCTCTGACCCATGGACGTCCACCATTCGCCGCACCACTCAAGTAGTAGAACACAAACTTCACCCGTCTCTCATCGGGTATCTCAAGAGTGTCCATCCTCATACTCAGCTGATTGAACCACTCCTCCGCCCCCACACCCGTTCCATCTCCAAAAAAGGTTGGAGAAGTAGTCCTCCTCAATTGGTCCACCTCATACATCCCTCTCCCAGCTCTAGGTACTGCGGCTACCTCAGTTGTAGCCTCTGGTACAACTCCCTCTGTATGGGTGCTAGTTGCACCCATCGCTTGTGCCACAGCTTGTGCTATGGTCTGCGCCTGTGTCTGCACCATACTCATCATGAAGCTAGCAAGACCCTCCATCGTCACTGGTTGCCCCCTATAGTAACAGGAGCAACCTGCACCATAGGTGGTGCCTGCTGTACTACATCATCAGTCGGTAGTCCCTCTTGAACTATCTCCTCATCTCTCACATCAGGGTCTACTCTCGGAACTGAACCCTCGGTACTCGGTGGCGTCTAGCCACTCGCCCCGCACTTTTACCACGACCTCTACCTCGGCCTCTACCTGTCCCTCGTTGGCCTCCGCCACGAGGTACCTCAACTGTACTATCAGATCGCACAGTCCTACGAGTATTCATCTGCATGGCAACAGATAATACTATTTAATACACTACTCAAACGAGGATTTAAGGGGAAATGAAAACATACCGGATCAGCAGCAGTAGTGACATAGCCTGGAATGTACTACTCTACAACTAGGACCCAACACCCCAGATCCTATAAAGAGCCGTAAACCTCGCTCTGATACCAAAATGTCATGCCCCGTTTACGGAGAAGCGACTGGGTGCTCTCTCCGCACCCTTCCTAGATCACAAGTATGAACATCCGGGATCAACCGAAAATCCGGCGGCACCTCCCGTATATCGGAGAGTGCCCACCTAGATCAGAAACGCAGCAACAACAACATCACACTAGCAACCTAGCAAACATAGGCCTTGGGCCTCAAGCACATGCAATCCTGACCCTAGGCCTCAGGCCATCAACTACCAGCATGCACAAACTGATGGCATCACATATAAACCTACACACAGATTCATGTATTATCAAATATAACCATAAATCAACATCCACATCAACATGCAAGCACAACCGTGCCAAATGGTTATATTCTCACAACTTAGATATACTACATACACCCACATGCATAGAGTATATCTCTAGCACCCCATCCTACCCAGGGCCATCCATGTCACGTCCCGCTCACCGATCCGCACCACCGGTACCCGTACCGGTATCTCCTGTGGAGGGAAGAAAGTAAAGGAGTGAGCTAGAAGCTCAGTAGGGTAAAGAAATAAACATTGATATAGGCAGAACCAAAAGGAAGTAATGCATCAATATGTACCTACCACATGAACGTATACTCAACAAATTCACATCAAAATTTATCCGGATAAACCCTTTCGGAGCACAACAACCACAATATTATTGCAACTCAATGTAATATTGCACGGGAGCAAGCTCACCATTACCAACCACTCCTAGGATCATCCGGTTACGTGAACCTATCACGCCCGCACCCCACAAGACAAGTCACTCTCGACCCTACCCCTGGTGCGTTACCCCACATGGGGTTCACATGACTTGGTGGTAACAACGTTCACCTTGCCATCCTCCCATGTGGCTTTCAAGTAACCTAAAGGTTCCCGAGTCCATACCCGAGTCCCTCATGCATCTCTAATGCATTATGACATGTCATGCCGAATAAATAAGTATATATGAATATCCTATATATCTTACATAACTACCATGATGCATGAACGGAAAATCACAATGTGTCCGTAAATGACGGAACACACAATCGGGTCATGCAACATTCAACAACTAGCAACAATCCACACAAAGCTCGTTTCCCCTTAGAAGCAATTAAGGTGGAAACACAAACAACAACGACCAATGAAGAATAGAAACGCTATTTAGGCAACAATAACGAATGTTAAATAGAAAGGTTGGAAATCCCCTACCTCGTTCCGAGCTAACACACAAATTCTTAAATTTAGGGTTTTAACCCTTGGTTCTCCCAACCTATCGATTCACATCAAATTGAACTCATATAATTAATCCAAAAATTCCACATTATCATATCAATCACAATTTAATCAACAAAATTATAGACACTTACTTTCTCTCTCTAGAAATTCTTCTAAAAATCTTCAATCTCAACCCAAGCTCAAATCTACTCCAAATCACAAACCAATCTACATATACATCCAAAATCAACCTATCATCAACATATCTAAAGCATAGATAGAGCTCATCTCCCTAAGAATCAAACGAATCTAAGAAAAACCTAGAATTTCAAAAACTATGGAAAACTTACCAACACTCCAAAATCCACCTTGAATCTTCCTTGATAAGCTTCAAGAGTCTCCAATTCACAATCTCCAAGCCAATCTCTTGCTAAAACCTCCTTCTCTCTCTTCTTCTCTCTCTCTTTCTCTCCAGTAGGCTTCTCCAAGAAATAATATGCAGGAATTATCTAAAACTGAGCTTAAAAACTGATTTCCCGATAGTCGTCCGGACGCTTACCTCTTTCTCCATTCTCTGCCTACTTTGTAGGCTTAACCGTCCGGATGGTCTACTGTTCACAGCACCAAAATTTCTCCCTCAAAATTTCTCTGCCTCTGTTACAGCACAAACCGTTCGGAAGGCTGCTTAGGGTGTCCAGACGGCTTGTGTTTTCCAGCAACCTAGTTTTTCTCAAATTTATTTTCCGTCTCGGTCCAAGCTTCGATTTGATATATTATGGGCTCGAAACGGACATGTATACAAAAAGTATTTTTCACGGATTCCGTACTTCACGGATCATCCGTAATTTGACTCAACTTAAATTTTTGGGTCAGGGTTTCACAAAGCCTATAGTCTTAAAATTTGCATAAAATAACAATAAAAAGTGT
This sequence comes from Euonymus europaeus, assembly GCA_963580455.1. Classification (NCBI taxonomy): domain Eukaryota; kingdom Viridiplantae; phylum Streptophyta; class Magnoliopsida; order Celastrales; family Celastraceae; genus Euonymus; species Euonymus europaeus. The sequence goes on from OY756969.1 coordinate 11,829,462, forward strand.
ACACTGGCCAACTTTTATGTTTCAAAAGTACTCAATTCTCTCGATGGAGGAGCTTTCATCAGTTTTGTCTATTTGAGAACGAAAGTTGGTCTTTTTGACAACGAAATGATCTACGAAGCGTATACTGTTATGTCGTTAGTAACAATTTAAAATATACTTACAAATATACAATTAATATATAGTGAACAAGTAAGAGTCGATCCCACAAGGAGTGATGCTAATAGATATATAATCTAACACTTGAATATAATTGATACAATTATAAAAGGGGGAAGGGGGGGGTTAAATCTTGTAATAGATAAAAATTAAGACAAAGAAATTGACGTTGAGAACAAGAATGAGAACTGATATTAATGAAAACAATAGCTAAGACTCACAATCCACCACAAAACATTCAAACAATTTATAAGAAATAATAGACTAACAATTTTAACAAGCATATGATGACAACATTCACAACAAGGTCATGGCCAAACTCAAGTTGCATGATTCTTAATCGAAATCTAGCATGGCGTTTGCATCAATCAACAATCAAGAATCCAATAAGAGCAAAGAGAATATGAATGTCACAAGAATCCTAATACATGGTATTTGTACTTAGGTATTCAAGAATTGATTTTTCATAATTCATTTTCAACTGAATTATATGTTGCAAGAAAGAACATATTTAACAAGGCAATTGACCATGTTCTACAACAATTAATTCTAATACATGCTTCAAAGTTAGCTACTCAAAGAAACACAATACTAGAACTCACATAACATGGAAAAATCAAAATCATCATGCTTGTAGAAATTGAAATCCACACAACTTATAAAATTGAAAGCATGCTTAGGGCTTCAAGACAAGCCCTAACTAACAAGAGTTTAGTTATACATAACCAAATAAAACATGAAACATAAAAACATAATTACAAACACAAGCCTTGTTTTCTTCTTTTCCTTCTCCTCTTTTTGCTTCCACTCCTTCTCCAAGCTCCCTCCTAGCTCCCTTCTTCTACTCCTTCTCCTCTCTATTTATAGAGAAAATGAGCACATAATGGAGGAGTTAGTGCCAACTTTTGGTGGTGGATTGTCCATCAAATTCATGTGGTGGATTGTCCACTCTTTGAATGGAAATGGTATCATCAATGACATCAACTTCCAATTTACACACTAATCTTGTAACTTAATTCTGGACCTAAACGAAGCCTATTATAAACTCAAACCCTTCATCAATATTGTAGATAAAAATGTGTAGATAATTATGGGCTTTTGAATCACTCAATTTGGACATCAGAAGCTCAAGTTATGGGCTTCTAAAGGTCTGGTCTTCAAACAGAAATTCTGCTTCGGATATAACTTCCAAACTTGACTTCGAGGCAACCTTTAGAGGCCCAAACGAACTCCGATTTTTGTGAACCAGCACTTCCTACAAAGCTTGAAGTGTCCTCTAAAACTTTTCTGAAGATCAAATCTCATTCGGACAGCTCTTACTACCTCTTAACCTGCAAAACATCCAAGAAGATCTTAAGTACAATAATCTTGAAAATTCAGCTTTAAGCACAATTTCTTGGCATTGCTTTGGTAGTATTTTATCATTTTAAAAACGTATATTATGGCACTTATCACAACCCCCAACCAGCTTATTGCTAGTCCCTAGTAATTAAAGCGTAAAAATGTTATGAGAAATGATTAAAAGTAACAATACTAGAACAAAAGGTAAGAGATCACAACTTCCAACACTTGTGTGTGTGTGCTAAGCCAAAACCTTCATACCACAATCCATAATGCATATAACCTCAAAATATTATCCAAGTAAAAGCCTCAACTCCATATTCTCACAGGGTAGAGAAGGATTTCTGTGCTATGAATTTCTCTCGTGGAGTTGGAAAATAGATATGCACTCAGAAGAAAAGTCAATTTAAGGACAAACAAATAAACAAACATTGATCAAATGATAGGTGTATTAGCTGTCTAGAACTTCCACCAGTCTTACCACAAACCTGCTTTGGAATTCTATTGATCAAAATTTGTTCAATTGACAAACTAATAGGAAAACTTATCTACTGACAAATGACGAATGCACATAACAATTTTTTTCTTTTTTCTTTCTTTTTTTTTCTTTTTCTTTCTTTTTTCTGTCTCGAATTCATAATCTCAAATTCATAATATAGAACATCTCAAACAAAGGCCCAGTAAAATTACAACATTGTTCTCAAACATTGATCAATATCATCCTCAGCATTCATCCAATCATTCCACAAACCATGTAATGGTGTTCATTGACAGCAATTATCCATTTCAAGAGATCAATGCAAGTTCATAAGTTGTTTACTCATTTCTCTCCACTCATTTGTGCTTTAACCAGAAAATATTCTCAGTCATATGCATCATCATCCATCTTACCACAAGGCTTAGTATTTGTGGACAAAAGTGTGTTAAAAGTTGCTTTCTAATCCAGATAGAAAAATTGACTCAAACTAATTGTACCAATACCAAAACATCAAAGTGCATGAATATGCCACCACCCCAACCTAAACGAAACATTGTCCACAATGTGAAAATGACGAAGTATGGAAAAGCAATGCAATGCAAAGAAACAGAGGATAGAACAATACAACCTGAGGTGGAAGATGCTCGGACAATGGTGGAAGGAGAAGAGGGTTAGCGCTGCACCATGTCCATGAGGACATTTAGCATGTGTTCCAGCCGCTGTTGTCCATCCTCCAACCTATGCAGGCGGGCTAAGATATCGTGAATGTGGCCAGTCGAAGGTAGTGCAGCAGCAGAAGAGTCAGACGCTTCCAGTGGTAAAGCAACTGGACATCGCTGTGTTCGTTGTCTGCGAGCATTGGAACACATGTGACTAGTACTCTGCCGCCAAGTAGAGTTCTCCAAAACAGTCACCGGATAATTGGAAGTTGTCTGACTGGGAGGTGGGAGAATGCCCATACTAAAAAGCAACCGCGTGATGAGTCTCGGGGAAAATAATCTCCCGACCTTGGTTTTTTGTTTCTCCACAAGGGTCTTTCGCCTTAAGAATGCTCTCAAGGTAAAGCCGGCCAATATCAAACCAGGCTCCGCGATACATGTAATACAGGGTAGAAAGTATGTTACCCTGGCGTTGTTGACTGTGTCCAATGGGGCAAAGGTTACTTCGGATGGCATCATCAAGCATCCACATCGTGGACGACAAATAAGAGCGGCGTGTAGAAGCAGCATTATTCGGATCGTGTCGCCCTTGACACAGATCATCAATCATCTCTTAATGGGAAATAGAGATCGGCGCTTGAAAACCTACAGCGACGTCAGCGGTAGGTGGATAGCCTAAACATGAGCAAATATTCGCTGTCGTGAATCGAAGCCGAAGACCAGGGATGTCAACCTGATACACTGGTTGAGTGCCAGAAGAGTGGGGTATCTTGAGAAGAGTATGGTAAAAGGAGCGAACGATGTGAGGATACACCGGGAATTCGTCTTTTGGATCAGGATCGACCAAGAATAGCAGAGAATGGTCACGGAGGTAGCTCATGGCCCATCGGTTGGCAGAATCGTTCAGGATTTTGGAATCGATTCGACGTTCTGGCATGATTGTAGCTCTGGCGAATAAGTCTACCGTCTCAACGGCATCACGGGGGCTGCGCGACATACTGTGAAGGAGGAAGAGAAAGATGATCAGAAAAAACAAGAATAATAAAGGGAGAGTTGAAAATCAGGAAGAAACAGAGTGTGCGAAGAGAAGACAATTAGGGTTTTTTTTTTATCATCGGTGAAGAAGATATAAACAATTATATCACTAATTACACCAGAGAAATTCCCAGGAAAGATTGGAGGGACACAGTGGTCCACTTAAATACCAAACTCCTTAGACAGAATTTTCCTAGACATGGAATTAGTAGCATAATATATCATACTATCTTACCCGATCAAAATATATATTGCGGAAGCAATCCCAAATATATAAATATAAATAGATATACTATATTTTTTAAACCAATGCACATGCACAAGTAAGGTAACAGAGGCTCATTCCAGTGACTTATGTGCTAACGCCATCGAGTGTTTTCCTTCGGCCTATCAGGAGACCACAGCTTTTGTCCACTGGATCAAAATGTAAACCTTCAGGTCTTATACTAATGACAATACCGTCATGAGATGCTCTCCCTCCCAGCTGCCCTATAAGTAAACATTTGAAGATCCAAACCACATTAAACTGGTGGAGAAAACTCACACCGTAGACATATGGGCGCAATCAAGCCCCACGCACACAAAAGTGTACAGTGACCACCTCAAGGTGAAAGTAAAAGTGAATATGCTAAGAAAATGTGCAACTGAACTAAATGCTTGATTGAACACGCAAAGATAATGAGAAAGAAATATAGGTTGCCTCCCATAAGCGCTAAATTTAGCATCGTCAGCCAGACGAAATAGCGTATCAAGTGAGTGGAACAGGATCAGAGAGCCTTAAATTTTCATCAAGATGTTCTGTTGCTGGCTCTAAATAGTGCTTGAGACGATGACCATTCACTTTAAAAATATTTCCCGTCTGTGGGTGTTGAAGATTCACTGCACCATGTGAAAAAACATGAGTAATAAGGAATGGACCATACCATCGTGAACGGAGCTTACTTGGGAATAGTCGGAGACGTGAGTTATATAATAAGACTTTCTGCCCAGGTTCAAAATGTTTTCTCAAAATGGTCTTATCATGATAGGCCTTGGTCTTCTCCTTGTATATTTTAGAGCTCTCATAGGCTTCATTTCGAAGGTCTTCCAACTCACTCAACTGCAACTTTCTTTGCCCTCCTGCAGCCTTCATCTCAAAATTGTACTGTTTGATAGCCCAATATGCTTTGTGCTCTAATTCGACTAGTAAGTGGCAGGGTTTGCCAAAAACCAACCTGTATGGTGACATTCCAATCGGAGTTTTGTAGGCTGTACGATAAGCCCATAGAGCATCAATGAGACGATCAGACCAATCCTTGCGTGAGGAGCTCACAGTCTTCTCCAATATCTGCTTAATTTCCCTATTACAGATTTCAGCTTGTCCGCTTGTCTGTGGATGATATGGCGTGGACACCTTATGTTTGACTCCGTACTTTTGCAATAGTGCTACAAAAAGTTTATTATTGAAATGGGACCCTCCATCACTAATGATCGCCCTGGGTGTTCCAAATCTTGCAAATATATTTTCTTTAAGGAATCTGAGAACAACTCGAGAATCATTAGTCTTGGATGGAACTGCTTCCACCCATTTTGAAACATAATCCACAGCAAGTACGATATATAAATAACCTTTAGATGAAGGAAAAGGTCCCATGAAATCAATACCCCAAACATAAAAAATTTCAACTATTAGAATAGGTGATAAAGGCATCTGATTCCTAGATGAAAGATTACCTAACCGCTGACACAAGTAGAGCAGAAAGTATATGCATCTTTAAACAAACTCGGCCAATGAAATCCACATTGCAATACTTTCAAAGCATCTTCTTTGGACCAGAATGTCCTCCACAAGCATATGAATGACAAAACATGAGTATGGATTGAAATTCTGATTCTGGCACACACCGTCTGATGATTTGGTCAGAACACCATTTGAAAAGGTATGGATCATCCCATATGTAATACTTTGATGTCGTCACGAGCTTATCCTTGTAAGTTCTTGGCACATTTCCTGGAAGATCACCTGTAACAAGGTAATTGACAATGTCAGCATGCCATGGTGTAGAAATAGATAAAGATAATAATTGCTCATCAGGAAAATTCTCATTTAGAGGCAAAGAGTCTTCTTCGGTCACTGAATTGTTCACCAAACGGCTGAGGTGATCGGCCACTACATTCTCGGATCCTTTTTTGTCCTTAATCTCCAGATCGAACTCTTGAAGTAATAGAATCCATCTAATCAAGAGAGGCTTCGCATCCTTCTTTTGAAGAAGGTACCTAAGAGCTGCATGATCAGAAAATACAATTACTTTAGTGCCAATCAAATATGCACGAAATTTTTCTAAAGCAAAAATAACAGAAAGGTGCTCATTCTCTGTAGTGGAGTAGTTTAATTGGGCATCATTGAGTGTTCTACTGGCATAGTAGATAACATGAGGTACTTTATTTACTCGTTGTCCCAAAACTGCTCCTACAGCATAATCGGAAGCATCGCGCATTAGTTCAAAAGGAAGGCTCCAATTGGGAGGCATCATGATCGGTGCTGACGTAAGAAGGAGTTTAAGCTTGTTAAAAGCTATCAAACATGTCTCATCAAACTCAAATGTCACATCCTTGGATAGTAAGTTACACAATGGCTTAGCTATCTTGGAGAAATCCTTTATGAACCTCCTGTAGAAACCTGCATGTCCAAGGAAAGATCTTATTTCCTTAACTGTAGATGGAGGTGGAAGATTACTTACCAGATCCACTTTTGCTTTGTCAACTTCTATTCCCTTGCTAGAGATGATATGACCAAGTACAATTCCTTGTTGTACCATAAAATGACATTTTTCCCAGTTTAAAACTAGATTGCATTCTTGGCATCTTTCCAAGACCAAAGCGAGGTTATGAAGGCATTTATCAAAAGATGAACCAAATACACTAAAATCATCCATAAATACCTCAATAATGTGCTCCACCATATCTAAAAATATGCTCATCATACACCTTTGAAAAGTACCTGGAGCATTGCAAAGACCAAAAGGCATGCGTCTGTAGGCGAATGTACCATATGGACAAGTAAATGTCGTCTTGTCTTGATCTTCTGGTGCTATCGCAATCTGATTGTAGCCCGAATATCCATCAAGAAAACAATAATGGCTATGACCTGCAAGACGTTCCAACATTTGATCAATAAAAGGTAGTGGAAAATGATCTTTTCTGGTACCTGAATTAAGCTTTCTGTAGTCAATGCAAACACGCCATCCTGTTTGAACTCGTGTGGGAACCAACTCATTATCTTCATTAAGGACTACTGTAACTCCAGATTTTTTAGGAACCACTTTTACCGGACTAACCCATTTGCTATCAGAGATAGGGTAAATGACGCCAACATCTAGCAATTTGAGTACTTCTTTTAGCACCACCTCCTTCATTATTGGGTTAAGTCTGCGTTGGGCATCTCTTGTTGGTTTTGTTCCCTCCTCTAGTAGTATTCGATGCATACATCTAGAGGGACTGATTCCTTTGATATCAGCAATACTCCATCCGATTGATGTTTTATGCTCTTTTAGTACCCTCAACAATTTCTCTTCTTCTTCAATGCTTAGGTCAGACGCAATGATTACTGGCAATGTACTTTCTTCGCCCACATACGCGTACTTCAAATGCTTTGGTAGTTCCTTCAACTCCAATTGAGGTGCCTGCACAACAGATGGTACAAGTTTTGTCTTAGGCACTGGTAAAGGCTCAAAGGCAGAAATATACATACCTAAAGAAGGTAAGGCTTCAAGGCGAGCTAAGAATTTGCTAGCTTGTTTATCCTCATCGATGGTTCCAAAGTCATGAATTAAAACTTTTTCCACAATATCTCGACCACAACTTTCATTGAACACCTGTTGACAAATTGTATCTAACGCATCTAAGTGAAAACAGTAATGTTCATCACTTGTTAATTTGAGTGCTCCAAATACCTTGTACTCAATCGTTTGTCCCTGCACATTCATAGTTAGTGTACCCTTTTGAACATCAATTTTGGTACCTGAATTGGTCATGAATGGACGACCAAGAATTAAGGTTAATTTTACTTCTGACAAAGGAATCGGCTCCATCTCCAATACTAGAAAATCAGCAGGTAAGATTAATCCGTCAACTTTGACTAAGACATCTTCCAGAATACCCCTAGGGTATTTGATTGATCTATCTGCCAACTGGATGCTCACAGAGGTCACCTTTAGTTCCCCTATATTCAAAGATTCAAAAACAGAAAAGGCATTAGATTGACAGATGCACCTAAGTCAAGAAGAGCTTTCTCAAACCTGTGACCCCCAATGATACAAGGGATAGTAAAACTGCCCGGATCTTTTAGCTTGGGAGGGAGTTTGCTTTGTAGAACAGTTGAAACTTCCTCAGAAACCTTAATCGTTTCAAACTCTTTGAACTTCCTCTTATTTGTGCACAAATCCTTGAGGAACTTTGCATATTTTGGCATTTGTTTGATGGCATCTAAAAGAGGAATGTTAATCTCCACCTTCTTGAAAGTATCCAAGATTCCTTGCATTGGATCTTCTTTCTTTGATTTCTGCAATCTGCTACGAAAAGGAGCATGTAAAGAAATATAATTTGGAAGGTTAGAGTTAACCTGAAGGTTTGGCGTTTCCTGGAAAGGAGTAGCACTGCTGCTAGAATTTGGATCTAGAACGTCTGGATTCTTCAAGGTTCTTCTCTTGTTCTGGCACGCTCATTTTTCCAATTGTTTTCCCTCCCCTCAGAGTGATTGCTTTAGCATGTTCATTAATCTTAGGGTTGACAACAACTTGGCCAGGAAGCTTTCCAGGTTCTCTTTGATTTAATGCAGTGGCTAACTGTCCCATTTGTTGTTCCAAATTTGCAATGGCGTTATCAATTTTCTGCATGAATGCTTGAGTGCTCTGTGCCATAGATGTAAACATATCTTCAAGTGATGGTTTCGGAGGCTACACTTGAACCCGATGTTGTGGTAATTGAGCAAAAGGTTGTTGCATTGGTTGATTATTACTCCACCTAAAATTTGGATGATTCCTCCATCCTGGATTGTAGGTAGGAGCAAATGGATCATTCCTTGGCCTTTGCATTTGGTTTTGATTCGCATTTGGATAAGTACCGAATGCATTTATTTGTGCATCCAAGACCGCAACTTCATTTTGTGGACAACTTTCCATAGCATGTCCAGGTGTACTGCACACAGCACACACTTGAGAGCCTGGAACGATTAACTGCTTCACCATATTTGTCAAGTTTGCAATTTGGGCTTCCATGTTTGAACTTGATTGTGCTTCGTAGATTCCAGCCCTTTTCTGAGGTTCTCTCACTCTGTTGTAGCTCTATTGTTGAGAATTAGTTGACAGAGTTTCGAACATCTCCCTGGCTTGTCCGGCATTGTTATTCATCAATCCACCACCAGATTTGGCGTCCACCATTTTGCGATCTGAATCTAGCATCCCTTCATAAAAATATTGCATTAGTAGCCATTCTTGAATATTATGATGAGAACAAGAACTTAAGAGCCTCTTGTATCTCTCCCAATATTCGTGGAATGCTTCTCCATCATTTTGTTGGATGCTCACTATCTCTTTCCTTATTTTATTTGTCTTTTGAGCTGGAAATTTTTTTGTCAAGAACTTGTTTGCCAAATCTTTCCATGTTCTAATTGAAGCTCTTGGTAAAGAGTGAAGCCATGTCTTTGCTTGTTCCTTCAGACTAAATGGAAACAATCGCAAATTAACCTGCTCATCAGTTAAACCTCTTATTTTAATTGTGGAACAGACATCAGAGAATTCTTTAAGATGCATGTGAGGATCTTCTCCAGCATGGCCTAAGAACGTAGGCAACAAATGAATCATTCCTGACTTTAGTTCAAAGTTGTCTACAGTAGTCTGGGGATAGACAATGCATGAAGCTTGATCTGCTGCTCGAGGCACAGAGAAATCCTTAAGTGGCTTGTTCATGTTATCTGGTTCTTCTTCCATTTGAACTGGGGCTGTGGGACTTGTAGTTGGTGATGACAAAGGTGATCTCTCTGGAGTACGATGGTCTCTTTGACAAAATAAACGGATATCCGCTAATTTTTTGTTTAACGAAATGTCGTCACTCGATAAGTTCTCAAGATTTGAGCTGGACATTCATGTATCTGCAAAATAGGAAAAATAACAATATAAATGAACTACTTAGGTGGCGAGGCCAACCATGAACATAAATTAATATAGAGAAAATTTGGTGGATGGCAGTGCCAATCACAACCAGAGGATTAAAGGAGTTAGTTGACAATATATAAAAAGTTAGTATACAGAAGAAATAAAATGGGGCAGAAAAGGCCAACCATAAAAAAAATGATGTTAGTAAATATTAAGGCATATTAATAGGCGGTAGAACCAGCCATTAATATTAATAGATAGATACATATATCAACAATAGTAGGTGGTTGAACCAGCCATTAATAGAAAACAAAATGGGGCTTTAAGCCAACCACGTTAAATAATGACATGTAATGTAAAACCTTCCATGTAGGAGGTGCTAACAAAAAATAAATAAATAAATTATATACAAGAGTTAGATGACATTATATTAGATGTCACATCCCCGGCAACGGCGCCAAAAATTGTTATATCGTTAGTAACAATTTAAAATATACTTACAAATGTACAATTAATATATAGTGAACAAGTAAGAGTCGATCCCACAAGGAGTGATGCTAATAGATATATAATCTAACACTTGAATATAATTGATACAATTATAAAAGGGGGAAAGGGTGGGGGGGGAGGGTAAATATTGTAATAGATAAAAATTAAGACAAAGAAATTGACGTTGAGAACAAGAATGAGAATTGATATTAATGAAAACAATAGCTAAGACTCACAATCCACCACAAAACATTCAAACAATTTATAAGAAATAATAGACTAACAATTTTAACAAGCATATGATGACAACATTCACAACAAGGTCATGGCCAAACTCAAGTTGCATGATTCTCTCTTAATTGCATGTAAAGTGTACGGCGTCTACCTCATTACGTGTATTCTTAATCGAAATCTAGCATGACGTTTGCATCAATCAACAATCAAGAATCCAATAAGAGCAAAGAGAATATGAATGTCACAAGAATCCTAATACATGGTATTTGTACTTAGGTATTCAAGAATTGATTTTTCATAATTCATTTTCAACTGAATTATATGTTGCAAGAAAGAACATATTCAACAAGGAAATTGACCATGTTCTACAACAATTAATTCTAATACATGCTTCAAAGTTAGCTACTCAAAGAAACACAATACTAGAACTCACATAACATGAAAAAATCAAAATCATCATGCTTGTAGAAATTGAAATCCACACAACTTATAAAATTGAAAGCATGCTTAGGGCTTCAAGACAAGCCCTAACTAACAAGAGTTTAGTTATACATAACCAAATAAAACATGAAACATAAAAACATAATTACAAACACAAGCCTTGTTTTCTTCTTTTCCTTCTCCTCTTTTTGCTTCCACTCCTTCTCCAAGCTCCCTCCTAGCTCCCTTCTTCTACTCCTTCTCCTCTTTATTTATAGAGAAAATGAGCACATAGTGGAGGAGTTAGTGTCATCTTTTGGTGGTGGATTTTCCATCAAATTCGTGTGGTGGATTGTCCACTCTTTGAATGGAAATGGTATCATCAATGACATCAACTTCCAATTACACACTAATCTTGTAACTGCATTCTGGGCCTAAATAAAGCCTATTATGAACTCAAACCCTTCATCAATATTGTAGATAAAAATGTGTAGATAATTATGGGCTTTTGAATCACTCAATGTGGACATCAGAAGCTCAAGTTATGGGCTTCTAAAGGTCTGGTTTTCAAATAGAAATTCTTCTTCGGATATAACTTCCAAACTTGACTTCGAGGCAACCTTTAGAGGCCCAAACGAACTCCGATTTTTGTGAACGAGCACTTCTTACAAAGCTTGAAGTGTCCTCTAAAACTTTTCTGAAGATCAAATCTCATTCGGACAGCTCTTACTACCTCTTAACCTGCAAAACATCCAAGAAGATCTTAAGTACAATAATCTTGAAAATTCAGCTTTAAGCACAATTTCTTGGCATTGCTTTGGTAGTATTTTATCACTTTAAAAATGTATATTCTGGCACTTATCATATACTAGTAAATTTAGACATGAACCAACAATAAAAAGTGCACACTTATCAACTTTGATGGTTCGGAATTGCTCAATTATCACGATAAGGGTGCATTTAGAGGTTTCGTCCATTTGGGAATGAAAAATTGTCTTTTGGCAATGAAACAATCTACGGAGCCTATAGTCGAAAAATTGGACAGAAATAACAATAAAAGTGTACACCGCCAAGTTTGAAGGTTCGAAATTTCTCAACTCTTTCCATGGAGGAGCGTTTAACGGTATTGTCCATTTGAGATCGAAAATTGGTCTTTTTCACAACGAAACAATCAACGAACTGCATACTAGAAAATTTTGATGTAAAGAACCAATAAAAAGCCTGCACCTATCAACTTTGATGGTTCAGAATTGTTCAACTCTCTCCATGGAGGGGTCTTTAGTGGTTTTGTCCATTTGAGATAGAAAGTTGGACTTTTGACATCGAAAAAATCTAAGGAGCTTATAGTCATAAAATTTGACAGAAAATAACAATAAAAAGTGTACACCGACCAACTTTGATGGTTTGGAATCGCTCCACTCTCTCCATGGAGGAGCTTTTAACGGTTTTGTCCATTTGAGATCGAAAATTAGTCTTTTTACCAATGAAACAATCTACGATGTGTATACTAGTAAATTTTTATGTAAAGCAACAAGAAGGAGTGTATACTTATCAAATTTAATTGTTCGGAATTTCTCAATTCTTTCCACGGAGGGGCTTTTAGCGGTTTTATCCATTAGAGGTATAACGTCTTTCGGCATCAAAACAATCTAAGGACCAAAAACTAGTAAATTTTGACATAAAAAAACAATAAATAGTGTAAACCAACCAACTTTGACGGTTCGAAGATGCTCAACTCTCTCGATAGAGGTGATTTTTAACTGTAGTGTCCGATTGAGAACGAAGGTTGTTCTTTTGATAAGGGAACAATCTACGAGCGAATACAAGTGAATTTTGACATAAAACAACAATAAAAAGTGCACACCTATCAAATTTGATGGTTCGGAATTGCTCAACTCTCTCCATGGAGGGGCTTTTAGCGATTTTGTCAATTTGAGATTGAATGTTGGTCTTTTGGTATCAAAACAATATGCGGAGTCCAAAGTCGTAAAATTTGACATAAAATAACAGTAAAAGTGCACATCGACCAACTTTAATGGTTCGAAATTGCTCAATCCTCTTGATAGAGAAGCTTTTATCGATTTTATCCATTTGAGATCGAATGTTGGTATTTTTGACAACGAAACAATCTACAAAGCGTATACTAGTAAATTTGGACATAAAACAACAACAAAAAGTGCAGACTTATCAAATTTGATGGTTCGAATTTGCTCAACTCTCTCCATTGAGGGGCTTTGAGCGCTTTTGTCCATTTGTGATAGAAAGTTTATCTTTTAGCATCGAAACAATCTAAGGAGCCTATACTAGTAATCTTTGACATAAAATAACAATAAAAAGTGTACACCGACCAACTTTGATGGTTCAAAAGTGCTCAATGCTCCCGATAGACGAGCTTTTATCGGTTTTGTCTATTTGAGATCGAAAGTTGTTCTTTTTGACAATGAAACAATATACCAAGTGTATACTAGTAAATTTGGACATAAAGCAACCATAAAAATTGGACACCTATCCACTTTAATGGTTAGGAATTGCTCAACTCTGTCCATGGAGTGACTTTTAACGATTTTGTCCATTTGAGATAAAAAGTTGGTCTTTTGTCCATTTTAGTGGTTTTGACCATTTGAGATAGAAATTTGGAATTTTTGCATCGAAACAATCTAAGGATCTTATAGTCATAAAAATGAACATAAAATAAAAATAAAAAGTGTACACCGTCCAACTTTGATGGTTCAGAATTGCACAACTCTCTCAATGGAGTAGCTTCTAACAGTTTTGTCAAATTGAAATCAAAAATTAGTCTTTTTGACAACGAAACAATCAACAAAGTGTATACTATAAAAGTTTGATGTAAAACAACAATGAAAAGTGTACACCTATCAACTTTGACGGTTCGAAATTGCTCAACTCTCTCCATGGAAGGGCTTTTAGTGGTTTTGTCCATTTGAGATAGAAAGTTGGTCTTTTGGCATCGAAACAATCTAAGGAGCTTATAGTCATAAAATTTTACATAAAAGGACAATAAAAAGTGTACACCGACCGACTTTGATGGTTCAGAATCGCTCCACTCTCTCCATGGAGGAGCTTTTAACGGTTTTGTCCATTTGAGATCGAAAATAAGCCTTTTTTGCCAACGAAACAATCTACGAAGCGTATACTACTAAATTTTTATGTAAAGCAACAAGAAGAAGTGTACACCAATCAACTTTAATAGTTTGGAATTTCTCAACTCTTTCCATGGAGGGGCTTTTAGCGTTTTTGTCCATTTGAGATAGAAAGTTGGTATTTGGGCATCGAAATAATCTAAGGACCCTATACTAGTAAAATTTGAGAAAAAAGAACATTAAATAATGTAAACCAAGTAACTTTGATGGTTCGAAGATGCTTAACTCTCTCGATAGAGGTGGTTTTTAACGATAGTGTTCGATTGAGAACGAAGGTTGTTCTTTTGATAAGGGAACAATCTACGAAGCGAATATAAGTGAATTTGGACATAAAGCAACAATAAAAAGTGCACACCTATCAAATTTCATAGTTCGGAATTACTCAATTCTCTCTATAGAGGAGCTTTTAACGGTTTTGTCTATTTCGGAACGAAAGTTTGTTTTTTGGCAACAAACACTCTACGGAGTCTATAGTCGTAAAATTTGACATAAAATAACAATAAAAGTGTACAGTGACCAACTTTGATGGTTCGAAATTGCTCAATCCTCTCGATAGAAGAGCTTTTATCGTTTTTGTCCATTTGAGATCGAATGTTGGTCTTTTTGATAACGAAACAATCTACAAAGCGTATACTAGTAAATTTGGACATAAATCAACAATAAAAAGTGCACACTTATCAACTTTGCTGGTTTGGAATTGCTCAATTCTCACGATAGGGGTGCATTTGGTGGTTTCGTCCATTTGGGAATGAAAGTTGGTCTTTTGGTAACAAAACAATCAACAAAGCCTATAGTCTTAAAATTTACATAAAATAACAATAAAAAGTGTACACCGACCAACTTTGATGTTTCGAAAGTGCACATTTATAAACTTTGATGGTTCGGATTTGCTCAACTCTCTCCCCGTGGAGTGGCTTTTAACGGTTTTGTCCATTTGAGATAGAAAGTTGGTCTTTTGGCATCGAAACAATCTAAGGAGCCTATACAAGTAAAAATTTTCGCAAAAGAACAATAAAAAGTGTACACTGACCAACTTTAATGGTTCAGAATCGCTCAACTCTCTCCATGGAGCAGCTTTTAACGGTTTTGTTCATTTGAGATAGAAAATTAGTCTTTTTGCCAACGAAACAATCTACGAAGCATATACTAGTAAATTTTAATGTAAAGCAACAAGAAAAAGTGTACACCAATCAACTTTGATGGTTCGGAAATTCTCAACTCTTTCCATGGAGGGGCTTTTAGCGGTTTTGTCCATTTGAGATAGAAAGTTAGTCTTTTGGCATTGAAACAATCTAAGGAGCCTATACTAGTAAAATTTGACATAAAATAACAGCAAATAGTGTACACTAACCAACTTTGATGGTTCGAAGTTGCTCAACTCTCTCGTAGAGGTGGATTTTAACGGTAGTATCCAATTGAGAACGAAAATTGTTCTTTTGACAAGGGAACAATCTACGAAGTGTATAGTCTTAAACTTTGCATAAACTAACAATAAAAAGTGTACACCGACCAACATTGATGTTTTGAAAGTGGTCAATTCTCTCGATAGAGGAGCTTTCATTGGTTTTGTCCATTTGAGAACGAAAGTTGGTCTTTTTGACAACGAAACAATATACGAAACGTATACTAGTAAATTTGGATATAAAGCAACAATAAAAAGTGCACACTTATCAACTTTGATGGTTCGCAATTGCTCAATTCTCACGATAGGGGTGCATTTAGCGGTTTCATCCATTTGTGAACGAAAAATTGTCTTTTGGCAACGAAACAATCTACGGAGCCTATAGTCAAAAAATTGGACATAAAATAACAATAAAAAGTGTACACCAACCAAATTTGAAAGTTCGGAATTGCTCAACTCTCTCCATGGAGTAGCTTTTAACGGTTTTTTCCGTTTGAGATCGAAAATTGGTCTTTTTGACAACGAAACAATCAACGAAGTGTATACTAGAAAATTCTAATGTAAAGAAACAATAAAAAGTGTACACCTATCAACTTTGATTCTTCGAAACTGCTCAACTCTCTCCTTGGAGGGGCTTTTAGCGGTTTTGTCCATTTGAGATAGAAAGTTAGTATTTTCGTATCGAAACAATATAAGGAGCTTATAGTCATAAAATAACAACAAAAGTGTACACCGACCAACTTTAATGGTTCGGAATCGCTCAACTCTTTTCATGGAGGAGTTTTTAACGGTTTTGTCCATTTGGTATCGAAAATTAGTCTTTTTGCCAACGAAACAATCTACGAAGCGTATACTAGTAAATATTTATGTAAAGCAACAAGAATGAGTGTACACCTATCAACTTCAATGGTTTGGAATTTTTCAACTCTTTCTAGGGAGGGCTTTTAGCAGTTTTGTCCGTTTGAGATAGAAAGTTGGTCTTTTGGCATCGAAACAATCTAAGGACCCTATATTAGTAAAATTTGACATAAAAGAACAATAATAGTGTACACCAACCAACTTTGATGGTTCGAAGATGCTTAACTCTCTCGATAGATCGGTTTTTTACTGTAATGTCCGATTGAGAACGAAGGTTTTCCTTTTGACAAGGGAACAATATTCAAAGCAAATACAAGTGAATTTGGACATAAAACAAAAAAAAAGTGTACACTTATCATCTTTGATGGTTCGAAATTTCACAACTCTTTCCATGGAGGGGCTTTTAGTGGTTTTGTTCATTTGAGATCGAAAGTTCGATTTTAGGCATCGAAACAATCTAAGGAGCTTATAGTCATAAAATTTGATATAAATAACAATAAAAAGTGTACATCGACCAACTTTGATGGTTCAGAATCGCACAACTCTCTCAATGGAGTACTTTTAGCGGTTTTGTCCATTTGAGATCGAAAATTAGTCTTTTGACAACGCAACAATCTATGAAGCGTATACTAGTAAAGTTTGATGTAAAGCAACAAGAAAAAGCATACACCTATCAACTTTGATTGTTCAGAACTGTTCAGCTATCTCCATGGAGGGGCTTTTAGCGGTTTTGTCCATTTGAGATAGAAAGTTGGTATTTTGGTATCGAAACAATCTAAATAGCTTATAGTCATAAAATTTGACATAAAATAACAACAAAAGGTGTACACCGACCAACTTTGACGGTTCGAAATCGCTCAACTCTCTCCATGGAGGTACTTTTAACGGTTTTGTCAATTTGAGATCGAAAATTCGTCTTTTTGACAACGAAATCAACGAAGTGTATAGTAGAAATTTTTGATGTATAGCAACAATAAAACGCGTACACCGACCAACTTTGATGGTTCAAAATTGCTCAATGCTCTCGATAAAGGAGCTTTTATCGATTTTGCCCATTTGAAATCGAATGTTGGTCTTTTTGACAATGAAACAATCTACGAAGTGTATACTAGTAAAATTGGACATAAAACAACAATAAAAAGTGCACACTGATCAACTTTGATGGTTCAAATTGCTCAATTCTCTCGATAGAGGTTCTCTTAGCGGTTTTGTCCATTTGGGAATGAAAGTTGGTCTTTTTGTAATGAAACAAACAACAGAGCCTATAGTCCTAAAATTTGCATAAAATAACAATAAAAGTGTACACAGACCAACTTTGATGGTTCGAAATTGCTCAATCCTCTCGGTAGAGGAGCTTTTAATGGTTTTGTCCATTTGAGATCGAATGTTAGTCATTTTGACAACGAAACAATTTACGAAGCATATACTACTAAATTTGGACATAAAACAATAATAAAAAGTGCACACTCATCAACTTTGATGGTTCGGAATTGCTTAATTCTCTCGTTAGAGGTGCTTTTAGCGGTTTTGTCCATTTGGGAATGAAAGTTGATCTTTTGGCAACGAAACAATCAACGAAGCCTATAGTCCTAAAATTTAAATAAAATAACAATAAAAGTGTACACCGACCAACTTTGACGTTTCGAAAGTGCTCAATTCTCTCGATAGAGGAGGTTTTATCGGTTTTTTCCATTTGAGATCAAAAGTTGGTCTTTTTGACAATGAACTAATCTCTGAAGCGTATACTAGTAAATTTCGATATAAAATAACAATAAAAAGTGCACACTTATCAAGTTTGATGTTTCAGAATTGCCCAATTCCCTCGATAGAGGTGCTTTTAGCAGTTTTGTCCATTTCGGAACGAAGGTTGTTCTTTTGTCAATGGAACAATCTACAAAATGAATACAAGTGAATTTGGACATACAGCAACAACGAAAAGTGCACACCTATCAATTTTGATGGTTCGTAATTACTCAATTCTCTCCATGGAGAAGCTCTTAACAGTTTTATCCATTTCGAAATGAAAGTTTGTCTTTTGGCAACGAAACACGCTACGGAGTCTATATTCGTAAAATTTGACATAAAATAACAAAAAAAGTGTGCACCGTCCAACTTTGATGGTTCAAAATTTCTCAATCCTCTCGATAGAGGAGCTTTTATCGGTTTTGTCCATTGGAGATCGAATGTTGGTCTTTTTGACAACGAAACAATCTACAAGGCGTATACTACTAAAGTTGGACATAAAACAACAATAAAAAGTGCACACTTATCAACTTTGATGGTTAGGAATTTCTTAACTCTCTCCATGGAGTGGCTTTTAACGGTTTTGTCCATTTTAGATCGAAAATTGGTCTTTTGGCATCGAAAAGATCTAAGGAGCATATACTAGAAAATTTTGACATAAAAGAACAATATATAGTGTACACCGACCAACTTTGATGGTTCGAAGTCGCTCTACTTGCTCCTTGGAGGAGCTTTTAACGGTTTCGTCCATTTGAGCTTGAAAATTGGTCTTTTTGACAACGAAACAATCTACGAAGCGTAAACTAATAAGTTTTGATGTAAAGAAACAACAAAAGTGTACACCTATCGACTTTGATAGTTCGGAATTGCTCAACTCTCTTCATGGGGGGCTTTTAGCGGTTTTGTCAATTTGAGATAGAATGTTGGTATTTTATCATCAAAACAATCTAAGGAATAAAGTCATAAAATTTGACATAAACTAACAATAAAAATGTACACCGGCCAAGTTTGAAGGTTCGAAATCGCTCAAATCTTATCATCAAGGAGCTTTTACCGGTTTTGTCCATTTGAGATCGAAAATTAGTCTTTTTGCCATTGAAACAATCTACGAAACGTATACTACTAAATTTTTATGTAAAGAAACAAGAAAGAGTATACACCTATCAACATTTTTTATTGTTGTTTTATGTCCAAATTCACTTGTATTCGCTTCGTATATTGTTGCCTTGTCAAAAGAACAACCTTCGTTCTCAATTAGACACTACCGTTAAAAACAACCTCTATCGAGAGAGTTGAGCATCTTCGAACCATCCAATTTTGTTGGTTTACACTATTTATTGATGGTTTTGAATTAATCAACTCTTTCCATGGAAGGGCTTTTAGCGATTTTGTCCATTTGAGATAGAAAGTTGCTATTTTGGCATTGAAACAATCTAAGGAGCCTATTCTAGTAAATTTTGACATAAAACAACAATAAATAGTGTAAACCAACAAAATTGGATGGTTCGAAGATGCTCAACTCTCTCGATAGAGGTTGTTTTTAACGGTAGTGTCTAATTGAGAACGAAGGTTGTTCCTTTGACAAGGCAACAATCTACGAAGTGAATACAAGTGAATTTGGACATAAAACAACAATAAAAAGTGCACACCTATCAAATTTGATGGTTCAGAATTACTCAATTCTCTCCATGGAGGAGCTTTTAATGGTTTTGTCTATTTCATGAAAGTTTGTCTTTTGGCAACAAAACACTCTATGGAGTCTATAATCGTAAAATTTGACATAAAATAATAATAAAAGTGTACACCGACCAACTTTGATGGTTCGAAATCGCTCAATCCTCTCTATAGAAGAGCTTTTATCGGTTTTGTACATTTAAGATCGAATGTTAGTATTTTTGACAACAAAACAATCAACAAAGCGTATACTAGTAAATTTGGACATAAAACAACAATAAAAAGTGCACACTTATCAATTTTGATGGTTCCGAATTTCTTAATTCTCTCGATAGAGGAGCTTTTAGTGGTTTTGTTTATTCGGAAATGAAAGTTAGTCTTTTGATAACGAAACCCTCAACGGAGCCTATAGTCGTAAAATTTGCATAAAAGAACAATAAAAAGTGTACACCGACCAACTTTGATGGTTTGAAAGTGCTCAATTCTCTCGATAGAGGAGCTTTTAACGGTTTTGTCTATTTGAGATCGAAAGTTGTTCTTTTTAACAACGAAACAATCTACGAAGTGTATACTAGTAAATTTGGGAATAAAACAACAATAAAAAGCAGACACCTATCTACTTTGATGGTTATAAATTACTCAACTCTCTCAATGGAGTGACTTTTAACGGTTTTGTCAATTTGAGATAGAAAGTTGGTCTTTTGGCATCGAAACAAGCTAACGAGACTATACTAGTAAAATTTGCCATAAAAGAACTATAAATAGTGTACACCGACCAACTTTGATGGTTCCAAGTTTCTCCACTCGCTCCTTAGAGGAGCTTTTAACGGTTTTGTCAATTTGAGATCGAAAATTGGCCTTTTTGACAACAAAACAATCAACGAAGTGTATATTAGTAAATTTGTACATCAAACAACAATAAAAAAGTGTACATATAAACTTTGATGGTTCGAAATTGCTCAATTCTCTCGATAGAGATGCTTTTAGCGATTTTGTTTAGTTGGGAATGAAAGTTGGTCTTTTTGTATCAAAACAATCAACGGAGCCTATAGTCCTAAAATTTTCATAAAATAACAATAAAAAGTTCACACCGACCAACTTTGATGTTTCGAAAGTGCTTAATTCTCTCGATAGATGAGCTTTTATCGGTTTTGTCCATTTGAGATCAAAAGTTGTTCTTTTTGACAACGAAACAATCTACGAAGTGTATACTAGAAAATTTGGACATAAAGCATCAATAAAAAGTGGACACCTATCTACTTTGATGGTTAGGAATTGCTCAACTCTCTCCATGGAGTGACTTTTAACGCTTTTGTCCATTTGAGATAGAATGTTGCTCTTTTGGCGTCGAAACAATCTAAGGAGCCTATACTAGTAAAATTTGACATAAGAGAACAATAAATAATGTACACTGACCAACTTTGATGGTTCAAAGTTGCTCAACTCGCTCCTTGGATGAGCTTTTAACGGTTTCGTCCATTTGAGATCGAAAATTGGTCTTTTAGACAACGAAACAATCTATGAAGCGTAAACTAGTAAATTTTGATGTAAAACAACAATAAAAAGTGTACACCTATCAACTTTGATAGTTCGGACTTGCTCAACTCTCTCCACGGGGAGCTTTTAGCTGTTTTGTCCATTTGAGATAGAAAGTTGGTATTTTGACATCGAAACAATCTAAGGAGCTTATAGTCATAAAATTTGACATAAAATAACAATAAATAGTGTACACTTACCAACTTTGATGGTTCGAAGTTGCTCATACAAAGCGAATATAAGTGAATTTGGGCATATAGCAACAATAAGAAGTGCACACATCAAATTTGATGACTCAGAATTACTCAATTCTCTCCATGGATAAGCTTTTAATGGTTTTGTCCGTTTCGGAATGAAAGTTTGTCTTTTGGCAACGAAACACTTTACGGAGTCTATTGTCGTCAAATTTGACATAAAATAATAATAAAAGTGTACACCGACCAACTTTGATGGTTCGAAATTGCTCAATCCTCTCGATAGAGGAGCTTTTATCGGTTTTCTCTGTTTGAGATCGAATATTGGTCTTTTTGACATTCAAACAATCAACGAAGCATATACTAGTAAATTTGGACATTAAACAACAATAAAAAGTGCACACTTATCAACTTTGATGGTTCGAAATTGCTCAATTCTCTCGGTAGAAGTGCTTTTAGCAGTTTTGTCCAGTTGGGAATGAAAGTTGGTCTTTTGATAACGAAACAATCAACGGAGCCTATAGTCCTAAAATTTCCTAAAATAACAATAAAAAGTGTACACCGACCAACTTTGATATTTCGAAGTTGCTCAACTCTTTTGATAGAGTCGTTTTTAACGGTAGTGTCCAATTGAGAACGAAAGTTGTTCTTTTGACAAGGGAACAATCTACGAAGCGAATACAAGTGAATTTGGACATAAAGAAACAATAAAAAGTGCACATCTATCAAATTTGATGGTTCAGAATTACTCAACTCTCTCAATGAAGGGGCTTTTAGCGGTTTTGTCCATTTGAGAAAGAAAATTGGTCTTTTGGCATCGAAACAATCTAAGGAGCCTGTACTAGTAAAATTTGACATAATATAACAATAAAAGTGTACACCGACCAACTTTGATGGTTCGAAATTGCTTAATCCTCTCGATAGAGGAGCTTTTTTCAGTTTTGTCCATTTGAGATCGAATGTTGGTCTTTTTGACGACGAAACAATCTACGAAGCATATACTAGTAAATATGGACATAAAAGAACAATAAACTTATCAAATTTGATGGTTCTGGAATTGCTCAATTATCTTTATAGAGGTGCGTTTAGCGGTTTCGTCCATTTGAGATCAAATATTGGTCTTTTTGACAACGAAACAATCTATGAAACGTATACTAGTAAATTTGGACATAGAACAACAATAAAATTGCACATTTATCAACTTTGATGGTTCAAAATTGCTCAATTCTCTCGATAGAGGTGCTTTTAGCGGTTTCATCCATTTGGGAACGAAAAATTGTCTTTTGATAACGAAATAATCAACGTAGGCTATAGGCCTAAAATTTGCGTAAAATAACAACAAAAAGTGTATACCGACCAACTTTGATGTTTCGAAAGTGCTCAATTATCTCGTATACTAATAAATTTGAACATAAAACAACAATGAAAAATTACACCTATCAACTTTGATTGTTCGGAACTGCTTAACTCTCTCCATGGAGGGGATTTTAGCGATTTTGTGCATTTGAGATAGAAAGTACGTATTTTGGCATCGAAACAATCTAAGGAGTTTATAGTTGTTAGGATCGTTTCTAGACTTAAGAGGGGGGGGGGGGTGAATTAAAGACTATGTCTACTTTTTGATTAAAATGATATTGAACCCAATTTTGTACTAACACACTTAAATTTAATCAAATATAATAATACAAATGAATTTAATCACAAGCACAAAATAAATAAGTGAGGGATAGAGAGATGACACCAGAATTTTTACGTGGTTCCTCAAATTGAGTACATCCACGACCCTTCTCCAAAGGGACTTGCCAACACCTCCACTATAA
The DNA here is from genome assembly GCA_963580455.1 of Euonymus europaeus. Classification (NCBI taxonomy): domain Eukaryota; kingdom Viridiplantae; phylum Streptophyta; class Magnoliopsida; order Celastrales; family Celastraceae; genus Euonymus; species Euonymus europaeus. The sequence continues at coordinate 11,852,793 of OY756969.1, forward strand.
GTGATATGAGTACAAGATACACTTTGTTGATTTTTATGGCTCAATCAACAAAACCTTCTCAAATCAATAAGTACAAGTAATTGTTGGATTGAATGGCACTACAAGAGGGGGGGGGGGGTGAATTGTGTACTTAATCAAAAATTAAGCTAAGCGATCACTTTTTAAATGTAGACAAGTTCAATCTCAAATAGACCAATTTAAATCAATGAATAAGCATGCAAGTATAGAACAATCAGATTAACACCAAATAAGATTGTAATAGGCAGCAAAATCTGATTTATCACAATATTAATTCTAGCAACTTATATGGCAATTTCAATGATGAATGATATGCAAATGATATGCTAAATGAATTTGCTGGATATTAAATAGTACAAGAGATTTAGAGTGGTTCGGCTTAACCCAAGCCTACATCCACTACCCAAGTTTCACTTGGGATTTTCAAACACTCCACTAGAAAGATGGCTTTGCAAGGTCACCACCATCTTAGGGTTTCATCCAAGTTAACCCCAAACTTTTACAACCAAATGTGGTTTAAAGCTCACCACAAACCCAACTCCAAATACAACTCGGTTTAAGCTCACCGAAAACTCAATCTACCATACAAGTGGTTTTGGCTCACCACAAAACCCAATCAACAACAATAAAACTCAGATTTTGGCTTCTTTGTAGCCTGGTATGAGGTGAAGTTTTAGGCTCAAGAAATAGCTCTTTGGTAGCTGGATTTGTAAGTGGATAAGCTCAAATAATGCTCTTGAAGATTTGGTTTGAGAATGATAAGCACAAAGATTCAGATTTGAGATTTTGGTGGCTAGGGTTTGTGATTTTTGAAGTGTATAGGAACCCACGAAAATTAGCTAACCCAAGGCTTGAATAATGAAAAAGAGATGAAGAATGAAGCCTTTTATGTGCTGGAAATCAGATTGCTCAACCAAGAAAATAACTCTTGAGAAAATGTAGAGAAAGATCAAGCATCTAGGCAAGAGAGACTAGGGTTGTATTTTAGTGAAGGAATAAATATTGCAACTCTATATGGACCGTTTGATTGAAAAGCAAGGCAATATGGTCACTTGATCAAGGCTACACGTTTTTGACATTTAGAGCAAGAGAATATGTGTCTTTAAAGCTAAACAAATATTGTTCTATGAGTTTAGAAAGTGAATCAATCAAAGGAGTCAAACCATGTATATTAGGAAGGAAGCTTAGAATTTGAATCAAATATATTCCAGGAAATTTTGGCCATAAAGAAGAGATTATGATTTTGATTCATTTTTGAAAATTGATTTAAGATAGATATGGAAATGAATCAAAGGCTTTGAATAGGTGAGAATATGGAAAGAGGATTTTGTCCATAATGAAAGGATTATGTTTTGATTCACCTCATATCAAACTTGTTTCCATATGGTGACGTCTTGATCTTCCATTAATGAACTCCCTTCATTGGATACTTCTTCAATTGTAAACTTGAGTTTGATCCTCTTCATCTACTGCTTTGTATTTCCATATTTGGATTGCTCTCCCATCTTCTCATTTTGGTTCTATCGTTTTGAACTTCTTGATGGAGATCTCATATGCCAATGTCACCATGTCCATGTCATCTTGCCACATCATTATGTTCTTGATTGAAAGTTTCCATAAATAACACTTTCCATAAATAGAAGTGGTTGCACACAATTAAACTCAAAGAATGCTTTGTAAGCCTTATTAGGCTTCATGCTTGTTAGTCCATATTATTTCCATAATCACATTATTCAAATATATGTAATAAATCAAAGATCAATAAACATATATTTTGAAACATTCAAACCATGTATTCAACAGTAATGATCCAATATATGTGATGATTTTGGCTCAAGGATGGCTCTTTGATAGCTTGATATGAGAAATAAGGCTCAAAGTGTGCAAAGCTCAAAGTATGGTAGAGTATAGCAATGTAGGCTCACTCTTTAAGCTGGTGTTAAGAAAAAAAATGGACTCAAGAGAGTAACAATAAGGCTCAAGAACGTTTTTGGCTTGAAGCTAGAGAGAGTAAGGTGAAAACGCAGAAAGCTGTATATTTGGACTTGTAGAGAATGATAGGTTAAATGGGTATAGGTCCAATGGCTCAGTTTTGGCAAGAAAAGAGTAATTCTTGGTAGAATCTTTTTAGAAGAAGGAAAATGGACGAAAATTAGGTTTATGAATGAAGGAGATTTGGCTAGGATTGCTAGGGTTTTTGTTTTAGGAAGTTTTGGCCAATCACACATGTTTGCAACATTAAAATGAAGATTGGCTTTCCTTTTCAATTCTCCTAAGAGAATTCTTCATGATCTCGTTTCCTTTCTTGTGAGCTTGAATAGGTCTTCAACTTGATCTTGTTTCCTTCTTGAGTGAATCTTCTTGATGTGCAAGAATGTCACCAACGGTCAAGATCTCTTCCTATGTATAGAAAACCCTCCAACGGTTGAGATTGATCTTCTCCTTGATTTGATGTCGATCTCATGATCTTCTTTTTAGTTGAAATTCGGATTTTCCTTCATAGGGTAGAAAAGTGACAATTCCATGGTCTTCTTATGTTATCTTTCCATAAAACTTGATCACCTTTTGATTCTTTACATATGGAATGCAAGACTTGATCTCTTTCCATAAGAATTTAATCTCTGAACCTTTCATGATTTGTTTCCATATTCCATTCCTACAAACTTTCAAAAGATAATCCAAAAAGGATTTCTAACATTTTTGTCAACACAAGTTAGTTTCCATAAATTAAACACATATATGGCAACTATATGAAAGAAAAAACGTGCATATATATATGAGAATGTTTTGATCTATTATTAAAGTGCAGATCATAAATATAAGACTAAGATCACATGAGTTACCATATATAGAATCAAGTCTACATGAATTAAACACTTCACACACATATTCAGCCACTTAGCATTTTCGAAATTCATCAAACCTATGAATCCTATGTTTCAACAATAGTCATAAAATTTGACATAAAATAAAAACAAAAAATTTACACCGACCAACTTTAATTGTTCGAAATCACTCAACTCTCTCCATGGAGGAGCTTTTAACGGTTTTGTCCATTTCAGATCAAAATTTAGTCTTTTTGCCAACGAAACAATCTACGAAGCGTATACTAGTAAATTTTGATGTAAAGCAACAAGAAAAAGTGTACACCTATCAACTTTGATGGTTCGGAATTTCTCAACTCTTTCCATGGAGGGGCTATTAGCGGTTTTGCCCATTTGAGATACAAAGTTGGTCTTTTGGCATCGAAACAATCTAAGGAGCTTATACTAGTAAAATTTGACATACAAGAACAATAAATAGTGTACATCAACCAACTTTGATGGTTCGAAGTTGGTCGACTCTCTCGATAGAGGTGGTTTTTAATGGTAGTGCCCAATTCAGAACGAAAGTTGTTCTTTTGACAAACTAACAATCTACGAAGCGAATAAAAGTGAATTTGGACATAAAGAAACAATAAAAAGTGCACACCAATCAAATTTGATGGTTCGGAATTACTCAACTCTCTCCATGGAGGGGCTTTTAGCGGTTTTGTCCATTTGGGATAAAAAGTTGGTCTTTTGGCATCGAAACAATCTAAGGAGCCTGTAATAGTAAAATTTGACATAAAATAACAATAAAAGTGTACACCGACCAACTTTGGTGGTTCAAAATTGCTCAATCCTCTCGATAAAGGAGCTTTTATCAGTTTTGTCCATTTGAGATCGACTGGTTGTCTTTTTGACAACGAAATAATCTACGGCTTGTATACTAGTACATTTGGACATAAAACAAAATTAAAAAAATGCACACTTATCAACTTTGATGGTTCGGAATTGCTCAATTCTCTCGATAGAGGTGCTTTTAGAGGTTTCGTCCATTTGGGAACGAAAAATTGCCTTTTGGTAACGAAATAATCAATGGAGCCTATAGGCCTAAAATTTGGGTAAAATAACAAAAAAAAGTGTACACCGACCAACTTTGATGTTTCGAAAAAGCTCAATTCTCTCGATAGAGGAGATTTTATCGGTTTTGTCGATTCGAGATCGAAAGTTGGTCTTTTTGACAACGAAACAATCTACAAAGCGTATACTAGTAAATTTGGACATAAACCAACAATAAAAAGTGCACACTTATCAACTTTGATGATTCAGAATTGCCCAATTCTCACGATAGGGGTGGTTTTTAACGTTAGTGTCCAATTGAGAACGAAAGTTGTTCTTTTGACAAGGGAGAAATCTAAGAAGGGAATACAAGTGAATTTGGACATAAAGCAACAATAAAAAGTGTGAAACCCCGACCCAAAACTTTAGGTTAAGGTCAAATTACGGATGATCCATGAGGTACGGAATCAGGAAAAATTGTTTTTGAGCTTGGTTCGTTAAATGGGTCATAACTTCTAACACAGATGTCCGTTTCGGGCCAATAATATATCAAATCGAAGCTAAGACCGAGACGCAGTTGGAAAAATTGGGGCCACACGCCTAGGCGGTGTGCAAAGGTGCGCCCATAAGAGCGCCCAAGGCAGCGCGTAAATGTAAATGAGTTAGGCCAGAGCGCCTAGGCGCCCAGAGTAGCGCCTAGGAGCAACCCGAGCTTTCAAAAGAAGCTCCAGCGAGCCTTTAGAGGAAATTTCTGGTTTTGTTCATCCTAGAGTGAGAGAGAGAGATGATTTTAGAGAGAGAAAGGGTTTCTAGCAAGGATTCAACCTAATTCTTGAGGATTCATGATGATTGGAGTGCTATATTGAAGATTCAAGCTAGGTTTGAAGATTTTGGTAAGTTTTTCCAAGTTTTGAAATTCTAGGTTTTCTTTAGATCTATCATGATTCGTTAAGAGTTAAGTTTTGGGGTTTATATATGATGTTTCTAGGGTTGTTTATGGTAGTTTTGTTGGTTTGATTCGTTGTTTTAGATTGAGGATTGATTGGGTTGAGTTTGAAGGATTTTGGAGGAATTTCTAGAGAGAGAAGGTGAGTAATTTCGAAATTCTTGATTCAATTGATGTTTAAATTAGTTGTTGATCATATATTGATATGTGAATGGGTTCGAGTTCGCCATACTGATTGGTTTGGGAAATCGGAACCCTAGGAACATAATTGTTGGATTTTTGGTAAATTGCTCGACACGAGGTAGGGGATTTCTTGACCCTTTCTTACTTCAATATCGTTCGTTGATTCAAAAATTTCTGTTCGAATTCTCATTGGTCTCTTTGTTTGTGTTCTTGCCTTATCGTGCCTAAGGATGAACAAACCTAGGGTTTGTTTATATATTCTTCTAAATGTAGATTGCATTGCCCAATTACATGTTCAATCATCCATTGAGCATGTTTTGAATCTTGTCATGCATCATTAGTAGTTATATATATATATATAGGTTGATATATATGTGTATTTGGCATGGCACGAGCATGAATGCATTAGAGCTTGCACGGGATGCTCGGGTATGGACTCGGGATAGCATAAGTTACTTGAAAGTCACATGGGAGGATGGTTGCGTGTCAAGGCATGGGCACGGATCATATGACTCCATGTGAGGCAACACACTTAAGGTGTGGGTGTGACGAGGCACAATCGGGTAGAACCTTCGCGGGTGTAATGTGAATGATGATTGCACTCTCATTCATGATGGTTGGGATCCATGTAGTGCATTTGAGGTTTGGTCAATCCATAGTTGAAGACTTGTGGATTGATGAATGTGTTTTACCCCGAAGGGAATACCCGGACTATTGGTTGTGTTATGTGACATGTGCATAGAAGAGAACATATTGATGCATTATCTTTTCTTTAATAACCGCCATGTTGCTTGTTTTACTCTTTACCCCTACTGAGCTTCTAGCTCATCCTTTATTTTTCTTCCTCCCTACAGGTGAGACTGGTACTAGTGCCAGAGGTGCAGATCAGTAGAGACGACGTTGTGGCATGGATGGCTCTTGGAGAGGGTGTAGGTTTGGGATTAGAGTCTTAAACCTTTTTGTTGAAATATTTGTATGAAATGATTCCATGTGTGATATCTTGACTGTGTGACACCGTAAGGTGTGGATTATGGACGGTTAGAAGGTTATTCCATTGATGTGGGACTTCTGAACCGGGTGTGGACATTTAGTCCTGTTTATTGGTTGTGTGGAATCATTGTGATGTATGAATCATGAATTCAGTTTGTGCATGCTGCTAGATGGCATGAGGCCATAGGTTGTGAATTTGCATGCCGTTAGAAGGCCTGAGGCCATAGGTTGTGAATTTGCCTACTGTTAGATGGCCGGAGGCCTTGCTAGGTTGGGATGTGATTATATGATGTTATGCTGCGTTTAATCAGGTGGGCATTACCCGAATTACGGGGAGATGCTGCCGGATTTTTGTTGGAAGATTTAACTTAGTTAGACGAACTAGAGTTAAATCCTCGTGTTGTGAATCACATTGATAACCTAGGACGGTGCGGTGAGCACCACGTAACGTTCCCGAAATTGGGGCGTTACAAAAAGTGCACACCTATCAAATTTAATGGTTCGGAATTGCTCAACTCTCTCCATGGAGGGGCTTCTAGCGATTTTGTCCATTTGAGATAGAAAGTTGGTCTCTTGGCATTGAAACAATCTAAGAAGCCTATACTAGTAAAATTTGACATAAATAACAATAAAAGTGTACACCGACGAACTTTGATGGTTCGAAATTGCTCAATCCTATCAATAGAGGAGCTTTTATCGATTTTGTCCATTTGAGATCGAATGTTGGTTTTTTTGACAATGAAACAATCTATGAAACGTATACTAGTAAATTTGGACATAAATAGTTTAGGATGATATTTTCTGAAACTCTTCTTTTGGTCTTCCTCAATGTGTTTTGTATCGGTGAAATCAATAAAGGGGAAATTAAACGATGAAGATTCACGGGTAGCAGTGTAATAAACCTTTGCTTGGAGTTCTAAAATCTGAACTCGCTGTCTAAGGGATTTAACCTCACCTTTGAGAGTATTCATCTCATGTCTCAAATCATGAATTGTTACTGGTTTGGGTGCAGAAGTACGTTTAAATACTTCTTTTAAGGTGTAGGCTGGGGAGACCGCTACCTCTATAGGATCGACTTTTAAGTCGAGCTTCTTGTCAATCTTTTGGAGAGATAATAGGTTTTCTAGAGCTCCTCTCTTCTCCTGGCGGTCTTGAATTGAGTCAACAAGGTCTAAAATGAAGCTTTCCTGTTGAGTCAAGACATTTATGGACAGACCATTCATACAGACAATAGCTTTATAATAATCGCACTGACAATCGTCATTGTCAGAAGGAGGAGTGGAAGCAGTGTCTTCATTAAGGTAATATCACTTACCTCGGATTGGTCAGAGGAATAATCTTCTGCTAAATTTTTTAAAATTTCAGCCTTATCACTTTCAGGGATAGAAAGACTATTGATCTTGGATTGAGCACGGCATGCATTTTGATAATGCCCGGTTTTGCCACATTTCCAACACGTAGGTTGGCGTGCGCCTTTATTCTTGTTGGAACGTACCTTTTTGTTTCCCCAATTGGGAAGAGGCCGACGTCCCTTTCGTGGCTGTTTACTAGACTCAGCGTGAGAACCAGAGTGTCGTTTTTTAAAAGAGCGATAAGAATCACTTTTCCTTTTAAAAGGTTTTGTAGCTCTTTTCGCTGTGTTAGGCTTTGGAAGGATAGTGTCATAACCAAATTGGCTACAGAATTGGCCCACTTATTTTTTGCCCAAAATATTTTGCTTTTTAAGCTGGTTTTTTTAACTTTATGTCATTACATAAGGTAAGTCCTCTCGTGTGACTTCTGAAATTAATTTTCCAAATGTGTATTTGGATAAATCGTATGAACCTCCATTAAGATTCGTAAGACGTGTTCTAACACGGGTGGCAAATAAGGGTGGTAACCCCGCAAGAAAACGTTCTTTCCAAAAAACATGACTTGAATCGTTGCGAAGATAAACGCGAGATAAGAAAACGTCTTTGTACCACTTAAAATGTGTTAATGTGGGACATCTTATCTTAGGTTCATTAACTGATCGCAACAATTATCACCTAAGAGATGGGAGTCACCTAGAAAGTAGTGGACAATAGAGCAAAGAAGGGTATAAACGGAATCAGATTCGTTGGTTTCTTGCTTTATTGCACCCATTATTTTATTATGCAGATCTTGTGAAAGGTGATTATCCCACCAGCCTTTGAGCTGGCCAGAAAACCCAGTTGTAATGAACTGAGTTATTTGTGTGTCGGTATTACCGCTGGCCCTACTAATGGTGGAAAACATCATTATGTTTTGTAGGGTTTGAATAAGCTGATAGTCTGACTGGCCATCAATATTCCATTTGTACAGTGTATGACTGCTATACTGGTTGGCCACATTTATATAATTTTCTTCAAATAAGAGGTTCGCAGGGGTGGCGCGTGGATAATAGTTTATAGTGGGAGCTTTACTAAAAGTCCTTGAACTGGTGCTATCTGAGGAAGAGAACTTCTAAATTGTTCTTGGAGATTATCTAAATCGCTAATAGGACCAACTTCATCATCAGAGGAAGATTGATTAGAATAGCATTCTTGTTTTAATACAGCAATAGAGGATTTTGACCCGGATGCTTCAAAGATTTTTAAATTTTGAACCTTAGTGATTAACTTGGTTAAGAATTCCTCAGATGGTTCCTCATGGAGTTTATACTCTCCTGTTATTGAAGTTGGTGGCTGTTGGTTGCTAAAATAATTTTAGAACATGCGGAAGCGTCTTACGGATCGTTCTTAGCATAGGTACAAATCAAAAATTTAATCGGAAGCCAAACAACCCTAGATTGTTACACGCCTATCAAATGTTATCCTAGATCCAATTAATTTTGTAATTAATCCTAGCATGCTTCTAGTATTAATTTCATACAAAATAATTCTTAGATCTAAACATACAATCATGGCATGAAGAAGGTTAGAAGAAGAATACCAACCTCTTTACTATCGAGGTCCAACGTGCTATCCGTCTTGATCACGAACTCAACACTTGATCACGAACACACGATCGGATCTTGAACACACCCTTTGTTTGATCACACCTCTTGATCACGAGCCACCAATTTAGAAAACAAGAATCACCAAGAATAGCCTATGTTGTTTCCTAGGTATTCTCTTTAATCTCCTTGCGAAAAAGCAAAGCAAAAAACCCAATTGGTAGTGAACCAAAAGAATCTCACACGGCCACCTCTCTAGGAACACTCGGCTCCTTTTTTTTGGAAAAATAACTTGGTTGTTTTCTTATGAATGAATCACACGGCCAGCCCTTTTATTTTATAAAACAAAACCTTTTCATTGTGTTAAAAAAGTCTCCTTTTAGGTTTTGTTTTCCTAATCCAAATGGAACTAGGAAAAAACAAAACGGTGGCCATCCTTATCCATTCATAGAAAAATTGTTGTGTTTATATATATATAACAAATCATTATTTGAGTTGACTTCTAATCCCAATTGGATTCAAAGCCAAAACAAATATGGAATACTTTTAACAAGCATAATCGGAGCCCAAATTATCCACAATGGGCCGGCCATATATTGCTATGCAATAACATGGTTTAAGCCTAGCTTGGCCCAATATTTCAAGAATTCAAGGCTCAAATTTGTTTTGTTCCTTGGTCCATTCTTGACTTTAATTTGTTTTTGATTATGTAAAATATTTATTTTACAATCTAAATCAAAACTCCGAGATTTGTTATTTTTACATAAATACACTTACAAGAATTTTGTATATCTTAACAAAAACAATTTTATCTTAGGGTTATCTTTGGAAAACCAAAACCCAATAAAATTGTATCTATTTGTTATACAAATTCCATTCTTGTAACTTTTCCAACAACCGTTGTGATATGGTAAATTTTGCCGATCTTCCTTAAATAGGACAAGAGAATATATAGAGCTACCAAGGGGACTCCGCAGGACATACATATTGTGGCTCCCGAAATATTATTCTTTACCGTCAAACTCTATGACTAGGAATAATATAACAATCCAATGTTCGTCTGACACTACCTGAACTTTGGATGCACTCCCCAATATGTACGATTCTTACATCGAGGCTTTTCCATAATTAGAAACCTATCCCTGACCTATGGGAAGTGTACTTGCATATCCTCCATGCAACACCCGGTAAGATGGAGTGAATCCATATTTTCTCTGAGCTCCAGATTCCTTTATATCTATCCTCTAAGCGTATTAAATTGACCCGTCGATCAATTTAATTCACAACGCTTGATTCGTTAGAATCACTATGCATAGTTTTTTAGATAGATTAATTTGAACCTCTCAGATGGGTGCTTACACTTTCATAACTGAAAGTACATGAATGACTATTTTGTAGGTATGCGCTTATACCCTAGTGGCATACATCCAAATCATCAAGATTTTGACAATAGTGCGTGTCTCACTTATTGATGAATCAAAATGCACACGCTATAAGTATAAACGTATTGACCTACTCAAGCTTGAGATATACCGTACTCCCATAGCTATAGGATGAACAACTCTTTGATAGCACGTTTCTAGTTGTTCATTCCTATGTAAGTCCGTCAATGTATATGTCCACATACACACTAGTGCACCAATCCGAGAATCCTCTCAAACGGTCAAGACAAACCATTCCCCTAATTGGAGATGTCCATGCACTACAACCTATATCAACAAAGTGCCTACTTTGTTAATCTGGTTGTGACTAATGATTTAGAATGTAATAATGAATCTTGTGTCAATCTATACTCACACTATAAGTGTATCTGAGTATCCAAGATTCACATATCTAACATCCTTAGACCTTGTTAGAACATTCACATATAAATGAAATATTTAAAATAAAACATTTAAAACACAAATGCAATCATAAAATGTTTATTCTTGAATTTCAGAATTGTCTTTACATGGTATGTTTTTTAGGACATCATCCCAACAAACTCCCACTTGGACTGAAGAACATACTACTAGAGTATCCTAACACCCATCCCCTCAACATGAGCTGTAAAGCTCTTTCCAGTAAGGGCCTTTGTGAATGGATCCGCCAAATTATGCAAAGAGGCTATCTTTAGTATCTCCACTTCCTTTCGCTGCACGAACTCCCTTACCAAATGGAACTTGCGTTCAATGTGTTTCCCTTTACTGTGATAGCGAGGTTCCTTACTTTGAGCTATGGCACCCATATTGTCACAATATAGGGTCATAGGTCTCTCAATATTAGGAACTACCTCTAATTCTAAGAGGAATTTCTTTAACCATACAGCCTCCTTTGCGGCATCTGATGCTGCCACATATTCGGCTTCCATGGTGGAGTCTGCGATGCAAGTTTGCTTCACACTCCTCCAACTAATGGCTCCACCACCAAGGGTAAATACATAACCAGACGTGGATCTCCTGGAGTCCTTGTCTGCCTGAAAGTCTGAATCAGTATAGCCCACTGGAATGATCTCATCACTACGGTAAACAAGCATATAATCTTTCGTTCTCCGAAGATACTTGAATATATGTTTTACCGCTGTCCAGTGATGCATTCCTGGATTAGATTGATATCTGCTGACCAATCCTACTGCATAACAAATATCTGGTCTAGTGCATAGCATGGCGTACATGAGACTACCAACTGCCGAAGCATATGGTACCTTACTCATTTGTTGCATTTCTTCTTCTGTCTTAGGACAGTCATCCCTGGAAAGAGGAACTCCATGTCTAAAAGGCAACAAACCTTTCTTGGAGTCCTGCATTGCATACTTGACCAATATCTTTTCTATGTAAGTAGATTGAGATAGAGCTAAAGTTCTAGATCCGCGATCTCGGGTTAGTTTGATGCCTAGAACATAGCTCGCTTCTCCTAGGTCTTTCATGCTAAACTGATTAGTTAACCAAATTTTAACTGATGACAATGTCGCTACATCATTTCCAATAAGCAATATGTCATCCACGTAGAGAATCAAGAACACAATGTTCTTACCATCCAATCTGTTGTATACACACGGTTCATCAGGATTCTGATGAAATCCATAGGATTTAATCGCCTGATCAAAGCGTATGTTCCAAGATCTAGATGCTTGCTTAAGTCCATAAATAGACCTCTTAAGCTTGCAAACCATATTTTCCTGGCTCTTAGCAATAAATCCGTTGGGTTGCATCATGTAGATACACTCGTCAAGATTGCCATTGAGGAAAGCAGTCTTGACATCCATCTGCCATATCTCAAAATCAAAGTGAGCTGATATGGCGAGAAGTATTCTGATGGACTTAAGCATGGCTACTGGTGAGAAGGTCTCCTCATAGTCAATACCCTCCTTTTGGGTATAACCCTTTGCCACCAACCTTGCTTTAAAGGTTTCAACCTTTCCATCTACTCCTCTCTTTCTCTTGTATACCCACTTACACCCTATGGGTTTTACTCCAGCAGGTATATCTACAAGATCCCAAACTTTGTTGGAGTACATGGACTCCAACTCGGATTCCATTGCTTTTTGCCAATGGTCTGAATCGACATCAGTAACTGCTTCTTCGTATGTAGTAGGATCCGACTCAAGTTCATCAGAAACTGCCATAAATGACTCTCCAATGAACATGTATCTGTCGGGTTGTCGGGAAACCCTCCCACTGCGACGAAGCTCCGGTGTTGCATCTAAAATAGGTTCAGTAATGTGTTCATCATCTACTACTTGTGTTGAACTGGATTGTGAATCATTAGATTCCTGTTCATGCAAAACTACCTTTCTTGGTTCACCACTATTTATACATTCCTCTTCTAAGAATCTAGCATTTGTGCTAACAAATACTTTCTGACTCTCGGGATTGTAGAAATAGCCACCACGAGTCCCTTTTGGAAATCCTACCCAATAACATAGCACAGATCTAGGCCCAAACTTGGTTGTCTTATCTGCTCGTACATAAGCTGGACATCCCCAAACTTTGAGGTTCCTAAGATCAGATTTTCGTCCAATCCACATCTCATGGGGTGTCTTAGGTACTGACTTAGACGGTACCAAGTTTATGATAAGTGCAGCATTTTCTAGAGCATATCCCCAAAATGACTCTGGAAGAGTTGCATGACACATCATGCATCTTGCCATCTCTAATAGAGTTTTGTTTCTCCTTTCTGCAACCCCGTTCTGCTGAGGCGTTCTAGGCGCAGAGAGCTGAGAAACTATGCCATTATCTGCTAGATACTGCTTGTACTCATCTAGCATGTATTCGCCACCACGGTCAGACCGCATAGCTTTGATGCGTTTATCTAATTGGTTCTCCGCATAGGCCTTGAATTCTTTGAACTTGTCAAATGCATCAGACTTACGGCGCATTAGATAAATACATCCATACCTAGAGTAGTCATCAGTAAAAGTAATGAAGTACTCAAAACCTCCACGAGCTTGAACTGTCATTGGACCACATACATCAGTATGCACCAATTCAAGTAACTCAGAAGCTCTAAGGCCTTTGGACTTAAACGACCTTTTGGTCATTTTTCCTTCTAAACAAGATCGACATTGTGGCATCTTATTCATGTCTAATGGGCCAAGAGACCCATCATGAATTAGCCTGTTGATTCTTGTTTGGTTAATGTGACCAAGTCGTAAATGCCAAAGAGTCTCTTCATTAGATTCGGCTTTTCTCTTTTTAGATTCAGTATGCATGACACTAGCATCATTATAGGAGCGTGGATGTAAATAATATAGGTTGCCTATCATTGTTCCAGAGCATATATCTTTTCCATTTCTACTAATTGTAACATTAGAACGTAAAGATATCTCATACCCTTCTGAAATCAAGAAAGTAGCTGAAATTAAATTCCTTGCAACGTTTGGAACAAATAAGCAATCGTTCAAAACTAGATATTTATTACATCCAAAATCTAGAGTAACTACTCCTAAACTAGATGCTCCTATCCTAGCTCCTGAAGCAATTTGAATTGTGATCTCCCCTTCATTGAGTTTCCTGGTTTCCTGAAACCCCTGCAAAGAATTGCAAATATGAGTAGTGGCTCCAGTGTCTACAATCCAGGAATATGTAGAATCAACCACTAAACAAGTCTCAATATAAAAGGTCTTACCCTCAGTTTTCTTCTTGCTTAGAAACTTTGGGCAATCACTCTTCCAGTGCCCCTTCTGGTTGCAATGAAAGCATTTTCCTTTCCCTTTTGCAACCTTGCTCTTTTTCTTTTGAGCTCCTTTGGCAACTGTAGCAATTTGCTTCTTCTTCTTATTCTTGGGCTTTTTGGGCTTAGAATTAGAAGCAGTAGTAAAGTGAGCTTGCTCTTTCTTTCCCATGATCTCCTCAGCAGATTGGAGTTCTTTCATGAGAACTGGAAGAGTCATCTCCATCTTGTTCATGCTGAAATTCAACTTGAACTGAGCAAAGGAACTAGAGAGGGTCTCCAAGATCATATCTGTCTGTGTGGTCGCGTCGATTTCAGCACCAAGATCTAGGGCTTCATAGAGATAACCCATGACTTTGAGCATATGCTCTCTCACAGGTGCTCCCTCAGCTTGCTTGGTGTTCATCAACTTTCTTATCGCATGCTGTCTTGCGGGACGAGTAGTATGGGCAAACATTTCATGCAAACTGTAGATCATATCTGCAGCTGTTTGCATGGACTCATGTTGCTTCTGCAAGACAGGCGTAAGAGACGCTAAGATATAGCACTTGGCCATCTCATCAGCCTTAATCCACTTTTCTTGAGCTAGTCTCTCCTGTTCAGTTGGATCGGGTCCTAACTCAGGACAGACTTCAACGAGGGCATACTTGTACCCACCTGAGGTGAGCACTATGTCCAAGTTTCTTTTCCAGTCAACATAATTTGGTCCAGTCAATTTGTTTTCATTCAATATGGAAGCAATAGGAGAAAAAGTCGTCATCTGAAATTCATAAACATTTAAACATGCATTAGATGAATGCTCCAATTATTATTATTATTTTAAAACTTTTTACACATTTATATAGCAATAAAAACCCAAACATTTACGATATAAATTCATGCAATAGCGAGTCGACCAACTACAATTTCTTGTCTAGTTGACCCAAGTCACTCTCGGTCAAAACAAACTCAAGCATCTAGCCTTTTGGGCTTCTTGAACCCTTTTGATCGCTATTATGTTTGGCTCCTTAATAGGTTGAGTGTAAACCAAGGTTTAACCTTTTCAAGTCGCTCATTGTGAAAATTTCATCCAAAAGGGGATTGCGCATGCAACACGAGTAAACTTTCACATTTGCACTTAGGCTATTAGCTTTTTAATTCCACTTTGTACTTAATGGATACTCCATCCCAAAGGGGGTTTGCGCATGCAACACGAGTAAGTACCCATCTACAAATAAGAATGAAAATATCTGCTAAAATCCTCCCACTAGATCTAGCATATAATCTCCATCCCTAAGGGGGGTTGCGCATGCAACACGAGTAAGCTTATATGCACTAGCAAGGATCAACCTTTGGGAAGCCTTGGGTCATAACTTGGAGATATAACCCTCTCCCACTCAATAATTAATTAATAGGGTTTTTCAAGTTGAAGATTACCTTATGATCCAAAGTGGCTTAGATCAACCTTTAATCTTTAACTCATTATGTAATTCCACATGATTAAACATAATAATTTATTCAAATAGATTAATTAGGTGATTAGCCTAAATCTTTAAACTATTAAATTATGCCATGTTATGTTTTTTCAATCACGCAATTACATATACCATATTAGATGTCAATGTGATACCTAATAAGCCAGGTGCCTTGACTTGTCTACATGACATACCAATTTAATCATACATCCATTCACATAAGCAAAAGCATAATTAAATAAAGCAAATATAGACAAAAATGATACTGTAACTAAGCTGGTCTTCATGATGTCAACGTGCCAAAAATCTTCTCCAAACGCAACTCAAAAGCCTAAAATAAAACCCTTGTTATCGGCGATGTAGGACTCTTCGCGTATGAGATTTTGCTACGTGTCAAACTCCATCATGAATGCACAAAGGCAACTTCCAGCGGCTGTCCAGGAGTGTTACCTAGCTAGGAATTATTTCGGTTACCCAAAAGATTGAGTTGCAAACCAAAACAACCCATAGGAACAGTCCAAGCGCAAATCTGGATTTTCTGTCGCGCTTGCGCATAGTTTTGGTTACTGCAATATTTCTGCACGTTTTTGCATCTTTTTCTTCATGCTTCTTCATCCATAACATCACCATAAAATAGTACATAAAGTCCTATACCTCCGGGGAGGCTTACAAGTGATTCTAATGAATTTAAAGCAAAGAAAAAAATAATAAAAACTGCACATTAACAGCTTTACAAAAAAAAGACATCACATAGGCTCTAAACACGAACCTATGTGGCCATACCCAAAACTAAAATTATTACAATAATATACCAGCTTAGTACAGTATCTTAGGGCTGCAAAACAATCGTTAGTGGCATCCAAACATTCACAAAATAATCGCACACCCTAGGCACCAATCTAGCGCACAATTATTTTCAAGTGAATCTTTTAATTAAATCTTGATTTAATACATACTAAGTTCGGCTCCGATACCATTTGTTGGTTGCTAAAATAATTTTAGAACATGCGGAAGCGTCTTACGGATCGTTCTTAGCATAGGTACAAATCAAAAATTTAATCGGAAGCCAAACAACCCTAGATTGTTACACGCCTATCAAGTGTTATCCTAGATCCAATTAATTTTGTAATTAATCCTAGCATGCTTCTAGTATTAATTTCATACAAAATAATTCTTAGATCTAAACATACAATCATGGCATGAAGAAGGTTAGAAGAAGAATACCAACCTCTTTACTATCGAGGTCCAACGTGCTATCCGTCTTGATCACGAACTCAACACTTGATCACGAACACACGATCGGATCTTGAACACACCCTTTGTTTGATCACACCTCTTGATCACGAACCACCAATTTAGAAAACAAGAATCACCAAGAATAGCCTATGTTGTTTCCTAGGTATTCTCTTTAATCTCCTTGCGAAAAAGCAAAGCAAAAAACCCAATTGGTAGTGAACCAAAAGAATCTCACACGGCCACCTCTCTAGGAACACTCGGCTCCTTTTTTTTGGAAAAATAACTTGGTTGTTTTCTTATGAATGAATCACACGGCCAGCCCTTTTGATTTTATAAAACAAAACCTTTTCATTGTGTTAAAAAAGTCTCCTTTTAGGTTTTGTTTTCCTAATCCAAATGGAACTAGGAAAAAACAAAACGGTGGCCATCCTTATCCATTCATAGAAAAATTGTTGTGTTTATATATATATAACAAATCATTATTTGAGTTGACTTCTAATCCCAATTGGATTCAAAGCCAAAACAAATATGGAATACTTTTAACAAGCATAATCGGAGCCCAAATTATCCACAATGGGCCGGCCATATATTGCTATGCAATAACATGGTTTAAGCCTAGCTTGGCCCAATATTTCAAGAATTCAAGGCTCAAATTTGTTTTGTTCCTTGGTCCATTCTTGACTTTAATTTGTTTTTGATTATGTAAAATATTTATTTTACAATCTAAATCAAAACTCCGAGATTTGTTATTTTTACATAAATACACTTACAAGAATTTTGTATATCTTAACAAAAACAATTTTATCTTAGGGTTATCTTTGGAAAACCAAAACCCAATAAAATTGTATCTATTTGTTATACAAATTCCATTCTTGTAACTTTTCCAACAACCGTTGTGATATGGTAAATTTTGCCGATCTTCCTTAAATAGGACAAGAGAATATATAGAGCTACCAAGGGGACTCCGCAGGACATACATATTGTGGCTCCCGAAATATTATTCTTTACTGTCAAACTCTATGACTAGGAATAATATAACAATCCAATGTTCGTCTGACACTACCTGAACTTTGGATGCACTCCCTAATATGTACGATTCTTACATCGAGGCTTTTCCATAATTAGAAACCTATCCCTGACCTATGGGAAGTGTACTTGCATATCCTCCATGCAACACCCGGTAAGATGGAGTGAATTTATTCATACTATCAAACACTCCAAAATCCATATTTTCTCTGAGCTCCAGATTCCTTTATATCTATCCTCTAAGCGTATTAAATTGACCCGTCGATCAATTTAATTCACAGCGCTTGATTCGTTAGAATCACTATGCATAGTTTTTTAGATAGATTAATTTGAACCTCTCAGATGGGTGCTTACACTTTCATAACTGAAAGTACATGAATGACTATTTTGTAGGTATGCGCTTATACCCTAGTGGCATACATCCAAATCATCAAGATTTTGACAATAGTGCGTGTCTCACTTATTGATGAATCAAAATGCACACGCTATAAGTATAAACGTATTGACCTACTCAAGCTTGAGATATACCGTACTCCCATAGCTATAGGATGAACAACTCTTTGATAGCACGTTTCTAGTTGTTCATTCCTATGTAAGTCCGTCAATGTATATGTCCACATACACACTAGTGCACCAATCCGAGAATCCTCTCAAACGGTCAAGACAAACCATTCCCCTAATTGGAGATGTCCATGCACTACAACCTATATCAACAAAGTGCCTACTTTGTTAATCTGGTTGTGACTAATGATTTAGAATGTAATAATGAATCTTGTGTCAATCTATACTCACACTATAAGTGTATCTGAGTATCCAAGATTCACATATCTAACATCCTTAGACCTTGTTAGAACATTCACATATAAATGAAATATTTAAAATAAAACATTTAAAACACAAATGCAATCATGAAATGTTTATTCTTGAATTTCAGAATTGTCTTTACATGGTATGTTTTTTAGGACATCATCCCAACAGTGGCTTGATAACGACAGGATCCACTTTGGGTTTCGCTCTCTCAGAGCTAACCATTGGTGGCTGATTGGGAGGAATAGGTCTAACGGTGGAGGGTGTTGACTCGGTAATCGAGAGATGGTTCTCGATCCTGTCTAATTGGTCAGCTAGAGTCTTTAGATGGATATTGGTAAAATTACCTTGTCGCTGGATATCTGCAGAGATTGAATCTGTCTTAACAGGCTTAACAAAGGTTTGAACATCAATATCCTTATAAAAAACATGCTTAGCTGGAGGGTGGATTGAGTCTATTGTTTCACCCGAGGCAAGAGTCCATTTAAGCATGGGTTTTTGAGTAATAACTGAAATGGATTCTCGTTCTTGATATAGCATAAACCATTGTTTAAATGGTATATTTTGACCAATTAAATTAAGCTCTTCATAAAAAAAATTCTAAAGAAATCTAATTCTTCTTTATTGTATGTTTTGACATACCAGAGTCGAAAAGGTTTGTTATAAGGTTCCATTAACTCTTTGCTCAAATACGAGCAATCTGGAACAAAAGATGCCTTAATCATATTAATCTTTGGATCAAATTCCAACTCAGATGGTGTGGGCTCATTATTATCATGGGAATCGTTTGATCCTACCTCTGAGGGGGACGGAGCAGAAGAGGTTTTATAAACTAGATGAGGGATATTATTTGCAGAGATTGATAAACCTTTGACATAATCTGGAATGGAGGATGTACTATGCCTTGAGGGTATGGCCTTCGATTTTCTATAGTCAAGGTTTGATGGAGTTATTGGTAACTTTCCTATCTGGAGAAAATAAAATCTCTACGTCGCCATTATCATGCTCCACTATTTGTTCCATTTTTCTTGGTTCAACTTGCTTCGTGGTTGAGGCTGAAGCTTCTTGTAAAAACCAATTAGAAGGCATGGAAACATCTTTCCATTGAATAGACTTTGGAACAACTAGATTAGCGTTGGTATGATCAACTTGAAATAAAGTTGTAGATCCTTTTTTTTGAAAATCCAACCATAACATTAAATAACATTAATATTTCGAGATTCGGGCATCATATCATAGCCGCTTGTTTTGAGATTTAACTGCAAAACGTGTTGAAGATTTGGGTCATCTAAAGCAAGGGTGAGATTAGGGTAACAGTCAAAATAAACTGGCCCTTTATAGAGACTGGTCTCAACCATAGCGAGAAGTGAATCGGTAAAGTTATAATGTCGGTTGTCTCTTAAACAGGCTAGAACTGACATATTCAATCCTTCGCGAGTGAGTGGTTTAAGCGCGATTTGAACTAAACCAATATGCAAATAGTTATATTTGTGTAAAATGTCTTTTGCTATTAGCTTTAAGGGTAAAAGAGGTATGACCTCATTCTCAGACTAAATGCGTTTAGCATGTTCAACCGTTTTAACGATGTAAGAAGTTTTTAAAGAGAAAGATCCCTTTTTGTAAATATGCGATGGTTCAATTTTAGGAATTGTCCATTTGTTTAAAACTTCGTCAATGTCAAAAAAAACTAGTTCTTCAATATTTTTCTGGATAAAACAGACTGATTTGCAGATGTTGAACTTTCAGTGTTTCTTTTGCTAAGGCTACGAATGAACGATGCCATAAGGAGGGAGTTTTAGAAGTCTACCGTATGACTTTCTGAGAGATTTTGTCGATTGGACTTTTACTGCGAGCAAACAACGGCCTAAAACAGCTCAAGCTAACCAGGAATTCTACCTCACTCAACCTCTCCGAGGGTTTGGCTTTGATACCAGAATGCACAAAGCAGAAGCAACAACAAGGAGTACAAGCAAAAACAAATGATATAAACAGAGCAAAGCAAGGATAGCATGATATATTAAAACACATAGCAAACAGATACAATAAATATCAATAATCATAAAAGCGCAGTACGGGAGCACTTAAATCTCAGATGAATAAGAGATTCATAGGCTGTGCTGAGATGTTCTTAATCCGATATACTAGCTTAAAACGAGTTATCGTTATTGATTTCGAACTTGCTTTGATAAAGTAATTGAAGTTTAGTCAGGTATATCTGAACTAGGTAAGAGTTGTTATTATGATTATATGAAGATAATTTTTCCAATTTTCTAATTAAAATTGGTTCCCAGAAATTACAGTAATCTAGGTCTCCAGTCTCAACAGGTAAATAATGATAGGAGTCTAGTGATCTGATTTCTCTTAAGCAAAGGTTCCAATAACATTCTTCAACAGTGTAACGATTCATGAATTATAATTCATATTAACAGAGAAATCCTCTGGGCTTTTAACCACAGGCGGCAAAGCCTTCCGGTTGTGGCGCCGTTAAGGATGACAATTTATAAAAGCAGAGAAATCCTCTGGGCTTTATAACCACAGGCGGCAGAGCCGTTCGATTGTGACGCCATTAAGGATGACACATATATACAGAGAGACAGGTTTCTGATGTACCAGATCAACCTAGGTTGTAGATACAGAGCATACTTATGATTCAAGGATTATAGAAGAAGAAAGAATAGTACCAGAAGTAAGTACTCAAAAGATTAGAAATATATTTCTCTCAAATATTTCTGCGTGCTTACAACAAAGGAGTATGCCTCCTTATATAGAATTTGAAAAGGGCAAAAGAGTAATTGCGGGTACACAATCGGCCCCATCGCCTAATTGCTCTAGGCCATTTATCAGAGGATACAAACAAACAGAAAATTATATTATACATATCCTGATAAGGTCTTGATAAAGTAGGTGAAGCGTCACTTCTCCTTTTTGATGCTGGCTGGGTCCATGATATAGGCAAGGTGGATGGTACCATCATGACTATATTCAGATGCTTCCGAGCTAGACATCATTTCTTCATCTTTTTTGTCTTCGTCTTCTTGGGAAGAGACTTCAATAGGGTCATTTGGGTTACAAGGATGTAACTTCTTTTGATAGGCTAGTTTTTTAGCCTTGATAATCAATTCAGATTGGCTGGACTGAGGTTGTTCTTCTTTTAATTTTAATAAAATTTCCAGCAGGTCTTTTTCATCATATAAACCATCTAGAATTCCCTGGGGCTGTGATGATGTGGTGGACTGTTCCTTTTGGGTTGGGCCAAGGCTCCTTAAGACCTTGGTCTTAGTGATGGATTGGTATTCAAAGGATGCCCACCATCTGTGATTGAGATTTCAAACTAAAGTGGGAAAGTTGTCATAAATCATAAGATCATACTGCCAGGCCCAAATCTAGGGAATTTTAAAGTCCACAAGAAAGTAAAATAACTTTTTAGTTTGGGAAAACTCATAAGTTTTGAAATTAGAGTGTTGTTTTAACAGTGAGGAGTAATACACAAAGACTTCATATAAGTCTGCGGGTAAGAAGTTTTCATCTGGACCAAACTGGTCCCACCAAAGGAGAAACCATTTGGGGCGTTGATCTTTAAAATCATCTGCAATCTGGAAAAACCAAGAATGCTTTCCAAGATTATTTTGATAAAAGAATGCCTTGGACCATGCATCGATATAGTCCCAATAATTATAATATCTATAAGATAAACAACGCTCTATAAGAGGTCTATTTTTATTTGGATCGCGTCCAAAGTCTTCAAAAGACAGTATTTTCTTTAAGATTGCTTTTGAATAAGCAATCTAGGGTCCATTACCCCTAGGGGTATGATGGAAGGCTACTGAGCCTGTTTGTTCGAGGATTCTTTCATAAAAGAATCGTGGTTTGATTCCGTATGTCGGGGAGTGTTCATCATCCGGCATATATTGCAATGCTAAAAGATGTGGACAGCTTTTAAACTGTTCGAATTCAGAGTTTTCCACACAAATAATGGGAATGGAGAATCCCTTTTTAATATACTCGGTCCGTTCCTTTTCAGGACCTTTCCCTTTCCGATCTTTACTAAAAGATCGTTTGGCACTTCCTCTCATGGTGCGACTGGAACTTGCCATTTGCCCTGCAAGTATTCACGAGTTAAAAATTTAGGCAAATTGTTGGATTCTCCTTTAATAAATTCAATGGAAAAATCAAAGATAGCAAGTAAAGCTTGCCATCTGGCAAAAATCTGTTTGGATGCTAAGTTTTTAACATCCTTTTCAAGCACGTCTTTGGCTGCTTTACAATCAATCCGTAATAGGAAGTGTTGATTTAATAAATCATCTTGGAATTTTGTTATGCAAAGAACGATAGATAAAAGTTCCTTTTTAATGGTGGAATAATTCCTTTGAGCTGGTTTCCATAAACCAGAGGTAAATCTAACCAACTGTTCTTTTCTAGAGGGGTTCCTTTGTTTGAGGATCCCACCGTAACCTAATTCTGATGCATCTGTTTCAACGATTTTAGGATACTAGATGTGGAATGGCTAGACATGGAAGATATTTTATTCTAGCTTTGACAGTTTTAACTGTCTCAGTGCACTGGTTGGTCCAAGGATCTGGATCCTTTTTTAACCTACCAAACAGAGGTTTACAATCAACAGCTAAATTTTTATAAAAATCTGCCACATAATTGAGGCATCCTTAAGAATCTTTGAAGCTGTGTTTTATCTCTAAGTTCATCTGGGAATTTGTCACCAAAACTTAGAGCTCTGTCAATCGGGATAATCAATCCCTGGGAGATATTGTGCCCTAAGAATCTGATATTGGTCTGGAACAGCTTTATCTTTTTTATAGATAAAACCAATCCATTTTGTTTGATTGTTTCATAAAACAGGTGCAGATGTTTCCAATGCTAAGCTATGTCATGAGAGTAAATCAGCACATCATCAATATAAACAATTATAAACTGAACAAATGGATTAAAGATGTCTTTCATAACATTTTGAAATTCTGAAGGGGTGTTTTTCAAACCAAAGGGCATTACATTCCATTCGTAATGTCCAAAAGGAACTGTAAAGGCGATTTTATACCTGTCTTCTTCGACAATTTGAATCTGCCAAAATCCACTCTTAAGGTCAAATTTTGAAAAGATGTTGGCTTTATAAAGACGATTCAAAAGGTCTCTTTTGTTAGGAATCGGATATCTAATCCACTGCAAGACTTTATTTAGCGGCTTATAATTGATGACTAGCCTAGGGGCTCCATGTTCAATTTCTGCAGCATTGTGAACGTAGAAAGCTGAGCAGCTCGATGGAGAATAACTCTTGCGTATCAACTGCTTTTCTAAAAGTTGGTTTAGGTACCGTTTGGTAAAGTATTTTGCAAAAAGCATATATTTCGACATATATGATGTTACCTTTATGTTGTTACCTTTATGCTGATATAAATGCTGGCATATATGTTATTTCAAATGCTGAGGGTGTTTGGTTATTTATGCTTAAAAAAACATTTATGTTGTTTAAAATGTTATGGCTAATTACATGCAGGGGTAGTAATACATTCAATTATATTTAATAATTTATTTATTTATACTTAATAATAAATTATTTATTATTATCTAATAATCTATTCATTTATATTTAGTTTAATAATATATTTAATTATTTATATTTAATAATATATTCATTTATATCATTATTAAATATTATATTTGTATTATAATAATAAATTAAATATAATAATAAAATAAATATAAATGAATAGATTATTAGATAATAATAAATAATTGATTATTAACTATAAATAAATTATTAAATATAATTGAATGTATTACTAAATGATAATAAATTAAAATAAATTAAAATTTATTATTAAAAATAAATGAATATGTTATTAAATACAAATAAATAAAATATTTGTAAATATAAATAAATAAATTATTAAATAATATTGAATATATTACTAAATAATAATAAATTATTAAATAAAATAAATTTAAAATTAAAATTAAATATAAATGAATATATTATTAAATATAAATAAATAAAATATTAGTAAATATAAATAAATAAATTATTAAACGTAATTGAATATATTATTTAAAAATAAATATATTATTAAAAATAAATATATTATTAAAAATAAATATATTATTAAATATAAATAATTAAATATATTAGTAAAAATGTTTATATATTATTAAATATAAAGGAATATTAAATATAAATAAATAACAATTTATTATTAAATATAAAGGAATATATTATTAAATAAAAATAAATAATAGATTGTTAATATGAAGGGTAGTTTGGTCATTTGGCTGAAATATAAGGGGTAGTTTAGACTTTTCATTTTTGATAGAAGACAAATGTTGTTGAAAATGGTTTTTTATGTAGCATTTTAAAATGATAACATATATGCTAAAATTATTATTGAGTGTTTGGTTAGGTAGCTTTTCATATGTAGCATGTATGTTGTATGTTAAATTATATGCTGTGCAAAATGCTTTACCAAACGGTACCTTATTTCCTTTTGGCAGTATTCGACTAAGTCCTTAGCCATTTGGATTGGCCGGGCCTTAGTGGGAATGTTTCTTTCACTAAAATCAGGTTCATACGGTAACTTAACCATATGCTTCTTCCTTTCCCAAAAGGCAGATGGGATGTCACTACAAACCTCTTTTTCGAGTTTATTCAAAAAAGAAGATACCATATACTAGTAAATTTGGACATAAACCAACAATAAAAAGTGCACACTTATCAACTTTGACGATTCGGAATTGCCCAATTCTCACGATAGGGGTGGTTTTTAATGTTAGTGTCCAATTGAGAACGAAAGTTGTTTTTTTGACAAGGGAGCAATCTAAGAAGGGAATACAAGTGAATTTGGACATAAAGCAACAATAAAAAGTGCACACCTATCAAATTTAATGCTTCGGAATTGCTCAACTCTCTCCATGGAGGGGCTTCTAGCGGTTTTGTCCATTTGAGATAGAAAGTTGGCATTGAAACAATCTAAGAAGCCTATACTAGTAAAATTTGACATAAAATAACAATAAAAGTGTACACCGACGAACTTTAATGGTTCAAAATTGCTCAATCCTATCGATAGAGAAGCTTTTATCGATTTTGTCCATTTGAGATCGAATGTTGGTCTTTTTGACAACGAAACAATCTATGAAACGTATACTAGTAAATTTGAACATAAAACAACAATAAAAAGTGCACACTTATCAACTTTCATAGTTTGGAACTGCTCAATTCCCACGATAGAGGTGCATTTAGCGGTTTTGTCCATTTGGGAACGAAAAATTATCTTTTGGCAACAAAACAATCTACGGAGCCTATAGTCGAAAATTTTGACATAAATTAACAATAAAAAATATACACCGGCCAAGTTTGAAGGTTTGGAATTGCAAAACTCTCTACATGTAGGAGTTTTTAACGGTTTTTTCCATTTGAGATCGAAAATTGGTCTTTTGTACAAAAAAACGATCAACGAACTGTATACTAGAAAATTTTGATGTAAAGCAGCAATAAAAAACGTACATCTATCAACTTTGATAGTTCGGAATTTATCAACTATCTCCATGGAGGAGTTTTAGCGTTTTTGTCCATTTGATATAGAAAGTTAGTCTTTCGGCATCGAAACAATCTAAGGAGCCTATACTAGTAAAATTTGACAAAAAAAAACAATAAAAATTGTACACCGACCTACCTACTTTGATGGTTTAAAAGTGGTCAATTGTCCCGATAGAGGAGCTTTTATCGGTTTTGTCCATTTGAGATCGAATGTTGGTCTTTTTGACAACGAAACAAACTACGAAATGTATACTAGTAAATTTGGACATAAAACAACAATAAAAAGTGCACACTTATCAACATTGATGGTTTGGAATTGCTCAATTCTCTCAATAGAGGTGCTTTTAGTGGTTTTGTTCATTTGGGAATGAAAGTTGGTCTATTGGTAACGAAACATCAACGGAGCCTGTAGTCCTAAAATTTGCATAAAATAACAATAAAAAGTGTACACCGACCAACTTTGATGTTCGAAAGTGCTCAATTCTCTCGATAGAGGAGCTTTTATCGGTTTTGTCCATTTGACATCGAAAGTTGGTCTTTTTGACAACGAAACAATATACGAAGCGTATACTAGTAAATTTGGACATAAACCAACAATAAAAAGTGCATACTTATCAACTTTGATGGTTCAAAATTTCTCAATTCTCACGATAGGGGTGCATTTAGCGGTTTCGTCCATTTGGGAACGAAAGAATTTACGGAGCCCTATGTTCGAAAAATTTGACATAAAATAACAATAAAAAGTGTACACTGACCAAGTTTGAAGGTTCAGAATTGCTCAACTCTCTCCATGGAGGAGCATTTAAGAGTTTTGTCTATTTGAGATCGAAAATTGATCTTTCTGACAACGAAACAATCAATGAAGTGTATACTAGAAAATTTTAATGCAAAGAAACAATAAAAAGCGTACACGTATCAACTTTGATGATTCGGAATTGCTGAACTCTCTCCATAGAGAGGCTTTTAGTGGTTTTGTCCATTTCAAAACGAAAGTTCGTCTTTTGGCAACGAAATAATCTAAGGAGCTTACAGTCGTAAACTTTGACATAAAATAAAAATAAAAAGTATACACCAACCAACTTTGATGGTTCGAAATTGGTCAATCCTCTCGATAGAGTCGCTTTTAATGGTTTTGTCAATTTGAGATCGAAAATTAGTCTTTTTGACAATAAAACAATCTACAAAGCGTATACTAGTATATTTGGACATAAAACAACTATAAAAAGTGCACACTTATCAACTTTGATGGTTCAGATTTGCTCAACTCTCTCCATGGAGGGGCTTTGAGTGGTTCTGTCCATTTGAGATAGAAAGTTGGTCTTTTGGCATCGAAACAATCTAAGGAGTCTATACTAGTAAAATTTGACATAAAATAACAATAAAATGTGTACACCGACCTGCTTTGATTGTTAGAAAGTGCTCAATTCTCCCGATAGAGGAGTTTTTATCGGTTTTGTATATTTGAGATTGAAAGTTGTTGTTTTTGACAACAAAACAATCTACGAAGTGTATACTAGTAAATTTGGACATAAAGCAACCATAAAAAGTGGACACCTATCTACTTTAATGGTTAGGAAATGCTCAACTCTCTCCATGGAATGACTTTTAATGGTTTTGTCCATTTGAGATAGAAAGTTCGTCTTTTGGCATCGAAAGAATCTAAGGAGCTTAAACTAGTAAAATTTGACATAAAAGAACAATAAAAAGTGTACACCGACCTGCTTTGATGGTTAGAAAGTGCTCAATTCTTTCGATCGAGGAGCTTTTATCAGTTTTTTCGATTTGAAATTGAAAGTTATTGTTTTCGACAATGAAACAATCTACGAAGTGTATACTAGTAAATTTGGACATAAAGCAACCACAAAAAGTGGACACCTATCTACTTTAATGGTTAGCAATTGCTAAACTCTCTCCATGGTGTGGCTTTTAATGGTTTTGTCCATTTGAGATAGAAAGTTGGTCTTTTGGCATCGAAACCATCTAAGGAGCCTATACTAGTAAAATTTGACATAAACGAACAATAAATAGTGTAGACCAACCAACTTTGATGGTTCGAAGTTGCTCAACTTGCTCCTTGGAGTAGCTTTTAACGGTTTTATCCATTTGAGATCGAAAATTGGTCTTTTTGACAACGAAAGAATCTACAAAACGTGTACTACAAAATTTTGATGTAAAGCAACAATAAAAAGTGTACACCTATCAACATTGATTGTTCGGAACTGCTCAACTCTCCCCATGGACAGGCTTTTTGCGATTTTGTCTATTTGAGATAGAAAGTTGGTATTTTGGCATCGAAACAATCCAAGGAGCTTATAGTCATCAAATAACAACAAAAAGTGTACACCGACCAACTTTGATGGTTCGGAATCGCTCAACTCTCTGCATGAAGGAGCTTTTAATGGTTTTGTCCATTTGAGATCGAAAATTAGTCTTTTTGCCAATGAAACAATCTACGATTCGTATACTAGTAAATTTTGATGTAACCCAACAAGAAAAAGTGTACACCTATCAACTTTGATGGTTCAGAATTTCTCAACTCTCTCCATGGAGGGGCTTTTAGCAGTTTTGTCCATTTGAGATAGAAAGTTGGTCTCTTGGCATCAAAACAATCTAAGGAGCCTATACTACTAAAATTTGACATAAAATAGCAATAAAAGTGTACACCGACAAACTTTGATGGATCGAAATTGCTCAATCCGCTGGATAGAAGAGCTTTTATCGGTTTTGTCCATTTGAGATCAAATATTTATCTTTTTGACAATGAAACAATCTACGAAATGTATACTAGTAAATTTGGACATAAAACAACAATAAAAAGTGCACACTTATCAACTTTGATGGTTTGGAATTGCTCAATTATCTCGATAGAGGTGCTTTTAGCGGATTTGTCCATTCGGGAATGAAAGTTAGTCTTTTGGTAACGAAACAATCAACGGAGCCTATAGTCCTAAAATTCGCATAAAATAACAATAAAAAATGTACACCGACCAACTTTGTTGTTTCAAAAGTGCTCAATTCTCTCGATAGAGGAGCTTTTATCGGTTTTGTCCATTTGAGATCGAAAGTTGGCCTTTTCCACAACGAAACAATCTACGAAGCGTATACTAGTAAATTTAGACAAAAAACAATAATAAAGAGTGCACACTTATCAACTTTGATGGTTCAGAATTGCTCAATTCTCACGATAGAGGTGCATTTAGCGGTTTTGTCCATTTGGGAACAAAAAATTATCTTTTGGTAACGAAACAATCTACGGAGTGTGAAACCCCGACCCAAAATTTTTAGTTTTGAGTTGAAATACGGATGATCTGAGAAGTACGGAATCATGGAAAAATAGTTTTGGAGCTTGGTTCGGTAAATGGGGCATAACTTTTAGTATACATGTCCGTTTCGGGCCCATAATATATCAAATTGAAGCTTGAACCGAGCCGAAAAATAAAATTGAGAAAAACTGGGTTTCTGGAAAACAGGAACCGTCCGGACGCCTTAAACAGTCGTCCGGACGGTTTGTGCTGGAAGTGAGGCAGAGAACTTTTGGGAAAAAAAATTTTGGTGCTGTGAACAGTAGACTGTCCGGACACCCTACCGAGGCGTCCGGACGGTTAAGCCTACGGAGTGGGCAGAGGGTGGAGAAAGGGGTAAGCGTCCGGACGGCCACTTAAGGCGTCCGGACGGCTATCGGGAAACCAGTTTTTAGAGGCAAAGATAGACATTTCTGGGCATTCCAACAATTTGAAACACCCGTCTAGAGAGAGAAAGAGAGAGAGAAGAAGAGAGATAAGGAGGTTTTGGCAAGAGATTGACTTGGAGATGGTGGATTGATGATTCTTGAA
The DNA here is from genome assembly GCA_963580455.1 of Euonymus europaeus. Lineage (NCBI taxonomy): Eukaryota > Viridiplantae > Streptophyta > Magnoliopsida > Celastrales > Celastraceae > Euonymus > Euonymus europaeus. The sequence continues at coordinate 11,882,775 of OY756969.1, forward strand.
GCCAAATAAGGAAGATTGAAGCTTGGGTTTGGAGATTTGGTAAGTTATTCATAGTTTTTGTAAATTCTAGGTTTTTCTAGATTTGCTAGATTCTTGAAGAGTTGAGTGCTATGCTTTAGATATATTGTTTATAGGTTGATTTTGGATGTTTATGTAGATTGGTTTGTGATTTGGAGTAGAGTTGAGCTTGGGTTGAGTTTGGAGGATTTTGGAGAAATTTCTAGAGAGAGAAGTTGAGTAATTTCGAATTTATGGATTTAATTGATGTTTATATGAGTTGTTGGTTGTTCATTGATGTGTAAATCGGTTCGGTTTCGCCACATTGTTAGGTTTGGGAAATCAGAATCCTAAGAACGAAATTGTGGAATTTGTGGTAAATTGCTTGGCACGAGGTAGGGGATTTCCAACCATTCTTTCTATCGTGCGTTTTTGATATTTTAAGAGCATTTCGATTCCTCATTGGTCGTTCCATTTGTGTTTCCGCCTTAATTGCTCCTAAGGGGAAACGAACCCTAATTGTGATTCTTGTTGATTCTTGATGTTACATGACCCGAGTGTGTGTGTTCCATCTCTTATGGACACGATGTGATTTCCGTTCATGCATCATGGTAGTTATGTATATATATGTAGGTTGTTCATATATATATCTATTCAGCATGTCATGACATAATGCATTAGAGTTGCATGAGGGACCGGGTATGGACTCGGGGCTCCTTAGGTTTCTTGAAAGCTACTTGGAGGGATGACGAGGTGATGAGAGTTACCACTGAGTCATGTGAACTCCAAGTAGGATAACGCACTAGAGGTATGGTTCATGAGGGACTTTCCTGGAGTGGTGCGGGCGTGGTAGAGTCACGCAACCGGGTAATCCAAGAGCGTTTGATGTTGGGGAGCTTGCTCCTGTTCAATAGTCATGGTTAGCGACCATGATATTGATGAGTTGATTTGGTGAGCTTGCTCACGTTCGATATTACATTGAACGAGCCATGGTATCGATGAGGTTGCTCATTGAGGGGATTGCCCGGGTTGATGTTCTATGTGATTGTTGAGTTTATGTGCATGTGGTAGGTTCATATTGTTGCATAGCCTATTGTTTCCGATTCGGCCTTATACTCATGTTACTCATACCCTACTGAGCTTCTTGCTCACCCTTTACTTTCATTCCTTTCCACAGGTGATACTGGTACAGGTACTAGTGGAGAGGATCAGTGAGAGCAGGATGTGATGTTGGACCATAGGTCCTACATTTGTGTTTTGATGCAAAAATACATATTGGACTATTTGATTGTGCTTAACTTTGGATGAATTTGGACAAATCATGAAATGAATTATATCTACTGATTTAAGCTTCATTATATATCTTTGGAATCATGATTGATCATGTTTGATATAAATTGGATGAATCTGGACTGACTTATTTTTCGATGCTAAAATCTGTCACAACATCACACTGCACACACGTTGGTTGAACAGTCATAACTTATTCATATGAGCTCTGATTGACTTGATTCTTGTTCTGAAAATTATTTAAGACACTCTGGAATATTTCATTGTCAAATAGTGTCAGGTCAATTTTAAGTTTATCAGGTTCAATTTGTCAGTTGAAATTAATTCACTAGTGTAGTTGTGAAACTAGCCTAGTTGCGATTTGCATGATCAAATTGAATGACCAAACGACCTCAATTATAAGTGAAATTTTGTATGCACATTCTTATATAGATGAATTGATTTATCATGTGCTTACTTGAATTTTATTGAGCTTATATCATATTGGTTAACCCAAGTGCAAGCATTGAAGCTCTTTGAGCTTACAAGCAAAATTGGAGTGTTCTATCACTCATTTCTTTGTAGGTACAAATCATACACTTATTTGAGACATTAATTGAGGATGTTAAATGGTCATGGAGTATTGAGGTTTCAGTGTTTAGGCACTTAGAACCCGAAATCCCCTAGGAAACCCTATTTGGGAGCAATTGAGACTATGTGAGCTACATTGAAGGATTTATTTAGGAAATAGTCTAAGAAATATTTATTGAGAAACTTGACCAAATTTGGAGTGAAGAAGACTTAAATTGGTGCAACCCATTCTTATCCAAAATAGTCTAAATTCCTCAAATTGACCTTCCATGGGTTAGACTAAGTTGAATTAATATTGGATGATTTATTTGGAGTAGGGGCTCGGTCATAACCCTTCTAGAAAGCCTTAGGAGCCTTTGGAGGGAGTTTGAGAAGCCTTGGATTCATTTGAAATCAAATGAAAAAGATTGGAGCCAAAACACTTGGAGGAAAATTGTCCACATCACCATGTACTATTATGTTCTTGTTTTCAAGTATTTTGGGGGGAATTTCGTGTGAGACTTGCAGGGGTTGTTTGGTTGAGTGTTCAAGCCTTTGTAAGCATGAAGAAGAGTTTAACAAGAAGCACAAAAGATCCAAACAAACCTTGGAGCCAAGATTTGAAATTTGAATCAAAGGTTGACCAAAAGTCAATAACGGCTAGCCTTTCAATGGTGTTGATTGATTTCGTTTTTGAAGATGAAGGGCAGAGATTATAAGTTGATTGAGGGCTGAGATTGAAGATTAACAAGATCCAATGGCCAAGATTAAATGGAGACAAATGAAGAGGAAAATCATGCTTCATTCCACACTTGGAAAAAATATTTGCAAAAATTACCAAGAGAGCTTTTGTTCTTGATTCTACAATATTTGAGTGATCTTCTCTTGATCTTTTGATCATCATTTGCTGAGATTATTTTCATCATCTTCCCTTCATCAACCTCAAGCTAAGACACACTTTCAAGCCAAAATCATTAAGGTATTTCTTTGAGTGTTCTTGAGCTACTTTCCACAAAAGCTTCTCCTAAACTTATTTCCATCTTTGTGAGACTTTGTGTGAACCTTTGGTTGAGTGCAAGCCACGAATTTGAGCCAAATTTATATCCTACCAGTGAGCTAAACATTGAGAGATTAAATGTTCCTCATCAAAATAGCTTAGAGCTAATCTTGAGAGAACCAAAAACCAAATCACTTGTAAAAGTCCCTTTTGAGGGCATTACCTTTGAGAGGTGTGTGAAAGTTTAAGGTTAGCTTCAAACCTTGGTGGTGTACAAGTTTGGGGTGTGCTTGAAAACCCTAAGTTTGTGGTGAACTTGCGAAACCATTTATATCCTTTAGTGGATTTGGAAATCCTAAGCTTGAGGGCTTAGGTAGTGGATGTAGGTGTGAGCACCGAACCACTATATATCCTTGTGCACTCTATTTTTGATTTCCTTTCTTGTTTGGTGCTATTAGTGATTTGTGTGTCTTAGAAATTGATATTAGGGTGTTGCTTGCTGCCATTGCTTGTTGGGATATTGCTTGTGTTTGAACAACTTGTGATTAGTGGATTCTAGGTATACTTTTGATAGTTAATTTTCTGGAATAGCAATCTGTCCGTGCACTGTTCATATAGGTAGACTTTGAATTTTGATCTGAATTTTTGATATAGTATTCATTAAGGTATTGTGATATTGCATACCAAATTTCGTTGCATTTGGACTTAAATTGCTAGGTCAAATAATATCTACTTGGTTGGGTGGTAGATTTGTACTATAAACACTGTTTTGATCATTTGTACGTTTTTAGATTGTGGTTTTTGTATTTGGGGTTTATACTTAGTTTTTGGAGACACAATTCACCCCCCCCCCCCCTCTTGTGTTAGCCTAGTGATTTCATGTGACATGGATGGCCCTGGGTAGGATGTGGGTGCTAGAGAGATACTCTAAGCACGTATTTTGTATATGATGTGTTGATGTTTATTCATGATATTCTTATAACCATTTGGCACCAGAGGGTGTATGCATAATGTATGCTGAGTTGATTGTGTGGTTATATGATATTATGAATCTGATGATTTGATTATTACTATCAGTTTGTGCATGCTGGTAGTGGATGGCCTGAGGCCCCTAGGATCAGGATTGCATGTGATTGAGGCCTGAGGCCTAGCTAGGTTGCTAGTGTGATGGATTGTATATTTATTGCTGCGTGTTTTCTGATGCAGGCGGGGACTCTCCGATATACGGGGAGATGCCGTCGGATTTTCGGTTCGCCGGATGATCGCATTAGTGGCCTAGGACGGTGCCGGAGGGCACCCATGGCGTGCCCGGACCGGGGCGTCACACGGAGCCTATAGTCGAAATTTTGACATAAAATAACAATAAAAAGTGTACACCGACCAAGTTTGAAGGTTCGGAATTGCTCAACTCTCTCCATAGAGGAGCTTTGAACGGTTTTGTCTATTTGAGATCGAAAATTGGTCCTTTTGACAACAAAAAAAGCAACAAAGTGTATACTAATTTTTTTTTGATGTAAAGCAGCAATAAAAAGCGTACACCTATCAACTTTGATGGTTTGACATTGCTCAACTATCTCCATGGAGGGGCTTTTAGTAGTTTTGTCCATTTGAGATAGAAAGTTGGACTTTTGGCATCTAAACAATCTAAGGAGCATATATAGCCATAAATTTGACATAAAAATAACAATAAAAAGTGTACATCGACCAACTTTGACGGTTTAGAATTGAACTTTCTCGATGGAGTAGCTTTTAGCAGTTTTCTCGATCTGAGATAGAATGTTGGTCTTTTGGCATCGAAACAATCTAAAGAGCCTATACTAGTAAAATTTGACATAAATAACAATAAAAAGTGTACACCGACCAACTTTGAGGGTTCGAAAGTGCTCAATTCTCCCGATAGAGGAGCTTTTATCGGTTTTGTCCATTTGAGATTGAAAGTTGTTCTTTTTAATAACGGAACAATCTGCAAAGTGTATATTAGTAAATTTGGAAATAAAGCAACAATAAAAAATGGACACCTATCTATTTTGATGGCTAGGAATTGCTCAACTCTCTCCATAGAGTGGCTTTTAATGGTTTTGTCCATTTGAGATAGAAAGTTGATCTTTTGGCATCGAAATAATCTAAGGAGCCTATACTAGTAAAATTTGACATAAAATAACAATAAAAGTGTACACCGACCAACTTTGATGGTTCGAAATTGCTTAATCCTCTCGATAGAGGAGCTGTTATCGGTTTTGTCTATGTGAGATCGAATGTTGGTCTTTTCAACAACGAAACGTATACTTGCAAATTTGGACATAAAACAACAATAAAAAGTGCACACTTATCAACTTTGATGGTTTGGAATTGCTAAATTCCCTCGATAGAGGTGCTTTTAGCGGTTTTTTTTGATTTGGGAATGAAAGTTGGTCTTTTCGTAACAAAACAATCAACGGAGCCTATAGTCCTAAAATTTGCATAAAATAACAATAAAAAATGTATACCGACCAACTTTGATAGTTCGAAAGTGCTCAATTCTTTCGATAGACGAGCTTTTATCGATTTTGTCCATTTGAGATCGAAAGTTGGTCTTTTTGACAACGAAACAATCTACGAAGCGTATACTAGTAAATTTGGACATAAACCAACAAGAAAAAGTGCATACTTATCAACTTTGATGGTTCAGAATTGCTCAATTTTCATGATAAAAGTGCATTTAGCGGTTTTGTCCATTTGGGAACGAAAAATTGTCTTATGGCAACAAAACAATCTACGGAGCCAATAACAATAAAATGTGTACACTAGCCAAGTTTGAAGATTCGGAATTGCTCAACTCTCTCCATGGAGAAGCTTTTAACAGTTTTGTCTATTTGAGATCGAAAATTGGTCTTTTAGACAATGAAACAATCAATGAAGTGTATACTAGAATATTTGATGTAAAGCAGCAATAAAAAGCGTATAGCTATCAACTTTGATGGTTCGACATTGCTCAACTCTCTCCATGAAGGGGCTTTTAGTAGTTTTGTCCATTTGAGATAGAAAGTAAGACTTTTGGCATCGAAACAATCTAAGAAACATATAGTCTTAAATTTGACATAAAATAACAATAAAAAGTTTACATCGGCCAACTTTGATGGTTCGGAAATGAACAACTTTCTTGATGGAGTAGCTTTTAGAGGTTTTCGCCATTTTGAGATAGAATGTTGGTCCTTTGGGATCGAAACAATCTAAGGAGCCTATACTAGCAAAATTTGACATAAAATAACAATAAAAAGTGTACATCGATCAACTTTGATGGTTCGAAAGTGCTCAATTCTCCCGATAGAGGAGCTTTTATTGGTTTTGTCCATTTGAGATCGAAAGTTGTTCTTTTTGACAACGAAACAATCTACGAAGTTTATACTAGTAAATTTGGAAATAAAGCTACAATAAAAAATGGACACTTATCTACTTTGATGGTTAGGAATTGCTCAATTCTCTCCATGGAGTGGCTTTTAACGGTTTTGTCCATTTGAGATAGAAACTTGGTCTTTTGGCATCGAAACAATCTAAGGAGCCTATACTAGTAAAATTTCACATAAAAGAATAATAAGTGTACCTGACCAACTTTGATGGTTCGAAGTTTCTCAACTCGCTCCTTAGAGGAACTTTTCACGGTTTTGTCCATTTGAGATCGAAAATCGGTCTTTTTGACAACGAAACAATCTACGAAGCGCATACTAGTAAATTTTGATGTAAAGCAACAATAAAAAATTTACACTTATCAACTTTGATTATTCGGAATTGCTCAACTCTCTGCATGTAAGGGCTTTTAGCGGTTGTCCATTGGAGATAAAAAGTTGATATTTTGGCATCGAGACAATCTAAGGAGCTTATAGTCATAAAATTTGACATAAAAGAACAATAAAAAGTGTACACCGACCAACTTTGATGGTTCAGAATTGCTCAACTCTCTCCATGGAGGAGCTTTTAATGGTTTTGTCCTTTTGAGATGGAAGATTAGTCTTTTTGCCAAGAAACCATCTACGAAGCGTATACTAGTAAAATTTGGCATAAAAGAACAATAAATAGTATACACCGACCAACTATGATGTTTGGAAGTTGCTCAACTCGCTCCTTGGAGGAGCTTTTAACAGTTTTATCCATTTGAGATCGAAAATTTGTCTTTTTGACAACGAAAGGATCTACGAAGCGTATACTAGTAAAATTTGGCATAAAAGAACAATAAATAGTGTACACCGACCAACTATGATGTTTGGAAGTTGCTCAACTCGCTCCTTGGAGGAGCTTTTAACAGTTTTATCCATTTGAGATCGAAAATTTGTCTTTTTGACAACGAAAGAATCTACGAAGCATATACTAGTAAATTTTGATGTAAAGTAACAATAAAAAGTGTACACCTACCATGTTTGATTGTTCGGAAGTGCTCAACTCTCTCCGTGGAGGGGTTTTTAGCGATTTTGTCCATTTGAGATAGAAAGTTGGTATTTTGGCATCGAAACAATTTAAGGAGCTTATAGGCATAAAATTGGACATAAAATAACAACAAAAAGTGTACACCGACTAATTTTGATGGTTCGGAATCGCTCAACTCTCTCCGTGGAGGAGTTTTTAACGGTTTTGTCCATTTGAGATAGAAAGTTGGACTTTTGGCATCAAAACAATCTAAGGAGCTAAAGTCATAAAATTTGACATAAAATAAAAATAAAAATTGTAGACCGTCCAACTTTGATGGTTCAGAATTGCACAACTCTCTCGATGGAATAGCTTTTAACGATTTTGTCAATTTGAGTTCAAAAATTAGTCTTTTTGACAACGAAACAATCAACGAAGTGTATACTAGAAAATTTTGATGTAAAGCAACAATAAAAGCGTACACCTATCAACTTTGATGGTTCGTAATTGCTCAACTCTCTTCATGGAGGAGCTTTTAGTGGTTTTGTTCATTTGAGATAGAAAGTTGGTCTTTTGGCATCGAAACAATCTAAGGAGCTTATAGTAAAAAAATTTGACATAAAATAACAATAAAAAGTGTACACCGACCAACTTTGATGGTCTGGAATCGCTCAACTCTCTCCATGGAGGAGCTTTTAACAGTTTTGTCAGTTTGAGATCAAAAATTAGTCTTTTTGCCAATGAAACAATCTGCAAAGCGTATACTAGTAAATTTTTATGTAAAGCAACAAGAAAGAGTGTACACCTATCAACTTTAATAGTTCAGTATTTCTCAACTCTTTCCATGGAGGGGCTTTTAGCGGTTTTGTCCATTTGAGATAGAAAGTTGGTCTTTTGTTATCGAAACAATCAAGGACCCTATACTAGTAAAATTTTACATAAAAGAACAATATACAGTGTGAACCAACCAACCTTGATAGTTCGAAGATGCTCAACTCTCTCGATAGAAGTAGTTTTTAACGGTAGTGTCCAATTGAGAACGAAGGTTGTTCTTTAGACAAAGGAACAATCTACGAAGCGAATACAAGTCAATTCGGACATAAAGCTACAATAAAAAGTGTACACCTATCAAATTCGATGGTTCGGAATTACTAAATTCTCTCCATGGAGGAGCTTTTAACGGTTTTGTCTATTTCGGAACGAAAGTTCGCCTTTTGGCAACGAAACACTCTACGGAGTCTATAGTCGTAAAAGTTGACATAAAATAACAATGAAAGTGTACACCGACCAACTTTCATGGTTCGAAATTGCTCAATCCTCTCGATAGAGGAGCTATTATTGTTTTTGTCCATTTGAGATCGAGTGTTGGTCTTTTTTACAATAAACCAATCTACGAAGCTTATACTAGTAAATTTGGACATAAACTAACAATAAAAAGTGCACATTAGGATACCCCACAAAATAACACTTATCCGATTTGGGTCCAAGTTTGTCAGTGGCTTGACGTCTTACGTAGGCCTCACAACCCCAAATTTTCAAAAAAGACATACTGGGACGTTTCCCAGTCCACAATTCATATGGTGTCTTTTGAACCGATTTTGAAGGAACACGATTGAGTGTAAAAGCAGCTGTCTCTAGAGCATATCCCCAAAAGGAAATTGGAAGATCTGCATGACTCATCATTGATCGTACCATGTCTAACAGGGTGCGATTCCTCCTCTCTGAAACACCATTCCATTGTGGTGTTCCAGGAGGAGTGAGTTGTGATATTATACCACACTCTTTTAGATGATCATTAAACTCATGGCTTAGGTATTCTCCACCTCAATCCGATCGAAGTGCTTTGATACTTTTGCCAAGTTGGTTTTGTACTTCATTCTTGAAATCCTTGAACTTTTGAAAAGATTCTGACTTGTGTTTCATAAGGTACACATAGCCATATCTACTGAAATCATCAGTAAATGTAATGAAGTAATAAAACCCACCTCTAGCTAATGAGCTAATAGGCCCACATACATCACTATGTATAAGACCCAATAAATCATTAGCCTTCTCACTATGTCCAGCGAAAGGGGCTTTCGTCATCTTGCCTAATAAACAAGATTGGCATACCTCGTATGATTCAAAATCAAATGAGTCCAAGAATCCATCTTTATGAAGCTTGGATATACGTTTCTCATTTATATGGCCCAAGCGACAATGCCAGAGATAAGTGGGGTTCGAGTCATTCGATTTGAACCTCTTAGTATTGACGTTATAGACAGGTGTTTCGCGATCTAGAATATAGAGTCCATTAAACAATTGTGCTCTACCATAAAATATTTCATTCAAATAAAATGAACAACATTTGTCCTTTATTAAAAATGAAAAACCCTTCTTGTCTAAACAAGAAATAGAAATAAGATTCCTACTCATAGCAGGCACAAAATAACAGTTCTCTAATTCCAATACTAGCCCAGAAGGCAAAGATAAATAATAAGTTCTTACAGATAGGGCAGCAACTCTTGCTCCATTGCCTACTCGTAGGTCCACCTCGCTTTTAGTCAATGCTCTACTCCTTTTGAGTTCTTGCACATTATTACATATGTGAGAACCACAATCGGTATCTAATACCCAAGTAGAAGAAGCAGATTGACTTCTATAACAAAAATACTTGAAGTGGAAGTCATACTCCCTTTCTTCTTTTTGAGCTCTTCCAGGTAAACTTGGCAATTCCTCTTCCAGTGTCCAGCGACACCACAATGGAAACATGTCCCTTCCTTTGCAACTCCACCTTTAGGTTTCAGTGCATTAGACTTGGGTTTGGGCTTATTGTTGGATCCATTATCCTTTTTCTTCTTATAGTTGCCCTTACCCTTGCCCTTGCCTTTTCCCTTTTGAACCATCATTATGGAAGCAGAGCCTTTTGGCATGTTCTGTTCAGCAGTTCTTAACATGGCTAACAGTTATGGTAGTGATTTGTCAATTTCGTTCATGTTATAGTTCACGACAAATTGACCATAGCTCGGAGGCAACGATTGCAGAACTAAATCAATGGCCAACTCTTGGCCCATAGGAAATCCCAACCTCTCAAGACTTTCAACATACCCAATCATTTTGAGTACGTGAGGTTCAACAGGACTTCCTTCCACCAATTTGCACTGAAATAATGTTTTGGAAACATCATACCTTTCTTGTCGAGCCTGTCCTTGATAAAGTTTCTTAAGGTGCCTGATCATAGATCCTATCGTAGGCGTCCATGTTCTCATGTTGCTTCTGAAGCTCAGAGTTCATGGTGGCTAGCATGATGCACCCAACATCCAAGGCATCATCTTGATGCTTCTTGTAAGCATCCTTTTCAGCCCTTGGAGCAATTAGCAACTGGTTGCTTAGGAATGGCTTGCTCTAGGACATATTGCTTTCGCTCATGTTTGAGGACAATCCTCAAATTTCGATACCAGTCTACGAAATTTGTCCCAGTCAGCTTGTCCTTCTCAAGGATAGATCTTAGTGTAAGGTTGTTTGAAGTGTTTGATGCCATGGAAATCTACAATAGAAATATGCAAAATAAATATCATGTTATTCACATTTAATAAGGTTTTTTCAATAAATGTAACTCCCATTATTTTCTTCAATTAATAGCCCTCACTATTAATTTGGAAAGTCACAACTTCCTAGTGAGCCAAGATCCATATTTCACTTAGTCTTGAGTTGGCTTTGGCCAATCACCCAAGATGTAGCTTATTTAGGTAGGCAACATTTTACCAATTGCTTCACATACAACTCTTGGATAGTTAGGTGAACAACACTTGTTCTAATTCATCTTATGAATTAATGCCCAACTCTATGCCTCTAGGCCTCAATCCTATTGAGATATCCTAGTTAAGTCGAACCTAATGTTATTTACATTATGGATATCACTATTATCCTTTCGCGTCTCACCAAGATAGACAAGATACTTTGCTTTGGCAAACTTACCTTACGTCGATCAAAGCCTTGACGAGTGTCATTCATTGGGAGGCATCATGTAATTAACTTAATATTTTCCATGAGGGGTTTTCGGTCATTAATGAATGATCTCACCATATTAAACATGTTTTTATACATCTAATCTAATGCATCTCATACATAGAAATTAAAGTGCATAAATTAAACGTGACATATTAAACGTGACATAGCTATGGCCTCTACGATATCGATCCCCTCAAGCCAATGAAAGGATCGACAGGTCAACCTAGGTAAAGCATCTTCTCCAAGCGCCTTCCTTGATGATATTTGTGTAGTCTCCATCTCCTCTTTCTTCCATTGACATCTCTTCATACATTTCAAATCCGTTCTAACTAATTACAAATTGTAGGCTATGTAACCTTTACATAATGATAGAGAAACCTCGAGTTACATTCGAGGGGAGTAAGATGAGAAGAGAATATACAATCAGAGATTTAGGAGAAAGGCACGACATGCAGGCCGTATTTAAAATTTACAAACATAACAAATACCTGTCCAATCACATTGGTCTTTAAGGCCATAGCTATGCACCATGCATCATTTATCACATAACATATGCATATTTATTAATAATCAAATTTATATAGTGATTTAAGATTAAGTCTTCATATCGAGCTTCGATTTATCACCCTTGTCCTAGGGTTTTTCCTTGAATCCGTCACCAACCTCGGTTTATATTAGGAAACCCTAATATATCAACGCTTGACATATCATAACTAACGCAAACCCTAATGAGAAACCGATACATAATCAACATCAATCATGTTTCTGTTTTGATTCATTTAATCACATTAAATCGACTCAGCAAAGGCAAGTAACGAATCAGGTATTCAAATCGTCATTTTGATCACATCAAAATCGAACATGTATCAAACATACATGCCTCAAAACCCGAATCTGTTTTTGATCTTATCAAACATGTCATTCCGTTTTTAAATCATATTAACACAGATCTATTCACAAGGCAAACATAACCGATTTATGGTTTCACAAGTGCCTCTGATACCCCTATAGGGTTCCAATGTCTCATACACAGCGGAAGTTTAAAAATTTCATTGAAACCCTCCAGAGAATCCATGTGAAAGGGCATAAATCGGTGACAAAAATTTACCTCTTGAAGTGCAGAAATCAACCGAGTGCTTAGTTTGAAGGATCCAAATCAATTTGTACTATCCAATCGAACAGCACGCCTCTATGGTATCCACACAAACAAGTCAAAAATCTCCCTCTTCACGTTATGCTAGTAACCAAGAATAGGGCTCCAATCCGTTTGCTCTCAATTCTCTTTGAAGTGTGGCACACTAAGTGTCTTGTATATTCTAGGGTTACTTTAACCCTATATTTATATCGCGAGCCAAGCCAAACGAAAAGCCCAAATCCCCTTGAAGAAAGAAGCCCACGTTTTTGGACTCTTGACCATGTTCAATTAATCTTATTAATTAAACCGGTAATGGACCTTACATAAAGCCCTGAGCCCAAACGTAATATGTTATTCCTAAATAACATAATCTTTGACTTATTCTATGTGTGTGACCCTATAGGTTCTCGTTATGTTAGCCGTGAAACTAAAATCATATTCTAGCATCACAAACAATGAGAGGTATCTAGCAACACATCATTGTTACCCAAATAACGAGAATGTCAATGATTCGACATAACCTTTATTTATGACCAATTTATATGCAGTCCCTTTGTCCTTAATATCTTGATTAACATCGAGGCATGGAATGTGTCATCCTCGTATATGTTAATCTATGTGTTTCTTGATTCTGAGTAGACTATTAAAAAACAAACGAAATCAATATCACATATTGATTCATTTGAGCACGGCCATGCATTTCAAAGCCTCACTCAATCAAGGGGCCCACGGATATCACTCCTGTTATATAGAAGGGACAAGCACCATCTAGGTCACTCACATCCCTCTGCATGATTCGTGATATACCCAATCACTGACTTTATAGCCAACCTTTTACAAGTGACGTTAGACAGTATCAAAGTGTATAACTCCTCATGTTGGGAACCGTAGTGATTTCAGGTTAAAGGAAAACATATATCATTGTCACTATGAGAATAGCTTATGACATTCATATAACAATCCATGCAGTATTCTCATGTTGGGTCTGTCCAGTACTTCCCGTTCTCTAACAAGTACCCATGTATTGATTTGATATCTCATATCCATGACTCGCAAGATTTAGTCATCAATCAACCTACATAGTAGTCTCAACGTATTAATGTTATCCCATTTAACAATAATACTCGCCTAGGGACATTTAGGAATAGTGTTCTATACACATCTATGATGATCTCACGTTCAAGTCACACACTTGAAGTCCCATAGCATCGAACCAACTATTCTAGGGATATTTATCATAATCATTCACATAGTGCAGATAAATAATTCATAACAAATAAAGTACCTCAATATAACATAATAAATGTATGCTAATACAATCATCCCATGATTGGCTCCTAGAGCATACACCAACAATCTCCCACTTGCTCTAGAGCCAATCACTCATGTATCTAATACCAATACATCGAGTGTGACCATCATGCTTCCGCTGCACCAGAGCTTGGTCAGTGGGTCAGCGATATTATCTTCTGTCGGTACTCTGCATATCTTCACATCTCCTCTGTCAACAATTTCACGTATGAGATGGAAGCGTCGGAGTATATGTTTGGACTTTTGGTGAGATCTGGGCTCCTTAGCCTGTGCAATGGCCCCATTGTTATCACAATAGATGTCCAATGGGTTTGCAATGCTAGGAACCACGCCAAGTCCAGTAATGAACTTTCTGATCCAAACAGCCTCCTTTGAAGCATCAGAGGCGGCAATATACTCAGCCTCTGTAGTAGAATCGGCCACTGTTTCTTGCTTCGAACTCTTCTAGCTCACAACACCTCCATTTAGGCAAAACACATAACCTGACTGAGATTTGGAGTTGTCCTTATCGGACTGAAAAATGGCATCAGTGTAACCATTTATGACCAGTTCATCCTCACCTCCATAAACCAAGAATGAATCCTTAGTTCTTCTCAAGTACTTAAGAATATTCTTGACAGCTATCCAGTGACCTTCACTGGGATCTGACTGATATCTACTTGTCATGCTTAAAGCATATGATATATCAGGGCGAGTACATATCATGGCATACATGATAGATCCAATTGCAGAAGCACATGGAATCTTACTCATGCGATCCCTTTCATCCTGAGATTTAGGGCATTGATCTTTAGAGAGACTCATCCCATGTGACATGGGTAGAAATCCCCTCTTAGATTCTTGCATGCTGAACCGTTGCAGCACTTTATCAATGTATGTACTTTGACTTAGACCAAGCAATTTTCTTGATCTATCCCTATAGATCTTGATGCCTAATATATAGGCATCTTCGCCTAAGTCTTTCATGGAAAAGCATTTTCCTAACCAAGTCTTGACAGACTGTAAGGTAGGAATGTCATTCCCAATAAGTAGTATGTCATCTACATACAATACCAGGAAGACTTTTGTGCTCCCACTAACCCTTTGATAAACACAAGGTTATCCTCATTTTGAATGAAACCAAACTCTTTGATTGTTTCATCAAAACGTAGATTCCAGCTTCGAGAAGCCTGCTTTAATCCATAAATGGATCGTTGCAACTTACATACTTTAAAAGCATTCTCTGGAGTGACAAAACCCTCAGGCTGTGTCATGTACACATCCTCGAGTAGATTTCCATTAAGGAAAGCAGTCTTGACATCCATTTGCCAGATTTCATAATCATAGAATGCTGCAATAGCAAGCAAGATCCTGATGGATTTAATCATGGCAACTGGAGAAAAAGTCTCATCATAGTCTATACCATGAATTTGCTTGAAACCCTTTGCAACCAATCGCCCCTTAAAGGTATGTACCTCCCCATCCATGTTAGTTTTCTTTTTGAAAACCCACTTACACCCAATGGGTTTTACCCCTTCAGGTGGGTCAACCAAGGTCCATACCTTGTTGACACACATGGATTCCATCTCAGATCTCATGGCCTCCTGCCATTTCTCAGACTCTGGACCCGTAATAGCCTCTTGTTATTTCAAGATGAGCTTTTAATGATTTTGTCCATTTGAGATCGAAAATTAGTCTTTTTGACAAGAAAACAATCTACGAAGCATATATTTGTAAATTTCGACGTAAAACAACAATAAAAGGGTACACCTATCAACTTTGATTGTTCGGAATTGCCCAACTCTCTCCATGAAGGGGCTTTTAGCGGTTTTGTCCATTTGAGATAGAAAGTTGGTATTTTGGCATCGAAGCAATCTAAGGAGCTTATAGTCATAAAATTTGACATAAAGTAATAGTAAAAAGTATACAACGACCAACTTTGATGGTTCAGAATCGCTCAATTCTCTTCATGGAGGATCTTTTAACAGTTCTGTCCATTTGAGATAAAAAATTAGTCCTTTTACCAATGAAACAATCTATGGAGCGTATACTAGTAAATTTTATGGTTACGGAACAAGAAAAAGTGTACACCTATCAACTTTAATGGTTCGGAATTTCTCAACTCTCTCCATGGAGAGGCTTTTAGCGGTTTTGTCCATTTGAGATAGAAAGTCGATCTTTTGAGATCGAAACAATCTAAGGAGCCTATACTATTAAAATTTGACATAAAAGAACAATAAATAGTGTACACCAACCAATTTTGATGATTTGAAGTTGCTCAATTCTCTCGATAGAGGTGGTTTTAAACAGTAGTGTCCAATTGAGAACGAAAGTTGTTCTTTCGACAAGGGAACAATCTACAATGCGAATACAAGTGAAGTTGGACATCAAGCAACAATAAAAAGTGCAAACCTATCAAATTTGATGGTTTGGAATTACTCAATTCTCTCCATGGAGGAGCTTTTAAAGGTTTTGTCCATTTCAGAATGAAAATTCATCTTTTGGCAACGAAAACCTCTATGGAGTCTATTATCGTAAAATTTTACATAAAATAACAATAAAAGTGTACACCAACAACCTTTGATGGTTCGAAAATTGCTCAATCCTCTCGATAGAGGAGCTTTTATCTGTTTTGTCCATTTGACATCGAATGTTGGCCTTTTTGATAACGAAACAATCTACGAAGCGTATACTAGTAAATTTGGACATAAAATAGCAGTAAAAAGTGCACACTTATAAACTTTGTGCTTTGGAATGGCTCAATTCTCACGATAGAGGTGCCATTTAGAGGTTTTGTCCAAGTGGGAACGAAAAATTATCTTTTGGCAACGAAACAACCTACGAAGCCTATAGTTGAAGATTTTGACATAAAATAACAATAAAAAGTGTATACCGGCCAAGTTCGAAGCTTCAAAATTGCTCAACTCTCTCCATGGAGGAGCTTTTAACGGTTTTGTCCATTTAAGATCGAAAATTTGTCTTTTCGACAATGAAACAATCAAGAATGTGTATACTAGAAAATTTTGACGTAAAGCAACAATAAAAAGCGTACACTTATCAGCTTTGATAGTTCGAAATTGCTCAACTCCCTCCACGGAGGGGCTTTTAGCGGTTTTGTCTATTTGAGATAGAAAGTTGGTCTTTTGGCATGAAAACAATCTAAGGAGCCTATACTTCTAAAATTCGACATAAAATGACAATAAAAAGTGTACACCGATCAACTTTGACGGTTCAAAAGTGTTAAATTCTCCCGATAGAGGACCTTTTATCGGTTTTGTCCATTTGAGATCAAAAATTGGTCTTTTTGACAACGAAACAATCTACAAAGTGTATAGTAGAAATTTTTGATGTAAAGAAACAATAAATAGCGAACACTTATCAGCTTTGATGGTTCGGAATTGCTCAACTCTCTCCATGAAAGGACTTTTAGCGATTTTGTCTATTTGAGATAGAAAGTTCGTCTTTTGGTATCGAAACAATCTAAGGAGCCAATACTAGTAAAAATTTCATAAAATGACAATAAAAAGTGTACACCGACCAAGTTTGAAGGTTTGGAATTGCTCAACTCTCTCCATGGAGGAGCTTTTAACGGTTTTGTCCATTTGAGATCGAAAATTGGTCCTTTTGACAACGAAACAATCTACGAAGTGTATAGTAGAAAATTTTGATATAAAGCAACAATAAAAAGCATACACCTATCAGCTTTGTTGGTTCAGAATTGCTCAACTCTTTCCATAGAGGGGCTTTTAGCGGTTTTGTCCATTTGAGATAGAAAGTTGGTCTTTCGGCATCGAAACAATCTAAAGAGCCTATACTCTAGCAAAATTTGACATAAAATGACAATAAAAAGTGTACACCGATCAATTTTGATGGTTTGAAAGTGCTAAATTCTTCCAATAGAGGAGCTTCTATCGGTTTTATCCATTTGAGATCGAAAATTTTTCTTTTTGACAGCGAAACAATCTACGAAGTGTGTACTAGTAAATTTGGAAATAAAACAACAATAAAAAGTGGACACCTATCTACTTTGATGGTTACGAATTGCTCAACTCTCTCCATGGAGTGGCTTTTAACGGTTTTGTCCATTTGAGATAGAAAGTTGGTCTTTTGGCATCGAAACAATCTAAGGAGCCCATACTAGTAAAATTTGATGGAAAGGAATAATAAATAGTGTACACCAACCAACTTTGATGGTTCAAACTTGCTCAACTCGCTCAACTCGCTCCTTGGAGGAGCTTTTAACGGTTTTGTCCATTTGAGATCGAAAGTTGTTCTTTTGACAAGGAAACAATCTACTAAGCGAATACAAGTGAATTTGGACATAAAACAACAATAAAAGTGCACACCTATCAAAATTTGATGGTTCGGAATTACTCAATTCAGTCCAAGGGGGAGCTTTTAACGGTTTTGTCCATTTCGGAACGAAAGTTCCTCTTTTGGCAACGAAACACTCTACAGAATCTATAATCATACAATTTGACATAAAATAACAATAAAAATGTACACCAACCAACTTTGATTGTTCAATCCTCTCGATAGAGGAGCTTTTATCGGTTTTGTCCAGTTGAGATCGAATGTTAGTCTTTTTGACAACAAAACAATCTACGAAGAGTATACAAGTAAATTTGGACATAAAACAACAATAGAAAGTGCACACTTATCAACTTTAATGGTTCAAAATTGCTCAATTCTCTCGATGGAGGTGCTTTTAGCGGTTTTGTCCATTTGAGAATGAAAAGTTGGTCTTTTGGTAACGAAACAATCAACGGAGCCTATAGTCCTAAAATTTTCATAAAATAACAATAAAAAGTGTACACCGACCAACTTTGATGTTTCGATAGTGCTCAATTCTCTCGATAGAGGAGCTTTTAGCAGTTTTATCCATTTGAGATCAAAAGTAGGTCATTTTGACAACGAAACAATCTGCGAAGCGTATACTAGTAAATGTGGGCATAAACCAACAATAAAAAGTGCACACTTATCAACTTTGATGGTTTGGAATTGCTCAATTCTCACGAAAGAGGTGCATTTAGCGGTTTTGTCGATTTGTGAACGACAAATTATCTTTTGGCATCGAAACATTCTAAGGAGCTTGTAGTCATAAAATTTGACATAAAATAACAATAAAAAGTGTACACAGGCAAAGTTTGATGGTAAAGAATTGCACAACTCTCTTGATGGAGTAGCTTTTAGCGGTTTTGTCCATTTGAGATTGAAAATTAGTATTTTTTAAAACGAAACAATCTGCACTTGAAAACTAGTAAATTTTGATGTAAAACGACAAGAAAAGGCATACACCTATCAACTTTGATGGTTCGGAATTGCTCAACTCTCTCCATGGAGGGGCTTTTAGCGGTTGTCCATTTGAGATAGAAAATTGGTCTTTTGACATTGAAACAATCTAAGATGCCTATACTAGTAAAATTTGACATAAAAGAACAATAAATAGTGTACACCGACCAACTTTAATGTTTCAAAAGTACTCAATTCTCTTGGTAGAGTAGTTTTTAGAGGTTTTGTCCATTTGAGATCGAAAGTTGTTCTTTTTGACAACGAAACAATCTACGAAGTATATACTAGTAAATTTGGACATAAAGCAACAATAAAAAGTGGACACCTATCTACTTTGAAAGTTAGGAATTGCTCATCTCTCTCCATGGAGTGGCTTTTAACGGTTTTGTCCATTTGAAATAGAAAGTTGGTCTTTTGGCATCGAAACAATCTAAGGAGCCTATTCTAGTAAAATTTGACATAAAAGAACAATAAATAGTGTATATCAACCAACTTTGATGGTTCGAAGTTGCTCAACTCGCTCCTTGAAGGAGTTTTTAACGGTTTTGCCCATTTAAGATCGGAAATTGGTCTATTTAACAACGAAACAATCTACGAAGCGTTAGTAGTAAAAATTGATGTAAAGCAACAAAAAAAGTTTACACCTATCGACTTTGATTGTTCGGAATTGCTCAACTCGCTCGATGGAGGGGCTTCTAGCGGTTTTGTCGTTTTGAGATAGAAAGTTGGTCTTTTGGCATCGAAACAATCTAGGAAGCTTATAGTCATAAAATTTGACATAAAATAACAATAAAAGTGTACACCGACCAACTTTGATGGTTCGGAATCGCTCAACTCTATCCATGGAGGAGCTTTTAACGGTTTTATACATTTGAGATCAAAAATTGGTCTTTTTGACAACGAAACAATCTACGAAATGTATACAAGTGAATTTGGACATAAAACAACAATAAAAAGTGCATACTTATCAACTTTAATGGTTCAGAATTGCTCAATTCTCTCGATAGATGTGTTTTTAGCGGTTTTGTCCCTTTGGGAATGAAAGTTGATCTTTTGGTAACTAAACAATCAACGGAGCCTATAGTCCTAAAATTTGCATAAAAAAAAAATGTACACCGACCAACTTTGATGTTTCGAAAGTACTCAATTCTCTCGGTAGAGTAGCTTTTAGCGGTTTTGTCCATTTCAGATCGAAAGTTTGTCTTTTTGACAACAAAAAAATCTACGGAGCGTATACTAGTAAATCTGGACATAAAACAACAATAAAAAGTGCACACTTATCAACTTTGATGGTTTGGGACTGCTCAATTCTCTCGATAGAGGTGCATTTAGCGGTTTTGTCCATTTGGAAATGAAAGTTGGTCTTTTGGTAACAATGTTGGTGTATGCTCTAGGAGCCAATCATGGGATGATTGTATTGGCATACATTTATTATGTTATATTGAGGTACTTTATTTGTTATGAATTATTTATCTGCACTATGTGAATGATTATGATAAATATCCCTAGAATAGTTGGTTCGATGCTATGGGACTTCAAGTGTGTGACTTGAACGTGAGATCATCATAGATGTGTATAGAACACTATTCCTAAATGTCCCTAGGCGAGTATTATTGTTAAATGGGATAACATTAATACGTTGAGACTACTATGTAGGTTGATTGATGACTAAATCTTGCGAGTCATGGATATGAGATATCAAATCAATACATGGGTACTTGTTAGAGAACGGGAAGTACTGGACAGACCCAACATGAGAATACTGCATGGATTGTTATATGAATGTCATAAGCTATTCTCATAGTGACAATGATATATGTTTTCCTTTAACCTGAAATCACTACGGTTCCCAACATGAAGAGTTATACACTTTGATACTGTCTAACGTCACTTGTAAAAGGTTGGCTATAAAGTCAGTGATTGGGTATATCACGAATCATGCAGAGGGATGTGAGTGACCTAGATGGTGCTTGTCCCTTCTATATAACAGGAGTGATATCCGTGGGCCCCTTGATTGAGTGAGGCTTTGAAATGCATGGCCGTGCTCAAATGAATCAATATGTGATATTGATTTCGTTTGTTTTTTAATAGTCTACTCAGAATCAAGAAACACATAGATTAACATATACGAGGATGACACATTCCATGCCTCGATGTTAATCAAGATATTAAGGACAAAGGGACTGCATATAAATTGGTCATAAATAAAGGTTATGTCGAATCATTGACATTCTCGTTATTTGGGTAACAATGATGTGTTGCTAGATACCTCTCATTGTTTGTGATGCTAGAATATGATTTTAGTTTCACTGCTAACATAACGAGAACCTATAGGGTCACACACATAGAATAAGTCAAAGATTATGTTATTTAGGAATAACATATTACGTTTGGGCTCAGGGCTTTATGTAAGGTCCATTACCGGTTTAATTAATAAGATTAATTGAACATGGTCAAGAGTCCAAAAACGTGGGCTTCTTTCTTCAAGGGGATTTGGGCTTTTCGTTTGGCTTGGCTCGCGATATAAATATAGGGTTAAAGTAACCCTAGAATATACAAGACACTTAGTGTGCCACACTTCAAAGAGAATTGAGAGCAAACGGATTGGAGCCCTATTCTTGGTTACTAGCATAACGTGAAGAGGGAGATTTTTGACTTGTTTATGTGGATACCATAGAGGCGTGCTGTTCGATTGGATAGTACAAATTGATTCGGATCCTTCAAGCCAAGCACTCGGTTGATTTCTGCACTTCAAGAGGTAAATTTTTGTCACCGATTTATGCCCTTTCACATGGATTCTCTGGAGGGTTTCAATGAAATTTTTAAACTTCCGCTGTGTATAAGACATTGGAACCCTACAAACAAAACAATCAACGGAGCCTATAGTCCTAAAATTTGCATAAAATAACAACAAAAAGTGTACACCGACCAACTTTGATGTTTCGAAACTGCTCAATTCTCTCGATAGAGGAGCTTTTAGAGGTTTTGTCCATTTGAGATCGAAAGTTCGTCTTTTTTACAACGAAACAATCTACAAAGCATATACTAGTAAATTTGTACATAAAAAAACAATAAAAAGTCCACACTTATAAACTTTGATGGTTCGGAATTGCTCAATTCACACGATAGAGGCTTATATAGCGGTTTTGTTCATTTAGGAATGAAAAATTATCTTTTGGCATCAAAAAAATCTAAGAAGCTTATAGTCGTAAAATTTGACATAAAATAACAATAAAAAGTTTACACCGACAAAGTTTGATGGTTCAGAATTGCACAACTCTCTCGATGGAGTAGCTTTTAGCGGTTTTGTCGATTTTAGATCAAAAATTGGTCTTTTTGACATTGAAACAATATACGAAACGTATACTAATAAATTTTAATGTAAAATAACAAGAAAAGGCGTACACCTACGAACTTTGATGGTTCGAAATTGCTCAACTCTCTCCATGGAAGAGCTTTTATCGGTTTTGTCCATTCGAGATCGAAAGTTGCTCTTCTTGACAACGAAACAATCTACAAAGTGTATACTAGTAAATTTGCACATAAAGCAACAATAAAAAGTGGACATCTATCTACTTTGATGGTTAGGAATTGCTCAACTTCTCTCCATGGTGTGTCTTTTAACGGTTTTGTACATTTGAGAAAAAAGTTGGTCTTTTGGCATTGAAACAATCTAAGAAGCCTATTCTAGTAAAATTTTACATAAAAGAACAATAAATAGTGTACACTAACCAACTTTGATGGTTCGAAGTTGCTCAAATCGCTCCTTAGAGGAGCTTTTAACAGTTTTCTCCATTTGAGATCAAAAATTGGTCTTTTTGACAACGAAACAATCTATGAAGCGTGTACTAGTAAATTTGGACATAAAGCAACAATAAAAAGTGGACACCTATCAATTTTGACGATTAGGAATTGCTCAACTCTCTCCATTGAGTGGTTTTTAACGGTTTTGTCAATTTGAGATAGAAAGTTCGTCTTTTGACATTGAAACAATCTAAGAAGCTTATAGTCATAAAATTTGACATAAAATAGCAATAAAAAGTGTACGTCGACTACCTTTGATGGTTCAGAATTGCTCAACTCTCTCGATGGAGTAAATTTTGCTATAAAGTAACAATAAAAGGCGTACATCTATCAACTTTGATGGTTCGGAATTGCTCAACTCTCTCCATGAAGAGCTTTTAGTGGTTTTATCCATTTGAGATAAAGTTCCACTTTTGCCATCGAAATTTGACGTAAAATAACAATAAAAACTGTACGCCGACCAACTTTGATGGTTCAGAATCGCTCAACTCTCTCGATCGAGTAGCTTTTAACGGTTTTGTCCATCTGAGACTGAAAATTAGTATTTTTGACAACGAAACAATCTACGAAGCGTATACTTGTAAATTTTGATGTAAAGCAACACGAAAATGCGTACACCTATCAACTTTGATGGTTCGAAATTGCTCAACTCTCTCTATGGAGGGGCTTTTAGCAGTTTTGTCCATTTGAGATAGAAAGTTGGACTTTTGGCATCGAAACAATCTAAGGATCTTATTCTAGTAAAATTTGACATAAAATAACAACAAAAAGTGTTCAGCGACTAACTTTGATGGTTCGAAAGTGCTCAATTCTGTCTATAGAGGAGTTTTTACAGGTTTTATCCATTTGAGATGGAAAGTTGTTCTTTTTGACAATGAAACAATCTACGAAGTGTATACTAGTAAATTTGGACATGAAGCAATAATAAAAAGTGGACACCTATCTACTTTGATTGTTAGGAATTGCTCAACTCTCTCCATTGAGTGGCTTTCAATGGTTCCGTCCATTTGAAATAATAAGTTTGTCTTTTAGCATTGAAACAATCTAAGGAGCCTATACTAGAAAATTTTGACATAAAAGAACAATAAATAGTGTACACCGCCCAACTTTGATGGTTCGAAGTTGCTGAACTCAATCCTTCGAGGAGCTTTTCATGGTTTTGTCCATTTGAGATCGAAAATTGTTCTTTTTGAAAACGAAATAATCTACGAAGCGTATACTAGTAAATTTTGACGTAAAGCAACAATAAAAAGTGTACACCTATCAACTTTGATTGCTCGGAATTGCTCAACTCTCTCCACGGAGGGGCTTTTTGCGGTTTTGTCCATTTGAGATAGAAAGTTGGTCTTTTGGCATCGAAACAATCTAAGGAGCTTTTATTCATAAAATTTGACATCAAATAACATTAAAAAGTGTACACATACCCACTTTAATGGTTCCGAATCGCTCAACTCTCTTTATGGAGGAGCTTTTAACAGTTTTGTCCATTTGAGATCGAAAAATAGACTTTTTTGCCAACGAAACAATCTACGAAGCGTCTACTAGTAAATTTTGATGTAAAGCAACAAGAAAAATTGTACACCTATCAACTTTGACGGTTCAAAATTTCTCAACTCTTTCCATGGAGGGGCTTTTAGCTGTTTTATCCATTTGAGATAGAAAGTTGGTCTATTTGCATCGAAACAATCGAAAGAGCCTATACAAGTAAATTTTGACATAATAGAACAATAAATAGTGTACACCAACCAACTTTGATGGTTCGAAGTTGCTCAACTCTCTCGATAGAGGTGGTTTTTAAAGGTAGTGTCCAATTTAGAATGAAGGTTGTTCTCTTGATAAGGGAACAATCTACGAAGCGATTACAAGTGAATTTGGACAGAAAGCAACTATAAAAGGTGCGCACCTATCAAATGGTTCGGAATTACTCAATTTTCTCCATGGAAGAGCTTTTAACGGTTTTGTACATTTATGAACGAAAGTTCGTCTTTTGGCAACGAAACACTCTACGGAGTCTATAGTCATAAAATTTGAATAAAATAATGATAAAAGTGTACACAGACTAACCAAATTTGATGGTTCGAAATTGCTGAATCCTCTCGATAGAGGAGCTTTTATCGATTTTGTCCATTTGAGATCGAATGTTGGTCTTTTTGACAACAAAACAATCTACGAAGCGTATACTAGAAAATTTTAACATAAACCGACAATAAAGAGTGGACACTTATCAATTTTGATGGTTCGAAATGGCTCAATTCTCACGATAATGGTGCATTTAGCGATTTTGTCCATTTGGGAACGAAAAATTGTCTTTTGGCAACGAAACAATCTATGGAGCCTAGTGTTGAAAAATTTCACATAAAATAACAATAAAAAGTATACACCAGCCAAGTTTGAAGGTTAAAAATTGCTCAACTCTCTCCATTGAGGAGCTTTTAACGCTTTTGTCCACTTGAGATCGAAAATTGATCTTTTTGACAACGAAACAATCAATGGAGTGTATACTAGAAAATTTTGATGTAAAGCAACAATAAAAAGCGTACACCTATAACCATTGATGGTTTGGAGTTGCTCAACTCTCACCATGGAGGGGCTTTTAGTGGTTTTATCCATTTGAGATTGAAAGTTGGACTTTTGGCATCGAAACAATCTAAGGAGCCCTATACTAGTAAAATTTGACAAAAAAGAACAATAAATAGTGTATACTGAACAACTTTCATGGTTCGAAGTTGCTCAAGTCGCTCCTTGGAGGAGCTTTTAACGGTTTTGTCCATTTGAGATCGAAAATTGGTCTTTTTGACAACGAAACAATATACGAAGCGTATACTAGTAAATTTTGATGTTAAGTAACAATAAAAAATGTACAACTATCAACTTTGATTGTTCGGAATTGCTCAACTCTCTCCATGGAGGGGCTTTTAGCGGTTTTGTCCATTTGAGATAGAAAGTTGGTCTTTCGACATCGAAACAATCTAAGGAGCTTATATTCATAAAATTTAACATTAAATAACATTAAAAAGTGTACAACGACCAACTTTGATGGTTCGGAATTGCTCAACTCTCTCCATGGAGGAGCTTTCAATGGTTTTGTCCATTTGAGATAGAAAATTAGTCTTTTTGCCAACGAAACAATCTACGAAGCGTATACTAGTAAATTTTGATGTAAATCCCCAAGAAAAAGTGTACAGCTATCAACTTTGATGACTCAAAATTGCTTAACTTTCTCCATGGAGGGGCTTTTAGCGGTTTTGTCCATTTGAGATAGAAAGTTGGTCTTTTGGTATAGAAACAATCTAAAGAACCTGTACTAGTAAAATTTGACATAAAAGAATAATAAATAGTGTACACCAACCAACTTTAATGGTTCAAAGTTGCTCAACTCTCTCGATAGATGTGGTTTTTAACGGTAGTGTCTAATTGAGAACGAAAGTACACTCTTGACAAGGGAATAATCTACGAAGCTAATACAAGTGAATTTGGACATAAAGCAACAATAAAAAGTGCGCACCTATCAAATTTGATGGTTAGAAATTACTCTATTCTCTCTATGAAGTAGTTTTAACGATTTTGTCCATTTCAGAACGAAAGTACGTCTTTTCGCATCGAAATTTGACATAAAATAACAATAAAAATTGTACGCCGACCAACTTTGACGGTTCAGAATTGCTCAACTCTCTCGATCGAGTAGCTTTTAACGGTTTTGTCCATCTGAGATTGAAAATTAGTATTTTTTGACAATAAAATAATCTACGAAGCGTATACTAATAAATTTTGATGTAAAGCAACATGAAAATGCGTACACCTATCAACTTTCATGGTTCGAAATTGCTCAACTCTCTCCATGGAGGGGCTTTTAGCAGTTTTGATCATTTGAGATAGAAAGTTGGACTTTTGGCATCGAAACAATCTAAGGAGCCTATTCTAGTAAAATTTGACATAAAATAACAACAAAAAGTGTTCAGCGACCAACTTTGATGGTTGGAAAGTGCTCAATTCTCTCTATAGAGGAGTTTTTATTGGTTTTGTCAATTTGAGATTGAAAGTTGTTCTTTTTGACAATGAAACAATCTACGAAGTGTATACTAGTAAATTTGGACATAAAGCATTAATAAAAACTTGACACCTATCTACTTTGATTGTTAGGAATTTCTCAACTCTCTCCATGGAGTGGCTTTCAACGGTTCTGTCCATTTGAGATAATAAGTTGGTCTTTTAAGCAATTGAAACAATCTAAGGAGCCTATATTAGAAAATTTTGACATAAAAGAACAAGAAATAGTGTATACCGCCCAACTTTGATGGTTCAAAGTTGCTCAACTCACTCCTTGGAGGAACTTTTCATGGTTTTGTGCATTTGAGATTGAAAATTGGTATTTTTGACAACAAAACAATCTACGAAGCGTATACTAGTAAATTTTGATGTAAAGCAACAAGAAAATATGTACACCTATCAACTTTGATGGTTCGAAATTGCTCAACTCTCTCCATGGAGGGGCTTTTAGCAGTTTTGTCCATTTGAGATAGAAAGTTGGACTTTGGCATCGAAACAATCTAAGGAGCCTATTCTAGTAAAATATGACATAAAATAACAACAAAAAGTGTTTGCGAAAAACTTTGATGGTTCGAAAGTTCTCAATTCTCTCTATAGAGAAGTTTTTAACGGTAGTGTCTAATTGAGAACGAAAGTTGTTCTCTTGACAAGGGAATAATCTACGAAGCTAATACAAGTGAATTTGGACATAAAGCAACAATAAAAAGTGCGCACCTATCAAATTTGATGGTTCAGAATTGCTTAACTCTCTCCATGGATGGTCTTTTAGCAATTTTGTCCATTTGAGATAACAAGTTGGTCTTTTGCCATCGAAACAATCTAAGGAGCTTATAGTCATAAAATTTGACGTAAAATAACAATAAAAAGTGTACACCGAACAACTTTGATGGTTTGGAATCGCTCAACTCTCTGCATGGAGGAGCTTTTAATGGTTTTGTCCATTTGAGATCGAATGTTGGTCTTTTTGACGACGAAACAGTCTACGAAGCGTATATTAGTAAATTTGGACATAAAGAAACTATAAAAAGTGGATAGCTATCTAATTTGATTGTTAGGAATTGCTCAACTCTCTCCATGAAGTGGCTTTTAACGGTTTTGTCCATTTGAGATAGAAGTTGGTCTTTTGGCATCGAAACAATCTAAGGAGCCTATACTAGTAAAATTTGACATAAAAGAACAATAAATTGTGTACGACAACCAACTTTGACGATTTGAAGTTGTTCAACTCTCTCGATAGAGATGGTTTTGGTCGGTATTGTCCCATTGAGAATGAAAGTGTTCTTTTGACAAGCGAACAATCTACGAAGCGAATAGATCATTTCGAAGTTGGACATAAAGCAACAATAAAAAGTGCACATCTAACAAATTTGATGGTTCCGAATTACCCAATTCTCTCCATAGAGGAGCTTTTAACGGTTTTGTCCATTTTGAAATGAAAGTTCGGCTTTTGGCAACAAAACACTCTACGGAATTGCTCAATTCGTTAAAAGTTTACACCGACCAACTTTGATGGTTCGAAATTGCTTAATCCTCTCCATGGAGGAGCTTTTATCGGTTTTGTCCATTTGAGATCGAATGTTGGTCTTTTTGACAATGAATAAGAAGCATATACTAGTAAATTTGGACATAAAGCAACAATAAAAAGTGGATAGCTATCTACTTTGAAGTTTAAGAATTGTTCAACTCTCTCCATGGAATGACTTTTAACGATTTTGTCCATTTGAAAACGGAAAATTGTCTTTTGGCAACGAAACAATCTACAGATCCCAGAGTCGAAAAATTTGACATAAAATAACAATAAAAAGTGTACACCGGCCAAGTTTGAAGGT
This sequence comes from Euonymus europaeus, assembly GCA_963580455.1. Lineage (NCBI taxonomy): Eukaryota > Viridiplantae > Streptophyta > Magnoliopsida > Celastrales > Celastraceae > Euonymus > Euonymus europaeus. The sequence goes on from OY756969.1 coordinate 11,911,372, forward strand.
TCGAAATTGCTCAACTCTCTCCATATAAGAGCTTTTAACGGTTTTTTCCACTTGAGATCCAAAATTGGTCTTTTTGACAACGAATTAATCAACGAAGTGTATACTAGAAAATTTTAATGTAAAAAAACAATAAAAAGCGTACACCTATCAACGTTGATTGTTTGGAATTGCTCAACTCTCTCCATAGAGGGGCATTTAGCGGTTTTATCCATTTGAGATAGAAAGTTGAACTTTTGGCATCGAAACAATCTAAGGAGTTTATATTCATAAAATTTGACATAAAATAACATTAAAAAGTGTACACATACTAACTATAATGATTTAGAATCGCTCAACTCTCTCCATGGAAGAACTTTTAACGGTTTTGTCCATTTGAGATCCAAAATTAGACTTTTTGCCAACGAAACAATCTACGAAACGTCTACTAGTAAATTTTGATGTAAAGCAACAAGAAAAAGTGTACACCTATCAACTTTGATGGTTAGAAAAATTTCTCAACTCTTTCCATGAATGAGCTTTTAGCGGTTTTATCCATTTTAGATAGAAAGTTGGTCTATTGGCATCGAAACAATCGAAGGAGCCTATACAAGTAAATTTTGACATAAAAGAACAATAACTAGTGTACACCAACCAACTTTGATGGTTCGAAGTTGCTCAACTCTCTCGATAGAGGTGGTTTTTAACGGTAGTGTCCAATTTAGAATGAAGGTTGTTCTCTTGATAAGGGAACAATCTACGAAGTGAATACAAGTGAATTTGGATAGAAAGCAAGAATAAAAAGGTGCACACCTATCAAATTTGATGGTTCGGAATTACCTAATTCTCCATGGAGGAGCTTTAACGGTTTTGTCCATTTCGGAACGAAAGTTCGTCTTTTGGCAACGAAACACTCTACGGAGTCTATAGTCGTAAAATTTGAATAAAATAACGATAAAAGTGTACGCCAACCAACTTTGATAGTTCGAAATTGCTGAATCCTCTGAATAGAGGAGCTTTTATCGGTTTTGTCCATTTGAGATCGAATGTTGGTCCTTTTGACAACGAAACAATCTACGAAGCGTATACTAGAAAATTTGGACATAAACCGACAATAAAGAGTGGACACTTATCAATTTTGATGGTTCCAAATTGCTCAATTCTCACGATAGAGGTGCATTTAGCATTTGGTCCATTTGGGAACGAAAAATTGTCTTTTGGCAATGAAACAATCTACGAAGCCTAGTGTCAAAAAATTTGACATCAAATAATAATAAAAAATGTACACCAGCCAAGCTTGAAGGTTAAAAATTGCTCAACTCTCTCGATGGAGGAGCTTTTAACGGTTTTGTCCACTTGAGATCGAAAATTGGTCTTTTTGACAACGAAACAATCAACGGAGTCTATACTAGAAAATTTTGATGTAAAGCAACAATAAAAAGCGTACACCTATCAACTTGATGGTTCGGAATTGCTCAACTCTCTCCATGGAGGGGCTTTTAGTGGTTTTATCCATTTGAGATTGAAAGTTGGATGTTTGGCATCGAAACAATCTAAGGAGCCTATACTAGTAAAATTTGACAAAAAAGAACAATGAATAGTATATACCGACCAACTTTGATGGTTCGAATTTGCTCAACTCGCTACTTGGAGGAGCTTTTAACGGTTTTGTCCATTTGAGATAGAAAATTGGTCTTTTTGACAACGAAACAATCTATGAAGCTTATACTAGTAAATTTTGATGTAAAGTAACAATAAAAAGTGTACAGCTATCAACTTTGGTTGTTCGGAAATGCTCAACTCTCTCCATGGAGGGGCTTTTAGCGGTTTTGTCCATTTGAGATAGAAAGTTGGTCTTTTGGCATCGAAACAAAATAAGGAGCCTATTCTAGTAAAATTTGACTTAAACTAACAACAAAAAGTGTTCAACCGACCAACTTTGATTGTTCGAAAGTTTTCAATTCTCTCGATAGAGGAGCTTTTATTGGTTTTGTCCATTTTAGATCGAAAGATGTTCTTTTTGTCAACGAAACCATCTAGAAAGTGTATACTAATAAATTTGGACATAAAGCAACAATAAAAAGTGGACACCTATCTACATTGATGGTTAGGATTGCTCAACTGTCCCCATGGAGTAGCTTTTAGGTTTATCCATTTGAGATAGAAAGTTGGCCTTTTAGCATCGAAACAATCTAAGGAACCAATACCAGTAAAATCTGACAAAAAAGAACAATAAATAGTGTATTCCGACCAACTTTGATGATTCGAAGTTGCTCAACTCTCTCCATGGAGGAGCTTTTATCGGTTTTGTCCATTTGAGATCGAATTTTTATCTTTCGGACATAAAGTAACTATAAAAAGTGGACATCTATCTACTTTGATGGTTCGAAATTGCTCAACTCGGTCCTTGGAGGAGCTTTTAACAGTTTTGTCCATTTGAGATCGAAAATTGGTCTTTTTGACAACGAAACAATCTATGAAATGTATACTAGTAAATTTTGATGTAAAGCAACAATAAAAATTGTCCACCTATCAACTTTGATTGTTCGGAATCGCTCAACTCACTCAATGGAGGGGCTTTTAGCGGTTTTGTCCATTTAAGATAGAAAATTGTTCTTTTGGCATCGAAACAATCTAAGAAGCCTATTCTAGTAAAATTTGAGATAAAATAACAACAAAAAGTGTTCACCGACCAACTTTGATGGTTCGAAAGTGCTCAATTCTCTCGATAGAGGAGCTTTTATTGGTTCTGTCCATTTGACATCGAAAATCGTTCCTTTTGACAACGAAACAATCTACGAAGCGTATACTAGAAAATTTGGATATAAACCAACAATAAAGAGTGCACACTTATCAACTTTGATGGTTTGAAATTTCTCAATTCTCACGATAGAGATGTATTTAGCGGTTTTGGCCATTTGAGAACGAAAAATTGTTTTTTAGCAATGAAACAATCTACGGAGCCTAGAGTAAAAAAATTTAACATAAAATAATAATAAAAAGTGTACACTGGCCAAGTTTGAAGGTTCGGAATTGCTCACCTCTCTCCATGGAGGAGCTTTTAACGGTTTTGTCCATTTGAGATCGAAAATTGGTCTTTTTGACAACGAAACAATCAACGAAGTGTATACTTGAAAATTTTGATGTAAAACAACAGTAAAAAATGTACATCTATCAACATTGATCGTTCGGAATTGCTCAACTCTCTCCATGGAGAGGCTTTTAGTGGTTTTATCCATTTGAGATAGAAAGTTGGACTTTGGCATCGAAACAATCTAAGGAGCTTATAGTCATAAAATTTGAAATAAATAAAAAATAAAAAGTGTACACCGACCAACTTTGATGGTTTAGAATTGCTCAACTCTCTGGATGGAGTAGCTTCTAACGGTTTTGTCTATTTGAGATCGAAAATTAGTCTTTTTGACAACGAAACTAGTAAATTTTGATGTAAAGAAATAAGAAAAAGCGTACATCTATCAACTTTGATTGTTCGGAATTGGTCAACTCTCTCCATGGAGGGGATTTAAGTGGTTTTGTCCATTTAAGATAGAAAGTTGATCTTTTGGCATCGAAACAATCTACGGAGCCTATTCTAGTAAAATTTGACATAAAATAACAATAAAAGTGTACACCGACCAACTTTGATTGTTCGAAATTGCTCAATCCTTTCGATAGTGGAGCTTTTATCAGTTTTGTCCATTTGAGATCGATTGTTGGTCTTTTTGACAACGAAACAATCTACGAAGTGTATACTGGTAAATTTGGACATAAAGCAACAATAAAAAGTGGATACATATCTACTTTGACGGTTAGGAATTGCTCAACTCTCTCCATGGAGTGGCTTTTAACGATTTTGTCCATTTGAGATAGAAAGTTGGTGTTTTGGCATCGAAACAATCTAAAGACCCTATACTAGTAAAATTATACATAAAAAAACAATAAATGGTGTACACCGACCAACTTTGATGGTTCGAAGTTGCTCAACTCGTTCCTTGGAGAAACGTCAAATGGTTTTGTCCATTTGAGATCGAAAATTGGTCTTTTAGACAAATAAACAATCTACAAAGCGTATACTTGTAAATTTTGATTGTTCGGAATTGCTCAACTCTCTCCATTGAGGGGCTTTTAGCGGTTTTGTCCATTTGAGATAGAAAGTTAGTCTTTCGACATCGAAACAATGTAAGGAACTTATATTCATAAAATTTGACATAAAATAACATTAAAAAGTGTACACCGACCAACTTTGATGGTTCGAAATTGCTCAATCCTCTCGTTGGAGAAGCTTTTATCGGTTTTGTCCATTTGAGATTGAATGTTGGTCTTTTTGACAACGAAACAATCTAAAAGCGTATACTAGTAAATTTGGACATAAAGCAACAATAAAAAGTGCACACCTATCAACTTTGACGGTTCAGAATTTCTCAAACCTTTCCATGGAGGGGCTTTTAGCGGTTTTGTCCATTTGAGATAGAAAGTTGGTCTTTTGGCATCGAAACAATCCAAGGAGCCTATACTAGTAAAATTTGACATAAAAGAACAATAAATAGTGTACACCAATCAACTTTGTTGGTTCGAAATTGCTCAACTCTGTCAATAGACGTGGCTTTTAACGATATTGTCCAATTGACAACGAAAGTTGTTCTCTTGATAAGGGTGTTTCTATGAAGCGAATACAAGTGAATTTGGACATAAAGAAACAATAAAAAGTGCTCACCTATCAAATTTGCTGGTTCAGAATTACTCAATTCTCTCCATGGAGGTGCTTTTAACGGTTGTGTCCATTTCGGAATGAAAGTTCGTCTTTTGGAAATGAAACACTCTACGAAGTCTATAATCGTAAAATTTGACTTAAAATAACGATAAAAGTGTACACCGACCAACTTTGATTGTCCATTTGAGATCGAGTGCTGGTCTTTTTGACAACGAAACAATCTAAGAAGCGTATACTAGTAAATTTGGACATAAACCAACAATAAAGGGTGCACACTTATCAATTTTGACATTTTGAAAGTGCTCAATTCTCCAGATAGAGGTGCATTTAGCGATTTTGTCCATTTAAAAACGAAGAATTGCATTTTGGCAACGAAACAATCTACGGAGCCTAGTGTCGAAAAATTTGACATAAAATAACGATAAAGCGTGTACACCAGCCAAGTTTGAAGGTTAAAAATTGCCCAACTCTCTCCATGGAGGAGCTTTTAACGGTTTTGTCCACTTGAGATAGAAAGTTGGTCTGTCAACATTGAAAATTGCTAAGGGGCTTATATTCATAAAATTTAACATTAAATAACATTAAAAAGTATACAACGACCAACTTTGATGGTTTGGAATTGCTCAACTCTCTTCATGGAGGAGCTTTCAACGGTTTTGTCCATTTGAGATCGAAAATTAGTCTTTTTGCCAACGAAACAATCTACGAAGCTTATACTAGTAAATTTTGATGTAAAGCAACAAGAAAAAGTGTACACCTCATACTTTGATGATTCGGAATTGCTCAACTCTTTCCATGGAGGGGCTTTTAGCGGTTTTGTCCATTTGAGATAAAAAGTTGGTCTTTTGGCATTGATACAATCTAAGTAGCCTATACTAGTAAAAATTGAGATAAAATAACAGTAAAAAGTGTACACGGGCCAAGTTTGAAGTTTCGTAATTGCTGAACTCTCTCCATGAAGGAGCTTTTAACGGTTTTGTCCATTTGAGATCGAAAATTGGTCTTTTGACAACGAAACAATGTACGTAGCATATACTAGTAAATTTTGATGTAAATCAACAATAAAAATTGTACACCTATCAACTTTGATTGTTCGGAATTGCCCAACTCTCTCCATTAAGGGGCTTTTAGCCGTTTTGTCTATTTTTGATAGAAAGTTTGTATTTTGGCATCGAAACAATCTAAGGAGCTTATAGTCATAAAATTTGGCATAAAGTAACAGTAAAAAGTGTACACCGACCAACTTTGATGGTTCAGAATCGCTCAACTCTCTCCACGGAGAGCTTTTAACGGTTTTGTCCATTTGAGATCGAAAATTAGTCTTTTTGCCAACGACACAATCTACGAAGCGTATACCAGTAAATTTTGATATAAAGCAACAAGAAAAAGTGTACACCTATTAACTTTGATGGTTCAAAATTTCTCAACTCTCTCCATGGAGGGGTTTTTAGCGATTTTGTCTATTTGAGATAGAAAGTCGGTCTTTTGGCATCGAAACAATCTAAGAAGCCTATACTATTAAACTTTGACATAAAAGAACAATAAATAGTATACACCAACCAACTTTGATGGTTTGAAGTTGCTCAACTCTCTCGATGGAGGTGGGTTTTAAGGGTATTGTCCAATTGAGAACGAAAGTTGTTCTTTTGACATGGGAACAATCTACGATGCGAATACAAGTGAATTTGGACATAAAGCAACAATAAAAAGTGCACACGTATCAAATTTGATGGTTCGAAATTGCTCAACTCTCTCCATGGAGGGGCTTTTAGTGGTTTTGTCCATTTGAGATAGAAAGTTGGTCTTTTGGCATTGAAACAATCTAAGGAGATTATACTCATAAAATTTGACATAAAATAACAAGAAAAAGTGTACATCGACCAACTTTGATGGTTAAGAATTTCACATCTCTCTCGATGGAGTAGCTTTTAGGGGTTTTGTCTACTTGAGATCGAATGTTGACCTTTTTGACAACGAACCAACCTACGAAGCGTATAGTGGTAAATTTGGACATAAAGCAAAAAAAAAAAAGTGCACACTTGTCTATTTGGGAATGAAAGTTGGTCTTCTGGTAACGAAACAATCAACAGAGCCTATAGTTCTAAAATTTGCTTAAAATAACAATTAAAAGTGTACACCGACCAACTTTGATGGTTCGAAGTTGCTCAACTAACTACTTGGAGGAGCTTTTAACGGTTTTGTCCATTTGAGATAGAAAATTAGTCTTTTTGACAACGAAACAATCTATGAAGCGTATACTAGTAAATTTTGATCTAAAGTAACAATAAAAAGTGTACAGCTATCAACTTTGATTGTTCGGAATTGCTCAACTCTCTCCATGGAGGGGCTTTTAGCTGTTTTGTCCATTTGAGATAGAAAGTTGGTCTTTTGGCATCGAAACAAAATAAGGAGCCTATTCTAGTAAAATTTGACTTAAAATAACAACAAAAAGTGTTCACCGACCAACTTTGATTGTTCGAAAGTTCTCAATTCTCTCGATAGAGGAGCTTTTATTGGTTTTGTCCATTTGAGATCGAAAGTTGTTCTTTTTGTCAACGAAACCATCTATAAAGTGTATACTAGTAAATTTGGACATAAAACAACAATAAAAAGTGGTCACCTATCTACTTTGATGGTTAGGATTGCTCAACTGTCCCCATGGAGTAGCTTTTAACGGTTTATCCATTTGAGATAGAAAGTTGGTCTTTTAGCATCGCAACAATCTAAGGAACCTATACCAGTAAAATCTGACAAAAAAGAACAATAAATAGTGTATACCGACCACCTTTGATGATTCGAAGTTGCTCAACTCTCTCCATGGAGGAGCTTTTATCAGTTTGTCCATTTGAGATCGAATTTTTGTCTTTCTGACAACGAAACAATCTACAAAGTGTATACTAGTAAATTTGGACATAAAGCAACTATAAAAAGTGGACACCTATCTACTTTGATGGTTCGAAGTTGCTCAACTCGGTCCTTGGAGGAGCTTTTAACGGTTTTGTCCATTTGAGATCGAAAATTGGTCTTTTTGACAACGAAACAATCTATGAAGCGTATACTAGTAAATTTTGATGTAAAGCAACAATAAAAATTGTCCACCTATCAACTTTAATTGTTCGGAATTGCTCAACTCTCTCAATGGAAGGGCTTTTAGCGATTTTGTCCATTTGAGATAGAAAGTTGGTCTTTTGGCATCGAAACAATCTAAAGAGCCTATTCTAGTAAAATTTAAGATAAAATAACAATAAAAAGTGTTCACCGACCAACTTTGATGGTTCGAAAGTGCTCAATTCTCTCGATAGAGGAGCTTTTATTGGTTCTGTCCATTTGAGATCGAAAATCATTCTTTTTGACAACGAAACAATCTACGAAACGTATACTAGAAAATTTGGACATAAACCAACAATAAAGAGTGCACACTTATCAACTTTGATGGTTCAGAATTTCTCAATTCTCACGATAGAAATGTTTTTAGCAGTTTTGTCCATTTGAGAACGAAAAATTGTCTCTTTTAGCAATGAAACAATCTACCGAGCCTTGAGTAAAAATTTTTGACATAAAATAATAATAAAAAGTGTACACTGGCCAAGTTTGAAGGTTCGGAATTGCTCACCTCTCTTCACGGAGGAGCTTTTAACGGTTTTATCCATTTGAGATCGAAAATTGATCTTTTTGACAACGAAACAATCAACGAAGTGTATACTTGAAAATTTTGATGTAAAACAACAATAAAAAATGTACATCTATCAACATTGATGATTCGGAATTTCTCAACTCTCTCCATGGAGGGGCTTTTAGTAGTTTTATCCATTTGAGATAGAAAGTTGGACTTTTGGCATCGAAACAATCTAATGAGCTTTTAGTCATAAAATTTGACATAAAAAAATAATAAATAGTGTTCACCTACCAACTTTGATGGTTCGAAGTTGCTCAACTTTTTCGATAGAGGTGGTTTTTAACGGTAGTGTCTAATTGAAAACAAAGTTGTTCTCTTGACAAGGGAACAATCTACGAAACGAATACAAGGGAATTTGGATATAAAGCAACAATAAAAAGTGCACACCTATCAAATTGTCTGGTTCAGAATTACTCAATTCTCTCCATGTAGGAGCTTTTAACGGTTTTGTCCATTTGGGAACGAAAGTACGTCTTTTGGCAACGAAACACTCTACGTAGTCTATAGTCGTAAAATTTGACATAAAATAATGATAAAAGCATACACCGACCAACTTTGATGGTTCAAAATTGCTCAATCCTCTCGATAGAGGAGCTTTTATTAGTTTTGTCCATTTGAGAACGAATGTTGGTCTTTTTAACAACGAAACAATCTACGAAGCATATACTAATAAACTTGGACGTAAAGCAACAATAAAAAGTGGACAGCTATCTACTTTGATGGTTAAGAATTGCTCAACTCTATCCATGGAGTGGCTTTTAACGGTTTTGTCCAATTGAGATAGAAAGTTGGTCTTTTGGCATCGAAACAATCTAATGAGCCTATACTAGTAAAATTTGACATAAAAATAAATAAATAGTGTACACAGACCAACTTTGATGGTTCGAAGTTGCTCAACTCGCTCCTTCGAGGATCTTTTAATGGTTTTGTCGTTTTGAGATCGAAAATTGGTATTTATGACAACGAAACAATCTACGAAGCGTATACAAGTAAATTTTGACGTAAAGTAACAATAGAAAGTGTACAGCTATCAACTTTGATTGTTCGGAATTGCTCAACTCTCTCCATGGAGGAGCTTTCAGCGGTTTTGTCCATTTGAGATAAAAAGTTGGTCTTTTGGCATCAAAACAATTTAAGGAGCTTATAGTCATGAAATTTGACGATACTGGTAAATTTGGACATAAAGCAACAATAAAAAGTGGATACGTATCTACTTTGACGGTTAGGAATTGCTCAACTCTCTCTCCATGGAGTGGTTTTTAACGGTTTTGTCCATTTGAGATAGAAAGTTGGTCTTTTGGCATCGAAACAATCTAAAGACCCTATACTAGTAAAATTGTACATAAAAAAACAATAAATGGTGTACACCGACCAACTTTGATGGTTCGAAGTTGCTCAACTCGCTCCTTCGAGAAGCGTCAAATGGTTTTGTCCATTTGAGATCGAAAATTGGTCTTTTAGACAAATAAACAATCTACAAAGCGTATACTTGTAAATTTTGATTGTTCGGAATTGCTTAACTCTCTCCATTGAGGGGCTTTTAGCGGTTTTGTCCATTTGAGATAGAAAGTTAGTCTTTCGGCATCGAAACAATGTAAGGAACTTATATTCATAAAATTTGACGTAAAATAACATTAAAAAGTGTACACCGACCAACTTTGATGGTTCGAAATTGCTCAATCCTCTCGTTGGAGGAGCTTTTATTGGTTTTGTCCATTTGAGATTGAATGTTGGTCATTTTGACAACGAAACAATCTAAAAGCGTATACTAGTAAATTTGGACATAAAGCAACAATAAAAAGTGCACACCTATCAACTTTGACGGTTCAAAATTTCTCAACCCTTTCCATGGAGGGGCTTTTAGCGGTTTTGTCCATTTGAGATAGAAATTTGGTCCTTTGGCATCGAAACAATCCAAGGAGCCTATACTAGTAAAATTTGACATAAAAGAACAATAAATAGTGTACACCAATCAACTTTGTTGGTTCGAAGTTGCTCAACTCTGTCAATAGACGTGGCTTTTAAGGATATTGTCCAATTGACAACGAAAGTTGTTCTCTTGATAAGGGTGTTTCTATGAAGCGAATACAAGTGAATTTGGACATAAAGAAACAATAAAAAGTGCTCACCTATCAAATTTGCTGGTTCAGAATTACTCAATTCTCTCCATGGAGGAGCTTTTAACGGTTTTGTCCATTTCAGAATGAAAGTTCTTCTTTTGGAAATGAAACACTCTACGAAGTCTATAATCGTAAAATTTGACATAAAATAACGATAAAAGTGTACACCGACCAACTTTGATTGTCCATTTGAGATCGAATGTTGGTCTTTTTGACAACGAAACAATCTAAGAAGCGTATACTAGTAAATTTGGACATAAACCAACAATAAAGAGTGCACACTTATCAATTTTGACAATTCGAAAGTGCTCAATTCTCCCGATAGAGGTGCATTTAGCGATTTTGTCCATTTGGGAACGAAAAATTGCATTTTGGCAACGAAACAATCTACGGAGCCTAGTGTCGAAAAATTTGACATAAAATAACAATAAAGCGTGTACACCAGCCAAGTTTGAAGGTTAAAAATTGCCCAACTCTCTCCATGGAGGAGCTTTTAACGGTTTTGTCCACTTGAGATAGAAAGTTGGTCTTTCGACATTGAAAATTTCTAAGGGGCTTATATTCATAAAATTTAACATTAGATAACATTAAAAAGTATACAACGACCAACTTTGATGGTATGGAATTGCTCAACTCTCTTCATGGAGGAGCTTTCAACGGTTTTGTCCATTTGAGATCGAAAATTAGTCTTTTTGCCAACGAAACAATCTACGAAGCGTATACTAGTAAATTTTGATGTAAAGCAACAAGAAAAAGTGTACACCTCATACTTTGATGATTCGGAATTGCTCAACTCTTTCCATGGAGGGGCTTTTAGCTATTTTGTCCATTTGAGATAGAAAGTCTGTTTTTTGGCATTGATACAATCTAAGTAGCCTCTACTAGTAAAAATTTAGATAAAATAACAATAAAAAGTGTACACGCGCCAAGTTTGAAGTTTCGGAATTGCTCAACTCTCTCCATGAAGGAGCTTTTAACGGTTTTGTCCATTTGAGATCGAAAATTGGTCTTTTGACAACGAAACAATGTACATAGCATATACTAGTAAATTTTGATGTAAATCAACAATAAAAATTGTACACCTATCAACTTTGATTGTTCGGAATTGCCCAACTCTCTCCATTAAGTGGCTTTTAGCGGTTTTGTCCATTTTTTATAGAAAGTTTGTATTTTGGCATCGAAACAATCTAAGGAGCTTATAGTCATAAAATTTGGCATAAAGTAACAGTAAAAAGTGTACACCGACCAACTTTGATGGTTCAGAATCGCTCAACTCTCTCCACGGAGAGCTTTTAACTGTTTTGTCCATTTGAGATCAAAAATTAGTCTTTTTGCCAATGAAACAATCTACGAAGCGTATACCAATAAATTTTGATATAAAGCAACAAGAAAAAGTGTACACCTATCAACTTTGATGGTTCAAAATTTCTCAACTCTCTCCATGGAGGGGTTTTTAGCGATTTTGTCCATTTGAGATAGAAAGTCGGTCTTTTGGCATCGAAACAATCTAATAAGCCTATACTATTAAACTTTGACATAAAAGAACAATAAATAGTAGACACCAACCAACTTTTATGGTTTGAAGTTGCTCAACTCTCTCGATGGAGGTGGGTTTTAACGGTATTGTCCAATTGAGAACGAAAGTTGTTCTTTTGACAAGGGAACAATCTACGATGCGAATACATGTGAATTTGGACATAAAGCAACAATAAAAAGTGCACACGTATCAAATTTGATGGTTCAAAATTGCTCAACTCTCTCCAAAATAAAAGGCATCTTAAAGCACTTACCTTTATGGCAAATACTTGCATCCGATATTTTATACCGAATATTTAATTGGGCTCCATCAGCTGTTCTAAGCTATTCAGTAGTCTTTGTCCAGTACTTAGAAGGAATCAATCCTTCATTTATGCAATTTTGATCTGCTCCTGAGTCAATTAAAGCAGTGACAGATGGCACAATATACTCAGCGGAATCGGGGCTGTACTAAGCTATTCAGTAGTCTTTGTCCACCATAGCCTTGTTCTGAAGCATCTGTTTCAACAATTTTCAACGCTTCAGGATTGGCTAGAGATAAACAAAGAAGCTCTTTAGCTTTCTGTTTAATCTTTGTAACAGCTGATGTATGAACATCAGTCCAATTAGGAGGATTGGCTTTAAGCCTATCAAAAAGAGCTTTAGCATCTTGTGCTAAATTCTTATAGAAGTCTGCCAGATAATTAAGACTTCCAAGAAATCTTTGCAACTGAGTTTTTCTTTAATTTCATCTGGAAAATAAGATGAAAATTGTATCACTCGATCAATAGGCACAATTGATCCACTCTCAATATTATGGCCTAAGAACCGAACCTTTGTCTGGAATATCTTCACTTTCTTTTGAGATATCACCAAACCTGTATTCTCAACAATCTTGATAAAGATATTAAGATGTTTGAAATGTTGATCTAATGTATTGGAGTAAACCAACACATCGTCAATGTAAACAATTGTAAAGCTTGTATAAGCTTTGAAGATATCATTCATAATCTTCTGATATTCTGAAGGCGCATTCTTAAGTCCAAAAGGCATTACATTCCATTCATAGTGTCCAAATGGAACTGTAAATGCTGTTTTGTACTTATCTTCTTCAGCGATCTGGATCTGCCAATAACCAGATTTCATATCGAATTTTGAAAATATATTGGCTTCATAAAGCCTTCCCAATAAATCTTTTTTATTAGGGATTGGATATCTAATCCATCTCAAAACCTTATTTAAAGGTTTATAATTAATAACCAACCGTGGAACTCCACGTTCGAGTTCTGCCGCATTTTCCACATAAAATGCTGGGCAACTCCATGGGCTTTTACTTGGCCTAATAAGACCTTTATCCAATAAAGTTTGGATTTCTTTTTTACAAATTTCCATATGTTTGCGTCCCATAGCAATGGGTCTTGCTCTGGTATTGATCTGACTTTCATTAAAGTCAGGTTCATATGGTAAACTAACCACATGTTTTTTGTTGTTCCAAAAAGCATTAGGCAATTCTGCACAAACAGTTCTTTCAATTCTGTCCTGGATCCTTTTAGATATTAAAGGATCTGTCAATTTTATTTTAATCTGTTCATGGATTACTTCTTTTTGAATTGAGTTTAAAAAATTTTCTTTTTTTTAATCTGTCTTCTCAATTCATCTATAAAAAGTAATTCAGGAGGTTTCAATAATTCAAAACTAATAAGTTCTCCGTTAAGATCAGTCACTATCTCTCTATGGTCAATTCTCTGAATAGGGTAAAACATATGCAAAAAAGGATTCCCTAGGATGACCTGATTAGATAAGCCTTTAACCAAAATAAAAGGCATCTTAAAGTACTTACCTTTATGGCAAATACTTTCATCCGATATTTTATACCGAATATTTAATTGGGCTCCATCAGCTGTACTAAGTTGTTCAGTAGTCTTTGTCCAGTACTTAGAAGGAATCAATCCTTCATTTATGCAATTTTGATCTTCTCCTGAGCCAATTAAAGCAGTGACAGATGACACAATATACTCATTATTAATGACAAGTGAGATTCGAGTGTACCATCGATGAGTTGTCACTTTATCGATTAGATTTAAAGCAGGTTCTGCTTGTCCTTCAAATTGAGCAGAGTGACACGAGTACCAAGAGCTTTGAGCTCAGTTTTAAGTTGATTAACTTCACATTTCAAATCAGAAATAGAGGTAGGAGTAATAGTAGGAGCTGGTTTAGATTTAAACCGATCATAAACATTTTTTAAATCATAAACATGAGACTGTTTAGATAAAGTCTGCTGTAGAGGAGTATAAGAAACAGGAGTGTCTAATTTTCCTTGCATATAATGGAGAATAGCATCAGCACGTGCAGCAGGATCAGTGATAGAATCAATAAATTCAAGAATGGAACTTTCAGTAGAAGAAATAACTAATAAACCATTATTTTTCAACAAAGATTTATAGTTATCACATTCACAATCAGTCTTATCATTAGCAGTAGAATAACCACTAGCAGAATCATCAGATTCAAAGAATAAATCATGAAATTGCTGTTTAGCTTCATCATTAATAGCTAAGCGATTAATAGCATTTTTAAGTTCAGCTATTTCCAGAGAGTTGGCTTTTCGTTGAGTACAACGATTAGCATAATGGCCTTGCTTTCCACAATTAAAGCAAACAATTTTAGTGCGTGGTCCAGTTGATTGTGACTTACTACGAGATGGTGCAGTTTTAGTTAGATTATACCTTTTTTTACATGGAATGTCTTTAGGATAAGACCTAGGAGATGATCTAGAATAAGATCGTCGAGAAGTTTTATAAGATTTATCATATTGATAATTCTTTCGAAACTTCTTCCTAGAAGATTTATAAGCCTTATGAGACTTATGAGATTTATTAGGTAAACCCATTTGCTGACAAAAGTCACCAAGAATGGACTTTCCTAATCTTCGCTCTTTAGCGATCTGATCTTGCATTTTAAGATCAGTACAAAGAGAGACACCTTCTGCAACTGTTTCTGCAGAGAGTTCACCATAGGTATAATGGTTAAAATCAAGAATACCGTCCGTAAGATTTTTTAATCTAGTACGAACCTTTTCAGCAAAGAAAGGAGGAAGACCTGCAATAAACTTTTCTTTCCAAAAAACATTATTACAGTCAGGTCATTCAAAGACTCTAGCAAAGAAGACGTCTTTGTACCATCTATAGTGAGAGAGTTTAGGACAGCGTATATTCATAAGCTGTTCCTGAGACTTATCCATAAAGGATTGACTGTGACCCAAGAAATGATGCACAATAGTATAAATTAAAGTATTGGTACAGTCAGAAGTCTGAGTATTATTTTCAGTTTTTATTGAAGTCCAAATTTGAGATTTTGCTTCCATAGTGAGATAATTATCCCACCACATTTTAAGCATACCAGAGAAGCCAGCTGTTATGGCCTTGGCAATATTTTGATCTGTATTGCCCTTTTGTTTAGCAGCTGTAGCATACATCATCATATGTTGCAGTACTTTTTCAACTTGTCGTTCAGTCATTGCGTCAATATTCCATTCAACGATGGAATCGCCTAAATAAGTGACTTGGTCAAATAAGTCATCTTCTTCCATTTGAAGATCTATAGGTGTAGGTCTAGGATAACCATACCTAGTCGGTAATTTGGAATATTTAATCTTATTAACCTGTAAAGGCTGTTGTTCTGATAAGAACATTTGATGAGTTCGATCTAGGGAATCTAAGCTATCTTCAGAAGAAGAACTTGGTTCACTAGAACTATCGTTAGCTTCAGCTTGAGTTAAAACTGATACTGACTTCTTTCCTTTAACGTCAGAAAGTTTTTGAAAGAGTTCAGCCATAAACTCATCAGAGGGAGAACCAGACATTTTAAAAGAAAAGTCTTTTTTTAAAAAGGGCTGGAATCTAGGAATATCTGGTAAAGTCCTGGTAACAGATGGTTGGCCTTTAACAAAAGTAGAAAGTTGAAGTGGTTTTTCAACTAAAGACGCACTAGGAGGAAGAGAAGGTTGAGGCTGTGACTTTGACGTACTTCCACTAAGATGAGTGGAGATGTCAGTCAGCTGTTCACCAATTGTCTGTAAATATAAATTGGTATAATTTACCTGTTGAACAACATTTTCAATTGTTCCTTCCTTTTTATAAGGAGCAGCAACAACTTCTTCAGTATCTATACGATGAATAAGATTACTTTCAGGAGGATGAATACTTTGAACAATTTTTCCTGATTTAAGGAGAAATGTTCGGCGATTTGACTCTAGAGTTAAGAGTATTTGAGGAGATGTAAAATCTAGAATATAATAACCCAGCTTTTTACCTATGTCAAAAGCATACTCAAAGAAATTTTCTGTACCACCTAATCTTTGATTAAAGCAAAACCCATTAATAATGGATTTCTTTTGGTGATCATTAAAGACAAGGTCGAACCAGAAATACTTAGAGTAGAAAATATCTTTTTCAGTTGAAGTGATAGTCATAACACTTTTATCCTCATCATATCCCATTTCAGACGGAGTAGGAGAATTATGAGCATGAGATGATTCAGGATAATCAACGTTATATTCTGGATGACTAACTTGTTCAGGAGTTCTAGACACCTTGTGAATAAAACTATCCTGTGGAGGCAGAGAAGATGTAGAGTGTCTTGAAGAAACATAAGACTGAGACCTTCCTATTCTCACAGACCTATCTTTAGAAAATCGGATAACAACTTCTCCATCAGGTTGTTCAATAACATCCTGGAGTTGTCTGACGGGCTGTGACTTAGGAGGAATAGCCTTTTCTAACACCCAATCTTCAGGTAGCTTAACCTGATCCCACCTAATAGTTTTAGGCACTACTATGTTTGATTTAGCCAAATCAGTGATAAACAAAGTAGTTGATTGAGAATCAGATAAGCGATTTTCAGGAATATCCCTCATATTAGGGATGACAGTGTTCATAACCTTATAGAAGACTCTATACACCAATATCACATTCTTAGAGGTATCCATCATGTCAAATCCAGCAGTCTTAATGTCTAAAGACAAAGAGTGCATGAGGGTTGGATCATCTAAAGCCAAAGTGAAATTGGGAAAACAAGTGAAATGCACTGGTCCATCACATAAGGTCTATTCAATGATTCCTAATAAAGAATCATGAAATTTATTATGTCTCTTATCCCGAAGACACATAACAATGGATGTATTTTATCCTAATCGAGTGGCTGGTTTTAAACCTACCTGGACAAGTCCTAGATGTAGAAATTAATACTTCTGTTGATCTAGGTCAGAGAACTCCTCCTGATCATCCTACTTTTTGGATACTCTTAGGCTTATTTGAGCAACTCACTAATCTGGTTACGTCACTTAAAAGTGCTAGAACAACCTGATGGAGAAGTTGTTATCCGATTTTCTAAAGATAGGTCTGTGAGAATAGGAAGGTCTCAGTCTTATATTTATTCACAAGGTGTCTAGAACTCCTGAACAAGTTAGTCATCCAGAATATAACGTTGATTATCCTGAATCATCTCATGCTCATAATTCTCCTACTCGTCTGAAATGGGATATGATGAAGATAAAAGTGTTATGACTATCACTTCAACTGAAAAAGATATTTTCTACTCTAAGTATTTCTGGTTCGACCTTGTCTTTAATGATCACCAAAAGAAATCCATTATTAATGGGTTTTGCTTTAATCAAAGATTAGGTGGTACAAAAACTTTCTTTGAGTATGCTTTTGACATAGGTAAAAAGCTGGGTTCTTATATTCAAGATTTTACATCTCCTCAAGTACTCTTAACTCTAGAGTCAAATCGCCGAACATTTCCACTTAAATCAGGAAAAACTGTTCAAAGTATTCATCCTCCTGAAAGTAATCTTATTCATCGTATAGATACTGAGGAAGTTGCTGCTGCTCCTTATAAAAAGGAAGGAACAATTGAAAATGTTGTTCAACAAGTAAATTATACCAATTTATATTTACAGACAATTGGTGAACAGCTGACTGACATCTCCACTCATCTTAGTGGAAGTACGTCAAAGTCACAGCCTCAACCTTCTCTTCCTCCTAGTGCGCCTTTAGTTGAAAGGCCAACCATCTGTTACCAGGACTTTACCAGATATTCCTAGATTCCAGCCCTTTTTAGGAACAGACTTTTCTTTTAAAATGTCTGGTTCTCCTTCTGCTGAGTTTATGGCTGAACTCTTTCAAAAACTTTCTGACGTTAAATGAAAGAAGTCAGTATCAGTTTTAACTCAAGCTGAAGCTAACGATAGTTCTAGTGAACCAAGTTCTTCTTTTGAAGATAGCTCAGATTCCCTAGATCGAACTAATCAAATGTTCTTATCAGAACAACAGCCTTTACAGGTTAATAAGATTAAATATTCCAAATTACCGACTAGGTATGGTTATCCTAGACCTACACCTATAGATCTTCAAATGGAAGAAGATGACTTATTTGACCAAGTCACTTATTCAGGCGATTCCATCGTTGAATGGAATATTGACGCAATGACTGAACGACAAGTTGAAAAAGTAATGCAGCATATGATGATGTATGCTACATCTGTTAAACAAAAGGGCAATACAGATCAAAATATTGCCAAGGCCATAACAGCTGGCTTCTTTGGTATGCTTAAAATGTGGTGGGATAATTATCTCACTATGGAAGCAAAATCTCAAATTTGGACTTCAGTAAAAACTGAAAATAATACTCAGACTTCTGACTGCACCAATACTTTAATTTATACTATTGTGCATCATTTCTTGGGTCACAGTGAATCCTTTATGGATAAGTCTCAGGAACAGCTTATGAATATACGCTTTCCTAAACTCTCTCACTATAGATGGTACAAAGACGTCTTCTTTGCTAGAGTCTTTGAACGACCTGACTGTAATAATGCTTTTTGGAAAGAAAAGTTTATTGCAGGTCTTCCTCCTTTCTTTGCTGAAAAGGTTCGTACTAGATTAAAAAATCTTACGGACGGTATTCTTGATTTTAACCATTATACCTATGGTGAACTCTCTGCAGAAATAGTTGCAGAAGGTGTCTCTCTTTGTACTGATCTTAAAATGCAAGATCAGATCGCTAAAGAGCGAAGATTAGGAAAGTCCATTCTTGGTGACTTTTCTCAGCAAATGGGTTTTCCTAATAAATCTCATAAGTCTCATAAGGCTTATAAATCTTCTAGGAAGAAGTTTCGAAAGAATTATCAATATGATAAATCTTATAAAACTTCTCGACGATCTTATTCTAGATCATCTCCTAGGTCTTATCCTAAAGACATTCCACGTAAAAAAAGGTCTAATCTGACTAAAACTGCACCATCTGGTAGTAAGTCACAATCAACTAGACCACGCACTAAAATTGTTTGCTTTAATTGTGGAAAGCAAGACCATTATGCTAATCGTTGTACTCAACGAAAAGCCAACTCTCTGGAAATAGCTGAACCTAAAAATGCTATTAATCGCTAAGCTATTAATGATGAAGCTAAACAGCAATTTCATGATTTATTCTTTGAATCTGATGATTCTGCTAGTGGTTATTCTACTGCTAATGATAAGACTGATTGTGAATGTGATAACTATAAATCTTTGTTGAAAAATAATGGTTTATTAGTTATTTCTTCTACTGAAAGTTCCATTCTTGAATTTATTGATTCTATCACTGATCCTGCTGCACGTGCTGATGCTATTCTCCATTATATGCAAGGACAATTAGAAACTCCTGTTTCTTATACTCCTCTACAGCAGACTTTATCTAAACAGTCTCATGTTTATGATTTAAAAAATGTTTATGATCGGTTTAAATCTAAACCAGCTCCTTCTATTACTCCTACCTCTGTTTCTGATTTGAAATGTGAAGTTAATCAACTTAAAACTGAGCTCAAAGCTCTTGGTACTCGTGTCACTCTGCTTGAAAATTAATCTTCTTTTTCCCGGGGGAAAAGTAGTAGTGGACAACCTGATCAAGGTAAAGAAAAGATTGATGATGACGAAAGTTCTGAAAAGAAAGCAATTGATTCTTTGATTGCTCAATTTGAAGGACAAGCAGAACCTACTTTAAATCTAATCGATAAAGTGACAACTCATCGATGGTACACTCGAATCTCACCTGTCGTTAATAATGAGTATATTGTGTCATCTGTCACTGCTTTAATTGACTCAGGAGCAGATCAAAATTGCATAAATGAAGGATTGATTCCTTCTAAGTACTGGACAAAGACTACTGAACAGCTTAGTACAGCTGATGGAGCCCAATTAAATATTCGGTATAAAATATCGGATGCAAGTATTTGCCATAAAGGTAAGTGCTTTAAGATGCCTTTTATTTTGGTTAAACGCTTATCTAATCAGGTCATTCTAGGGAATCCTTTTTTGCATATGCTTTACCCTATTCAGAGAATTGACCATAAAGAGATAGTGACGGATCTTAACGGAGAACTTATTAGTTTTGAATTATTGAAACCTCCTGAATTACTTTTTATAGATGAATTGAGAAGACATATTAAAAATAAAGAAAAGTTTTTAAACTCAATTCAAAAAGAAGTAATCCATGAACAGATTAAAATAAAATTGACAGATCCTTTAATATCTAAAAGGATCCAGGACATTCAGGACATAATTGAAAAAATTGTTTGTGCAGAATTGCCTAATGCTTTTTGGAACAGGAAAAAACATGTGGTTAGTTTACCATATGAACCTGACTTTAATGAAATTCATATCAATACCAGAGCAAGACCCATTGCTATGGGACCCAAACATATGGAAATTTGTAAAAAAGAAATCCAAACTTTATTGGATAAAGGTCTTATTAGGCCAAGTAAAAGCCCATGGAGTTGCCCAGCATTTTATGTGGAAAATGCGGCAGAACTCGAACGTGGAGTTCCACGGTTGGTTATTAATTATAAACCTTTAAATAAGGTTTTAAGATGGATTAGATATCCAATCCCTAATAAAAAAGATTTATTGGGAAGGCTTTATGAAGCCAATATATTTTCAAAATTCGATATGAAATCTGGTTATTGGCAGATCCAGATCGCTGAAGAAGATAAGTACAAAACAACATTTACAGTTCCATTTGGACACTATGAATGGAATGTAATGCCTTTTGGACTTAAGAATGCGCCTTCAGAATATCAGAAGATTATGAATGATATCTTCAATGCTTATACAAGCTTTACAATTGTTTACATTGACGATGTGTTGGTTTACTCGAATACATTAGATCAACATTTCAAACATCTTAATATCTTTATCAAGATTGTTGAGAATGCAGGTTTGGTGATATTTCAAAAGAAAGTGAAGATATTCCAGACAAAGGTTCGGTTCTTAGGCCATAATATTGAGAATGGATCAATTGTGCCTATTGATCGAGCGATACAGTTTTCATCTTATTTTTCGGATGAAATTAAAGAAAAAACTCAGTTGCAAAGATTTCTTGGAAGTCTTAATTATCTGGCAGACTTCTATAACAATTTAGCACAAGATGCTAAACCTCTTTTTGATAGGCTTAAAGCCAATCCTCCTAATTGGACTGATGTTCATACATCAGCTGTTATAAAGATTAAACAGAAAGCTAAAGAGCTTCCTTGTTTGTCTCTAGCCAATCCTGAAGCCTTGAAAATTATTGAAACAGATGCTTCAGAACAAGGCTATGGTGGAATCCTTAAACAAAGGATTAATGATAAAGAACAGTTAGTGCGATTCACATCTGGCTTATGGAAAGGAGCTAGATTAAATTATTCTACAATTAAAAAAGAAATTTTATCTGTGGTGTTATGCATTACCAAGTTTGAGTCTGATTTATTAAATCAGAAGTTTCTTTTAAGAATTGACTGCAAAGCAGCAAAAGACGTTTTATTAAAAGACGTCAAAAATATTGCCTCAAAGCAAATCTTTGCTAGGTGGCAAGGAATCTTATCTGCTTTTGACTTTGACATCGAGTTTATAAAAGGAAGCACTAACTCTCTTCCTGATTTCTTAACTCGAGAATTCTTGCAGGGTCATGGATAACAGAAACAAGAAAAAGAAACCAGAAACGCCTAATTCTCAGGCGAACCTCAGAAAAAGATATGAAGAAGGTGATTCATCTGTCGGCCTTCTAGGTCAGCCTTCTGGTAAGTATGATTATTATGTATCATACGCCTCCTCCTCTTCTACTCCATCAGTAGAAAGAGAAAAACTTCGTAATGACGCTTATGAGCATGCTGTAAAAGAATATGCTGGGGATTATACTTATCCCTATATCGAAACCACTTGGATCCCTCTGGTTCCAATTGAGAAAAAATACTTTAGCTTATCAGCTAGAGAAACTGCAAAATTCTATTGCAAGGATCATTCTGATCCTTCTTCTTATCCAAAAACATTTTCTTATTATCAATCTATTTTAGGCGAGACTGGTTCCGCCTATTTTTCTCCATACAATAGAGGAGAAGAAGTGGCTTATTCAAAGCTCACTATTAAAAGAATTATTACTCCTGAAGAATGGGGAACTGATTTCTTTCATTTTAAAGAACTAAAAAATGTTTATGGACCCAAGCTGTTTAATTACTTTGATTATATTAATGCTTGGGAAGGATCTCTTCTTTATGACAACAGACAGGAAAAGTTTAGCTGGTGGATTCAGTTCCAGCTAGAGAACCCTAAACAGAACATACCACAGTGGTTCCTGTCATGGTTTGTTACTTGGGGATTATATCCCTTCATCTTGCCTTTATCTGTAAGGCAAACATATGAAGATTTTGTTAAACTTAATCCTAAACAACAAAATGCCAGACTGTTGTTTACCATTCTCTACAAAGTTCCATGGATTCTAAGATGGGACTATCAGATTCGAGGACAGTCTAAAGAAAAACTTGGAGAAAGGCATGCTCACATCCTTTATCTGGGACGAAGAGTTATGATAAAATGGTGGAATAAATTTGAATTTTTCTCTAAAGAATCAATGTTTGCTAAACAAGGATTAATAAACCTTGATCCAGAACCTGTTACTCCACCAGCTCCAAAGACTCCTAATGCCAGGGAACTTCTCAAAGATCTTCTTTCATCAATTCCTAAAGAAGAACTGAAGAAACAATTCATGGCGGTCCTCTCTGAAGAAGAAGAAGACGATGATGACTCAATCGAGAATGTGTCACATCACTCCAAGGACCCATATGAAGAATCACAGGACCCATATGATCTCTAAAAGAGATTCGGTCTTATCTCTTTTTTGCTACACGACATCTGATAAGGCATTATTATTCTGCTTTAGTTAGTTTCAACTTTTGCTTTATCAAAGTATTTCGTCGGCATATGAATTATTGCCCGACACAATTATGTAAACTTTACTTTATGTCTAGTCGTTAGCTTTTGTAATTATTTCTTAGATTCTCTTCGGCCTATATAATGGCTCGAAGTTTCATTTGTAAGGCAGAGTTGGAAATCAATAATAAGTGTTTTTCTAAAATTCTATGTCCCCATTTCTCATCTACAATAAAATACTTGTCGCTTGCCCCGATCGATATTGTGAACACATCGACGGTCGTCCAACTCCGACCAACCCCTATTCCGCTACGCACGTCGATACGCTGAGTGGTATCGGAGCGAGCTTCGCCTCCGTGGGGTACTAGCTATTACCGTTCCTTTACCTTCTCATCCTTGTACGTTTGTTAATTGGTTACCTTTGTTCAATCTTCCCTATTTACAATATTTGTGTGCTACTGCTCGTCGTTGTCTCGCTTCTGTGTTCCCGGAAGGGATAGTAGATAATATTATGTTACAATATTTTAAAGGTGTAAATGAATACTTAAACTCTGATCGGTGTGCCACTAGTGTGTTAAGATCTGGTAGTGTGTATCTTAGAGATAGGTATTTTCGTATTCGTGCTTTAGGTTGTTGATATGCCTGCTCATTCTAGGATAGCTGAATTGCAACTAGAATTGCTTGCTTTAAACGTACAAATCAATTTCTGCAACAACTTAATAACTCAAGTTGATCATTTGCGTGCTGAATATCCTAGAGGGTCACCTATAGACGAGTTTCTGTGGTCTCTCTATAATTTCATAGACGATCATTTAGATAATCTCAATCAACAATGGCAAAATATCTTTGAAGAAATTCAACGTCTTCGTAATGCTTAATCCTCTGTTAATCACTTTTAGACAGCGAAAACGTGAATTGGATCGACATATTGCGGATTTTGACGACTTATTAGTCCGTGTTGATAATCTAGGCCAGAGAACTCCTCCTGATCATCCTACTTTTTGGATACTCTTAGGTTTATTTGAGCAACTCACTAATCTGGTTACGTCACTTAAAAGTGCTAGAACAGATCTCATGCGACAAATAGAACTCTTATCTAGAGTATAAGTTATGGTTTGTCCTTATACTAGTAATCTTAAGAGTCAAATTACTATAGTTTGTCGTCGTATCTGTGAAATAGAACATCGTATAGAAGTATTAGATGTTGTGTTTATCCCAAGAGGTACATGGGAAACTGTTGGTAGATATATCATAGAGCGTCGTGATTTGCAAAGTTCTTTAGATAGTCTTTACTTGCAGTGGAATCATTTAGAGTCTCAGTTAGCTTTACTTTCGCGTTGTTAAATTGAAAAAAAAAATGAGTTACAAGCCTTTCTTCTCTCAAGTCTCTTTCTAGGTAAGTTTTACTATAGGGAAGCTTAGTCGTGCATCGCTACGGGTAACGTCGCCGGGTAGGCCTTTTAGACCCCTCTTGTCGAGCAAGTCGTTGACTGCCAACCTATATCAGAATGAATCTAGCTAGGTACTTTGGTAGAAAAGAGTCAGGTACTCACAAAAATAAGGAAATAGTTGTTAATGAGAATTTTAATAAACGTTTGCAGAACTGGAAGTTACCTAAGTACTCTACGAGTCAAGTGTATAAGTCTAGTGGTAGTTTTTCCCATGAGTCTGATTATGTAATTAAAACAGTTGAACAAGAAATCCCGCTTGCTTCGGGGTATGAAGCTTATCAGCTACTGTCTGAATCCTTAATCAAGGAACATCAACAGAAGTATAAATTTCTGCATCTAGGACTTGTCCAGGTAGGTTTAAAACCAGCCACTCGATAAGGATTAAATACATCCGTTGTTATGTGTCTTCGGGATAAGAGACATAATAAATTTCATGATTCTCTATTAGGAATTATTGAATCAACCTTATGTGATGGACCAGTGCATTTCACTTATTTTCCCAATTTCACTTTGGCTTTAGACGATCCAACCCTCATGCACTCTTTGTCTTTAGACATTAAGACTGCTGGATTTGACATGATGGATACCTCTAAGAATGTGATATTGGTGTATAGAGTCTTCTATAAGGTTATGAACACTGTCATCCCTAATATGAGGGATATTCCTGAAAATCGCTTATCTGATTCTCAATCAACTACTTTGTTTATCACTGATTTGGCTAAATCAAACATAGTAGTGCCTAAAACTATTAGGTGGGATTAGGTTAAGCTACCTGAAGATTGGGTGTTAGAAAAGGCTATTCCTCCTAAGTCACAGTCCGTCAGACAACTCCAGGATGTTATTGGACAACCTGATGGAGAAGTTGTTATCCGATTTTCTAAAGATAGGTCTGTGAGAATAGGAAGGTCTCAGTCTTATGTTTCTTCAAGAAACTCTACATCTTCTTTGCCTCCACAGGATAGTTTTATTCACAAGGTGTCCAGAACTCCTGAACAAGTTAGTCATCCAGAATATAACGTTGATTATCCTGGATCATCTCATGCTCATAATTCTCCTACTCCGTCTGAAATGGGATATGATGAGGATAAAAGTGTTATGACTATCACTTCAACTGAAAAAGATATTTTCTACTCTAAGTATTTCTGGTTCGACCTTGTCTTTAATGATCACCAAAAGAAATCCATTATTAGTGGGTTTTGCTTTAATCAAAGATTAGGTGGTACATAAACTTTCTTTGAGTATGCTTTTGACATAGGTAAAACGCTGGGTTATTATATTCCAGATTTTACATCTCCTCAAGTACTCTTAACTCTAGAGTCAAATCGCCGAACATTTCTCCTTAAATCAGGAAAAACTGTTCAAAGTATTCATCCTCCTGAAAGTAATCTTATTCATCGTATAGATACTGAGGAAGTTGCTGCTGCTCCTTATAAAAAGGAAGGAACAATTGAAAATGTTGTTCAACAGGTAAATTATACCAATTTATATTTACAGACAATTGGTGAACAGCTGACTGACATCTCCACTCATCTTAGTGGAAGTACGTCAAAGTCACAGCCTTAACCTTCTCTTCCTCCTAGTGGGCCTTTAGTTGAAAGGCCAACCATCTGTTACCAGGACTTTACCAGATATTCCTAGATTCCAGCCCTTTTTAGGAAAGGACTTTTCTTTTAAAATGGCTGGTCCTCCTTCTGCTGAGTTTATGGCTGAACTCTTTCAAAAACTTTCTGACGTTAAAGGAAAGAAGTCAGTATCAGTTTTAACTCAAGCTGAAGCTAAGGTAGTTCTAGTGAACCAAGTTCTTCTTTTGAAGATAGCTCAGATTCCCTAGATCGAACTCATCAAATGTTCTTATCAGAACAACACCCTTTACAGGTTAATAAGATTAAATATTCCAAATTACCGACTAGGTATGGTTATCCTAGACCTACACCTATAGATCTTCAAATGGAAGAAGATGACTTATTTGACCAAGTCACTTATTCAGGCGATTCCATCGTTGAATGGAATATTGACGCAATGACTGAACGACAAGTTGAAAAAGTATTGCAGCATATATGATGATGTATGCTACAGGTGCTAAACAAAAGGGCAATACAGATCAGAATATTGCCAAGGCCATAACAGCTGGCTTCTCTGGTATGCTTAAAATGTGGTGGGATAATTATCTCACTATGGAAGCAAAATCTCAAATTTGGACTTCAGTAAAAACTAAAAATAATACTCAGACTTCTGACTGTACCAATACTTTAATTTATACTATTGTGCATCATTTCTTGGGTCACAGTGAATCCTTTATGGATAAGTCGTCTCAGGAACAGCTTATGAATATACGCTGTCCTAAACTCTCTCACTATAGATGGTACAAAGACGTCTTCTTTGCTAGAGTCTTTGAACGACCTGACTGTAATAATGCTTTTTGGAAAGAAAAGTTTATTGCAGGTCTTCCTCCTTTCTTTGCTGAAAAGGTTCGTACTAGATTAAAAAATCTTACGGACGGTATTCTTGATTTTAACCATTATACCTATGGTGAACTCTCTGCAGAAACAGTTGCAGAAGGTGTCTCTCTTTGTACTGATCTTAAAATGCAAGATCAGATCGCTAAAGAGCAAAGATTAGGAAAGTCCATTCTTGGTGACTTTTGTTAGCAAATGGGTTTACCTAATAAATCTCATAAGTCTCATAAGGCTTATAAATCTTCTAGGAAGAAGTTTCGAAAGAATTATCAATATGATAAATCTTATAAAACTTCTCGACGATCTTATTCTAGATCATCTCCTAGGTCTTATCCTAAAGACATTCCACGTAAAAAAAAGGTCTAATCTGTTTAAAACTGCACCATCTGGTAGTAAGTCACAATCAACTAGACCACGCACTAAAATTGTTTGCTTTAATTGTGGAAAGCAAGGCCATTATGCTAATCGTTGTACTCAACGAAAAACCAACTCTTTGGAAATAGCTGAACTTAAAAATGCTATTAATCGCTTAGCTATTAATGATGAAGCTAAACAGCAATTTCATGATTTATTCTTTGAATCTGATGATTCTGCTAGTGGTTATTCTACTGCTAATGATAAGACTGATTGTGAATGTGATAACTATAAATCTTTGTTGAAAAATAATGGTTTATTAGTTATTTCTTCTACTGAAAGTTCCATTCTTGAATTTATTGATTCTATCACTGATCCTGCTGCACGTGCTGATGCTATTCTCCATTATATGCAAGGACAATTAGAAACTCCTGTTTCTTATACTCCTCTACTGCAGACTTTATCTAAACAGTCTCATGTTTATGATTTAAAAAATGTTTATGATCGGTTTAAAAATTAACCAGCTCCTTCTATTACTCCTACCTCTGTTTCTGATTTGAAATGTGAAGTTAATCAACTTAAAACTGAGCTCAAAGCTCTTGGTACTCGGGTCACTCTGCTTGAAAATTAATCTTCTTTTTCCCGGGGGGAAAGTAGTAGTGGACAACCTGATCAAGGTAAAGAAAAGATTGATGATGACAAAAGTTCTGAAAATAAAGCAATTGATTCTTTGATTGCTCAATTTGAAGGACAAGCAGAACCTGCTTTAAATCTAATCGATAAAGTGACAACTCATCGATGGTACACTCGAATCTCACCTGTCGTTAATAATGAGTATATTGTGTCATCTGTCACTGCTTTAATTGACTCAGGAGCATATCAAAATTGCATAAATGAAGGATTGATTCCTTCTAAGTACTGGACAAAGACTACTGAACAGCTTAGTACAGCTGGTGGAGCCCAATTAAATATTCGGTATAAAATATCGGATGCAAGTATTTGCCATAAAGGTAAGTGCTTTAAGATGCCTTTTATTTTGGTTAAACGCTTATCTAATCAGGTCATTCTAGGGAATCCTTTTTTGCATATGCTTTACCCTATTCAGAGAATTGACCATAAAGAGATAGTGACTGATCTTAACGGAGAACTTATTAGTTTTGAATTATTGAAACCTCCTGAATTACTTTTTATAGATGAATTGAGAAGACAGATTAAAAATAAAGAAAAGTTTTTAAACTCAATTCAAAAAGAAGTAATCCATGAACAGATTAAAATAAAATTGACAGATCTTTAATATCTAAAAGGATCCAGGACATTCAGGACATAATTGAAAAAACTGTTTGTGCAGAATTGCCTAATGCTTTTTGGAACAGGAAAAAACATGTGGTTAGTTTACCATATGAACCTGACTTTAATGAAAGTCAGATCAATACCAGAGCAAGACCCATTGCTATGGGACCCAAACATATGGAAATTTGTAAAAAAGAAATCCAAACTTTATTGGATAAAGGTCTTATTAGGCCAAGTAAAAGCCCATGGAGTTGCCCAGCATTTTATGTGGAAAATGCGGCAGAACTCGAACGTGGAGTTCCACGGTTGGTTATTAATTATAAACCTTTAAATAAGGTTTTGAGATGGATTAGATATCCAATCCCTAATAAAAAAGATTTATTGGGAAGGCTTTATGAAGCCAATATATTTTCAAAATTCGATATGAAATCTGGTTATTGGCAGATCCAGATTCCCTAGATCGAACTCATCAAATGTTCTTATCAGAACAACACCCTTTACAGGTTAATAAGATTAAATATTCCAAATTACCGACTAGGTATGGTTATCCTAGACCTACACCTATAGATCTTCAAATGGAAGAAGATGACTTATTTGACCAAGTCACTTATTCAGGCGATTCCATCGTTGAATGGAATATTGACGCAATGACTGAACGACAAGTTGAAAAAGTATTGCAGCATATATGATGATGTATGCTTCAGGTGCTAAACAAAAGGGCAATATAGATCAGAATATTGCCAAGGCCATAACAGCTGGCTTCTCTGGTATGATTAAAATGTGGTGGGATAATTATCTCACTATGGAAGCAAAATCTCAAATTTGGACTTCAGTAAAAACTAAAAATAATACTCAGACTTCTGACTGTACCAATACTTTAATTTATACTATTGTGCATCATTTCTTGGGTCACAGTGAATCCTTTATGGATAAGTCGTCTCAGGAACAGCTTATGAATATACGCTGTCCTAAACTCTCTCACTATAGATGGTACAAAGACGTCTTCTTTGCTAGAGTCTTTGAACGACCTGACTGTAATAATGCTTTTTGGAAAGAAAAGTTTATTGCAGGTCTTCCTCCTTTCTTTGCTGAAAAGGTTCGTACTAGATTAAAAAATCTTACGGACGGTATTCTTGATTTTAACCATTATACCTATGGTGAACTCTCTGCAGAAACAGTTGCAGAAGGTGTCTCTCTTTGTACTGATCTTAAAATGCAAGATCAGATCGCTAAAGAGCAAAGATTAGGAAAGTCCATTCTTGGTGACTTTTGTTAGCAAATGGGTTTACCTAATAAATCTCATAAGTCTCATAAGGCTTATAAATCTTCTAGGAAGAAGTTTCGAAAGAATTATCAATATGATAAATCTTATAAAACTTCTCGACGATCTTATTCTAGATCATCTCCTAGGTCTTATCCTAAAGACATTCCACGTAAAAAAAAGGTCTAATCTGTTTAAAACTGCACCATCTGGTAGTAAGTCACAATCAACTAGACCACGCACTAAAATTGTTTGCTTTAATTGTGGAAAGCAAGGCCATTATGCTAATCGTTGTACTCAACGAAAAACCAACTCTTTGGAAATAGCTGAACTTAAAAATGCTATTAATCGCTTAGCTATTAATGATGAAGCTAAACAGCAATTTCATGATTTATTCTTTGAATCTGATGATTCTGCTAGTGGTTATTCTACTGCTAATGATAAGACTGATTGTGAATGTGATAACTATAAATCTTTGTTGAAAAATAATGGTTTATTAGTTATTTCTTCTACTGAAAGTTCCATTCTTGAATTTATTGATTCTATCACTGATCCTGCTGCACGTGCTGATGCTATTCTCCATTATATGCAAGGACAATTAGAAACTCCTGTTTCTTATACTCCTCTACTGCAGACTTTATCTAAACAGTCTCATGTTTATGATTTAAAAAATGTTTATGATCGGTTTAAAAATTAACCAGCTCCTTCTATTACTCCTACCTCTGTTTCTGATTTGAAATGTGAAGTTAATCAACTTAAAACTGAGCTCAAAGCTCTTGGTACTCGGGTCACTCTGCTTGAAAATTAATCTTCTTTTTCCCGGGGGGAAAGTAGTAGTGGACAACCTGATCAAGGTAAAGAAAAGATTGATGATGACAAAAGTTCTGAAAATAAAGCAATTGATTCTTTGATTGCTCAATTTGAAGGACAAGCAGAACCTGCTTTAAATCTAATCGATAAAGTGACAACTCATCGATGGTACACTCGAATCTCACCTGTCGTTAATAATGAGTATATTGTGTCATCTGTCACTGCTTTAATTGACTCAGGAGCATATCAAAATTGCATAAATGAAGGATTGATTCCTTCTAAGTACTGGACAAAGACTACTGAACAGCTTAGTACAGCTGGTGGAGCCCAATTAAATATTCGGTATAAAATATCGGATGCAAGTATTTGCCATAAAGGTAAGTGCTTTAAGATGCCTTTTATTTTGGTTAAACGCTTATCTAATCAGGTCATTCTAGGGAATCCTTTTTTGCATATGCTTTACCCTATTCAGAGAATTGACCATAAAGAGATAGTGACTGATCTTAACGGAGAACTTATTAGTTTTGAATTATTGAAACCTCCTGAATTACTTTTTATAGATGAATTGAGAAGACAGATTAAAAATAAAGAAAAGTTTTTAAACTCAATTCAAAAAGAAGTAATCCATGAACAGATTAAAATAAAATTGACAGATCTTTAATATCTAAAAGGATCCAGGACATTCAGGACATAATTGAAAAAACTGTTTGTGCAGAATTGCCTAATGCTTTTTGGAACAGGAAAAAACATGTGGTTAGTTTACCATATGAACCTGACTTTAATGAAAGTCAGATCAATACCAGAGCAAGACCCATTGCTATGGGACCCAAACATATGGAAATTTGTAAAAAAGAAATCCAAACTTTATTGGATAAAGGTCTTATTAGGCCAAGTAAAAGCCCATGGAGTTGCCCAGCATTTTATGTGGAAAATGCGGCAGAACTCGAACGTGGAGTTCCACGGTTGGTTATTAATTATAAACCTTTAAATAAGGTTTTGAGATGGATTAGATATCCAATCCCTAATAAAAAAGATTTATTGGGAAGGCTTTATGAAGCCAATATATTTTCAAAATTCGATATGAAATCTGGTTATTGGCAGATCCAGATTCCCTAGATCGAACTCATCAAATGTTCTTATCAGAACAACACCCTTTACAGGTTAATAAGATTAAATATTCCAAATTACCGACTAGGTATGGTTATCCTAGACCTACACCTATAGATCTTCAAATGGAAGAAGATGACTTATTTGACCAAGTCACTTATTCAGGCGATTCCATCGTTGAATGGAATATTGACGCAATGACTGAACGACAAGTTGAAAAAGTATTGCAGCATATATGATGATGTATGCTTCAGGTGCTAAACAAAAGGGCAATACAGATCAGAATATTGCCAAGGCCATAACAGCTGGCTTCTCTGGTATGCTTAAAATGTGGTGGGATAATTATCTCACTATGGAAGCAAAATCTCAAATTTGGACTTCAGTAAAAACTAAAAATAATACTCAGACTTCTGACTGTACCAATACTTTAATTTATACTATTGTGCATCATTTCTTGGGTCACAGTGAATCCTTTATGGATAAGTCGTCTCAGGAACAGCTTATGAATATACGCTGTCCTAAACTCTCTCACTATAGATGGTACAAAGACGTCTTCTTTGCTAGAGTCTTTGAACGACCTGACTGTAATAATGCTTTTTGGAAAGAAAAGTTTATTGCAGGTCTTCCTCCTTTCTTTGCTGAAAAGGTTCGTACTAGATTAAAAAATCTTACGGACGGTATTCTTGATTTTAACCATTATACCTATGGTGAACTCTCTGCAGAAACAGTTGCAGAAGGTGTCTCTCTTTGTACTGATCTTAAAATGCAAGATCAGATCGCTAAAGAGCAAAGATTAGGAAAGTCCATTCTTGGTGACTTTTGTTAGCAAATGGGTTTACCTAATAAATCTCATAAGTCTCATAAGGCTTATAAATCTTCTAGGAAGAAGTTTCGAAAGAATTATCAATATGATAAATCTTATAAAACTTCTCGACGATCTTATTCTAGATCATCTCCTAGGTCTTATCCTAAAGACATTCCACGTAAAAAAAAGGTCTAATCTGTTTAAAACTGCACCATCTGGTAGTAAGTCACAATCAACTAGACCACGCACTAAAATTGTTTGCTTTAATTGTGGAAAGCAAGGCCATTATGCTAATCGTTGTACTCAACGAAAAACCAACTCTTTGGAAATAGCTGAACTTAAAAATGCTATTAATCGCTTAGCTATTAATGATGAAGCTAAACAGCAATTTCATGATTTATTCTTTGAATCTGATGATTCTGCTAGTGGTTATTCTACTGCTAATGATAAGACTGATTGTGAATGTGATAACTATAAATCTTTGTTGAAAAATAATGGTTTATTAGTTATTTCTTCTACTGAAAGTTCCATTCTTGAATTTATTGATTCTATCACTGATCCTGCTGCACGTGCTGATGCTATTCTCCATTATATGCAAGGACAATTAGAAACTCCTGTTTCTTATACTCCTCTACTGCAGACTTTATCTAAACAGTCTCATGTTTATGATTTAAAAAATGTTTATGATCGGTTTAAAAATTAACCAGCTCCTTCTATTACTCCTACCTCTGTTTCTGATTTGAAATGTGAAGTTAATCAACTTAAAACTGAGCTCAAAGCTCTTGGTACTCGGGTCACTCTGCTTGAAAATTAATCTTCTTTTTCCCGGGGGGAAAGTAGTAGTGGACAACCTGATCAAGGTAAAGAAAAGATTGATGATGACAAAAGTTCTGAAAATAAAGCAATTGATTCTTTGATTGCTCAATTTGAAGGACAAGCAGAACCTGCTTTAAATCTAATCGATAAAGTGACAACTCATCGATGGTACACTCGAATCTCACCTGTCGTTAATAATGAGTATATTGTGTCATCTGTCACTGCTTTAATTGACTCAGGAGCATATCAAAATTGCATAAATGAAGGATTGATTCCTTCTAAGTACTGGACAAAGACTACTGAACAGCTTAGTACAGCTGGTGGAGCCCAATTAAATATTCGGTATAAAATATCGGATGCAAGTATTTGCCATAAAGGTAAGTGCTTTAAGATGCCTTTTATTTTGGTTAAACGCTTATCTAATCAGGTCATTCTAGGGAATCCTTTTTTGCATATGCTTTACCCTATTCAGAGAATTGACCATAAAGAGATAGTGACTGATCTTAACGGAGAACTTATTAGTTTTGAATTATTGAAACCTCCTGAATTACTTTTTATAGATGAATTGAGAAGACAGATTAAAAATAAAGAAAAGTTTTTAAACTCAATTCAAAAAGAAGTAATCCATGAACAGATTAAAATAAAATTGACAGATCTTTAATATCTAAAAGGATCCAGGACATTCAGGACATAATTGAAAAAACTGTTTGTGCAGAATTGCCTAATGCTTTTTGGAACAGGAAAAAACATGTGGTTAGTTTACCATATGAACCTGACTTTAATGAAAGTCAGATCAATACCAGAGCAAGACCCATTGCTATGGGACCCAAACATATGGAAATTTGTAAAAAAGAAATCCAAACTTTATTGGATAAAGGTCTTATTAGGCCAAGTAAAAGCCCATGGAGTTGCCCAGCATTTTATGTGGAAAATGCGGCAGAACTCGAACGTGGAGTTCCATGGTTGGTTATTAATTATAAACCTTTAAATAAGGTTTTGAGATGGATTAGATATCCAATCCCTAATAAAAAAGATTTATTGGGAAGGCTTTATGAAGCCAATATATTTTCAAAATTCGATATGAAATCTGGTTATTGGCAGATCCAGATCGCTGAAGAAGATAAGTACAAAACAGCATTTACAGTTCCATTTGGACACTATGAATGGAATGTAATGCCTTTTGGACTTAAGAATGCGCCTTCAGAATATCAGAAGTTTATGAATGATATCTTCAATGCTTATACAAGCTTTACAATTGTTTACATTGACGATGTGTTGGTTTACTCCAATACATTAGATCAACATTTCAAACATCTTAATATCTTTATCAAGATTGTTGAGAATGCAGGTTTGGAGATATCTCAAAAGAAAGTGAAGATATTCCAGACAAAGGTTCAGTTCTTAGGCCATAATATTGAGAATGGATCAATTGTGCCTATTGATCGAGCGATACAGTTTTCATCTTATTTTCCAGATGAAATTAAAGAAAAAACTCAGTTGCAAAGATTTCTTGGAAGTCTTAATTATCTGGCAGACTTCTATAACAATTTAGCACAAGATGCTAAACCTCTTTTTGATAGGCTTAAAGCCAATCCTCCTAATTGGACTGATGTTCATACATCAGCTGTTATAAAGATTAAACAGAAAGCTAAAGAGCTTCCTTGTTTGTCTCTAGCCAATCCTGAAGCCTTGAAAATTATTGAAACAGATGCTTCAGAACAAGGCTATGGTGGAATCCTTAAACAAAGGATTAATGATAAAGAACAGTTAGTGCGATTCACATCTGGCTTATGGAAAGGAGCTAGATTAAATTATTCTACAATTAAAAAAGAAATTTTATCTGTGGTGTTATGCATTACCAAGTTTGAGTCTGATTTATTAAATCAGAAGTTTCTTTTAAGAATTGACTGCAAAGCAGCAAAAGACGTTTTATTAAAAGACGTCAAAAATATTGCCTCAAAGCAAATCTTTGCTAGGTGGCAAGGAATCTTATCTGCTTTTGACTTTGACATCGAGTTTATAAAAGGAAGCACTAACTCTCTTCCTGATTTCTTAACTCGAGAATTCTTGGAGGGTCATGGATAACAGAAACAAGAAAAAGAAACCAGAAACGCCTAATTCTCAGGCGAACCTCAGAAAAAGATATGAAGAAGGTGATTCATCTGTCGGCCTTCTAGGTCAGCCTTCTGGTAAGTATGATTATTATGTATCATACGCCTCCTCCTCTTCTACTCCATCAGTAGAAAGAGAAAAACTTCGTAATGACGCTTATGAGCGTGCTGTAAAAGAATATGCTGGGGATTATACTTATCCCTATATCGAAACCACTTGGATCCCTCTGGTTCCAATTGAGAAAAAATACTTTAGCTTATCAGCTAGAGAAACTGCAAAATTCTATTGCAAGGATCATTCTGATCCTTCTTCTTATCCAAAAACATTTTCTTATTATCAATCTATTTTAGGCGAGACTGGTTCCGCCTATTTTTCTCCATACAACAGAGGAGAAGAAGTGGCTTATTCAAAGCTCACTATTAAAAGAATTATTACTCCTGAAGAATGGGGAACTGATTTCTTTCATTTTAAAGAACTAAAAAATGTTTATGGACCCAAGCTGTTTAATTACTTTGATTATATTAATGCTTGGGAAGGATCTCTTCTTTATGACAACAGACAGGAAAAGTTTAGCTGGTGGATTCAGTTCCAGCTAGAGAACCCTAAACAGAACATACCACAGTGGTTCCTGTCATGGTTTGTTACTTGGGGATTATATCCCTTCATCTTGCCTTTATTTGTAAGGCAAACATATGAAGATTTTGTTAAACTTAATCCTAAACAACAAAATGCCAGACTGTTGTTTACCATTCTCTACAAAGTTCCATGGATTCTAAGATGGGACTATCAGATTCGAGGACAGTCTAAAGAAAAACTTGGAGAAAGTCATGCTCACATCCTTTATCTGGGACGAAGAGTTATGATAAAATGGTGGAATAAATTTGAATTTTTCTCTAAAGAATCAATGTTTGCTAAACAAGGATTAATAAACCTTGATCCAGAACCTGTTACTCCACCAGCTCCTAAGACCCCTAATGCCAGGGAACTTCTCAAAGATCTTCTTTCATCAATTCCTAAAGAAGAACTGAAGAAACAATTCATGGCGGTCCTCTCTGAAGAAGAAGAAGACGATGATGACTCAATCGAGAATGTGTCACATCACTCCAAGGACCCATATGAAGAATCACAGGACCCATACGATCTCTAAAAGAGATTCGGTCTTATCTCTTTTTTGCTACACGACATCTGATATGGAATTATTATTCTGCTTTAGTTAGTTTCAACTTTTGCTTTATCAAAGTATTTCGTCGGCATATGAATTATTGCCCGACACAATTATGTAAACTTTACTTTATGTCTAGTCGTTAATAAGTGTTTTTCTGAAATTCTATGTCCACATTTCTCATCTACAATAAAATACTTGTCGCTTGCCCCGATCGATATTGTGAAAACATCGACGGTCGTCCAACTCCGACCAACCCCGATTCTGCTGCACACGTCGATACGCTGAGTGGTATCGGAGCGAGCTTCGCCTCCGTGCGGTACTAGCTATTACCGTTCCTTTACCTTCTCATCCTTGTACGTTTGTTAATTGGTTACCTTTGTTCAATCTTCCCTATTTACAATATTTGTGTGCTACTGCTCGTCGTTTTCTCGCTTTTGTGTTCCCGGAAGGGATAATAGATAATATTATGTTACAATATTTTAAAGGTGTAAATGAATACTTAAACTCTGATCGGTGTGCCACTGGTGTTAAGATCTGGTAGTGTGTATCTTAGAGATAGGTATTTTTGTATTCGTGCTTTAGGTTGTTGATATGCCTGCTCATTCTAGGATAGCTGAATTGCAACTAGAATTGCGTGCTTTAAACGTACAAATCAATTTCTGCAACAACTTAATAACTCAAGTTGATCATTTGCGTGCTGAATATCCTAGAGGGTCACCTATAGACGAGTTTCTGTGGTCTCTCTATAATTTCATAGACGATCATTTAGATAATCTCAATCAACAATGGCAAAATATCTTTGAAGAAATTCAACGTCTTCGTAATGCCTAATCCTCTGTTAATCACTTTAAGACAGCGAAAACGTGAATTGGATCGACATATTGCAGATTTTGACGACTTATTAGTCCGTGTTGATAATCTAGGTCAGAGAACTCCTCCTGATCATCCTACTTTTTGGATACTCTTAGGCTTATTTGAGCAACTCACTAATCTGGTTACGTCACTTAAAAGTGCTGGAACAGATCTCATGTGACAAATAGAACTCTTATCTAGAGTATAAGTTATAGTTTGTCCTTATACTAGTAATCTTAAGAGTCAAATTACTATAGTTTGTCGTCGTATCTGTGAAATAGAACATCGTATAGAACTATTAGATGTTGTGATTATCCCAAGAGGTACGTGGGAAACTGTTGGTAGTTATATCATAGAGCGTCGTGATTAGCAAAGTTCTTTAGATAGTCTTTACTTGCAGTGGAATCATTTAGAGTCTCAGTTAGCTTTACTTTCACGTTGTTAAATTGAAAAAAAAAATGAGTTACAAGCCTTTCTTCTCTCAAGTCTCTTTCTAGGTAAGTTTTGCTATATGGAAGCTTCGTCGCGCATCGCTACGGGTAACGTCGCCGGGTAGGCCTTTTAGACCCCTCTTGTCGAGCAAGTCGTTGACTGCCAACCTATATCAGAATGAATCTAGTTAGGTACTTTGGTAGAAAAGAGTCAGGTACTCACAAAAATAAGGAAATAGTTGTTAATGAGAATTTTAATAAACGTTTGCAGAACTGGAAGTTACCTAAGTACTCTACGAGTCAAGTGTATAAGTCTAGTGGTAGTTTTTCCCATTAGTCTGATTATGTAATTAAAACAGTTGAACAAGCAATCCCGCTTGCTTCGGGGTATGAAGCTTATCAGCTACTGTCTGAGTAGGTTTAAAACCAGCCACTCGATTAGGATTAAATACATCCGTTGTTATGTGTCTTCGGGATAAGAGACATAATAAATTTCATGATTCTTTATTAGGAATTATTGAATCAACCTTATGTGATCGACCAGTGCATTTCACTTGTTTTGCCAATTTCACTTTAGCTTTAGATGATCCAACCCTCATGCACTCTTTGTCTTTAGACATTAAGACTGCTGGATTTGACATGATGGATACCTCTAAGAATGTGATATTGGTGTATAGAGTCTTCTATAAGGTTATGAACACTGTCATCCCTAATTTGAGGGATATTCCTGAAAATTGCTTATCTGATTCTCAATCAACTACTTTGTTTATCACTGAATAGAAAGTTGATCTTTTGGCATCGAAACAATCTACGGAGCCTATTCTAGTAAAATTTGACATAAAATAACAATAAAAGTGTACACCGACCAACTTTGATTGTTCGAAATTGCTCAATCCTTTCGATAGTGGAGCTTTTATCAGTTTTGTCCATTTGAGATCGATTGTTGGTCTTTTTGACAACGAAACAATCTACGAAGTGTATACTGGTAAATTTGGACATAAAGCAACAATAAAAAGTGGATACATATCTACTTTGACGGTTAGGAATTGCTCAACTCTCTCCATGGAGTGGCTTTTAACGGTTTTGTCCATTTGAGATAGAAAGTTGGTGTTTTGGCATGAAACAATCTAAAGACCCTATACTAGTAAAATTATACATAAAAAAACAATAAATGGTGTACACCGACCAACTTTGATGGTTCGAAGTTGCTCAACTCGTTCCTTGGAGAAACGTCAAATGGTTTTGTCCATTTGAGATCGAAAATTGGTCTTTTAGACAAATAAACAATCTACAAAGCGTATACTTGTAAATTTTGATTGTTCGGAATTGCTCAACTCTCTCCATTGAGGGGCTTTTAGCGGTTTTGTCCATTTGAGATAGAAAGTTAGTCTTTCGGCATCGAAACAATGTAAGGAACTTATATTCATAAAATTTGACATAAAATAACATTAAAAAGTGTACACCGACCAACTTTGATGGTTCGAAATTGCTCAATCCTCTCGTTGGAGAAGCTTTTATCGGTTTTGTCCATTTGAGATTGAATGTTGGTCTTTTTGACAACGAAACAATCTAAAAGCGTATACTAGTAAATTTGGACATAAAGCAACAATAAAAAGTGCACACCTATCAACTTTGACGGTTCAGAATTTCTCAACCCTTTCCACGGAGGGGCTTTTAGCGGTTTTGTCCATTTGAGATAGAAAGTTGGTCTTTTGGCATCGAAACAATCTAAGGAGCCTATACTAGTAAAATTTGACATAAAAGAACAATAAATAGTGTACACCAATCAACTTTGTTGGTTCGAAGTTGCTCAACTCTGTCAATAGACGTGGCTTTTAACGATATTGTCCAATTGACAATGAAAGTTGTTCTCTTGATAAGGGTGTTTCTATGAAGCGAATACAAGTGAATTTGGACATAAAGAAACAATAAAAAGTGCTCACCTATCAAATTTGCTGGTTCAGAATTACTCAATTCTCTCCATGGAGGTGCTTTTAACGGTTTTGTCCATTTCGGAATGAAAGTTCGTCTTTTGGAAATGAAACACTCTACGAAGTCTATAATCGTAAAATTTGACATAAAATAACGATAAAAGTGTACACCGACCAACTTTGATTGTCCATTTGAGATCGAATGCTGGTCTTTTTGACAACGAAACAATCTAAGAAGCGTATACTAGTAAATTTGGACATAAACCAACAATAAAGGGTGCACACTTATCAATTTTGACAATTCGAAAGTGCTCAATTCTCCCGATAGAGGTGCATTTAGCGATTTTGTCCATTTAAAAACGAAGAATTGCATTTTGGCAACGAAACAATCTACGGAGCCTAGTGTCGAAAAATTTGACATAAAATAACGATAAAGCGTGTACACCAGCCAAGTTTGAAGGTTAAAAATTGCCCAACTCTCTCCATGGAGGAGCTTTTAACGGTTTTGTCCACTTGAGATAGAAAGTTGGTCTGTCGACATTGAAAATTGCTAAGGGGCTTATATTCATAAAATTTAACATTAAATAACATTAAAAAGTATACAACGACCAACTTTGATGGTTTGGAATTGCTCAACTCTCTTCATGGAGGAGCTTTCAACGGTTTTGTCCATTTGAGATCGAAAATTAGTCTTTTTGCCAACGAAACAATCTACGAAGCGTATACTAGTAAATTTTGATGTAAAGCAACAAGAAAAAGTGTACACCTGATACTTTGATGATTCAGAATTGCTCAACTCTTTCCATGGAGGGGCTTTTAGCGATTTTGTCCATTTGAGATAGAAAGTCTATTTTTTGGCATTGATACAATCTAAGTAGCCTCTACTAGTAAAAATTGAGATAAAATAACAATAAAAAGTGTACACGCGCCAAGTTGGAAGTTTCGGAATTGCTCAACTCTCTCCATGAAGGAGCTTTTAACGGTTTTGTCCATTTGAGATCGAAAATTGGTCTTTTGACAACGAAACAATGTACGTAGCATATACTAGTAAATTTTGATGTAAATCAACAATAAAAATTGTATACCTATCAACTTCAATTGTTCGGAATTGCCCAACTCTCTCCATTAAGTGGCTTTTAGCGGTTTTGTCCATTTTTGATAGAAAGTTTGTATTTTGGCATCGAAACAATCTAAGGAGCTTATAGTCATAAAATTTGGCATAAAGTAACAGTAAAAAGTGTACACCGACCAACTTTGATGGTTCAGAATCGCTCAACTCTCTCCACGGAGAGCTTTTAACGGTTTTGTCCATTTGAGATAAAAAATTAGTCTTTTTGCCAACGAAACAATCTACGAAGCGTATACCATTAAATTTTGCTATAAAGCAACAAGAAAAAGTGTACACCTATCAACTTTGATGGTTCAAAATTTCTCAACTCTCTCCATGGAGGGGTTTTTAGCGATTTTGTCCATTTGAGATAGAAAGTCGGTCTTTTGGCATCGAAACAATCTAATAAGCCTATACTATTAAACTTTGACATAAAAGAACAATAAATAGTAGACACCAACCAACTTTGATGGTTTGAAGTTGCTCAACTCTCTCGATGGAGGTGGGTTTTAACGGTATTGTCCAATTGAGAACGAAAGTTGTTCTTTTGACAAGGGAACAATCTACGATGCGAATACAAGTGAATTTGGACATAAAGCAACAATAAAAAGTGCACACGTATCAAATTTGATGGTTCAAAATTGCTCAACTCTCTCCAAAATAAAAGGCATCTTAAAGCACTTACCTTTATGGCAAATACTTGCATCCGATATTTTATACCGAATATTTAATTTGGCTCCATCAGCTGTACTAAGCTGTTCAGTAGTCTTTGTCCAGTACTTAGAAGGAATCAATCCTCCATTTATGCAATTTTGATCTGCTCCTGAGTCAATTAAAGCAGTGACAAATGGCACAATATACTCAGCGGAATCGGGGTTGGTCGGAGTTGGACGACCGTCGATGTTTTCACAATATCGATCGGGGTAAGTGACAAGTATTTTATTGTAGATGAGAAATGTGGACATAGAATTTCAGAAAAACACTTATTATTGATTTCCCACTCTGCCTTACAAATGAAACTTCGAGCCATTATATAGGCCGAAGAGAATCTAAGAAATAATTACAAAAGCTAACTACTAGACATAAAGTAAAGTTTACATAATTGTGTCAGGCAATAATTCATATGCCGACGAAATACTTTGATAAAGCAAAAGTTGAAATTGACAAAAGCAGAATAATAATGCCTTATCAGATGTCGTGTAGCAAGAAAGAGATAAGACCGAATCTCTTTTAGAGATCGTATGGGTTCTGTGATTCTTCATATGGGTCCTTGGAGTGATGTGACACAATCTCGTTTGAGTCATTATCGTCTTCTTCTTCTTCAGAGAGGACCGCCATGAATTGTTTCTTTAGTTCTTTTTTAGGAATTGATGAAAGAAGATCTTTGAGAAGTTCCCTAGCATTAGGGGTCTTAGGAGCTAATGGAGTATCAGGTTCTGGATCAAGGTTTACTAATCCTTGATAAGCAAACATTGATTCTTTAGAGAAAAATTCAAATTTATTCCACCATTTTATCATAACTCTTCGTCCTAGATAAAGGATGTGAGCATGACTTTCTCCAAGTTTTTCTTTAGACTGTCCTCGAATCTGATAGTCCCATCTTAGAATCCATGGAACTTTGTAGAGAATAGTGAACAACATTCTAGCATTTTGTTGTTTAGGATTAAGTTTAACAAAATCTTCATATGTTTGCCTTACAGATAAAGGCAAGATGAAGGGATATAATCCCCAAGTAACAAACCATGACAGGAACCACTGTGGTATGTTCTGTTTAGGGTTCTCTAGCTGGAACTGAATCCACCAGCTAAACTTTTCCTGTCTGTTGTCATAAAGAAGAGATCCTTCCCAAGCATTAATATAATCAAAGTAATTAAACAGCTTGGGTCCATAAACATTTTTTAGTTCTTTAAAATGAAAGAAATCAGTTCCCCATTCTTCAGGAGTAATAATTCTTTTAATAGTGAGCTTTGAATAGGCCACTTCTTCTCCTATGTTGTATGGAGAAAAATAGGCGGAACCAGTCTCGCCTAAAACAGATTGATAATAAGAAAATGTTTTTGGATAAGAAGAAGGATCAGAATAATCCTTGCAATAGAATTTTGCAGTTTATCTAGTTGATAAGCTAAAGTATTTTTTCTCAATTGGAACCAGAGGGATCCAAGTGGTTTCGATATAGGGATAAGTATAATCCCCAGCATATTCTTTTACAGCACGCTCATAAGCGTCATTACAAAGTTTTTCTCTTTCTACTGATGGAGTAGAAGAGGAGGAGGCGTATGATACATAATAATCGTACTTACCAGAAGGCTGACCTAGAAGGCCGACAGATGAATCACCTTCTTCATATCTTTTTCTGAGGTTCGCCTGAGAATTAGGCGTTTCTGGTTTCTTTTTCTTGTTTCTGTTATCCATGACCCTGCAAGAATTCTCGAGTTAAGAAATCAGGAAGAGAGTTAGTGCTTCCTTTTATAAACTCGATGTCAAAGTCAAAAGCAGATAAGATTCCTTGCCACCTAGCAAAGATTTGCTTTGAGGCAATATTTTTGACGTCTTTTAATAAAACGTCTTTTGCTGCTTTGCAGTCAATTCTTAAAAGAAACTTCTGATTTAATAAATCAGACTCAAACTTGGTAATGCATAACACCACAGATAAAATTTCTTTTTTAATTGTAGAATAATTTAATCTAGCTCCTTTCCATAAGCCAGATGTGAATCGCACTAACTGCTCTTTATCATTCCACCATAGCCTTGTTCTGAAGCATCTGTTTCAACAATTTTCAAGGCTTCAGGATTGGCTAGAGATAAACAAAGAAGCTCTTTAGCTTTCTGTTTAATCTTTCTAACAGCTGATGTATGAACATCAGTCCAATTAGGAGGATTGGCTTTAAGCCTATCAAAAAGAGCTTTAGCATCTTGTGCTAAATTCTTATAGAAGTCTGCCAGATAATTAAGACTTCCAAGAAATCTTTGCAACTGAGTTTTTCTTTAATTTCATCTGGAAAATAAGATGAAAATTGTATCACTCGATCAATAGGCACAATTGATCCATTCTCAATATTATGGCCTAAGAACCGAACCTTTGTCTAGAATATCTTCACTTTCTTTTGAGATATCACCAAACCTGTATTCTCAACAATCTTGATAAATATATTAAGATGTTTGAAATGTTGATCTAATGTATTGGAGTAAACCAACACATCGTCAATGTAAACAATTGTAAAGCTTGTATAAGCTTTGAAGATATCATTCATAATCTTCTGATATTCTGAAGGCGCATTCTTAAGTCCAAAAGGCATTACATTCCATTCATAGTGTCCAAATGGAACTGTAAATGTTGTTTTGTACTTATCTTCTTCAGCGATCTGGATTTGCCAATAACCAGATTTCATATCGAATTTTGAAAATATATTGGCTTCATAAAGCCTTCCCAATAAATCTTTTTTATTAGGGATTAGATATCTAATCCATCTCAAAACCTTATTTAAAGGTTTATAATTAATAACCAACCGTGGAACTCCACGTTCGAGTTCTGCCGCATTTTCCACATAAAATGCTGGGCAACTCCATGGGCTTTTACTTGGCCTAATAAGACCTTTATCCAATAAAGTTTGGATTTCTTTTTTACAAATTTCCATATGTTTGCGTCCCATAGCAATGGGTCTTGCTCTGGTATTGATCTGACTTTCATTAAAGTCAGGTTCATATGGTAAACTAACCACATGTTTTTTGTTGTTCCAAAA
This sequence comes from Euonymus europaeus, assembly GCA_963580455.1. Lineage (NCBI taxonomy): Eukaryota > Viridiplantae > Streptophyta > Magnoliopsida > Celastrales > Celastraceae > Euonymus > Euonymus europaeus. The sequence continues at coordinate 11,956,278 of OY756969.1, forward strand.
AGCATTAGGCAATTCTGCACAAACAGTTCTTTCAATTCTGTCCTGAATGTCCTGGATCCTTTTAGATATTAAAGGATCTGTCAATTTTATTTTAATCTGTTCATGGATTACTTCTTTTTGAATTGAGTTTAAAAAATTTTCTTTTTTTTTAATCTGTCTTCTCAATTCATCTATAAAAAGTAATTCAGGAGGTTTCAATAATTCAAAACTAATAAGTTCTCCGTTAAGATCAGTCACTATCTCTTTATGGTCAATTCTCTGAATAGGGTAAAGCATATGCAAAAAAGGATTCCCTAGAATGACCTGATTAGATAAGCCTTTAACCAAAATAAAAGGCATCTTAAAGCACTTACCTTTATGGCAAATACTTGCATCCGATATTTTATACCGAATATTTAATTGGGCTCCATCAGCTGTACTAAGTTGTTCAGTAGTCTTTGTCCAGTACTTAGAAGGAATCAATCCTTCATTTATGCAATTTTGATCTTCTCCTGAGTCAATTAAAGCAGTGACAGATGACACAATATACTCATTATTAATGACAAGTGAGATTCAAGTGTACCATCGATGAGTTGTCACTTTATCGATTAGATTTAAAGCAGGTTCTGCTTGTCCTTCAAATTGAGCAATCAAAGAATCAATTGCTTTCTTTTCAGAACTTTTGTCATCATCAATCTTTTCTTTACCTTGATCAGGTTGTCCACTACTACTTTCCTCCCGGGAAAAAGAAGATTGATTTTCAAGCAGAGTGACACGAGTACCAAGAGCTTTGAGCTCAGTTTTAAGTTGATTAACTTCACATTTCAAATCAGAAATAGAGGTAGGAGTAATAGTAGGAGCTGGTTTAGATTTAAACCGATCATAAACATTTTTTAAATCATTAACATGAGACCGTTTAGATAAAGTCTGCTGTAGAGGAGTATAAGAAACAGGAGTGTCTAATTGTCCTTGCATATAATGGAGAATAGCATCAGCACGTGCAGCAGGATCAGTGATAGAATCAATAAATTCAAGAATGGAACTTTCAGTAGAAGAAATAACTAATAAACCATTATTTTTCAACAAAGATTTATAGTTATCACATTCACAATCAGTCTTATCATTAGCAGTAGAATAACCACTAGCAGAATCATCAGATTCAAAGAATAAATCATGAAATTGCTGTTTAGCTTCATCATTAATAGCTAAGCGATTAATAGCATTTTTAAGTTCAGCTGTTTCCAGAGAGTTGGCTTTTCGTTGAGTACAACGATTAGCATAATGGCCTTTCTTTCCACAATTAAAGCAAACAATTTTAGTGCGTGGTCTAGTTGATTGTGATTTACTACGAGATGGTGCAGTTTTAGTCAGATTATACCTTTTTTTACGTGAAATGTCTTTAGGATAAGACCTAGGAGATGATCTAGAATAAGATCGTCGAGAAGTTTTATAAGATTTATCATATTTATAATTCTTTCGAAACTTCTTCCTAGAAGATTTATAAGCCTTATGAGACTTATGAGATTTATTAGGTAAACCCATTTGCTGACAAAAGTCACCAAGAATGGACTTTCCTAATCTTCGCTCTTTAGCGATCTGATCTTGCATTTTAAGATCAGTACAAAGAGAGACACCTTCTGCAACTGTTTCTGCAGAGATTTCACCATAGGTATAATGGTTAAAATCAAGAATACCGTCCGTAAGATTTTTTAATCTAGTACGAACCTTTTCAGCAAAGAAAGGAGGAAGACCTGCAATAAACTTTTCTTTCCAAAAAACATTATTACAGTCAGGTCATTCAAAGACTCTAGCAAAGAAGACGTCTTTGTACCATCTATAGTGAGAGAGTTTAGGACAGCGTATATTCATAAGTTGTTCCTGAGACTTATCCATAAAGGATTGACTGTGACCCAAGAAATGATGCACAATAGTATAAATTAAAGTATTGGTACAGTCAGAAGTCTGAGTATTATTTTCAGTTTTTATTGAAGTCCAAATTTTAGATTTTGCTTCCATAGTGAGATAATTATCCCACCGCATTTGAAGCATACCAGAGAAGCCAGCTGTTATGGCCTTGGCAATATTTTAATCTGTATTGCCCTTTTGTTTAGCAGCTGTAGCATACATCATCATATGTTGTAGTACTTTTTCAACTTGTCGTTCAGTCATTGCGTCAATATTCCATTCAACGATGGAATCGCCTGAATAAGTGACTTGGTCAAATAAGTCATCTTCTTCCATTTGAAGATCTATAGGTGTAGGTCTAGGATAACCATACCTAGTCGGTAATTTGGAATATTTAATCTTATTAACCTGTAAAGGCTGTTGTTCTGATAAGAACATTTGATGAGTTCGATCTAGGGAATCTAAGCTATCTTCAGAAGAAGAACTTGGTTCACTAGAACTATCGTTAGCTTCAGCTTGAGTTAAAACTGATACTGACTTCTTTCCTTTAACGTCAGAAAGTTTTTGAAAGAGTTCAGCCATAAACTCATCAGAGGGAGAACCAGACATTTTAAAAGAAAAGTCCTTTTTTAAAAAGGGCTGGAATCTAGGAATATCTGGTAAAGTCCTGGTAACAGATGGTTGGCCTTTAACAAAAGTAGAAAGTTGAAGTGGTTTTTCAACTAAAGACGCACTAGGAGGAAGAGAAGGTTGAGGCTGTGACTTTGACGTACTTCCACTAAGATGAGTGGAGATGTCAGTCAGCTGTTCACCAATTGTCTGTAAATATAAATTGGTATAATTTACCTGTTGAACAACATTTTCAATTGTTCCTTCCTTTTTATAAGGAGCAGCAGCAACTTCTTCAGTATCTATACGATGAATAAGATTACTTTCAGGAGGATGAATACTTTGAACAATTTTTCCTGATTTAAGGAGAAATGTTCGGCGATTTGACTCTAGAGTTAAGAGTATTTGAGGAGATGTAAAATCTGGAATATAATAACCCAGCTTTTTACCTATGTCAAAAGCATACTCAAAGAAATTTTCTGTACCACCTAATCTTTGATTAAAGCAAAACCCATTAATAATGGATTTCTTTTGGTGATCATTAAAGACAAGGTCGAACCAGAAATACTTAGAGTAGAAAATATCTTTTTCAGTTGAAGTGATAGTCATAACACTTTTATCCTCATCATATCCCATTTCAGACGGAGTAGGAGAATTATGAGCATGAGATGATTCAGGATAATCAACGTTATATTCTGGATGACTAACTTGTTCAGGAGTTCTAGACACCTTGTGAATAAAACTATCCTGTGGAGGCAGAGAAGATGTAGAGTGTCTTGAAGAAACATAAGACTGAGACCTTCCTATTCTCACAGACCTATCTTTAGAAAATCGGATAACAACTTCTCCATCAGGTTGTTCAATAACATCCTGGAGTTGTCTGACGGGCTGTGACTTAGGAGGAATAGCCTTTTCTAACACCCAATCTTCAGGTAGCTTAACCTGATCCCACCTAATAGTTTTAGGCACTACTATGTTTGATTTAGCCAAATCAGTGATAAACAAAGTAGTTGATTGAGAATCAGATAAGCGATTTTCAGGAATATCCCTCATATTAGGGATGACAGTGTTCATAACCTTATAGAAGACTCTATACACCAATATCACATTCTTAGAGGTATCCATCATGTCAAATCCAGCAGTCTTAATGTCTAAAGACAAAGAGTGCATGAGGGTTGGATCATCTAAAGCCAAAGTGAAATTGGGAAAACAAGTGAAATGCACTGGTCCATCACATAAGGTCTATTCAATGATTCCTAATAAAGAATCATGAAATTTATTATGTCTCTTATCCCGAAGACACATAACAATGGATGTATTTAATCCTAATCGAGTGGCTGCTTTTAAACCTACCTGGACAAGTCCTAGATGTAGAAATTAATACTTCTGTACAGCTGATGGAGCCCAATTAAATATTCGGTATAAAATATCGGATGCAAGTATTTGCCATAAAGGTAAGTGCTTTAAGATGCCTTTTATTTTGGTTAAACGCTTATCTAATCAGGTCATTCTAGGGAATCCTTTTTTGCATATGCTTTACCCTATTCAGAGAATTGACCATAAAGAGATAGTGACTGATCTTAACGGAGAACTTATTAGTTTTGAATTATTGAAACCTCCTGAATTACTTTTTATAGATGAATTGAGAAGACAGATTAAAAATAAAGAAAAGTTTTTAAACTCAATTCAAAAAGAAGTAATCCATGAACAGATTAAAATAAAATTGACAGATCCTTTAATATCTAAAAGGATCCAGGACATTCAGGACATAATTGAAAAAACTATTTGTGCAGAATTGCCTAATGCTTTTTGGAACAGGAAAAAACATGTGGTTAGTTTACCATATGAACCTGACTTTAATGAAAGTCAGATCAATACCAGAGCAAGACCCATTGCTATGGGACCCAAACATATGGAAATTTGTAAAAAAGAAATCCAAACTTTATTGGATAAAGGTCTTATTAGGCCAAGTAAAAGCCCATGGAGTTGCCCAGCATTTTATGTGGAAAATGCGGCAGAACTCGAACGTGGAGTTCCACGGTTGGTTATTAATTATAAACCTTTAAATAAGGTTTTGAGATGGATTAGATATCCAATCCCTAATAAAAAAGATTTATTGGGAAGGCTTTATGAAGCCAATATATTTTCAAAATTCGATATGAAATCTGGTTATTGGCAGATCCAGATCGCTGAAGAAGATAAGTACAAAACAGCATTTACAGTTCCATTTGGACACTATGAATGGAATGTAATGCCTTTTGGACTTAAGAATGCGCCTTCAGAATATCAGAAGATTATGAATGATATCTTCAATGCTTATACAAGCTTTACAATTGTTTACATTGACGATGTGTTGGTTTACTCCAATACATTAGATCAACATTTCAAACATCTTAATATCTTTATCAAGATTGTTGAGAATGCAGGTTTGGAGATATCTCAAAAGAAAGTGAAGATATTCCAGACAAAGGTTCAGTTCTTAGGCCATAATATTGAGAATGGATCAATTGTACCTATTGATCGAGCCATACAGTTTTCATCTTATTTTCCAGATGAAATTAAAGAAAAAACTCAGTTGCATAGATTTCTTGGAAGTCTTAATTATCTGGCAGACTTCTATAACAATTTAGCACAAGATGCTAAACCTATTTTTGATAGGCTTAAAGCCAATCCTCCTAATTGGACTGATGTTCATACATCAGCTGTTATAAAGATTAAACAGAAAGCTAAAGAGCTTCCTTGTTTGTCTCTAGCCAATCCTGAAGCCTTGAAAATTGTTGAAACAGATGCTTCAGAACAAGGCAATGGTGGAATCCTTAAACAAAGGATTAATGATAAAGAACAGTTAGTGCGATTCACATCTGGCTTATGGAAAGGAGCTAGATTAAATTATTCTACAATTAAAAAAAGAAATTTTATATGTGGTGTTATGCATTACAAAGTTTGAGTCTGATTTATTAAATCAGAAGTTTCTTTTAAGAATTGACTGCAAAGCAGCAAAAGACGTTTTATTAAAAGACGTCAAAAATATTGCCTCAAAGAAAATCTTTGCTAGGTGGCAAGGAATCTTATCTGCTTTTGACTTTGACATCGAGTTTATAAAAGGAAGCACTAACTCTCTTCCTGATTTCTTAACTCGAGAATTCTTGCAGGGTCATGGATAACAGAAACAAGAAAAAGAAACCAGAAACGCCTAATTCTCAGGCGAACCTCAGAAAAAGATATGAAGAAGGTGATTCATCTTTCGGCCTTCTAGGTCAGCCTTCTGGTAAGTATGATTATTATGTATCATACGCCTCCTCCTCTTCTACTCCATCAGTAGAAAGAGAAAAACTCCGTAATGACGCTTATGAGCGTGCTGTAAAAGAATATGCTGGGGATTATACTTATCCCTATATCGAAACCACTTGGATCCCTCTGGTTCCAATTGAGAAAAAATACTTTAGCTTATCAGCTAGAGAAACTGCAAAATTCTATTGCAAGGATCATTCTGATCCTTCTTCTTATCCAAAAACATTTTCTTATTATCAATCTGTTTTTGGCGAGACTGGTTCCGCCTATTTTTCTCCATACAACAGAGGAGAAGAAGTGGCTTATTCAAAGCTCACTATTAAAAGAATTATTACTCCTGAAGAATGGGGAACTGATTTCTTTCATTTTAAAGAACTAAAAAATGTTTATGGACCCAAGCTGTTTAATTACTTTGATTATATTAATGCTTGGGAAGGATCTCTTCTTTATGACAACAGACAGGAAAAGTTTAGCTGGTGGATTCAGTTGCAGCTAGAGAACCCTAAACAGAACATACCACAGTGGTTCCTGTCATGGTTTGTTACTTGGGGATTATATCCCTTCATCTTGCCTTTATCTGTAAGGCAAACATATGAAGATTTTGTTAAACTTAATCCTAAACAACAAAATGCCAGACTGTTGTTTACCATTCTCTACAAAGTTCCATGGATTCTAAGATGGGACTATCAGATTCGAGGACAGTCTAAAGAAAAACTTGGAGAAAGTCATGCTCACATCCTTTATCTGGGACGAAGAGTTATGATAAAATGGTGGAATAAATTTGAATTTTTCTCTAAAGAATCAATGTTTGCTAAACAAGGATTAGTAAACCTTGATCCAGAACCTGTTACTCCACCAGCTCCTAAGACCTCTAATGCCAGGGAACTTCTCAAAGATCTTCTTTCATCAATTCCTAAAGAAGAACTGAAGAAACAATTCATGGCGGTCCTCTCTGAAGAAGAAGAAGACGATGATGACTCAATCGAGAATGTGTCACGTCACACCAAGGACCCATATGAAGAATCACAGGACCCATACGATCTCTAAAAGAGATTCGGTCTTATCTCTTTTTTGTTACACGACATCTGATAAGGCATTATTATTCTGCTTTAGTTAGTTTCAACTTTTGATTTATCAAAGTATTTCGTCGGCATATGAATTATTGCCCGACACAATTATGTAAATTTTACTTTATGTCTAGTCGTTAGCTTTTGTAATTATTTCTTAGATTCTCTTCGGCCTATATAATGGCTCGAAGTTTCATTTGTAAGGCAGAGTTGGAAATCAATAATAAGTGTTTTTCTGAAATTCTATGTCCACATTTCTCATCTACAATAAAATACTTGTCGCTTGCCCCGATCGATATTGTGAAAACACGACGGTCGTCCAACTCCGACCAACCCCGATTCTGCTGCGCACGTCGATACGCTGAGTGGTATCGGAGTGAGCTTCGCCTGCGTGCGGTACTAGCTATTACCGTTCCTTTACCTTCTCATCCTTGTACGTTTGTTAATTGGTTACCTTTGTTCAATCTTCCCTATTTACAATATTTGTGTGCTACTGCTCGTTGTTGTCTCGCTTCTGTGTTCCCGGAAGGGATAGTAGATAATATTATGTTACAATATTTTAAAGGTGTAAATGAATACTTAAACTCTGATCGGTGTGCCACTGGTGTTAAGATCTGGTAGTGTGTATCTTAGAGATAGGTATTTTTCGTATTCGTGCTTTAGGTTGTTGATATGCCTGCTCATTCTAGGATAGCTGAATTGCAACTAGAATTGCGTGCTTTAAACGTACAAATCAATTTCTGCAACAACTTAATAACTCAAGTTGATCATTTGCGTGCTGAATATCCTAGAGGGTCACCTATAGACGAGTTTTTGTGGTCTCTCTATAATTTCATAGACGATCATTTAGATAATCTCAATCAACAATGGCAAAATATCTTTGAAGAAATTCAACGTCTTCGTAATGCCTAATCCTCTGTTAATCACTTTAAGACAGCGAAAACGTGAATTGGATCTACATATTGCAGATTTTGACGACTTATTAGTCCGTGTTGATAATCTAGGTCAGAGAACTCCTCCTGATCATCCTACTTTTTGGATACTCTTAGGCTTATTTGAGCAACTCACTAATCTGATTACGTCACTTAAAAGTGCTGGAACAGATCTCATGTGACAAATAGAACTCTTATCTAGAGTATAAGTTATGGTTTGTCCTTATACTAGTAATCTTAAGAGTCAAATTACTATAGTTTGTCGTCGTATCTGTGAAATAGAACATCGTATAGAACTATTAGATGTTGTGTTTATCCCAAGAGGTACGTGGGAAACTGTTGGTAGTTATATCATAGAGCGTCGTGATTAGCAAAGTTCTTTAGATAATCTTTACTTGCAGTGGAATCATTTAGAGTCTCAGTTAGCTTTACTTTCACGTTGTTAAATTGAAAAAAAAAATGAGTTACAAGCCTTTCTTCTCTCAAGTCTCTTTCTAGGTAAGTTTTGCTATAGGGAAGCTTCGTCGCGCATCGCTACGGGTAACGTCGCCGGGTAGGCCTTTTAGACCCCTCTTGTCGAGCAAGTCATTGACTGCCAACCTATATCAGAATGAATCTAGTTAGGTACTTTGGTAGAAAAGAGTCAGGTACTCACTAAAATAAGGAAATAGTTGTTAATGAGAATTTTAATAAACGTTTGCAGAACTGGAAGTTACCTAAGTACTCTACGAGTCAAGTGTATAAGTCTAGTGGTAGTTTTTCCCATTAGTCTGATTATGTAATTAAAACAGTTGAACAAGCAATCCCGCTTGCTTCGGGGTATGAAGCTTATCAGCTACTGTCTGAATCCTTAATCAAGGAACATCAACAGAAGTATAAATTTCTGCATCTAGGACTTGTCCAGCTAGGTTTAAAACCAGCCACTCGATTAGGATTAAATACATCCGTTCTTATGTGTCTTCAGGATAAGAGACATAATAAATTTCATGATTCTTTATTAGGAATTATTGAATCAACCTTATGTGATCGACCAGTGCATTTCACTTGTTTTGCCAATTTCACTTTGGCTTTAGATGATCCAACCCTCATGCACTCTTTGTCTTTAGACATTAAGACTGCTGGATTTGACATGATGGATACCTCTAAGAATGTGATATTGGTGTATAGAGTCTTCTATAAGGTTATGAACACTGTCATCCCTAATATGAGGGATATTCCTGAAAATTGCTTATCTGATTCTCAATCAACTACTTTGTTTATCACTGATTTGGCTAAATCAAACATAGTAGTGCCTAAAACTATTAGGTGGGATCAGGTTAAGCTACCTGAAGATTGGGTGTTAGAAAAGGCTATTCCTCCTAAGTCACAGCCCGTCAGACAACTCCAGGATGTTATTGCACAACCTGATGGAGAAGTTGTTATCCGATTTTCAAAAGATAGGTCTGTGAGAATAGGAAGGTCTCAGTCTTATGTTTCTTCAAGACACTCTACATCTTCTTTGCCTCCACAGGATAGTTTTATTCACAAGATGTCTAGAACTCTTGAACAAGTTAGTCATCCAGAATAAAACGTTGATTATCCTGAATCATCTCATGCTCATAATTCTCCTACTCCGTCTGAAATGGGATATGATGAGGATAAAAGTGTTATGACTATCACTTCAACTGAAAAAGATATTTTCTACTCTAAGTATTTCTGGTTTGACCTTGTCTTTAATGATCACCAAAAGAAATCCATTATTAATGGGTTTTGCTTTAATCAAAGATTAGGTGGTACAAAAACTTTCTTTGAGTATGCTTTTGACATAGGTAAAAAGCTGGGTTATTATATTCCAGATTTTACATCTCCTCAAGTACTCTTAACTCTAGAGTCAAATCGCCGAACATTTCTCCTTAAATCAGGAAAAACTGTTCAAAGTATTCATCCTCCTGAAAGTAATCTTATTCATCGTATAGATACTGAGGAAGTTGCTGCTGCTCCTTATAAAAAGGAAGGAACAATTGAAAATGTTGTTCAACAGGTAAATTATACCAATTTATATTTACAGACAATTGGTGAATAGCTGACTGACATCTCCACTCATCTTAGTGGAAGTACGTCAAAGTCACAGCCTCAACCTTCTCTTCCTCCTAGTGCGCCTTTAGTTGAAAGGCCAACCATCTGTTACCAGGACTTTACCAGATATTCCTAGATTCCAGCCCTTTTTAGGAAAGGACTTTTCTTTTAAAATGTCTGGTTCTCATTCTGCTGAGTTTATGGCTGAACTCTTTCAAAAAATTTCTGACGTTAAAGGAAAGAAGTCAGTATCAGTTTTAACTCAAGCTGAAGCTAACGATAGTTCTAGTGAACAAAGTTCTTCTTCTGAAGATAGCTCAGATTCCCTAGATCGAACTCATCAAATGTTCTTATCAGAACAACAGCCTTTACAGGTTAATAAGATTAAATATTCCAAATTATCGACTAGGTATGGTTATCCTAGACCTACACCTATAGATCTTCAAATGGAAGAAGATGACTTATTTGACCAAGTCACTTATTCAGGCGATTCCATCGTTGAATGGAATATTGACGCAATGACTGAACGACAAGTTGAAAAAGTAATGCAGCATATATGATGATGTATGCTACAGGTGCTAAACAAAAGGGCAATACAGATCAGAATATTGCCAAGGCCATAACAGCTGGCTTCTCTGGTATGCTTAAAATGTGGTGGGATAATTATCTCACTATGGAAGCAAAATCTCAAATTTGGACTTCAGTAAAAACTGAAAATAATACTCGGACTTCTGACTGTACCAATACTTTAATTTATACTATTGTGCATCATTTCTTGGGTCACAGTCAATCCTTTATGGATAAGTCTCAGGAACAACTTATGAATATACGCTGTCCTAAACTCTCTCACTATAGATGGTACAAAGACGTCTTCTTTGCTAGAGTCTTTGAACGACCTGACTGTAATAATGCTTTTTGGAAAGAAAAGTTTATTGCAGGTCTTCCTCCTTTCTTTGCTGAAAAGGTTCGTACTAGATTAAAAAATCTTACGGACGGTATTCTTGATTTTAACCATTATACCTATGGTGAACTCTCTGCAGAAACAGTTGCAGAAGGTGTCTCTCTTTGTACTGATCTTAAAATGCAAGATCAGATCGCTAAAGAGCGAAGATTAGAAAAGTCCATTCTTGGTGACTTTTGTCAGCAAATGGGTTTACCTAATAAATCTCATAAGTCTCATAAGGCTTATAAATCTTCTAGGAAGAAGTTTCGAAAGAATTATCAATATGATAAATCTTATAAAACTTCTCGACGATCTTATTCTAGATCATCTCCTAGGTCTTATCCTAAAGACATTCCACGTAAAAAAAGGTCTAATCTGACTAAAACTGCACCATCTGGTAGTAAGTCACAATCAACTAGACCACGCACTAAAATTGTTTGCTTTAATTGTGGAAAGCAAGGCCATTATGCTAATCGTTGTACTCAACGAAAAGCCAACTCTCTGGAAATAGCTGAACTTTAAAATGCTATTAATCGCTTAGCTATTAATGATGAAGCTAAACAGCAATTTCATGATTTATTCTTTGAATTTGATGATTCTCCTAGTGGTTATTCTACTGCTAATGATGAGACTGATTGTGAATGTGATAACTATAAATCTTTGTTGAAAAATAATGGTTTATTAGTTATTTCTTCTACTGAAAGTTCCATTCTTGAACTTATTGATTCTATCACTGATCCTGCTGCACGTGCTGATGCTATTCTCTATTATATACAAGGACAATTAGAACTCCTGTTTCTTATACTCCTCTATAGCAGACTTTATCTAAACAGTCTCATGTTTATGATTTAAAAAATGTTTATGATCGGTTTAAATCTAAACCAGCTCCTTCTATTACTCCTACCTTTGTTTCTGTTGTGAAATGTGAAGTTAATCAACTTAACACTAAGCTCAAAGCTCTTGGTACTCGTGTCACTCTGCTTGAAAATCAATCTTCTTTTTCCCGGGGGGAAAGTAGTAGTGGACAACCTGATCAAGGTAAAGAAAAGATTGATGATGACAAAAGTTCTGAAAAGAAAGCAATTGATTCTTTGATTGCTCAATTTGAAGGACAAGCAGAACCTGCTTTAAATCTAATCGATAAAGTGACAACTCATCGATGGTACACTCGAATCTCACTTGTCATTAATAATGAGTATTTTGTGTTATCTTCCACTGCTTTAATTGACTCAGGAGCAGATCAAAATTGCATAAATGAAGGATTGATTCCTTCTAAGTACTGGACAAAGACTACTGAACAGCTTAGTACAGCTGATGGAGCCCAATTAAATATTCGGTATAAAATATCGGATGCAAGTATTTTCCATAAAGGTAAGTGCTTTAAGATGCCTTTTATTTTGGTTAAAGGCTTATCTAATCAGGTCATTCTAGGGAATCCTTTTTTGCATATGCTTTACCCTATTCAGAGAATTGACCATGAAGAGATAGTGACTGATCTTAACGGAGAACTTATTAGTTTTGAATTATTGAAACCTCCTGAATTACTTTTTATAGATGAATTGAGAAGACAGATTAAAAATAAAGAAAAGTTTTTAAACTCAATTCAAAAAGAAGTAATCCATGAACAGATTAAAATAAAATTGACAGATCCTTTAATATCTAAAAGGATCCTTTGAATTGAGTTTAAAAACTTTTCTTTATTTTTAATCTGTCTTCTCAATTCATCTATAAAAAGTAATTCAGGAGGTTTCAATAATTCAAAACTAATAAGTTCTCCGTTAAGATCAGTCACTATCTCTTTATGGTCAATTCTCTGAATAGGGTAAAGCATATGCAAAAAAGGATTCCCTAGAATGACCTGATTAGATAAGCCTTTAACCAAAATAAAATGCATCTTAAAGCACTTACCTTTATGGAAAATACTTGCATCCGATATTTTATACCGAATATTTAATTGGGCTCCATCAGCTGTACTAAGCTGTTCAGTAGTCTTTGTCCAGTACTTAGAAGGAATCAATCCTTCATTTATGCAATTTTGATCTGCTCCTGAGTCAATTAAAGCAGTGACAGATGACACAATATACTCATTATTAATGACAAGTGAGATTCGAGTGTACCATCGATGAGTTGTCACTTTATCGATTAGATTTAAAGCAGGTTCTGCTTGTCCTTCAAATTGAGCAATCAAAGAATCAATTACTTTCTTTTCAGAACTTTTGTCATCATCAATCTTTTCTTTACCTTGATCAGGTTGTCCACTACTACTTTCCCCCGGGAAAAAGAAGATTGATTTTCAAGCAGAGTGACACGAGTACCAAGAGCTTTGAGCTCAGTGTTAAGTTGATTAACTTCACATTTCACAACAGAAACAAAGGTAGGAGTAATAGAAGGAGCTGGTTTAGATTTAAACCGATCATAAACATTTTTTAAATCATAAACATGAGACTGTTTAGATAAAGTCTGCTGTAGAGGAGTATAAGAAACAGGAGTTTCTAATTGTCCTTGCATATAATGGAGAATAGCATCAGCACGTGCAGCAGGATCAGTGATAGAATCAATAAATTCAAGAATGGAACTTTCAGTAGAAGAAATAACTAATAAACCATTATTTTCCAACAAAGATTTATAGTTATCACATTCACAATCAGTCTTATCATTAGCAGTAGAATAACCACTAGCAGAATCATCAGATTCAAAGAATAAATCATGAAATTGTTGTTTAGCTTCATCATTAATAGCTAAACGATTAATAGCATTTTTAAGTTCAGCTATTTCCAGAGAGTTGGCTTTTCGTTGAGTACAACGATTAGCATAATGGTCTTGCTTTCCACAATTAAAGCAAACAATTTTAGTGCGTGGTCTAGTTGATTGTGACTTACTACCAGATGGTGCAGTTTTAGTCAGACTAGACCTTTTTTTACGTGGAATGTCTTTAGGATAAGACCTAGGAGATGATCTAGAATAAGATCGTCGAGATGTTTTATAAGATTTATCATATTGATAATTCTTTCGAAACTTTTTCCTAGAAGATTTATAAGCCTTATGAGACTTATGAGATTTATTAGGTAAACCCATTTGCTGACAAAAGTCACCAAGAATGGACTTTCCTAATCTTCGCTCTTTAGCGATCTGATCTTGCATTTTAAGATCAGTACAAAGAGAGACACCTTCTGCAACTGTTTCTGCAGAGAGTTCACCATAGGTATAATGGTTAAAATCAAGAATACCGTCCGTAAGATTTTTTAATCTAGTACGAACCTTTTCAGCAAAGAAAGGAGGAAGACCTGCAATAAACTTTTCTTTCCAAAAAGCATTATTACAGTCAGGTCGTTCAAAGACTCTAGCAAAGAAGACGTCTTTGTACCATCTATAGTGAGAGAGTTTAGGACAGCGTATATTCATAAGCTGTTCCTGAGACTTATCCATAAAGGATTGACTGTGACCCAAGAAATGATGCACAATAGTATAAATTAAAGTATTGGTACAGTCAGAAGTCTGAGTATTATTTTCAGTTTTTATTGAAGTCCAAATTTGAGATTTTGCTTCCATAGTGAGATAATTATCCCACCACATTTTAAGCATACCAGAGAAGCCAGCTGTTATGGCCTTGACAATATTCTGATCTGTATTGCCCTTTTGTTTAGCAGCTGTAGCATACATCATCATATGCTGCAGTACTTTTTCAACTTGTCGTTCAGTCATTGCGTCAATATTCCATTCAACGATGGAATCGCCTGAATAAGTGACATGGTCAAATAAGTCATCTTCTTCCATTTGAAGATCTATAGGTGTAGGTCTAGGATAACCATACCTAGTCAGTAATTTGGAATATTTAATCTTATTAACCTGTAAAGGCTGTTGTTCTGATAAGAACATTTGATGAGTTCGATCTAGGGAATCTGAGCTATCTTCAGAAGAAGAACTTGGTTCACTAGAACTATCGTTAGCTTCAGCTTGGGTTAAAACTGAGACTGACTTCTTACCTTTCACATCAGAGATTTTCTGAAATAGTTCAGCCATAAACTCAGCAGAAGGAGAACTAGACATTTTAAAAGAAAAAGTCCTTTTCTAAAAAGGGTTGGAATCTAGGAATATCTGGTAAAGTCCTTGTAACAGTTGGTTGGCCTTTCACAAAAGTAGAGAGTTGAAGTGGTTTTTCAGCTAAAGGCGCACTAGGAGGAAGAGAAGATTGAGGTTGCGATTGTGACGTACTTCCACTAAGATGAGTGGAGATGTCAGTCAGCTGTTCACCAATTGTCTGTAAATATAAATTGGTATAATTAACTTGTTGAACAACATTTTCAATTGTTCCTTCCTTTTTATAAGGAGCAGCAACAACTTCCTCAGTATCTATACGATGAATAAGATTACTTTCAGGAGGATGAATACTTTGAACAGTTTTTCCTGATTTAAGGAGAAATGTTCGGCGATTTGACTCTAGAGTTAAGAGTACTTGAGGAGATGTAAAATCTGGAATATAATAACCCAGCTTTTTACCTATGTCAAAAGCATACTCAAAGAAAGTTTTTGTACCACCTAATCTTTGATTAAAGCAAAACCCATTAATAATGGATTTCTTTTGGTGATCATTAAAGACAAGGTCGAACCAGAAATACTTAGAGTAGAAAATATCTTTTTCAGTTGAAGTGATAGTCATAACACTTTTATCCTCATCATATCCCATTTCAGACGGAGTAGGAGAATTATGAGCATGAGATGATTCAGGATAATCAACGTTATATTCTGGATGACTAACTTGTTCAAGAGTTCTAGACACCTTGTGAATAAAACTATCCTGTGGAGGCAAAGAAGATGTAGAGTGTCTTGAAGAAACATAAGACTGAGACCTTCCTATTCTCACAGACCTATCTTTAGAAAATCGGATAACAACTTCTCCATCAGGTTGTTCAATAACATCCTGGAGTTGTCTGACGGGCTGTGACTTAGGAGGAATAGCCTTTTCTAACACCCAATCTTCAGGTAGCTTAACCTGATCCCACCTAATAGTTTTAGGCACTACTATGTTTGATTTAGCCAAATCAGTGATAAACAAAGTAGTTGATTGAGAATCAGATAAGCGATTTTCGGGAATATCCCTCATATTAGGGATGACAGTGTTCATAACCTTATAGAAGACTCTATGTGAAACCCCGACCCAAAAAGATTTAAGTTTGAGTCGAGTTTCGGATGACCCGTGAGGTACGGAATCATGGAATAATGGTTTTGAGCTAGGTTCGGTAAATGGGCCATAACTTTTTGTATACATGTCCGTTTCGGGCCCATAATATATCAAATCGAAGCTTAGACCGAGAAGGATGTAAATGGGAAAGTAGAAAACATAGAAAAAATAGAAAAACAGAGTTGAGCGCCCTTCCAACGCTGGAGCGCTGGAAGAGCGTTTTCTGGGCAGAGCCAAGTGCACTTCTAGCGCTGGAGCGCTGGAAGAGCGTTTTCTGGGCAGAGCCAAGTGCACTTCCAGCGCTGGAGCGCTGGAAGGGCGCTACCCGCCCAGAAAACTTTAAAAACACAAAAATCCTTTTTCTTTTTTAGTTTTCTCTGGTTTCTTCCGTGTAGAGAGAGAAAGAGAGAGAGAAGAAGAGAGAGAAGGAGCTTTTGGTAGAAGTTTGGCTTGAGAATTGAAGATTGGTGACCATTGAAGCTTGGGGAGGAAGATTCAAGCTTGATTTTGGAGTTTTGGTAAGTTTCCCATAGTTTTTGAAATTCTAGGTTTTTGTTAGATTTGTTTGATTCTTAGGGAGATGAGTTCTATGCTTTAGATATGTTGATTATAGGTTGATTTTGGATGTTTATGTAGATTGGTTTGTGTTTTGGAGTTGAGTTGAGCTTGGAGTGAGTTTGGAGGATTTTGGAAGGAATTTCTAGAGAGAGAAGTAAGTGATTTCGAATTTACTGATTTAAATTGATGTTTATATGAGTTGTGGTTGATATATTGATGCGTATGAGGGTCCGGTTTCGCCACATTGTAGGTTTGGGCAAACCGAAACCCTAGAAACGAAATTTGGGGATTTGTGGTAAATTGCTCGACACGAGGTAGGGATTCCTAACCGATTCTTTTCTATCGTCCGTTCTCCTTTCTAAATAGCGTTTCGATTCTTCATTAGTCCTTTTGTTGTGTTTCCACCTTAATTGTTTCTAAGGGGAAACGAGCCAATGTGTGGTTAATTATTGATTGTGGATTATATGCATGACCCGATTTGTGTGTTCCGTCTCATACGGGCACGAGTTGAATTCCATTCATGCATCACGGTAGTTATATATGTATGTATGTAGGATGTTCATATATATATATATATATCTATTCGGCATGACATTGCATAATTGCATTAGAGATGCATGGGGGACTCGAGTATGGACTCGGGGACTCTTAGGTTCCTTGAAAGCCTCATGGAGGGATGACAGGTGAAGAGAGCTGCCACCGGGTCACGTGAACTCTGTGTTGGGATAACGCACTTGGGCGAAGGTTGGAGAGCGACCTAGCTGGCTATGTGCGGGCGTGAGAGGTTCACGCAACCAGGTAATCCCAGGAGCGTTGTTGTGGTAGAGCTTGCTCCCTGTTGGATGCTACATGTATGAGACATGGTAGTATTGTTGATTGCTCAGGGTGAGGGGATTACTTGGATTGTTGTTATATGTGCTTGTTGAGTATACGTGCATGTTGTAGATACATGTTGGTGCATTGTCCTTTGATTGGTTCGGCCTTACTTCTTATAAACTCTTGTACCCTACTGAGCTTCTAGCTCACTCCCCTACTTTCTGTCTTCTACAGGTGACACTGGTACAGGTACTGGTGGTGCGGATCAGTGAGACGGGATGTGACATGGATGGCCCTGGGTAGGATTGGGATGCACGAGACATACTCTATGCATGTTGTTGTTTTATTTTGTATGTCAGAGTCGTGTATATAACCATGTGGCATGGATAGTGCTTGTATGATTATGATGTTTGATGATGATGGTTATATGCTTGAGATATATAGATCTGTGTGATGATTTATATTTAAAGCTATCAGTTTGTGCATACTGGTAGTGGAGGGCCTGAGGCTCTAGGATCAAGATTGCTTGTGATTGAGGCCTGAGGCCTGGATGCTAGGTTGCTAGTTTGATGATTGTCGCTGCGTTTCTGATTCAGGTGGGTACTCTCCGATATACGGGGAGGTGCCGTCGGATTTCCGGTTCATCCTGGATGTTCACACAAGTGACCTAGGACGGTGTCAGAGAGGGCACCTGGCGTCCCGGGAATCGGGGCGTCACACTCTATACACCAATATCACATTCTTAGAGGTATCCATCATGTCAAATCCAGCAGTCTTAATGTCTAAAGACAAAGAGTGCATGAGGGTTGGATCATCTAAAGCCAAAGTGAAATTGGGAAAACAAGTGAAATGCACTGGTCCATCACATAAGGTTGATTCAATAATTCCTAATAAAGAATCATGAAATTTATTATGTCTCTTATCCCGAAGACACATAACAACGGATGTATTTAATCCTAATCGAGTGGCTGGTTTTAAACCTACCTGGACAAGTCCTAGATGCAGAAATTTATACTTCTATTGATGTTCCTTGATTAAGGATTCAGACAGTAGATGATAAGCTTCATACCCCGAAGCAAGCGGGATTGCTTGTTCAACTGTTTTAATTACATAATCAGACTCAAGGGAAAAACTTCCACTAGACTTATACACTTGACTCGTAGAGTACTTCGGTAACTTCCAGTTCTGCAAACGTTTATTAAAATTCTCATTAACAACTATTTCCTTATTTTTGTGAGTACCTAACTCTTTTCTACCAAAGTACCTAACTAGATTCATTCTGATATAGGTTAGCAGTCAATGACTTCCTCTGCGACGTTACCCGTAGCGATGCGCGACGAAGCTTCCCTATAGCAAAACTTACCTAGAAAGAGACTTGAGAGAAGAAAGGCTTGTAACTCATTTTTTTTTTCAATTTAACAACGCGAAAGTAAAGCTAACTGAGACTCTAAATGATTCCACTGCAAGTAAAGACTATCTAAAGAACTTTGCAAATCACGACGCTCTATGATATACTACCAACAGTTTCCCATGTACCTCTTGGGATAAACACAACATCTAATACTTCTATACGATGTTCTATTTCATAGATACGACGACAAACTATGGTAATTTGACTCTTAAGATTACTAGTATAAGGACAAACCATAACTTATACTCTAGATAAGAGTTCTATTTGTCGCATGAGATCTGTTCTAGCACTTTTAAGTGACGTAACCAGATTAGTGAGTTGCTCAAATAAGCCTAAGAGTATCCAAAAAGTAGGATGATCAGGAGGAGTTCTCTGACCTAGATTATCAACACGGACTAATAAGTCGTCAAAATCTGCAATATGTCGATCCAATTCACGTTTTCGCTGTCTTAAAGTGATTAACAGAGGATTAGGCATTACGAAGACGTTGAATTTCTTCAAAGATATTTTGCCATTGTTGATTGAGATTATCTAAATGATCGTCTATGAAATTATAGAGAGACCACAGAAACTCGTCTATAGGTGACCCTCTAGGATATTCAGCACGCAAATGATCAACTTGAGTTATTAATTTGTTGCAGAAATTGATTTGTACATTTAAAGCACGCAATTCTAGTTGCAATTCAGCTATCCTAGAATGAGCAGGCATATCAACAACCTAAAGCACGAATACGAAAATAACTATCTCTAAGATACACACTACCAGATCTTAACACACCAGTGGCACACCGATCAGAGTTTAAGTATTCATTTACACCTTTAAAATATTGTAACATAATATTATCTACTATCCCTTCCGGGAACACAGAAGCGAGACAACGACGAGAAGTAGCACACAAATATTGTAAATAGGGAAGATTGAACAAAGGTAACCAATTAACAAACGTACAAGGATGAGAAGGTAAAGGAACGGTAATAGCTAGTACCTCACGGAGGCGTTTGATCAAGGCTACACGTTTTTGACATTTAGAGCAAGAGAATATGTGTCTTTAAAGCTAAACAGATATTGTTCTATGAGTTTAGAAAGTGAATCAATCAAAGGAGTCAAACCATGTTGATAAGTGCTAGAATATACATTCTTAAAGTGATAAATACTACCAAAGCAATGCCAAGAAATTGTGCTTAAAAGCTGAATTTTCAAGATTATTGTACTTAAGATCTTCTTGGATGTTTTGCAGGTTAAGAGCTAGTAAGAGCTGTCGGAATGAGATTTGATCTTCAGCAAATGTTTAGAGGACATTTCAAGCTTTTCAGGAAGTTCTGGTTCACAAAAATCAGAGTTCGTTTGGGCCTCTAAAGGTTGCCTCAAAGTCAAGTTTGGAAGTTATATCCGAAGCATAATTTCTGTTTGCAGACTAGACCTTTAGAAGCCCATAAATTGAGTGTCTGATGTCCAAATTGAGTGATTCAAAAGCCCATAATTATCTAAACATTTGTATCTACAATATTGATGAAGGGTTTGAGTTCATAATAGGCTTCTTTTATGCCCAGAATGCAGTTACAAGATTAGTGTATAATTGGAAGTTGATGTCATGGATGATACCATTTCCATTCAAAGAGTGGACAATCCACCACACGAATTTGATGGACAATCCACCACCAAAAGATGGCACTAACTCCTCCACTATGTGCTCATTTTCTCTATAAATAGAGAGGAGTAGGAGCTAGGAGGGGGAGCTTGGAGACAAGAAGGAAAGAAGGAGAAGGATTGGAGGCAAAAAGAGGAGAAGGAAAAGAAGAAAACAAGGCTTGTATTTGTAATTATGTTTTTATGTTTCATGTTTTATTTGGTTATGTATAACTAAACTCTTGTTAGTTAGGGCTTGTCTTGAAGCCCTAAGCATGCTTTCAATTTTATAAGTTGTGTGGATTTCAATTTCTACAAGCATGATGATTTTGATTTTTCCATGTTATGTGAGTTCTAGTATTGTGTTTCTTTGATTAGCTAACTTTGAAGCATGTATTAGAATTAATTGTTGTAGAACATAGTCAATTGCCTTGTTGAATATGTTCTTTCTTGCAACATATAATTCAGTTGGAAATGAATTATGAAAAATCAATTCTTGAATACCTAAGTACAAATACCATGTATTAGGATTCTTGTGACATTCATATTCTCTTTGCTCTTATTGGATTCTTGATTGTTGATTGATGCACATGCCATGCTAGATTTCAATTAAGAATACACGTAATGAGGTAGATGCCATACACTTTACATGCAATTAAGAGAGAATCATACAACTTGAGTTTGACCATGACCTTGTTGTGAATGTTGTCATCATATGCTTGTTTAAATTGTTACTCTATTATTTCTTATAAATTGTTTGAATGTTTTGTGGTGGATAGTGAGTCTTAGCTATTGTTTTCAATAATTCTCATTCTTGTTCTTAACGTCAATTTCTTTGTCTTAATTTTTATCTATTGCAAGACTTAACCCCCCTTGTATCAATTATATTCAGGTGTAAGATTGTATATCTATTAGCATCACTCCTTGTGGGATCGACTCTTACTTATTCACTATATATATTAATTGTACATTTGTAGGTTATTTTAAATTGTTACTAACGACATAACACATGTATATTAGGAAGGAAGCTTAGAATTTGAATCAAATATATTCCAGGAAATTTTGGCCATAAAGAAGAGATTATGATTTTGATTCATTTTTGAAAATTGATTTAAGATAGATATGGAAATGAATCAAAGGCTTTGAATAGGTGAGAATATGGAAAGAGGATTTTATCCATAATGAAAGGATTATGTTTTGATTCACCTCATATCAAACTTGTTTCCATATGTGACGTCTTGATCTTCCATTAATGAACTCCCTTCATTGGATACTTCTTCAATTGTAAACTTGAGTTTGATCCTCTTCATCTACTGCTTTGTATTTCCATATTTGGATTGCTCTCCCATCTTCTCATTTTGGTTCCATCGTTTTGAACTTCTTGATGGAGATCTCATATGCCAATGTCACCATGTCCATGTCATCTTGCCACATCATTATGTTCTTGATTGAAAGTTTCCATAAATAACACTTTCCATAAATAGAAGTGGCTGCACACAATTAAACTCAAAGAATGCTTTGTAAGCCTTATTAGGTTTCATGCTTGTTAGTCCATATTATTTCCATAATCACATTATTCAAATATATGTAATAAATCAAAGATCAATAAACATATATTTTGAAACATTCAAACCATGTATTCAACATTCTCCCCCTTTTGATGATTTCAAAATAACCTATGTAACTTTGATTTATTTCATCAAGTTACTCCCCCTTACATCAAGCTTCACTCAACATTCATTGCTCCCCCTTAATCTATGCATTTAGTTCAAAGTTGCATACATTTTCTCCCCCTTTATTTTAGAAATGCATCTTAAAGACAAAATTAACACTTAAAAACACATAGAAACATTGAGTAAATCAAGGAGTAAGGCGCATACCAAGATTTCCTCTTAGAAATTCAAAACGATCTTGATTGAGAGGTTTAGTGAGAATATCAGCTAATTGATTCATTGTATTCACATACTCAACTTTAATTGTGCCTTTGTTCACATGATCCCTAATAAAATGATGTCTAATATCTATATGTTTAGCCTTAGAATGATGTACGGGATTTTTAGAAAGACTAATAGCACTTGTATTATCACAATAAATAGGAATATCAGTCAAGATTAAACCAAAATCATATAATTGTTGTCTAATCCATAGGAGTTGTGCACAACAACTTCTAATGGCCATATATTCGGCTTCGGTGGTAGATAGGGCAACACTAGCTTGTTTCTTAGAAAACCAAGAAATAAGCATACTTCCTAAAAATTGGCAAGTACCCAAAGTACTCTTCCTATCTACCCTACATCCGGCATAGTCGGCATCACTATATGCAAGTAAATCAAATACTGAATTTTTGTCATACCATATGCCAAGAGTAGATGTATGTTTAAGGTACCTAAAGATTCTCTTAACCGCAAGAAAATGAGAATGCATAGGTTGACTTTGAAATCTAGCACACATGCACACACCAAACATTATATCCGGTCTACTAGATGTCAAATATAAAAGAGAATCAATCATGGATCTATACATTTTAGAATCATAAGGTTGTCCATTTTCATCTTTGTCAAGCTTAGTAGAGACACACATAGGAGTAGGAGAAGGGTTCAGATTTTCAAAACCAAACTTTTTAAACATATCATGAATATATTTGGTTTGACCAATATGTATGCCATCCCTAGATTGTTTAACTTGCAACCCTAAAAAGAAGGTAAGCTCTCCCATCATGGACATTTCAAATTCACTTTGCATGTAAGATTCAAACTCTTTAAACATAGCATCATTGGTAGCACCAAAAATAATGTCATCAACATATATTTGCACAATAAGCATATCATGACTCTTTTCTTTTAAAAATTGTGTGCTATCAATTCTTCCTCTTTTAAAACCATTTTGAATCAAGAATGATGAAAGTCTATCATACCATGCCCTAGGTGCTTGTTTCAAACCATATAAAGCTTTTGACAATTTATAAACATGGTTTGGAAATTTAGGATCTTCAAATCGGGGTGGTTGCTTTACATGCACATTTTCATTAATAAAACCATTCAAAAAGGCACTTTTGACATCCATTTGATAAAGTTTAAACCCCTTGAAACATGAAAATGCCATAAGCAACCTAATAGCTTCTAACCGAGCTACTGGTGCAAAGGTCTCTTCATAATCAATTCCTTCTTCTTGATTTTAACCTTGTGCAACCAACCTAGCCTTGTTTCTAACAACTTCACCATTTTCATTCATTTTATTCTTAAACACCCATTTAGTTCCAATTATGGTTTGGTCTTTAGGTCTTGAAACTAAATGCCAAACTTCATTCCTAGTGAATTGGTTCAATTCATCTTGCATGGCAACAATCCAATTATCATCAAGTAAAGCATCATCAACATTTCTAGGTTCAACTTGAGAAATGAAAGCATATACATTATCCAAAATATTCACATCAACAAACAAAGAACCATTCATCAAATTGGCAGCAATGTTATCATTCAAATCACTTATCACATTAGCATGCATATCATCATTGGAAGATAAATGTGATCTACGAGTTCTTACCCCTTGGTGCAAATCACCTATTATGAGATCTTCGGGATGCTTGTGCTTGTCCTTTACTTGTAACCATGATGTAGGAGGAGCGGTCACATTCTCATTGGAAGCCATAGGTTCATCACTTGATTCTTCAATGCTCATCGGAGGAGCTTGAATTTCATCTATTGCCTTAGGTGTACCTTCATTTGTATTTTCCACATGCTTCTTATCTCCTTTTATTGGATAATCGATTTTAGGAATTGAAGAGTCATCATCATCATCATCATCATCATCATCATCATTCAAGTTCAACTTCTCCAAACCTATCTCATTGTCATCATGCTCAATCAAAGGGTCAAATGCAAGTGTTTCAATAAATTTAACATGTATAGACTCCTCTATTTTCCTAGATTTCGGATTGTAAACTCTATATGCCTTAGAAGTCAAAGAATAACCAACAAACAAATAAGGATCAGATTTTGCATCAAATTTATCTAAGTCATCCTTAGTGTTTAGCACATAGCATTTGCATCCAAAAACTCTAAAGTGATCAATTCTAGGTTTTCTATCATTCCAAATTTCATAAGGTGTCTTATTAATTTTCTTTCTAATAGACAACCTATTAACAACATAGCATGCACAATTTATAGCTTTAGCCCACAAGAACTTAGGTAAATCATTTTCACAAAGCATAGTCCTAGCAATTTCTTGTAAAGTCCTATTTTTCCTTTCTACTACCCCATTTTGTTGAGGTGTCCTAGGTGAAGAAAAATCATGCCTAATACCATATTCATCACATAATTCCATGAATGCATGATTATCAAATTCACCTCCATGATCACTTCTAATTTTGTTAATGTTCATGTTCTTTTCATTTTGAAGTCTCTTGATTAGTTTTGAAAACTCATGAATTGTTTCATGTTTGTAAGCAAGAAAAATCACCCAAGAATATCTAGAATAGTCATCAACAATCACAAATGCATATGATCTACCTCCTAGACTTTTAACTCTACTTGGACCAAATAAATCAAGATGCAAAAGCTCCAAAACTCTAGATGATGCAATCTGGTTTGTAGACTTAAATGACTCCCTAGCATGCTTTCCTCTAATCCAAGGCTCACACACATCATACATATCAAAGTTCAAGGATGGAATGCCTCTAACAAGATTCTTTCTAACTAATTTTTCAATTGTAGAAATTCATATATGTCCTAATCTTCTATGCCATATGTTCACATCACAATCATTAGAAATCAAGCATTTAACCTTGCAAGCATTCATGTCATTCAAATCTAGAGAATATACATTACCATCTCTATCTCCTACAACTAAGCATTCATTCTTGGCATTTCTAACTTCACATTTTGAATCATCAAAGTAAACAATCATACTAGAATCACATAAATGGGAAATGCTACAAAGATTAAAGGATAAACCATCAACTAATGAAACATTAGAGATAGAGAATGAAGATACATCACCTATGGACCCTTGACCAAGGATCCTACCCTTCTTGTTGTCCCCAAAAGTGACATGTCCTCCATTGAAGGACTTCTTGAAAGAAGAGAAAAGAGTTGGATTGCCGGTCATGTGCCTTGAACAACCACTATCCAAATACAACTTTGAAGCGCTAGAAGATTTTATTTTTAAGCAAACCTACAAGAGTTCAACTCACTTTAGGTACCCAATTTCTTTTGGGTCCTAGGAGGTTAGCATTAACAAACTTGGTTCTTTTCGGAACCCACATTTGCACAATTCTCTTGCCAAAGACATATTGAAACTTTGGATGAACATTGGCTTTCAAGTCATGCATATATGCAACATGTGAAGTATGACATGAAGTTCTAGCATACATTGAGCCTCTTGGAACCCTAGGTGTCTTAGAATAGCTCATGTGCCTCATGTGACCCAAGCTTTCCACATTCTTCTTTCTAGGCAGATTTGGCACACCTTAATAAGGATAGGATTATGTCCCACCTGTTGGACATTAGTTGCATGCATATGATGTGTATTTGAAGAACCAGCATGCATATCATTCAAAACATGATAGTTAGGAGGAGAAAAAATCATTTTCTTAGGTAAACATTCATCCTCCTTATCATTCAAAGAACTCATATAACCATGTGATACAAAGATTGAAGACATATCATGCATATTACATTTTTTTCAATTTCACATCATCACCCACATAGCCTAAACCAGATTTATCCAAAGATTGCATAAGGCATGAAAGAAGTATATCAAGTCTAGATGATCCCACGCTAAACTTAGAGAAAGATTTCTCTAGTTCCTCATAGCTCAATTTCAATGCATTCAACTCATCTTGAACACTAGAGTCAACATGGGACTGTTGGTTCTCACTAAGCACAAAAGCATCCAATTTCAAATCATCATATTCATCTTGTAATGTGCCAAGTCTAAGTTGTAACTCTTCAATAATAGGTTCATGATCACACTTAGACACATCATTCATACTCATGGCAGCAAGCATATCACATTTTTTATCAAATTTTACATTAAGCTCATCAATGGTTTTCTCATGCCTTTCTACCTTTTCACTCAAACAAGCAATCTCATTCTTTAATTGTTTCTTTTCCTTATGCAATTGCCTATTCTTAGCATTCATTTCACCAAGCAAGGTAAGCAAATCATCACAAGATAGATCATCATCATTATGGTCTAAAGAAATTACCTCCTCATCCAAATTTGATGAGTTTCCTTTTGCCATGAGACAAACTCTTGCAACCTCTTCATTTTCACTTGAAGTGCTCTCGGACTCTGAGTCACTCCATGCAGCTTTAAAAGCTTTCTTAAAATGCTCTTTGCTTCTTTCTTTCTTCTTTGGACACTCATACTTCATGTGCCCCTTCTTGCCACATTTAAAGCATCTCAAATCTTTGCCTTGTTCATCATGGTTGCTCTTGGAGGTGGTTTGATCTCCATGACCAGATTTGAACTTTTCTTTCTTTGATTGGTGAAATGGTGTAGCACCATGCCTCTTCTTCTTATTTATCAAGTATCTCTTGAATTTTCTTGTCATAAGAGCAATCTCATCATCACTCAGTTCTTCCTCACTATCTTCTTTGGAGGCAAATGCGATGCTCTTCTTTTTGGTATCCTCCTTCTTCACTTCTCTAGCTTTCATATTTGTCTCATAGACCATCAAGGATCCCACTAGTTCATCCAACTTTAAAACTTTGAGATCCTTAGCTTCTTGGATGGCGGTCACCTTGGCATCCCAACACTCCGGTAAGCTTCTCAAATACTTTTGAACCTTTTCTTGATTGGAGAAGATCTTACCTAATGATTCAAGAGAATTCAGAATATGTGTTAGTCTTATATCCATATCGGTAATGGATTCATTGGGGTGCATGGAAAACAATTCATATGAATGCATGAGCATGTTTATCTTAGACTCTTTAACTTGGTTTGTACCCTCATGCTTCATTTCTTGTCTCTCCCACATCTCTTTGGCTGAAACACATGTAGAAAAATGTTTGGCCTCCACTTTATTTAAGGCATTGTAAAGTATAGACATAGCTTTAGCATTCAATGACATTTTCTTCTTATCATTATCATCCAATTTATTCCTAGGTTTAGGAACAATTTTCTCTACATCACCAACCTTGATGGTGGTGGTAGGCTCATGAGGTCCATCCTCTATAACATACCATAGTTCAAAATCTATTGAAATAAAATACAACCTCATTCTCATTTTCCAATGATCAAAGTCCTCTCCATCAAAGAATGGAGGTCTAAAATTGGATTGGCCTTCTAACCCATGATCATGTTTACCACTACTAGATGCCATCATGCAAATCACAAATAATGCACAAGACAATTACTTCTATATGCAAGGAACCTGCTCCGATACCACTTGTTGGATTGAATGGCACCACAAGAGGGGGGGTGAATTGTGTACTTAATCAAAAATTAAGCTAAGCGATCACTTTTTAAATGTAGACAAGTTCAATCTCAAATACAACAATTTAAATCAATGAATAAGCATGCAAGTATAGAACAATTAGATTAACACCAAATAAGATTGTAATAGGCAGCAAAATATGATTTATCACAATATTAATTCTAGCAACTTATATGGCAATTTCAATGATGAATGATATGCAAATGATATGCTAAATGAATTTGCTGGAAATTAAATAGAGACAAGAGATTTAGAGTGGTTCGGCTTAACCCAAGCCTACATCCACTACCCAAGTTTCACTTGGGATTTTCAAACACTCCACTAGAAAGATGGCTTTGCAAGGTCACCACTAACTTAGGGTTTCATCCAAGTTAACCCCAAACTTTTACAACCAAATGTGGTTTAAAGCTCACCACAAACCCAACTCCAAATACAACTCGGTTTAAGCTCACCGAAAACTCAATCTACCATACAAGTGGTTTTGGCTCACCACAAAACCCAATCAACAACAATAAAACTCAGATTTTGGCTTCTTTGTAGCCTGGTATGAGGTGAAGTTTTAGGCTCAAGAAATAGCTCTTTGGTAGATGGATTTGTAAGTGGATAAGCTCAAATAATGCTCTTGAAGATTTGGTTTGAGAATGATAAGCACAAAGATTCAGATTTGAGATTTTGGTGGCTAGGGTTTGTGAAACTTTGAAGTGTATAATAGGAACCCACGAAAATTAGCTAACCCAAGGCTTGAATAATGAAAAAGAGATGAAGAATGAAGCCTTTTATGTGCTAGAAATCAGATTGCTCAACCAAGAAAATAACTCTTGAGAAAATGTAGAGAAAGATCAAGAATGGCTCAAGAGGAACAATGCTTGAGAAAGAGAAAGATAAATTAGCCAAGCATCTAGGCAAGAGAGACTAGGGTTGTATTTTTAGTGAAGGAATAAATATTGCAACTCTATATGGACAGTTTGATTGAAAAGCAAGGCATCATAAAATTTGACATAAAATAACAAGAAAAAGTGTACATCGACCAACTTTGATGGTTAAGAATTTCACATCTCTCTCGATGGAGTAGCTTTTAGCGGTTTTGTCTACTTGAGATCGAATGTTGACCTTTTTGACAACGAACCAACCTACGAAGCGTATAGTGGTAAATTTGGACATAAAACAACAATAAAAAAGTGCACACTTGTCTATTTGGGAATGAAAGTTGGTCTTCTGGTAACGAAACAATCAACAGAGCCTATAGTTCTAAAATTTGCTTAAAATAACAATTAAAAGTGTACACCGACCAACTTTGATGGTTCGAAGTTGCTCAACTAACTACTTGGAGGAGCTTTTAACGGTTTTGTCCATTTGAGATCGAAAATTAGTCTTTTTGACAACGAAACAATCTATGAAGCGTATACTAGTAAATTTTGATCTAAAGTAACAATAAAAAGTGTACAGCTATCAACTTTGATTGTTCGGAATTGCTCAACTCTCTCCATGGAGGGGCTTTTAGCTGTTTTGTCCATTTGAGATAGAAAGTTGGTCTTTTGGCATCGAAACAAAATAAGGAGCCTATTCTAGTAAAATTTGACTTAAAATAACAACAAAAAGTGTTCACCGACCAACTTTGATTGTTCGAAAGTTCTCAATTCTCTCGATAGAGGAGCTTTTATTGGTTTTGTCCATTTGAGATCGAAAGTTGTTATTTTTGTCAACGAAACCATCTACAAAGTGTATACTAGTAAATTTGGACATAAAGCAACAATAAAAAGTGGTCACCTATCTACTTTGATGGTTAGGATTGCTCAACTGTCCCCATGGAGTAGTTTTTAATGGTTTATCCATTTGAGATAGAAAGTTGGTCTTTTAGCATCGGAACAATCTAAGGAACCTATACCAGTAAAATCTGACAAAAAAGAACAATAAATAGTGTATACCGACCACCTTTGATGATTCGAAGTTGCTCAACTCTCTCCATGGAGGAGCTTTTATCGGTTTGTCCATTTGAGATCGAATTTTTTTCTTTCTGACAACGAAACAATCTACGAAGTGTATACTAGTAAATTTGGACATAAAGCAACTATAAAAAGTGGACACCCATCTACTTTGATGGTTCGAAGTTGCTCAACTCGGTCCTTGGAGGAGCTTTTAACGATTTTGTCCATTTGAGATCAAAAATTGGTCTTTTTGACAACGAAACAATCTATGAAGCATATACTAGTAAATTTTGATGTAAAGCAACAATAAAAATTGTCCACCTATCAACTTTGATTATTCGGAATTGCTCAACTCTCTCAATGGAAGGGCTTTTAGCGGTTTTGTCCATTTGAGATAGAAAGTTGGTCTTTTGGCATCGAAACAATCTAAGGAGCCTATTCTATTAAAATTTAAGATAAAATAACAATAAAAAGTGTTCACCGACCAACTTTGATGGTTCAAAAGTGCTCAATTTTCTCGATAGAGGAGCTTTTATTGGTTCTGTCCATTTGAGATCGTTCTTTTTGACAACGAAACAATCTACGAAACGTATACTAGAAAATTTGGACATAAACCAACAATAAAGAGTGCACACCTATCAACTTTGATGGTTCAGAATTTCTCAATTCTCACGATAGAAATGTATTTAGCGGTTTTGTCCATTTGAGAACGAAAAATTGTCTCTTTTAGCAATGAAACAATCTACCGAGCCTTGAGTAAAAAAGCTTGACATAAAATAATAATAAAAAGTGTACACTGGCCAAGTTTGAAGGTTCGGAATTGCTCACCT
The DNA here is from genome assembly GCA_963580455.1 of Euonymus europaeus. NCBI lineage: Eukaryota > Viridiplantae > Streptophyta > Magnoliopsida > Celastrales > Celastraceae > Euonymus > Euonymus europaeus. The sequence goes on from OY756969.1 coordinate 11,986,846, forward strand.
CTCTCCACGGAGGAGCTTTTAACGGTTTTATCCATTTGAGATCGAAAATTGATCTTTTTTACAACGAAACAATCAACGAAGTGTATACTTGAAAATTTTGATGTAAAACAACAATAAAAAACGTACATCTATCAACATTGGTGATTCGGAATTGCTCAACTCTCTCCATGGAGGGACTTTTAGTGGTTTTATCCATTTGAGATAGAAAGTTGGACTTTTGGCATCGAAACAATCTAATGAGCTTTTAGTCATAAAATTTGACATAAAAAAACAATAAATAGTGTTCACCTACCAACTTTGATGGTTCGAAGTTGCTCAACTTTTTCGATAGAGGTGGTTTTTAACGGTAGTGTCTAATTGAAAACAAAGTTGTTCTCTTGACAAGGGAACAATCTACGAAACGAATACAAGGGAATTTGGATATAAAGCAACAATAAAAAGTGCACACCTATCAAATTGTCTGGTTCAAAATTACTCAATTCTCTCCATGTAGGAGCTTTTAACGGTTTTGTCCATTACGGAACGAAAGTACGTCTTTTGGCAACGAAACACTCTACGTAGTCTATAGTCGTAAAATTTGACATAAAATAATGATAAAAGCATACACCAACCAACTTTGATGGTTCAAAATTGCTCAATCCTCTCGATAGAGGAGCTTTTATTAGTTTTGTCCATTTGAGACCGAATGTTGGTCTTTTTAACAACGAAACAGTCTACGAAGCATATAATAATAAACTTGGACGTAAAGCAACAATAAAAAGTGGACAGCTATCTACTTTGATGGTTAAGAATTGCTCAACTCTATCCATGGAGTGGCTTTTAACGGTTTTGTCCAATTGAGATAGAAAGTTGGTATTTTGGCATCGAAACAATCTAAGGAGCCTATACTAGTAAAATTTGACATAAAAATAAATAAATAGTGTACACAGACCAACTTTGATGGTTCGAAGTTGCTCAACTCGCTCCTTCGAGGATCTTCTAATGGTTTTGTCCTTTTGAGATCGAAAATTGGTATTTATGACAACGAAACAATCTACGAAGCGTAGACAAGTAAATTTTGATGTAAAATAACAATAGAAAGTGTACACCTATCAACTTTGATTGTTCGGAATTGCTCAACTCTCTCCATGGAGGAGCTTTCAGCGGTTTTGTCCATTTGAGATAAAAAGTTGGTCTTTTGGCATCAAAACAATCTAAGGAGCTTATAGTCATGAAATTTGATGTAAAATAACAATAAAAGGTGTATACCGACTAACTTTGATGGTTGGAATCGCTCAACTCTCTATACAGGGGAGCGTTTAACGGTTTTGTCTATTTGAGATCGAAAATTAGTCTTTTTGCCAACAAAACAATCTACAAAGCGTACACTAGTAAATTTTGATGTAAAACAACATGAAAAAAGTGTACACCTATCAACTTTGATTGTTCGGAATTGCTCAACTCTCTCCATGAAGGGGGTTTTAACAGTTTTGTCCATTTCAGAACAAAAGTACGTCTTTTGGCAACGAAACACTCTACGGAGTCTATAGTCGTAAAATTTGACATAAAATAATGATAAAAGTGTACACCGAACAACTTTGATGGTTCGAAATTGCTCAATCCTCTCGATTGAGGAGCTTTTATCGATTTTTTTCATTTGAGATCGAATGTTGGTCTTCTTGACAATGAAAATAATCTACGAAGTGTATATTAGTAAATTTGGACATAAAGAAACTATAAAAAGTGGACAGCTATCTACTTTGATGGTTAGGAATTGCTCAACTCTCTTCACGGAGTGGCTTTTAACGGTTTTGTCCTTTTGAGATCGAAAATTGGTATTTTTGACAATGAAACAATCTACGAAGCGTATACCAGTAAATTTTGATGTAAAGCAACAATAGAAAGTATACACATAGCTATGAACTTTGATTGTTCGGAATTGCTCAACTCTCTCCATAGAGGGGCTATTAGCGGTTTTGTCCGTTTGAGATAGAAAGTTGGTCTTTTTGCGTCGAAACAATCTAAGGAGCCTATACTAGTAATATTTGACGTAAAAAAATAGTGTACACCGACCAACTTTGATGGTTCGAAGTTGATCAACTCGCTCCTTGGAAGATCTTTTAACGGTTTTGCCCTTTTGAGATCGAAAATTGGTATTTTTGACAACGAAACAATCTAGGAAGCGTATACTTGTGAATTTGGACATAAAGCAATAATAAAAATGTTGGTTGCTAAAATTAATTTTAGAACATGCGGAAGCGTCTTATGGATCGTTCTTAGCATAGGTACAAATCAAAAATTTAATCGGAAGCCAATCAACCCTAGATTGTTACACGCCTATCAAGTGTTATCCTAGATCCAATTAATTTTGTAATTAATCCTAGCATGCTTCTAGTATTAATTTCATACAAAATAATTCTTAGATCTAAACATACAATCATGGCATGAAGAAGGTTAGAAGAAGAATACCAACCTCTTTACTATCGAGGTCCAACGTGCTATCCGTCTTGATCACGAACTCAACACTTGATCACGAACACACGAACGGATCTTGAACACACCCTTTGTTTGATCACACCTCTTGATCACGAACCACCAATTTAGAAAACAAGAATCACCAAGAATAGCCTATGTTGTTTCCTAGGTATTCTCTTTAATCTCCTTGCGAAAAAGCAAAGCAAAAAACCCAATTGGTAGTGAACCAAAAGAATCTCACACGGCTACCTCTCTAGGAACACTCGGCTCCTTTTTATTGGAAAAAATAACTTGGTTGTTTTCTCATGAATCAATCACACGGCCAGCCCTCTATATTTTATAAAACAAAACCTTTTCATTGTGTTAAAAAAGTCTCCTTTTAGGTTTTGTTTTCCTAATCCAAATGGAACTAGGAAAAAACAAAACGGTGGCCATCCTTATCCATTCATAGAACAATTGTTGTGTTTATATATATATAACAAATCATTATTTGAGTTGACTTCTAATCCCAATTGGATTCAAAGCCAAAACAAATATGGAATACTTTTAACAAGCATAATCGGAGCCCAAATTATCCACAATGGGCCGGCCATATATTGCTATGCAATAACATGGTTTAAGCCTAGCTTGGCCCAATATTTCAAGAATTCAAGGCTCAAATTTGTTTTGTTCCTTGGTCCATTCTTGACTTTAATTTGTTTTTGATTATGTAAAATATTTATTTTACAATCTAAATCAAAACTCCGAGATTTGTTATTTTTACATAAATACACTTACAAGAATTTTGTATATCTTAACAAAAACAATTTTATCTTAGGGTTATCTTTGGAAAACCAAAACCCAATAAAATTGTATCTATTTGTTATACAAATTCCATTCTTGTAACTTTTCCAACAACCGTTGTGATATGGTAAATTTTGCCGATCTTCCTTAAATAGGACAAGAGAATATATAGAGCTACCAAGGGGACTCCGCAGGACATACATATTGTGGCTCCCGAAATATTATTCTTTACCGTCAAACTCTATGACTAGGAATAATATAACAATCCAATGTTCGTCTGACACTACCTGAACTTTGGATGCACTCCCCAATATGTACGATTCTTACATCGAGGCTTTTCCATAATTAGAAACCTATCCCTGACCTATGGGAAGTGTACTTGCATATCCTCCATGCAACACCCGGTAAGATGGAGTGAATTTATTCATACTATCAAACACTCCAAAATCCATATTTTCTCTGAGCTCCAGATTCCTTTATATCTATCCTCTAAGCGTATTAAATTGACCCGTCGATCAATTTAATTCACAACGCTTGATTCGTTAGAATCACTATGCATAGTTTTTAGATAGATTAATTTGAACCTCTCAGATGGGTGCTTACACTTTCATAACTGAAAGTACATGAATGACTATTTTGTAGGTATGCGCTTATACCCTAGTGGCATACATCCAAATCATCAAGATTTTGACAATAGTGCGTGTCTCACTTATTGATGAATCAAAATGCACACGCTATAAGTATAAACGTATTGACCTACTCAAGCTTGAGATATACCGTACTCCCATAGCTATAGGATGAACAACTCTTTGATAGCACGTTTCTAGTTGTTCATTCCTATGTAAGTCCGTCAATGTATATGTCCACATACACACTAGTGCACCAATCCGAGAATCCTCTCAAACGGTCAAGACAAACCATTCCCCTAATTGGAGATGTCCATGCACTACAACCTATATCAACAAAGTGCCTAACTTTGTTAATCTGGTTGTGACTAATGATTTAGAATGTAATAATGAATCTTGTGTCAATCTATACTCACACTATAAGTGTATCTGAGTATCCAAGATTCACATATCTAACATCCTTAGACCTTGTTAGAACATTCACATATAAATGAAATATTTAAAATAAAACATTTAAAACACAAATGCAATCATAAAATGTTTATTCTTGAATTTCAGAATTGTCTTTACATGGTATGTTTTTTAGGACATCATCCCAACAAAAAATTGCACACCTATCAACTTTGATGGTTCGGAATTTCTCAACTCTTTCCACCGAGGGGCTTTTAGCGGTTTTGTCCATTTGAGATAGAAAGTTGGTCCTTTGGCATCGAAACAATCTAAGGAGCTTATAGTCATAAAATTTGATAAAAAATAACAATAAAAAGTCTACACCGACCAACTTTGATGGTTCGGAATTACTCAATTCTCTCCATGGAGGAGCTTGGAACGGTTTTGTCCATTTCGGAACGAAAATATGTCTTTTGGCAATGAAACACTCTACGGAGCGTATACTAGTAAATTTTGATGTAAAGCATAAAGAAAAAGGGTGCACCTATCAACTTTGATAATTCAAAATTTATCAACTCTTTCCATGGAGGGGTTTTTAGCGGTTTTGTCCATTTGAGATAGAAAGTTGCTCTTTTGGCATCGAAACAATATAAGGAACATATACTAGTAAAATTTGACATAAAAGAATAATAAATAGTGGACACCAACCAGCTTTAATGGTTCGAAGTTGCTCAACTCTCTCAATAAAGGTGGTTTTTAACGGTATTGACCAATTGAGAACGAAAGTTGTACTCTTGAGAAGGGATCAATCTACGAAGTGAATGCAAGTGAATTTGGACATAAAGAAACAATAAAAAGTGCACACCTATCAACTTTGATGTTTTGGAATTTCTCAACTCTTTCCATGGAGGGGCTTTTGGCAGTTTTGTCCATTTAAGATAGAAAGTTGGTCTTTTGGCATCGAAACTATACAAGGAACCTATACTAGTAAAATTTGACATAAAAGAATAATAAATAGTGCACACCAACCAACTTTGATGATTCGAAGTTGCTCAATTCTGTCGATAGAAGTGGCTTTTAACGGTATTGTCCAGTTTAGAGCGAAAGTTGTTCTCTTGACAAGGGAATAATCTACGAAACGAATACAAGTGAATTTGGACATAAAGAAACAATAAAAAGTGCTCACCTACCAAATTTGATAGTTCGGAATTACTCAATTCTCTCCATGGAGAAGCTTTTAACGGTTTTGTCCATTTCGGAACGAAAGTTCGTCTTTTAGCAACGAAACACTCTACGGAGTCTATAGTCATAAAATTCGAAATAAAATAACGATAAAAGTGTACACCGACCAACTTTGATGGTTCGAAATTGCTCAATCCTCTCGTTGGAGGAGCTTTTATCGGTTTTGTCCATTTGAGATCGAATGTTGGTCTTTTTGACAACGAAACAATCTAAAAAGCGTATACTGGTAAATTTGGACATAAAGCAACAATAAAAAGTGCACACCTATCAACTTTGACGGTTCAGAATTTCTCAACCCTTTCCATTAAGGGGCTTTTAGCGGTTTAGTCCATTTGAGATAAAAAGTTGGTCTTTTGGCATCGAAACAATCCAAGGAGCCTATACTAGTAAAATTTGAAAAAAAAATAATAAATAGTGTACACCAATCAACTTTGTTGGTTCGAAGTTGCTCAACTCTGTCAATAGAAGTGGCTTTTAAAGTTTGTATTGTCCAATTAAGAACGAAAGTTGTTCTCTTGATAAGGGTGGTCCGAGGTTGCTCAACTCTCTCTATGGAGGACTTTTAACGATTTTGTTCATTTGTCTTAGAAATTTGGTATTTTGTCATCGAAATAATCTAGGAAGCTTATACTCATAAAATTTGACATAGAAGAATAATAAAAAGTGTACCCCTAGCAACTTTGATGGTTCAAAGTTGCTCCACTCTCTTTGTAGAGGAGGTTTTAATTGTTTTGTCCATTTTTCATAGAAAGTTTGTGCTTTGGCATCGAAATAATCTAGCAAGCTTTATACTCGTAATATTTGACATAGAAGAACAGTAAAAAGTGTACCCCGCGCAACTTTGATGGTCCGAATTTGTTCAACTCTCTCTATGGAGGAGCTTTTAACTGTTTTGTCCATTTGTCATAGAAATTTGATGTTTTGGCATCGAAATAATCTAGGAAGCTTATACTCGTAAAATTTCAGATAAAAGAACAATAAAAAGTTTACACCGAGCGACTTTGATGGTCCGAAGTTGCTCAACTCTCTCTATAGAGAAGCTTTTAACGGTTTTGTCTATTTGTCATAGAAAGTTGGTGTTTTGGCTTCAAAATAATCTAGAAAGCTTATACTCGTAGATTTGACATAGAAGAACAATAAAAAGTGTACCCCGAGCAACTTTGATGGTCCGAATTTGCTCAACTATCCCTATTAAGGAGCTTTTAACTGTTTTGTCCATTTGTCATAGAAACGTGGTGTTTTGACATCGAAATAATCTAGGAAGCTTATACTCGTAAAATTTCACATATAAGAACAATAAAAAGTGTACACCGAGCAACTTTGATGGTCCGAAGTTCCCCAACTCTCTCTTATGGAGGAGCTTTTAATGGTTTTGTCCATTTGTCATAGAAAGTAGGTATTTTGGCATCGAAATCATCTAGAAAGCTTATACTCGTAGAATTTGAGACAAAAGATCAATTAAAAGTGTACCCCGAGCAACTTTGATGGTCCGAAGTTGCTCAACTCTCTCTATGGAGAAGCTTTTAACGGTTTTGTCTATTTGTCATAGAAAGTTGGTGTTTTGGCTTCAAAATAATCTAGAAAGCTTATACTCGTAGATTTGACATAGAAGAACAATAAAAAGTGTACCCCGAGCAACTTTGATGGTCCGAATTTGCTCAACTATCCCTATTAAGGAGCTTTTAACTGTTTTGTCCATTTGTCATAGAAACGTGGTGTTTTGACATCGAAATAATCTAGGAAGCTTATACTCGTAAAATTTCACATATAAGAACAATAAAAAGTGTACACCGAGCAACTTTGATGGTCCGAAGTTCCCCAACTCTCTCTTATGGAGGAGCTTTTAATGGTTTTGTCCATTTGTCATAGAAAGTAGGTATTTTGGCATCGAAATCATCTAGAAAGCTTATACTCGTAGAATTTGAGACAAAAGATCAATTAAAAGTGTACCCCGAGCAACTTTGATGGTCCGAAGTTGCTCAACTCTCTCTATGGAGAAGCTTTTAACGGTTTTGTCTATTTGTCATAGAAAGTTGGTGTTTTGGCTTCAAAATAATCTAGAAAGCTTATACTCGTAGATTTGACATAGAAGAACAATAAAAAGTGTACCCCGAGCAACTTTGATGGTCCGAATTTGCTCAACTATCCCTATTAAGGAGCTTTTAACTGTTTTGTTCATTTGTCATAGAAACGTGGTGTTTTGACATCGAAATAATCTAGGAAGCTTATACTCGTAAAATTTCACATATAAGAACAATAAAAACTGTACACCGAGCAACTTTGATGGTCCGAAGTTCCCCAACTCTCTCTTATGGAGGAGCTTTTAATGGTTTTGTCCATTTGTCATAGAAAGTAGGTATTTTGGCATCGAAATCATCTAGAAAGCTTATACTCGTAGAATTTGAGACAAAAGATCAATTAAAAGTGTACCCCGAGCAACTTTGATGGTCCGAAGTTGCTCAACTCTCTCTCTGGAGCAGCTTACAACTGTTTTGTCCATTTGTCATAGAAACTTGGTGTTTTGAGATCGAAATAATCTAGGAAGCTTATACTCGTAAAATTTCACATAGAAGAACAATAAAAAGTGTACACCTAGCAACTTTGATGGTCCGTAGTTGCTCAACTCTCTCTATGGAGATGCTTCTAAAGGTTTTGTCCATTTGTCATAGAAAGTTTGTGTTTGGCATCGAAATAATCTAGCAAGCTTATACTCGTAGAATTTGACATAGAAGAACAATAAAAAGTGTACCCCGAGCAACTTTTAGGGTCCGAAGTTGCATAACTCTCTCTATGGAGGAGCTTTTAACTGTTTTGTCCATTTCTCATAGAAAGTATCTATTTTGGCAACGAAATAATCTAGCGAGCTTATAGTCGTAGAATTTGACTTAGAAGAACAATAAAAAGTGTACCCCGATCAACTTTCATGGTCCAAAGTTGCACAACTCTCTCTATGGAGGAGCTTTTAACTGTTTTGTCCATTTGTCATAGAAACTTGGTGTTTAGACATCGAAATAATCTAGAAAGCTTATATCCGTAGAATTTCACATAGACGAACAATAAAAAATGTACACCTAGCAACTTTGATGGTCCGAAGTTGCTCAACTCTCTCTATGGAGGTGCTTTTGACGGTTTTGTCCATTTGTCATAGCAAGTTTGTGTTTCGGCATCGAAATAATCTAGCAAGCTTTATACTCGTAAAATTTGACATAGAATAACAACAGAAAGTGTACTCCGAGCAACTTTGATAGTCCGAGGTTGCTCAACTCTCTCTATGGAGGTGCTTTTAACGATTTTGTTCATTTGTCATAGAAAGTTGGTATTTTGTCATCGAAATAATCTTGGAAGCTTATACTCGTAAAATTTGATATAGAAGAATAATAAAAAGTGTACCCCTAGCAACTTTGATGGTTCAAAGTTGCTCAACTCTCTCTGTGTAGAAGGTTTTAACGGTTTTGTCCATTTGTCATAGAAAGTTTGTGTCTTGGCCACTACAAGAAATACAGTAATTGCCGACGGATTATTTCGTCGGCAATATATGAATTTCCATCGGTATAATGATTTACCGACGGAATTGCGATGAACAAGTTTGCGTCGGCAAATAGATCGTAGGTGATGCTTTAGCGACGGAAATTATTTTCAGTCGGTAAATATCGACGGTTTACCGACCAGAAAGTCGTCGGTAATGAAAATTCAAAAAAAAAAAGTTTTAAAAATCCGTCGGTATAAATAAATTAATAATTTTAAAAAATTTAAAAATTCGTCGGTATATATATAAACTAATAATTTATAAAATTTTAAAAATCTGTCGGTATAAATAAATTAATAATTTATAAAATTTTAAAAATCCGTCAGTATATATATAATAATTTATAAAATTTTGAAAATCCGTAAGTAATCCGTCGGCAAAAAAAAAAAATTGAACAAAATTTTTTGGAATGTTGTAACGGAGCCTGTAAATATTGTAACATAAATCTGTAAGTAAAAAAAACACAAAAAATAAATTTCAAAATCACTGAATATTTGAAATATAATAAATAGTTCATCGCAATACATAATCAAATATCATACAATATAGTAATAATACAAGTGCAAATATGTCAGTAAATACAATCTATCAGTTGCCTCATGTAGGGCTTTCGCCATCTGGTGGCGATGGAGGAGAGGGATGATGAGAGGTATGGAAGTATGTCTGCATCTGTCGCCGCATCTCCTCCATCTGCTGACGCATCTCCTCCATCTGCTGACGCATCTCCTCTACCCGCTGCTGCATATGCTCATCCTGCCTCTCATGTGTAGGAAACTGTACAGAAGATCCACTAGAAGATGGATAAAAGGTAGATGTCTGAGACCCAATGCCGTACACCCTCCTTTTCTTCTCTCCACCGACCGCCTGATAATAAATATCTCTCTCATCGATCGACTGGGAGGAAGATGATCCTGTCTCGAGCTGAGATAGAGACTGTCGGGTAGCGTCAACAGTCTCCTATTAACATACATAAAACATTTTCTAAGTTACACTAATTTTTGAAAATTTTGACAGAGTCTCCCCTGTTTTTTGAATAAAAACCCAACCTGAAAATAGTTGAAAAAACACTTCAAACAAATATATGCACATCAATTAGCCAATTCATCCACCATTCCATATATTCAGAGATCCAGTATGCAACACATCCATTTAGTATCCAAAAAAGTTGAACTTTAGATTAGGCAATAGAAACTTACATGGACTTGTCGAGCTTTATCATCAACAAAAGTCTGTCGGTCATGACCCCTAGTGTGTGTGTACTTGAATAGCTCATACGGGATAACCTCTCGAACTAGCTCATCCCTCTAGAAAATACTAAAGGTGTGAAACTCTATCATATATGATTTTAAATAATGTAATGAAATCTAAATTCTTACGTACCATTCTAGAAGCATGTGTGGCATGTGTCACTGAACCACAAGTGTGCGTCGCACCCATGCGACGGTTGGCAGCATTTTGTTGGGCTCGTCGAACATACTCGGGATGGTGCCAGTCATGCTGCCATCTCGTCCACACATCCTCAGGAACAAAAAAAGGCCTCTCACTAGCTTTCACTTGCTGGAGCATATCGCTATAGCGATTGGCAGCCTTCTTCCCCCAAGCGATCTTCACTAATGCATCGATTGCCTCCTCCCATATGAAATATTTCTAACACATAAAATGTAGTTAGTTAGATTAATATTAATTACATTAAACAGTTTTTACATAAATTAAGTGAATATTAGAAATAGGAATTAATAAAAGAAGTTCGATTACCTTAAACTCATTCCAATAGAACTCTTTCACCTCTGCAGATATCTTCTTCCAAGACGACCCATTCTCATAGACGAACAATAAAAAGTGTACACCTAGCAACTTTGATGGTCCGAAGTTGCTCAACTCTCTCTATGGAGGTGCTTTTAATGGTTTTGTCGATTTGTCATAGAAAGTTTGTGTTTTGGCATCGAAATAATCTAGCAAACTTTATACTCGTAAAATTTGACATAGAAGAATAATAAAAAGTGTACTCCGAGCAACTTTGATGGTCCGAGGTTGCTCAACTCTCTCTATGGAGGAGCTTTTAACGATTTTGTTCATTTGTCGTAGAAAGTTGGTATTTTGTCATTGAAATAATCTAGGAAGCTTATACTCATAAAATTTGACATAGAAGAATAATAAAAAGTGTACCCCTAGCAACTTTGATAGTTCAAAGTTGCTCAACTCTCTTTGTGGAGGAGGTTTTAATGGTTTTGTCCATTTGTCATAGAAAGTTTGTGCTTTGGCATCGAAATAATCTAGCAAGTTTTATACTCATAATATTTAACATAGAAGAACAGTAAAAAGTGTACCCCGAGCAACTTTGATGGTCCGAATTTGTTCAACTCTCTCTATGGAGGAGCTTTTAACTGTTTTGGCATCGAATTAATCTAGGAAGCTTATATTCTTAAAATTTCAGATAAAAGAATAATAAAAAGTGTACACCGAGCGACTTTGATGGTCCGAATATGCTCAACTCTCTCTATGGAGGAGCTTTTAGCTGATTTGTCCATTTGTCATAGAAACTTGGTGTTTTGGCATCGAAATAATCTAGAAAGCTTATACTCGTAGATTTGACATAGAAGAAGAATAAAAAGTGTACCCCGAGCAACTTTGATGGTCCGAATTTGCTCAACTATCTCTATTGAGGAGCTTTTAACTGTTTTGTCCCTTTGTCAAAGAAACTTAGTGTTTTCAAATCAAAATAATCTAGGAAGTTTATACTCGTAAAATTTCACATAGAAGAACAATAAAAAGTGTACACCGAGCAACTTTGATGGTCCGAGTTGCCCAACTCTCTCTTATGGAGGAGCTTTTAATGGTTTTGTCTATTTGTCATAGAAAGTAGGTGTTTTGGCATCGAAATCATCTGGAAAGCTTATACTTGAGAATTTGAGATAAAAGAATAATTAAAAGTGTACCCCGAGCAACTTTGATGGTCCGAAGTTGCTCAACTCTCTCTATGGAGCAGCTTACAACTGTTTTGTCCATTTGTCATAGAAACTTGGTGTTTTGAGATCGAAATAATCGAGGAAGCTTATACTCGTAAAATTTCACATAGAAGAACAATAAAAAGTGTACACCTAGCAACTTTGATGGTCCGAAGTTGCTCAACTATCTCTATGGAGCAGCTTACAACTGTTTTGTCCATTTATCATTGAAACTTGGTGTTTTCACATCGAAATAATCTATGAAGCCTATACTCGTAAAATTTCACATAGAAGAACAATAAAAAGTGTACACCGAGCTACTTTGATAGTCCGAAATTGCCCAACTCTCTCTATGGAGGAGCTTTTAACGGTTTTGTCCATTTGTCATAGAAAGTAGGTGTTTTGGCATCGAAATAATCTATCAAGCGTATACTCGTAGAATTTGACATTGAAGAACAATAAAAAGTGTACCCCGAGCAACTTTCAGGGTCCGAAGTTGCAGAACTCTCTCCATGGAGGAGCTTTTAACTGTTTTGTCCATTTGTCATAGAAAGTAGCTATTTTGGCATCGAAATAATCTAGCAAGCTTATTCTCGTAGAATTTGACTTAGAAGAACAATAAAAAGTGTACCCCGAGCAACTTTCATGTTCCAAAGTTGCACAACTCTCTCTATGGAGGAGCTTTTAACTGTTTTGTCCATTTGTCATAGAAACTTGGTGTCTTGACATCGAAATAATCTAGAAAGCTTATACCCGTAAAATTTCACATAGACGAACAATAAAAGGTGTACACCTTGCAACTTTGATGGTCCGAGGTTGCTCAACTCTCTCTATGGAGGAGTTTTTAACGATTTTGTTCATTTGTCATAGAAAGTTGTTATTTTGTCATCGAAATAATCTAGGAAGCTTATACTCATAAAATTTGACATAGAAGAATAATAAAAATTGTACCCCTAGCAACTTTGATGGTTCAAAGTTGCTCAACTTTCTCTGTGGAGGGGGTTTTAACGGTTTTGTCCATTTTTCATAGAAAGTTTGTGCTTTGGCATCGAAATAATCTAGCAAGTTTTATACTCGTAATATTTGACATAGAAGTATAGTAAAAAGTGTGCCCCGAGCAACTTTGATGGTCCGAATTTGTTCAACTCTCTCTATGGAGGAGCTTTTAAGTGTTTTGTCCATTTGTCATAGAAATTTGGTGTTTTGGCAACGAAATAATCTAGGAAGCTTATATTCTTAAAATTTCAGATAAAAGAATAATAAAAAGTGTACACCGAGCGACTTTGATGGTCCGAAGTTGCTCATCTCTCTATGGAGAAGCTTTTAACGGTTTAGTCTATTGGTCATAGAAAGTTGGTGTTTTGGCATCGAAATAATCTAGAAAGCTTATACTCGAAGATTTCACATAGAAGAAGAATAAAAAGTGTACCCCGATCAACTTTGATGGTTCGAATTTGCTCAACTATCTCTATTGAGGAGCTTTTAACTGTTTTGTCCATTTGTCATAGAAACTTGGTGTTTTGACATCGAAATAATCTAGGAAGCTTATACTCGTAAAATTTCACATATAAGAACAATAAAAAGTGTACACCGAGCAACTTTGATAGTCCGAAGTTGCCCAACTCTCTCTTATGGAGGAGCTTTTAATGGTTTTGTCTAGTTGTCATAGAAAGTAGGTGTTTTGGCATCGAAATCATCTAGAAAGCTTATACTCGTAAAATTTGAGATAAAATAACAATTAAAAGTGTACCCCGAGCAACTTTGATGGTCCGAAGTTGCTCAACTCTCTCTATGGAGCAGCTTACAACTGTTTTGTCCATTTTTCATAGAAACTTGGTGTTTTGAGATCGAAATCATCTAGGAAGCTTATACTCGTAAAATTTCACATAGAAGAACAATAAAAAGTGTACACCTAGCAACTTTGATGGTCCGAAGTTGCTCAACTCTCTCTATGGAGGTGCTTTTAAAGGTTTTGTCCATTTTTCATAGAATGTTTGTGTTTTGGCATCGAAATAATCTAGCAAGCTTTATACTCGTAAAATTTGACATAGAAGAACAATAAAAAATGTACTCCGAGCAACTTTGATGGTCCGAGGTTGCTCAACTCTCTCTATGGAGGAGCTTTTAACGATTTTGTTCATTTGTCATAGAAAGTTGTTGTTTTGACATCGAAATAATCTAGGAAGCTTATACTCGTAAAATTTCACATAGAAGAACAATAAAAAGTGTACCCCGAGCAACTTTCATGGTCGGAAGTTGTTCAACTCTCTCTATGGAGGAGCATTTAACGGTTTTGTCCATTTTTCATAGAAAGTTGGTGTTTTCGCATCGAAATAATCTAGCAAGCATATACTCATAGAATTTGAGATAAAAGAACAATTAAAAGTGTACCCCGAGCAACTTTGATGGTTCGAAGTTGCTCAACTCTCTCTATGGAGCAGCTTACAACGATTTTGTCCATTTGTCATAGAAAGTTGGTGTTTTGGCATCGAAATAATCTAGCAAGCTTATACTCGTAGAATTTGAGATAAAAGAACAATTAAAAGTGCACCCCGAGCATCTTTGATGGTCCGAAGTTGCTCAACTCTCACTATGGAGCAGCTTACAACTGTTTTGTCCATTTGTCATAGAAACTTGGTGTTTTGACAACGAAATAATCTAGGAATCTTATACCCGTAAAATTTCACATAGAAGAACAATAAAAAGTGTACACCTAGCAACTTTGATGGTCCGAAGTTGCTCAACTCTCTCTATGGAGGTGCTTTTAACGGTTTTGTCTATTTGTCATAGAAAGTTTGTGTTTTGGCATCTAAATAATCTAGCAAGCTTTATACTCGTAAAATTTGACATAGAAGAACAATAAAAAGTATACTCCGAGCAACTTTGATGGTCCGAGGTTGCTCAACTCTCTCTATGGAGGAGCTTTTAACGATTTTGTTCATTTGTCATAGGAAGTTGGTGTTTTGTCATCGAAATAATCTAGGAAGCTTATACTCGTAAAATTTCACATAGAAGAACAGAAAAAAGTGTACATCGAGCAACTTTCATTGTCGAAAGTTGCTCAACTCTCTCTATGGAAGAGCTTTTAACGGTTTTGTCCATTTGTCATAGAAAGTTGGTGTTTTGGCATCGAAATAATCTAGAAAGCTTATACTCGTAAAATTTGACATAGAAGAATAATAAAAAGTGTACCCCTAGCAACTTTGATGGTTCAAAGTTGCTTAACTCTCTCTGTGGAGGAGATTTTAACGGTTTTGTCCATTTGTCATAGAAAGTTTGTGTTTTGGCATCGAAATAATCTAGAAAGCTTATACTCGTAGATTTGACATAGAAGAACAATAAAAAGTGTACCCCGAGCAACTTTGATGGTCCGAATTTGCTCAACTCTCTCCATGGAGGAGCTTTTATCGGTTTGTCCATTTGAGATCGAATTTTTTTCTTTCTGACAACGAAACAATCTACGAAGTGTATACTAGTAAATTTGGACATAAAGCAACTATAAAAAGTGGACACCCATCTACTTTGATGGTTCGAAGTTGCTCAACTCGGTCCTTGGAGGAGCTTTTAACGATTTTGTCCATTTGAGATCAAAAATTGGTCTTTTTGACAACGAAACAATCTATGAAGCGTATACTAGTAAATTTTGATGTAAAGCAACAATAAAAATTGTCCACCTATCAACTTTGATTATTCGGAATTGCTCAACTCTCTCAATGGAAGGGCTTTTAGCGGTTTTGTCCATTTGAGATAGAAAGTTGGTCTTTTGGCATCGAAACAATCTAAGGAGCCTATTCTAGTAAAATTTAAGATAAAATAACAATAAAAAGTGTTCACCGACCAACTTTGATGGTTCAAAAGTGCTCAATTTTCTCGATAGAGGAGCTTTTATTGGTTCTGTCCATTTGAGATCGTTCTTTTTGACAACGAAACAATCTACGAAACGTATACTAGAAAATTTGGACATAAACCAACAATAAAGAGTGCACACCTATCAACTTTGATGGTTCAGAATTTCTCAATTCTCACGATAGAAATGTATTTAGCGGTTTTGTCCATTTGAGAACGAAAAATTGTCTCTTTTAGCAATGAAACAATCTACCGAGCCTTGAGTAAAAAAGCTTGACATAAAATAATAATAAAAAGTGTACACTGGCCAAGTTTGAAGGTTCGGAATTGCTCACCTCTCTCCACGGAGGAGCTTTTAACGGTTTTATCCATTTGAGATCGAAAATTGATCTTTTTTACAACGAAACAATCAACGAAGTGTATACTTGAAAATTTTGATGTAAAACAACAATAAAAAACGTACATCTATCAACATTGGTGATTCGGAATTGCTCAACTCTCTCCATGGAGGGACTTTTAGTGGTTTTATCCATTTGAGATAGAAAGTTGGACTTTTGGCATCGAAACAATCTAATGAGCTTTTAGTCATAAAATTTGACATAAAAAAACAATAAATAGTGTTCACCTACCAACTTTGATGGTTCGAAGTTGCTCAACTTTTTCGATAGAGGTGGTTTTTAACGGTAGTGTCTAATTGAAAACAAAGTTGTTCTCTTGACAAGGGAACAATCTACGAAACGAATACAAGGGAATTTGGATATAAAGCAACAATAAAAAGTGCACACCTATCAAATTGTCTGGTTCAAAATTACTCAATTCTCTCCATGTAGGAGCTTTTAACGGTTTTGTCCATTACGGAACGAAAGTACGTCTTTTGGCAACGAAACACTCTACGTAGTCTATAGTCGTAAAATTTGACATAAAATAATGATAAAAGCATACACCAACCAACTTTGATGGTTCAAAATTGCTCAATCCTCTCGATAGAGGAGCTTTTATTAGTTTTGTCCATTTGAGACCGAATGTTGGTCTTTTTAACAACGAAACAGTCTACGAAGCATATAATAATAAACTTGGACGTAAAGCAACAATAAAAAGTGGACAGCTATCTACTTTGATGGTTAAGAATTGCTCAACTCTATCCATGGAGTGGCTTTTAACGGTTTTGTCCAATTGAGATAGAAAGTTGGTATTTTGGCATCGAAACAATCTAAGGAGCCTATACTAGTAAAATTTGACATAAAAATAAATAAATAGTGTACACAGACCAACTTTGATGGTTCGAAGTTGCTCAACTCGCTCCTTCGAGGATCTTCTAATGGTTTTGTCCTTTTGAGATCGAAAATTGGTATTTATGACAACGAAACAATCTACGAAGCGTAGACAAGTAAATTTTGATGTAAAATAACAATAGAAAGTGTACACCTATCAACTTTGATTGTTCGGAATTGCTCAACTCTCTCCATGGAGGAGCTTTCAGCGGTTTTGTCCATTTGAGATAAAAAGTTGGTCTTTTGGCATCAAAACAATCTAAGGAGCTTATAGTCATGAAATTTGATGTAAAATAACAATAAAAGGTGTATACCGACTAACTTTGATGGTTGGAATCGCTCAACTCTCTATACAGGGGAGCGTTTAACGGTTTTGTCTATTTGAGATCGAAAATTAGTCTTTTTGCCAACAAAACAATCTACAAAGCGTACACTAGTAAATTTTGATGTAAAACAACATGAAAAAAGTGTACACCTATCAACTTTGATTGTTCGGAATTGCTCAACTCTCTCCATGAAGGGGGTTTTAACAGTTTTGTCCATTTCAGAACAAAAGTACGTCTTTTGGCAACGAAACACTCTACGGAGTCTATAGTCGTAAAATTTGACATAAAATAATGATAAAAGTGTACACCGAACAACTTTGATGGTTCGAAATTGCTCAATCCTCTCGATTGAGGAGCTTTTATCGATTTTTTTCATTTGAGATCGAATGTTGGTCTTCTTGACAATGAAAATAATCTACGAAGTGTATATTAGTAAATTTGGACATAAAGAAACTATAAAAAGTGGACAGCTATCTACTTTGATGGTTAGGAATTGCTCAACTCTCTTCACGGAGTGGCTTTTAACGGTTTTGTCCTTTTGAGATCGAAAATTGGTATTTTTGACAATGAAACAATCTACGAAGCGTATACCAGTAAATTTTGATGTAAAGCAACAATAGAAAGTATACACATAGCTATGAACTTTGATTGTTCGGAATTGCTCAACTCTCTCCATAGAGGGGCTATTAGCGGTTTTGTCCGTTTGAGATAGAAAGTTGGTCTTTTTGCGTCGAAACAATCTAAGGAGCCTATACTAGTAATATTTGACGTAAAAAAATAGTGTACACCGACCAACTTTGATGGTTCGAAGTTGATCAACTCGCTCCTTGGAAGATCTTTTAACGGTTTTGCCCTTTTGAGATCGAAAATTGGTATTTTTGACAACGAAACAATCTAGGAAGCGTATACTTGTGAATTTGGACATAAAGCAATAATAAAAATGTTGGTTGCTAAAATTAATTTTAGAACATGCGGAAGCGTCTTATGGATCGTTCTTAGCATAGGTACAAATCAAAAATTTAATCGGAAGCCAATCAACCCTAGATTGTTACACGCCTATCAAGTGTTATCCTAGATCCAATTAATTTTGTAATTAATCCTAGCATGCTTCTAGTATTAATTTCATACAAAATAATTCTTAGATCTAAACATACAATCATGGCATGAAGAAGGTTAGAAGAAGAATACCAACCTCTTTACTATCGAGGTCCAACGTGCTATCCGTCTTGATCACGAACTCAACACTTGATCACGAACACACGAACGGATCTTGAACACACCCTTTGTTTGATCACACCTCTTGATCACGAACCACCAATTTAGAAAACAAGAATCACCAAGAATAGCCTATGTTGTTTCCTAGGTATTCTCTTTAATCTCCTTGCGAAAAAGCAAAGCAAAAAACCCAATTGGTAGTGAACCAAAAGAATCTCACACGGCTACCTCTCTAGGAACACTCGGCTCCTTTTTATTGGAAAAAATAACTTGGTTGTTTTCTCATGAATCAATCACACGGCCAGCCCTCTATATTTTATAAAACAAAACCTTTTCATTGTGTTAAAAAAGTCTCCTTTTAGGTTTTGTTTTCCTAATCCAAATGGAACTAGGAAAAAACAAAACGGTGGCCATCCTTATCCATTCATAGAACAATTGTTGTGTTTATATATATATAACAAATCATTATTTGAGTTGACTTCTAATCCCAATTGGATTCAAAGCCAAAACAAATATGGAATACTTTTAACAAGCATAATCGGAGCCCAAATTATCCACAATGGGCCGGCCATATATTGCTATGCAATAACATGGTTTAAGCCTAGCTTGGCCCAATATTTCAAGAATTCAAGGCTCAAATTTGTTTTGTTCCTTGGTCCATTCTTGACTTTAATTTGTTTTTGATTATGTAAAATATTTATTTTACAATCTAAATCAAAACTCCGAGATTTGTTATTTTTACATAAATACACTTACAAGAATTTTGTATATCTTAACAAAAACAATTTTATCTTAGGGTTATCTTTGGAAAACCAAAACCCAATAAAATTGTATCTATTTGTTATACAAATTCCATTCTTGTAACTTTTCCAACAACCGTTGTGATATGGTAAATTTTGCCGATCTTCCTTAAATAGGACAAGAGAATATATAGAGCTACCAAGGGGACTCCGCAGGACATACATATTGTGGCTCCCGAAATATTATTCTTTACCGTCAAACTCTATGACTAGGAATAATATAACAATCCAATGTTCGTCTGACACTACCTGAACTTTGGATGCACTCCCCAATATGTACGATTCTTACATCGAGGCTTTTCCATAATTAGAAACCTATCCCTGACCTATGGGAAGTGTACTTGCATATCCTCCATGCAACACCCGGTAAGATGGAGTGAATTTATTCATACTATCAAACACTCCAAAATCCATATTTTCTCTGAGCTCCAGATTCCTTTATATCTATCCTCTAAGCGTATTAAATTGACCCGTCGATCAATTTAATTCACAACGCTTGATTCGTTAGAATCACTATGCATAGTTTTTAGATAGATTAATTTGAACCTCTCAGATGGGTGCTTACACTTTCATAACTGAAAGTACATGAATGACTATTTTGTAGGTATGCGCTTATACCCTAGTGGCATACATCCAAATCATCAAGATTTTGACAATAGTGCGTGTCTCACTTATTGATGAATCAAAATGCACACGCTATAAGTATAAACGTATTGACCTACTCAAGCTTGAGATATACCGTACTCCCATAGCTATAGGATGAACAACTCTTTGATAGCACGTTTCTAGTTGTTCATTCCTATGTAAGTCCGTCAATGTATATGTCCACATACACACTAGTGCACCAATCCGAGAATCCTCTCAAACGGTCAAGACAAACCATTCCCCTAATTGGAGATGTCCATGCACTACAACCTATATCAACAAAGTGCCTAACTTTGTTAATCTGGTTGTGACTAATGATTTAGAATGTAATAATGAATCTTGTGTCAATCTATACTCACACTATAAGTGTATCTGAGTATCCAAGATTCACATATCTAACATCCTTAGACCTTGTTAGAACATTCACATATAAATGAAATATTTAAAATAAAACATTTAAAACACAAATGCAATCATAAAATGTTTATTCTTGAATTTCAGAATTGTCTTTACATGGTATGTTTTTTAGGACATCATCCCAACAAAAAATTGCACACCTATCAACTTTGATGGTTCGGAATTTCTCAACTCTTTCCACCGAGGGGCTTTTAGCGGTTTTGTCCATTTGAGATAGAAAGTTGGTCCTTTGGCATCGAAACAATCTAAGGAGCTTATAGTCATAAAATTTGATAAAAAATAACAATAAAAAGTCTACACCGACCAACTTTGATGGTTCGGAATTACTCAATTCTCTCCATGGAGGAGCTTGGAACGGTTTTGTCCATTTCGGAACGAAAATATGTCTTTTGGCAATGAAACACTCTACGGAGCGTATACTAGTAAATTTTGATGTAAAGCATAAAGAAAAAGGGTGCACCTATCAACTTTGATAATTCAAAATTTATCAACTCTTTCCATGGAGGGGTTTTTAGCGGTTTTGTCCATTTGAGATAGAAAGTTGCTCTTTTGGCATCGAAACAATATAAGGAACATATACTAGTAAAATTTGACATAAAAGAATAATAAATAGTGGACACCAACCAGCTTTAATGGTTCGAAGTTGCTCAACTCTCTCAATAAAGGTGGTTTTTAACGGTATTGACCAATTGAGAACGAAAGTTGTACTCTTGAGAAGGGATCAATCTACGAAGTGAATGCAAGTGAATTTGGACATAAAGAAACAATAAAAAGTGCACACCTATCAACTTTGATGTTTTGGAATTTCTCAACTCTTTCCATGGAGGGGCTTTTGGCAGTTTTGTCCATTTAAGATAGAAAGTTGGTCTTTTGGCATCGAAACTATACAAGGAACCTATACTAGTAAAATTTGACATAAAAGAATAATAAATAGTGCACACCAACCAACTTTGATGATTCGAAGTTGCTCAATTCTGTCGATAGAAGTGGCTTTTAACGGTATTGTCCAGTTTAGAGCGAAAGTTGTTCTCTTGACAAGGGAATAATCTACGAAACGAATACAAGTGAATTTGGACATAAAGAAACAATAAAAAGTGCTCACCTACCAAATTTGATAGTTCGGAATTACTCAATTCTCTCCATGGAGAAGCTTTTAACGGTTTTGTCCATTTCGGAACGAAAGTTCGTCTTTTAGCAACGAAACACTCTACGGAGTCTATAGTCATAAAATTCGAAATAAAATAACGATAAAAGTGTACACCGACCAACTTTGATGGTTCGAAATTGCTCAATCCTCTCGTTGGAGGAGCTTTTATCGGTTTTGTCCATTTGAGATCGAATGTTGGTCTTTTTGACAACGAAACAATCTAAAAAGCGTATACTGGTAAATTTGGACATAAAGCAACAATAAAAAGTGCACACCTATCAACTTTGACGGTTCAGAATTTCTCAACCCTTTCCATTAAGGGGCTTTTAGCGGTTTAGTCCATTTGAGATAAAAAGTTGGTCTTTTGGCATCGAAACAATCCAAGGAGCCTATACTAGTAAAATTTGAAAAAAAAAATAATAAATAGTGTACACCAATCAACTTTGTTGGTTCGAAGTTGCTCAACTCTGTCAATAGAAGTGGCTTTTAAAGTTTGTATTGTCCAATTAAGAACGAAAGTTGTTCTCTTGATAAGGGTGGTCTGAGGTTGCTCAACTCTCTCTATGGAGGACTTTTAACGATTTTGTTCATTTGTCTTAGAAATTTGGTATTTTGTCATCGAAATAATCTAGGAAGCTTATACTCATAAAATTTGACATAGAAGAATAATAAAAAGTGTACCCCTAGCAACTTTGATGGTTCAAAGTTGCTCCACTCTCTTTGTAGAGGAGGTTTTAATTGTTTTGTCCATTTTTCATAGAAAGTTTGTGCTTTGGCATCGAAATAATCTAGCAAGCTTTATACTCGTAATATTTGACATAGAAGAACAGTAAAAAGTGTACCCCGCGCAACTTTGATGGTCCGAATTTGTTCAACTCTCTCTATGGAGGAGCTTTTAACTGTTTTGTCCATTTGTCATAGAAATTTGATGTTTTGGCATCGAAATAATCTAGGAAGCTTATACTCGTAAAATTTTAGATAAAAGAACAATAAAAAGTTTACACCGAGCGACTTTGATGGTCCGAAGTTGCTCAACTCTCTCTATAGAGAAGCTTTTAACGGTTTTGTCTATTTGTCATAGAAAGTTGGTGTTTTGGCTTCAAAATAATCTAGAAAGCTTATACTCGTAGATTTGACATAGAAGAACAATAAAAAGTGTACCCCGAGCAACTTTGATGGTCCGAATTTGCTCAACTATCCCTATTAAGGAGCTTTTAACTGTTTTGTCCATTTGTCATAGAAACGTGGTGTTTTGACATCGAAATAATCTAGGAAGCTTATACTCGTAAAATTTCACATATAAGAACAATAAAAAGTGTACACCGAGCAACTTTGATGGTCCGAAGTTCCCCAACTCTCTCTTATGGAGGAGCTTTTAATGGTTTTGTCCATTTGTCATAGAAAGTAGGTATTTTGGCATCGAAATCATCTAGAAAGCTTATACTCGTAGAATTTGAGACAAAAGATCAATTAAAAGTGTACCCCGAGCAACTTTGATGGTCCGAAGTTGCTCAACTCTCTCTATGGAGAAGCTTTTAACGGTTTTGTCTATTTGTCATAGAAAGTTGGTGTTTTGGCTTCAAAATAATCTAGAAAGCTTATACTCGTAGATTTGACATAGAAGAACAATAAAAAGTGTACCCCGAGCAACTTTGATGGTCCGAATTTGCTCAACTATCCCTATTAAGGAGCTTTTAACTGTTTTGTCCATTTGTCATAGAAACGTGGTGTTTTGACATCGAAATAATCTAGGAAGCTTATACTCGTAAAATTTCACATATAAGAACAATAAAAAGTGTACACCGAGCAACTTTGATGGTCCGAAGTTCCCCAACTCTCTCTTATGGAGGAGCTTTTAATGGTTTTGTCCATTTGTCATAGAAAGTAGGTATTTTGGCATCGAAATCATCTAGAAAGCTTATACTCGTAGAATTTGAGACAAAAGATCAATTAAAAGTGTACCCCGAGCAACTTTGATGGTCCGAAGTTGCTCAACTCTCTCTATGGAGAAGCTTTTAACGGTTTTGTCTATTTGTCATAGAAAGTTGGTGTTTTGGCTTCAAAATAATCTAGAAAGCTTATACTCGTAGATTTGACATAGAAGAACAATAAAAAGTGTACCCCGAGCAACTTTGATGGTCCGAATTTGCTCAACTATCCCTATTAAGGAGCTTTTAACTGTTTTGTCCATTTGTCATAGAAACGTGGTGTTTTGGCATCGAAATAATCTAGCAAGCTTATACTCGTAAAATTTCACATATAAGAACAATAAAAACTGTACACCGAGCAACTTTGATGGTCCGAAGTTCCCCAACTCTCTCTTATGGAGGAGCTTTTAATGGTTTTGTCCATTTGTCATAGAAAGTAGGTATTTTGGCATCGAAATCATCTAGAAAGCTTATACTCGTAGAATTTGAGACAAAAGATCAATTAAAAGTGTACCCCGAGCAACTTTGATGGTCCGAAGTTGCTCAACTCTCTCTCTGGAGCAGCTTACAACTGTTTTGTCCATTTGTCATAGAAACTTGGTGTTTTGAGATCGAAATAATCTAGGAAGCTTATACTCGTAAAATTTCACATAGAAGAACAATAAAAAGTGTACACCTAGCAACTTTGATGGTCCGTAGTTGCTCAACTCTCTCTATGGAGATGCTTCTAAAGGTTTTGTCCATTTGTCATAGAAAGTTTGTGTTTGGCATCGAAATAATCTAGCAAGCTTATACTCGTAGAATTTGACATAGAAGAACAATAAAAAGTGTACCCCGAGCAACTTTTAGGGTCCGAAGTTGCATAACTCTCTCTATGGAGGAGCTTTTAACTGTTTTGTCCATTTCTCATAGAAAGTATCTATTTTGGCAACGAAATAATCTAGCGAGCTTATAGTCGTAGAATTTGACTTAGAAGAACAATAAAAAGTGTACCCCGATCAACTTTCATGGTCCAAAGTTGCACAACTCTCTCTATGGAGGAGCTTTTAACTGTTTTGTCCATTTGTCATAGAAACTTGGTGTTTAGACATCGAAATAATCTAGAAAGCTTATATCCGTAGAATTTCACATAGACGAACAATAAAAAATGTACACCTAGCAACTTTGATGGTCCGAAGTTGCTCAACTCTCTCTATGGAGGTGCTTTTGACGGTTTTGTCCATTTGTCATAGCAAGTTTGTGTTTCGGCATCGAAATAATCTAGCAAGCTTTATACTCGTAAAATTTGACATAGAATAACAACAGAAAGTGTACTCCGAGCAACTTTGATAGTCCGAGGTTGCTCAACTCTCTCTATGGAGGTGCTTTTAACGATTTTGTTCATTTGTCATAGAAAGTTGGTATTTTGTCATCGAAATAATCTTGGAAGCTTATACTCGTAAAATTTGATATAGAAGAATAATAAAAAGTGTACCCCTAGCAACTTTGATGGTTCAAAGTTGCTCAACTCTCTCTGTGTAGAAGGTTTTAACGGTTTTGTCCATTTGTCATAGAAAGTTTGTGTCTTGGCCACTACAAGAAATACAGTAATTGCCGACGGATTATTTCGTCGGCAATATATGAATTTCCATCGGTATAATGATTTACCGACGGAATTGCGATGAACAAGTTTGCGTCGGCAAATAGATCGTAGGTGATGCTTTAGCGACGGAAATTATTTTCAGTCGGTAAATATCGACGGTTTACCGACCAGAAAGTCGTCGGTAATGAAAATTCAAAAAAAAAAAGTTTTAAAAATCCGTCGGTATAAATAAATTAATAATTTTAAAAAATTTAAAAATTCGTCGGTATATATATAAACTAATAATTTATAAAATTTTAAAAATCCGTCGGTATAAATAAATTAATAATTTATAAAATTTTAAAAATCCGTCAGTATATATATAATAATTTATAAAATTTTGAAAATCCGTAAGTAATCCGTCGGCAAAAAAAAAAAATTGAACAAAATTTTTTGGAATGTTGTAACGGAGCCTGTAAATATTGTAACATAAATCTGTAAGTAAAAAAAACACAAAAAATAAATTTCAAAATCACTGAATATTTGAAATATAATAAATAGTTCATCGCAATACATAATCAAATATCATACAATATAGTAATAATACAAGTGCAAATATGTCAGTAAATACAATCTATCAGTTGCCTCATGTAGGGCTTTCGCCATCTGGTGGCGATGGAGGAGAGGGATGATGAGAGGTATGGAAGTATGTCTGCATCTGTCGCCGCATCTCCTCCATCTGCTGACGCATCTCCTCCATCTGCTGACGCATCTCCTCTACCCGCTGCTGCATATGCTCATCCTGCCTCTCATGTGTAGGAAACTGTACAGAAGATCCACTAGAAGATGGATAAAAGGTAGATGTCTGAGACCCAATGCCGTACACCCTCCTTTTCTTCTCTCCACCGACCGCCTGATAATAAATATCTCTCTCATCGATCGACTGGGAGGAAGATGATCCTGTCTCGAGCTGAGATAGAGACTGTCGGGTAGCGTCAACAGTCTCCTATTAACATACATAAAACATTTTCTAAGTTACACTAATTTTTGAAAATTTTGACAGAGTCTCCCCTGTTTTTTGAATAAAAACCCAACCTGAAAATAGTTGAAAAAACACTTCAAACAAATATATGCACATCAATTAGCCAATTCATCCACCATTCCATATATTCAGAGATCCAGTATGCAACACATCCATTTAGTATCCAAAAAAGTTGAACTTTAGATTAGGCAATAGAAACTTACATGGACTTGTCGAGCTTTATCATCAACAAAAGTCTGTCGGTCATGACCCCTAGTGTGTGTGTACTTGAATAGCTCATACGGGATAACCTCTCGAACTAGCTCATCCCTCTAGAAAATACTAAAGGTGTGAAACTCTATCATATATGATTTTAAATAATGTAATGAAATCTAAATTCTTACGTACCATTCTAGAAGCATGTGTGGCATGTGTCACTGAACCACAAGTGTGCGTCGCACCCATGCGACGGTTGGCAGCATTTTGTTGGGCTCGTCGAACATACTCGGGATGGTGCCAGTCATGCTGCCATCTCGTCCACACATCCTCAGGAACAAAAAAAGGCCTCTCACTAGCTTTCACTTGCTGGAGCATATCGCTATAGCGATTGGCAGCCTTCTTCCCCCAAGCGATCTTCACTAATGCATCGATTGCCTCCTCCCATATGAAATATTTCTAACACATAAAATGTAGTTAGTTAGATTAATATTAATTACATTAAACAGTTTTTACATAAATTAAGTGAATATTAGAAATAGGAATTAATAAAAGAAGTTCGATTACCTTAAACTCATTCCAATAGAACTCTTTCACCTCTGCAGATATCTTCTTCCAAGACGACCCATTCTCATAGACGAACAATAAAAAGTGTACACCTAGCAACTTTGATGGTCCGAAGTTGCTCAACTCTCTCTATGGAGGTGCTTTTAATGGTTTTGTCGATTTGTCATAGAAAGTTTGTGTTTTGGCATCGAAATAATCTAGCAAACTTTATACTCGTAAAATTTGACATAGAAGAATAATAAAAAGTGTACTCCGAGCAACTTTGATGGTCCGAGGTTGCTCAACTCTCTCTATGGAGGAGCTTTTAACGATTTTGTTCATTTGTCGTAGAAAGTTGGTATTTTGTCATTGAAATAATCTAGGAAGCTTATACTCATAAAATTTGACATAGAAGAATAATAAAAAGTGTACCCCTAGCAACTTTGATAGTTCAAAGTTGCTCAACTCTCTTTGTGGAGGAGGTTTTAATGGTTTTGTCCATTTGTCATAGAAAGTTTGTGCTTTGGCATCGAAATAATCTAGCAAGTTTTATACTCATAATATTTAACATAGAAGAACAGTAAAAAGTGTACCCCGAGCAACTTTGATGGTCCGAATTTGTTCAACTCTCTCTATGGAGGAGCTTTTAACTGTTTTGGCATCGAATTAATCTAGGAAGCTTATATTCTTAAAATTTCAGATAAAAGAATAATAAAAAGTGTACACCGAGCGACTTTGATGGTCCGAATATGCTCAACTCTCTCTATGGAGGAGCTTTTAGCTGATTTGTCCATTTGTCATAGAAACTTGGTGTTTTGGCATCGAAATAATCTAGAAAGCTTATACTCGTAGATTTGACATAGAAGAAGAATAAAAAGTGTACCCCGAGCAACTTTGATGGTCCGAATTTGCTCAACTATCTCTATTGAGGAGCTTTTAACTGTTTTGTCCCTTTGTCAAAGAAACTTAGTGTTTTCAAATCAAAATAATCTAGGAAGTTTATACTCGTAAAATTTCACATAGAAGAACAATAAAAAGTGTACACCGAGCAACTTTGATGGTCCGAGTTGCCCAACTCTCTCTTATGGAGGAGCTTTTAATGGTTTTGTCTATTTGTCATAGAAAGTAGGTGTTTTGGCATCGAAATCATCTGGAAAGCTTATACTTGAGAATTTGAGATAAAAGAATAATTAAAAGTGTACCCCGAGCAACTTTGATGGTCCGAAGTTGCTCAACTCTCTCTATGGAGCAGCTTACAACTGTTTTGCCCATTTGTCATAGAAACTTGGTGTTTTGAGATCGAAATAATCGAGGAAGCTTATACTCGTAAAATTTCACATAGAAGAACAATAAAAAGTGTACACCTAGCAACTTTGATGGTCCGAAGTTGCTCAACTATCTCTATGGAGCAGCTTACAACTGTTTTGTCCATTTATCATTGAAACTTGGTGTTTTCACATCGAAATAATCTATGAAGCCTATACTCGTAAAATTTCACATAGAAGAACAATAAAAAGTGTACACCGAGCTACTTTGATAGTCCGAAATTGCCCAACTCTCTCTATGGAGGAGCTTTTAACGGTTTTGTCCATTTGTCATAGAAAGTAGGTGTTTTGGCATCGAAATAATCTATCAAGCGTATACTCGTAGAATTTGACATTGAAGAACAATAAAAAGTGTACCCCGAGCAACTTTCAGGGTCCGAAGTTGCAGAACTCTCTCCATGGAGGAGCTTTTAACTGTTTTGTCCATTTGTCATAGAAAGTAGCTATTTTGGCATCGAAATAATCTAGCAAGATTATTCTCGTAGAATTTGACTTAGAAGAACAATAAAAAGTGTACCCCGAGCAACTTTCATGTTCCAAAGTTGCACAACTCTCTCTATGGAGGAGCTTTTAACTGTTTTGTCCATTTGTCATAGAAACTTGGTGTCTTGACATCGAAATAATCTAGAAAGCTTATACCCGTAAAATTTCACATAGACGAACAATAAAAGGTGTACACCTAGCAACTTTGATGGTCCGAGGTTGCTCAACTCTCTCTATGGAGGAGTTTTTAACGATTTTGTTCATTTGTCATAGAAAGTTGTTATTTTGTCATCGAAATAATCTAGGAAGCTTATACTCATAAAATTTGACATAGAAGAATAATAAATATTGTACCCCTAGCAACTTTGATGGTTCAAAGTTGCTCAACTTTCTCTGTGGAGGGGGTTTTAACGGTTTTGTCCATTTTTCATAGAAAGTTTGTGCTTTGGCATCGAAATAATCTAGCAAGTTTTATACTCGTAATATTTGACATAGAAGTATAGTAAAAAGTGTGCCCCGAGCAACTTTGATGGTCCGAATTTGTTCAACTCTCTCTATGGAGGAGCTTTTAAGTGTTTTGTCCATTTGTCATAGAAATTTGGTGTTTTGGCAACGAAATAATCTAGGAAGCTTATATTCTTAAAATTTCAGATAAAAGAATAATAAAAAGTGTACACCGAGCGACTTTGATGGTCCGAAGTTGCTCATCTCTCTATGGAGAAGCTTTTAACGGTTTAGTCTATTTGTCATAGAAAGTTGGTGTTTTGGCATCGAAATAATCTAGAAAGCTTATACTCGAAGATTTCACATAGAAGAAGAATAAAAAGTGTACCCCGATCAACTTTGATGGTTCGAATTTGCTCAACTATCTCTATTGAGGAGCTTTTAACTGTTTTGTCCATTTGTCATAGAAACTTGGTGTTTTGACATCGAAATAATCTAGGAAGCTTATACTCGTAAAATTTCACATAGAAGAACAATAAAAAGTGTACACCGAGCAACTTTGATAGTCCGAAGTTGCCCAACTCTCTCTTATGGAGGAGCTTTTAATGGTTTTGTCTAGTTGTCATAGAAAGTAGGTGTTTTGGCATCGAAATCATCTAGAAAGCTTATACTCGTAAAATTTGAGATAAAATAACAATTAAAAGTGTACCCCGAGCAACTTTGATGGTCCGAAGTTGCTCAACTCTCTCTATGGAGCAGCTTACAACTGTTTTGTCCATTTTTCATAGAAACTTGGTGTTTTGAGATCGAAATCATCTAGGAAGCTTATACTCGTAAAATTTCACATAGAAGAACAATAAAAAGTGTACACCTAGCAACTTTGATGGTCCGAAGTTGCTCAACTCTCTCTATGGAGGTGCTTTTAAAGGTTTTGTCCATTTTTCATAGAATGTTTGTGTTTTGGCATCGAAATAATCTAGCAAGCTTTATACTCGTAAAATTTGACATAGAAGAACAATAAAAAATGTACTCCGAGCAACTTTGATGGTCCGAGGTTGCTCAACTCTCTCTATGGAGGAGCTTTTAACGATTTTGTTCATTTGTCATAGAAAGTTGTTGTTTTGACATCGAAATAATCTAGGAAGCTTATACTCGTAAAATTTCACATAGAAGAACAATAAAAAGTGTACCCCGAGCAACTTTCATGGTCGGAAGTTGTTCAACTCTCTCTATGGAGGAGCATTTAACGGTTTTGTCCATTTTTCATAGAAAGTTGGTGTTTTCGCATCGAAATAATCTAGCAAGCATATACTCATAGAATTTGAGATAAAAGAACAATTAAAAGTGTACCCCGAGCAACTTTGATGGTTCGAAGTTGCTCAACTCTCTCTATGGAGCAGCTTACAACGATTTTGTCCATTTGTCATAGAAAGTTGGTGTTTTGGCATCGAAATAATCTAGCAAGCCTATACTCGTAGAATTTGAGATAAAAGAACAATTAAAAGTGCACCCCGAGCATCTTTGATGGTCCGAAGTTGCTCAACTCTCACTATGGAGCAGCTTACAACTGTTTTGTCCATTTGTCATAGAAACTTGGTGTTTTGACAACGAAATAATCTAGGAATCTTATACCCGTAAAATTTCACATAGAAGAACAATAAAAAGTGTACACCTAGCAACTTTGATGGTCCGAAGTTGCTCAACTCTCTCTATGGAGGTGCTTTTAACGGTTTTGTCCATTTGTCATAGAAAGTTTGTGTTTTGGCATCTAAATAATCTAGCAAGCTTTATACTCGTAAAATTTGACATAGAAGAACAATAAAAAGTATACTCCGAGCAACTTTGATGGTCCGAGGTTGCTCAACTCTCTCTATGGAGGAGCTTTTAACGATTTTGTTCATTTGTCATAGGAAGTTGGTGTTTTGTCATCGAAATAATCTAGGAAGCTTATACTCGTAAAATTTCACATAGAAGAACAGAAAAAAGTGTACATCGAGCAACTTTCATTGTCGAAAGTTGCTCAACTCTCTCTATGGAAGAGCTTTTAACGGTTTTGTCCATTTGTCATAGAAAGTTGGTGTTTTGGCATCGAAATAATCTAGAAAGCTTATACTCGTAAAATTTGACATAGAAGAATAATAAAAAGTGTACCCCTAGCAACTTTGATGGTTCAAAGTTGCTTAACTCTCTCTGTGGAGGAGATTTTAACGGTTTTGTCCATTTGTCATAGAAAGTTTGTGTTTTGGCATCGAAATAATCTAGAAAGCTTATACTCGTAGATTTGACATAGAAGAACAATAAAAAGTGTACTCCGAGCAACTTTGATGGTCCGAATTTGCTCAACTATCTTTATTGAGGAGCTTTTAACTGTTTTTTTCATTTGTCATAGAAACTTGGTGTTTTGACATCGAAATAATCTAGGAAGTTTGTCCTCGTAAAATTTCACATAAAAGAACAATAAAAAGTGTACACCGAGCAACTTTGATTGTCCGAAGTTGCCCAACCCTCTCTATGGAGGAGCTTTTAATTGTTTTGTCTATTTGTCTTTGAAAGTAGGTGTTTTGGCATCAAAATAATCTAGCAAGCTTAAACTCGTAGAATTTGACTTAGAAGAACAATAAAAAGTGTACCCCGAGCAACTTTGATGGTTCGAATTTGCTCAACTATCTCTATGGAGGAGCTTTTAACTGTTTTGTCTATTTGTCATAAAAACTTGGTCTTTTGACATCGAAATAATCTAGGAAGTTTATACTCGTAAAATTTCACGTAGAAGAACAATAAAAAGTGTACACTGAGCAACTTTGATGGTCCGAAGTTGCCCAACTCTCTCTATGGAGGAGCTTTTAATTGTTTTGTCTATTTGTCATAGAAAGTAGGTGTTGTGGCGAATTTTCAAGATTATGGTACTTAATATCTTCTTGGATGTTTTGCAGGTTAAGAGGTAGTACGAGCTGTCCGAATGAGATTTGATCTTCAGCAATAATTTTAGAGGACACTTCAAGCTTTCCAGGAAGTGCTGGTTCACAAAAATCGGAGTTCGTTTGGGCCTCTAAAGGTTGCCTCGAAGTCAAGTTTGGAAGTTATATCCGAAGCAGAATTTCTGTTTGCAGACCAGACCTTTAGAAGCCCATAACTTGTGCTTTTGATGTCCAAATTGAGTGATTCAAAAGCCCATAATTATATAAACATTTGTATCTACAATATTGATGACGGGTTTGAGTTCTTAATAGGCTTCGTTTAGGCCCAGAATACAGTTACAAGATTAGTGTGTAATTGGAAGTTGATGTCATTGATGAAACCATTTCCATTCAAAGAGTGGACAATCCACCACCAAAAGATGGCACTAACTCCTCCACTATGTGCTCATTTTCTATATAAATAGAAGGAGAAGTAGCTAGGAGAAAGAGCTAGGAGAAGGAGTGGAAGCAAAAAGAGGAGAAGGAAAAGAAGAAAACAAGGCTTGTGTTTGTACTTATGTTTTTATGTTTCATGTTTTATTTGGTTATGTATAACTAAACTCTTGTTAGTTAGGGCTTGTCTTGAAGCACTAAACATGCTTTCAATTTTATAAGTTGTGTGGATTTCAATTTCTACAAGCATGATGATTTTGATTTTTCCATATTATGTTTGTTCTAGTATTGTGTTTCTTTGAGTAGCTAACTTTGAAACATGTATTGTAATTAATTGTTGTAGAACATGCTCAATTGCCTTGTTGAATATGTTCTTTCTTGCAACATATAATTCAGTTGAAAATGAATTATGAAAAATCAATTCTTGAATACCTAAGTACAAATACCATGTATTAGGATTCTTATGACATTCATATTCTCTTTGCTCTTATTGGATTCTTGATTGTTGATTGATGCAGAAGCCATGCTAGATTTCGATTAAGAATACACGTAATGAGGTAGACGCCATACACTTTACATGCAATCAAGAGAGAATCATACAACTTGAGTTTGGCCATGACCTTGTTGTGAATGTTGTCATCATATGCTTGTTAAAATTGTTAGTCTATTATTTCTTATAAATTGTTTGAATGTTTTGTGGTGGATAGTGAGTCTTAGCTATTGTTTTCATTAATATCAATTCTCATTCTTGTTCTCAACGTCAATTTCTTTGTCTTAATTTTTATCTATTACAAGATTTAACCCCCCCTTTTCCCCCTTTATAATTGTATCAATTATATTCAAGTGTTAGATCGTATATCCATTAGCATCACTCCTTGTGGGATCGACTCTTACTTGTTCACTATATATTAATTGTACATTTGTAAGTATATTTTAAATTTTTACTAACGACATAACAATTTTTGGCGCCATTGCCGGGGATGTGATTATCTAATATAGTGTCATCTAACTCTTGTATATAATTTATTTATTTATTTTTGTTGTTAGCACCTCCTACATGGAAGGTTTTACATTATATGTCATTATTTAACGTGGTTGGCTTAAACGCCCCATTTTGTTTTCTATTAATGGCTGGTTCAACCACCTACTATTGTTGATATATGTATATATCTATTAATATTAATGGCTGGTTCTACCACCTACTATTGTTGATATATGTATATATCTATTAATATTAATGGCTGGTTCTACCGCCTATTAATATGCCTTAATACTAACATCATTTTTTTATGGTTGGCCTTCTCTGCCCCATTTTATTTCTTCTGTATACTAACTTTTTTATATATTGTCAACCAACTCCTTTAATCCTCTGGTTGTGATTGGCATTGCCATCCACCAAATTTTCTTTATATTAATTTATGTTCATGGTTGGCCTCGCCACCTAAGTAGTTTATTTATATTGTTATTTTTCCTATTTTGCAGATACATGAATGTCCAGCTCAGATCTTGGGAACTTATCGAGTGACGACATTTCGTTAAACACAAAATTAGCGGATATCCGTTTATTTTGTCAACAACGAAAAAGAGACCATCACACTCTAGAGAGATCACCTTTGTCATCACCGACTACAAGTCCCAGAGCCCCAGTTCAAATGGAAGAAGAACCAGATAACATGAACAAGCCACTTAAGGATTTCTCTGTGCCTCAAGCAGCAGATCAAGCTTCATACATTGTCTACCCCCAGACTACTGTAGACAATTTTGAACTAAAGTCAGGAATGATTCATTTGTTGCCTACGTTCTTAGGCCATGCTGGAGAAGATCCTCACATGCATCTTAAAGAATTCTCTGATGTCTGTTCCACAATTAAAATAAGAGGTTTAACTGATGAGCAGGTTCATCTGCGATTGTTTCCATTTAGGCTGAAGGAACAAGCAAAGACATGGCTTCACTCTTTACCAAGAGCTTCAATTAGAACATTGATTAAGCTCTTGTCCTCATCATAATATTCAAGAATGGCTACTAATGCAATATTTTTATGAAGGGATGCTGGATTCATATCGCAAAATGGTGGACGCCACATCTGGTGGTGGATTGATGAATAACAATGCCGGACAAGCAAGGGAGATGTTCGAAACTCTGTCAACTAATTCTCAACAATGGAGCTACAACAGAGTGAGAGAACCTCAAAAAAGGGCTGGAGTCTACGAAGCACAATCAAGTTCAAACATGGAAGCCCAAATTGCAAACTTGACAAATATGGTCAAGCAGTTAATCGTTCCAGGCTCTCAAGTGTGTGCTGTGTGCAGTACACCTGGACATGCTATGGAAAGTTGTCCACAAAATGAAGTTGCGGTCTTGGATGCACAAATAAATGCATTCGGTACTTATCCAAATCATAATCAAAACCAAATGCAAAGGCCAAGGAATGATCCATTTGCTAGGAACCTACAATCCAGGATGGAGAAATCATCCAAATTTTAGGTGGAGTAATAATCAACCAATGCAACAACCTTTTGCTCAATTACCACAACATCGAGTTCAAGTGGAGCCTCCGAAACCATCACTTGAAGATATGGTTACATCTATGGCATAGAGCACTGAAGCATTCATGCAGAAAACTGATAACGCCATTTCAAATTTGGAACAACAAATGAGACAGTTAGCCACTGCATTAAATCAAAGAGAACCTGGAAAGCTTCCCGGCCAAGTTGTTGTCAACCCTAAGATTAATGAACATGCTAAAGCAATCACTCTGAGGGGAGGGAAAACAATTGGAAAAATGAGGGTGCCAGAAGAAGAGAAGAACCTTGACTCTGACAATATGATCAATTCAGACGTTCTAGATCCAAATTCTAGCAGCAGTGCTACTCCTTTCCAGGAAACACCAAACGTTCAGGTTAACTCTAACCTTCCAAATTATATTTCTTCACATGCTCCTTTTCCTAGCAGATTGCAGAAATCCAAGAAAGAAGATCCAATGCAAGGAATCTTGGATACTTTCAAGAAGGTGGAGATTAACATTCCTCTTTTAGATGCCATCAAACAAATGCCAAAATATGCAAAGTTCCTCAAGGATTTGTGCACAAATAAGAGGAAGTTCAAAGAGTTTGAATCAATTAAGGTTTATGAGGAAGTTTTAGTTGTTCTACAAAGCAAACTCCCTCCCAAGCTAAAAGATCCGGGCAGTTTTACTATCCCTTGTATCATTGGGGGTCACAGGTTTGAGAAAGCTCTTCTTGACTTAGGTGCATCTGTCAATCTAATGCCTTTTTCTGTTTTTGAATCTTTGAATATAAGGGAACTAAAGGCGACCTCTGTGAGCATCCAGTTCGCAGATAGATCAATCAAATACCCTAGGGGTATTCTGGAAGATGTCTTAGTCAAAGTTGACAGATTAATCTTACCTGCTGATTTTCTAGTATTGGAGATGGAGCCGATTCCTTTGTCAGAAGTAAAATTAACCTTAATTCTTGGTCGTCTATTCATGGCCACAGCAGGTACCAAAATTGATGTTCAAAAGGGTACACGAACTATGAATGTGCAGGGACAAACGATTGAGTACAAGGTATTTGGAGCACTCAAATTACCAAGTGATGAACATTACTGTTTTCACTTAGATGCGTTAGATACAATTTGTCAACAAGTGTTCAATGAAAGTTGTGGTCGAGATATTGTGGACAAAGTTTTAATTCATGACTTTGTAACCATCGATGAGGATAAACAAGCTAGAAAAGTCTTAGCTCGCCTTGAAGCCTTACCTTCTTTAGGTATGTATATTTCTGCCTTTGAGCCATTACCAGTGCCTAAGACAAAACTTGTACCATTTGTTGTGCAGGCACCTCAATTGGAGTTGAAGGAACTACCAAAGCATTTGAAGTATGCGTATGCGGGCGAAGAAAGTACATTGCCAGTAATCATTGCGTCTGACCTCAGCATTGAAGAAGAAGAGAAATTGTTAAGGGTACTAAAAGAGCATAAAACATCAATTGGATGGAGTATTGCTGATATCAGAGGAATCAGTCCCTCTAGATGTATGCATCGAATACTACTAGAGGAGGGAACAAAACCAACAAGAGATGCCCAACGCAGACTTAACCCAATAATGAAGGAGGTGGTGCTAAAAGAAGTACTCAAATTGCTAGATGTTGGCATCATTTACCCTATCTCTGATATCAAATGGGTTAGTCTGGTACAAGTGGTTCCTAAAAAATCTGGAGTTACAGTAGTCCTTAATGAAGATAATGAGTTGGTTCCCACGCGAGTTCAAACAGGATGGCGTGTTTGCATTGACTACAGAAAGCTTAATTCAGGTACTAGAAAAGATCATTTTCCACTACCTTTTATTGATCAAATGTTGGAACGTCTTGCAGGTCATAGCCATTATTGTTTTCTTGATGGATATTCGGGCTACAATCAGATTGCAATAGCACCAGAAGATCAAGACAAGACGACATTTAAATGTCCATATGGTACATTCGCCTACAGGCGCATGCCATTTGGTCTTTGCAATGCTCCAGGTACTTTTCAAAGATGTATGATGAGCATATTTTCAGATATGGTGGAACACATTATTGAGGTATTTATGGATGATTTTAGTGTATTTGGTTCATCTTTTGATAAATGCCTTCATAACCTCGCTTTGGTCTTAGAAAGATGCCAAGAATGCAATCTAGTTTTAAATTGGGAAAAATGTCATTTTATGGAACAAGGAATTGTACTTGGTCATATCATCTCTAGCAAGGGAATAGAAGTTGACAAAGCAAAAGTGGATCTGGTGAGTAATCTTCCACCTCCATCTACAGTTAAGGAAATAAGATCTTTCCTTGGACATGCAAGTTTCTACAGAAGGTTCATCAAGGATTTCTCCAAGATAGCTAAGCCATTGTGTAACTTACTATCCAAGGATGTGACATTTGAGTTTGATGAGACATGTTTGACAGCTTTTAACAAACTTAAACTCCTTCTTACGTCAGCACCGATCATGATGCCTCCCAATTGGAGCCTCCCTTTTGAACTAATGTGCGATGCTTCCGATTATGCTGTAGGAGCAGTTTTGGGACAACGA
Organism: Euonymus europaeus; assembly: GCA_963580455.1. Classification (NCBI taxonomy): domain Eukaryota; kingdom Viridiplantae; phylum Streptophyta; class Magnoliopsida; order Celastrales; family Celastraceae; genus Euonymus; species Euonymus europaeus. The sequence goes on from OY756969.1 coordinate 12,024,421, forward strand.
GTAAATAAAGTACCTCATGTCATCTACTATGCCAGTAGAACACTCAATGATGCCCAATTAAACTACTCCACTACAGAGAAGGAGCTCATTTCTGTTATTTTTGCTTTAGAAAAATTTCGTGCATATTTGATTGGCACTAAAGTAATTGTATTTTATGACCATGCAGCTCTTAGGTACCTTCTTCAAAAGAAGGATGCGAAGCCTCGCTTGATTAGATGGATTCTATTACTTCAAGAGTTCGATCTGGAGATTAAGGACAAAAAAGGATCCGAGAATGTGATGGCCGATCACCTCAGCCGTTTGGTGAACAATTCAGTGACCGAAGAAGACTCTTTGCCTCTAAATGAGAATTTTCCTGATGAGCAATTACTATCTTTATCTATTTCTGTACCATGGTATGCTGGCTTTGTCAATTACCTTGTTACAGGCGATCTTCTAGGAAATGTGCCAAGAACTTACAAGGATAAGCTCGTGACAACAGCAAAGTATTACATATGGGATGATCCATACCTTTTCAAATGGTGTTCTGACCAGATCATCAGACGGTGTGTGCCAGAATCAGAATTTCAATCCATACTCACGTTTTGTCACTCATATGCTTGTGGAGGACATTATGGTCCAAAGAAGACAGCTTTGAAAGTATTGCAATGTGGATTTCATTGGCCGAGTTTGTTCAAAGATGCATATACTTTCTGCTCTACTTGTGATAGGTGTCAGCGGTTAGGTAATCTTTCATCTAGGAATCAGATGCCTTTATCACCTATTCTAATAGTTGAAATTTTTGATGTTTGGGGTATTGATTTCATGGGACCTTTCCTTCATCTAAAGGTTATTTATATATCTTACTTGCTGTGTATTATGTTTCAAAATGGGTCGAAGCAGTTCCGTCCAAGACTAATGATTCTCGAGTTGTTCCCAGATTCCTTAAAGAAAATATATTTGCAAGATTTGGAACACCCAGGGCGATCATTAGTGATGGAGGGTCCCATTTCAATAATAAACTTTTTGCAGCACTATTGCAAAAGTACGGAGTAAAACATAAGGTGTCCACGCCATATCATCCACAGACAAGCGGACAAGCTGAAATCTGTAATAGGGAAATTAAGCAGATATTGGAGAAGACTGTAAGCTCCTCACGCAAGGATTGGTCTGACCGTCTCATGGATGCTCTATGGGCTTATCGTACAGCCTACAAAACTCCGATTGGAATGTCACCATATAGGTTGGTTTTTGGCAAACCCTGCCACTTACCAGTTGAATTAGAGCACAAAGCATATTGGGCTATCAAACAGTACAATTTTGAGATGAAGGCTGCAGGAGAGCAACGAAAGTTGCAGTTGAGTGAGTTGGAAAAACTCCGAAACAAAGCCTATGAGAGTTCTAAAATATACAAGGAGAAGACCAAGGCCTATCATGACAAGACCATTTTGAGAAAACATTTTGAACCTGGGCAGAAAGTCTTATTATATAACTCACGCCTCCGACTATTCCCAGGTAAGCTCCATTCACGATGGTATGGTCCATTCCTTATTACTCATGTTTTTTCACATGGTGCAGTGAATCTTCAACACCCACAGACAGGAAATATTTTTAAAGTAAATGGTCATCGTCTCAAGCACTATTTAGAGCCAGCAACAGAACATTTTGATGAGAATTTAAGGCTCTCTGATCCTGTTCCACTCACTTGATACGCTGTTCCGTCTGGCTGACGACGCTAAATTTAGCGCTTATGGGAGGCAACCCATATTTCTTTCTCATTATCTTTGTGTGTTCAATCAAGCATTTAGTTCAGTTGCACATTTTCTTAGCATATTCACTTTTACTTTCACCTTGAGGTGGTCACTGTACACTTTTGTGTGCGTGGGGCTTGATTGCGCCCATATGTCTACGGTGTGAGCTTTCTCCACCAGCTTAATGTGGTTTGGATCTTCAAATGTTTACTTATAGGGCAGCTGGGAGGGAGAGTATCTCATGATGGTATTGTCATTAGTATAAGACCTGAAGGTTTACATTTTGATCCTGTAGACAAAAGCTGTGGTCTCCTGATAGGCCGAAGGAAAACATTCGATGGCGTTAGCACAGAAGTCACTGTATGTCGCATAGCCCCCACGATGCCGTTGCCACGGTGGACTTGTTCGCCAGAGCTACAATCATGCCAGAACGTCAAATTGATTCCAAAATCCTGAACAATTCTGCCAACCGATGGGCCATGAGCTACCTCTGTGACTATTCTCTGCTGTTCTTGGTCGATCTTGATCCAAAAGACAAATTTCCGGTGTATCCTCACATCGTTCACTCCTTTTACCATACTCTTCTCAAGTTACCCCACTCTTCTGGCACTCAAACAGTGTATCAGGTTGACATCCCTGGTCTTCGGCTTCAATTCACGACAGCGGATATTTGCTCATGTTTAGGCTATCCATCTACCGCTGACGTCGCTGTAGGTTTTCAAGCGCCGATCTCTATTTCCCATCAAGAGATTATGATGATATGTGTCAAGGGCAACACGATCCGATTAATGCTACTTCTACACGCCGCTCTTATTTGCCGTCCACGATGTGGATGCTTGATGATGCTATCCGAAGTAACCTTTGCCCCATTGGACACAGTCAACAACGCTAGGGTAACATACTTTCCGCCCTATATTACATGTATCGCGGAGTCTGGTTTGATATTGGCCGGATTTACCTTGAGAGCATTCTTAAGGCGAATGCCCTTGTGGAGAAACAAAAAACCAAGGTCGGGAGATTATTTTTCCCAAGACTCATCACGCGGTTGCTTTTCAGTATGGGCATCCTCCCACCTCCTAGTCAGACAACTTCCAATTATCCAGTGACTGTTTTGGAGAACTCTACCTGGAGTCAGAGTACTAGCCACATGCTTTCTAGTGCTCGTAGACAACGAACACCGCGACGTCCAGTTGCTTTACCACTGGCAGAGTCTGACTCTTCTGCTGCTGCACTACCTCTGACTGACCACACTCACGACATCTTAGCCCGCCTGTATAGGTTGGTGGTTGGAAAACAGTGGCTGGAACACATGCTAAATGTCCTCATGGACATGGTGCGACGCTAACCATCTTCTCCTTCCGCCATTGTCCGAGCATCTTCCACCTCAGGTTGTATTTTTCTATCCTCTGTTTCCTTGCATTGCATTGGTTTTCCATACTTTGTCATTTTCACATTGTGGACAATGTTTAGTTTAGGTTGGGGGTGGTGGAATATTCATGCACTTTGATGATTTGGTACTGGTACAATTAGTTTGAGTCAATTTTTCTATCTGGATTGTTAGAAAGCGACTTTTAACATACTTTTGTCCACAAATACTAAGCCTTGTGGTAAGATGGATGATAATGCATATGACTAAGAATATTTTCTGGTTAAAGCACAAATGAGTGGAGAGAAATGAGTAAGCAACTTATGAACTTGCATTGATCTTTTGAAATGGATAATTGCTGTCAATGAACAACATTACATGGTTTGTGGAATGATTGGATGAATGCTGAGGATGATATTGATCAATGTTTGAGAACAATATTGTACTTTTATTGGGCCTTTGTTTGAGATGTTCTAGATTATGCATTCGAGATTATGAATTCGAGACATAAAAAATAAAAAAATAAAAAAGAGAATCATGAAAAAAAGAAAAAAATTGTTATGTGTATTCGTCATCCTTCAGTAGATGAATTTTTCTGTAATAAGGCTCTATTAGTTTGTCAATTCGAAATTTTTTTGATCAATAGAATTCCAAAGCAGGTTTTGTGGTAAGACTGGTGGAAGTTCTAGACAGCTAATATACATATCATTTGATCAATGTTTGTTTATTTGTTTGTCCTTAAATTTACTTTTCTTCTGAGTGCATATCTATTTTCCAACTCCATGAGAGAAATTCATAGCACAAAAATCCTTCTCTACCCTGTGAGAATATAGAGTTGAGGCTTTTACTTGGATAATATTTTGAGGTTATATGCATTATGGATTGTGGTATGAAGGTTTTGGCTTAGCACACACAAACAAGTGTTGGAAGTTGTGACTATACTAATCTGGATAGGAATTGTGATCTCTTACCTTTTGTTAGAGTATTGTTACTTTCAATCATTTCTCATAACATTTTTACGCTTGAATTACTAGGGACTAGCAATAAGCTGGTTGGGGGTTGTGATAAGTGTCACAATATACATTCTTAAAGTGATAAAATACTACCAAAGCAATGCCAAGAAATTGTGCTTAAAAGCTGAATTTTCAAGATTATGGTACTTAAGATCTTCTTGGATGTTTTGCAGGTTAAGAGGTAGTACGAGCTTTCCGAATGAGATTTGATCTTCAGCATAATTTTAGAGGACACTTCAAGCTTTGCAGGAAGTGCTGGTTCACAAAAATCGGAGTTCGTTTGGGCCTCTAAAGGTTGCCTCGAAGTCAAGTTTGGAAGTTATATCCGAAGCAGAATTTCTGTTTGCAGACCAGACCTTTAAAAGCACATAACTTGAGCTTCTGATGTCCAAATTGAGTGATTCAAAAGCCCATAATTATATACACATTTGTATCTACAATATTGATGAAGGGTTTGAGTTCATAATAGGCTTTGTTTAGGCCCAGAATACAGTTACAAGATTAGTGTGTAATTGGAAGTTGATGTCATTGATGAAACCATTTCCATTCAAAGAGTGGACAATCCACCACACGAAAAAGTGTACACCTATCAAATTTGATGGTTCAGAATTACTCAAATTTTCTCCATGGAGGAGCTTTTAACGATTTTGTCCATTTCGGAACGAAAATTCGTCTTTTGGCAACGGAACACTCTTCGGATTTTATAGTCATAAAATTTGAATAAAATATCGATAAAAGTGTACACCGACCAACTTTGATGGCTCGAAATTGCTGAATCCTCTCGACAGAGAAGCTTTTATCGGTTTTATCCATTTGAGATCGAATGTTGGTATTTTTGACAACGAAACAATCTACAAAGCATATACTAGTAAATTTAGACATAAACCAACAATAAAGAGTGCACACTTATCGATTTTGATGGTTCGAAATGTTGGATTCAATGGCACCACAAGAGGGGGGGTGAATTGTGTACTTAATCAAAAATTAAGCTAAGCGATCACTTTTTAAATGTAGACAAGTTCAATCTCAAATAGACCAATTTAAATTAATGAATAAGCATGCAAGTATAGAACAATCAGATTAACACCAAATAAGATTGTAATAGGCAGCAAAATCTGATTTATCACAATATTAATTCTAGCAACTTATATGGCAATTTCAATGATGAATGATATGCAAATGATATGCTAAATGAATTTGCTGGAAATTAAATAGAGATAAGAGATTTAGAGTTGTAACACCCCGCCCCAGTCCAGCCGCACTGACTCCTGGCCACCATCAAGTGTTACAAGGCCCATGGGCCCCACCCCCAACCCATCCCACCTCTCAAGGTGTAGGTTGTTGCTCCTGGGAGTCGAACCCCTCAAGACCTTTACATGGGCAACTCCCATCACCAACTAAGCCATGACTTAATCACCGCGCATAGGTTGTTGGTAGGATTCGAACTCTCAACCTCCCACCCTTTAACATAGGGCCTTGGCCAACTATGCCACCAATTGATCCGCGGATCAATTGGTGGCATAGTTGGCCAAGGCCCTATGTTAAAGGATGGGAGGTTGAGAGTTCGAATCCCACCAACAACCTATGCGCGGTGATTAAGTCGCATGATGGGTTGGGGGTTGTGGGCCGCGGCCCTGTAACACTTGATGGTGGGCCTGTTGGGCCGGGGTGTTACATGGCTTAGCTGGTGATGGGAGTTGCCCACCAAAGGGAGTGAAGGAGTTCGAATCCTTGCTCCAACAACCCACCCCTGATGGTGCCAGCTTGAGATGGGCTGGGGGGGAGAGGGGTTGGGCTACCTTAGGGTCCATGGGCCTGTCACGAGTCTGCTGCGCAACTCTGATTCAAAAAAAAGGTAGTTTTTCTATAACACCCCGCCCCAGCCCAGATCAACAGCCCAACTGGCCTCATGGCTTAGTTGGTCATGGGAGTTGCCCATGTAAAGGCCTTGAGGGGTTCGACTCCCAGGAGCAACAACCTAATCCCAATTAGGGGAGAGATGGGTTGGGGGTGGGGCCCATGGGCCTAGTAACACTTGATGGTGGCCAGTGCTAGGGAGGCCAGTTGGGCTGTTGATCTGGGCTGGGGCGGGGTGTTACATATGGGACCAAAAATGATGAGTTACAAGTCTTTCTTCTCTAGGGTTTCTTTCTAGGTAAGTTTTGATATAGGGAAGCTTCGTCGCGCATCGCTACGGGTATCGTCGCCGGGAAGGCCTTTTAGACCCCTCTTGTCGAGCAAGTCGTTGACTGCCTACTTATATCAGAATGAATCTAGTTAGATACTTTGGTAGAAAAGAGTCAGGTACTCAAAAAAATAAAGAAATAGTTATTAATGAGAATTTTAATAGACGCTTGCAAAATTGAAAGTTACCTAGTTATACAGCTAATCAAGTATATAAGTCTAAAGGTACTTTTTCAAATGAAACAGATTATGTTATAAAAACTGTTGAACAAGCGATTCCGCTTGCCTCAGGATATAAAGCTTATCAATTGCTTTCTAAATCCTTAATCAAGGAACACCAAAAGAAATATCAATTTCTTCATCTCGGATTAGTTCAAGTTGGTTTAAAACCAGCTACTCGATTAGGATTAAATACATCCGTGGTTATGTGTCTTAGAGATAAGAGACATAATAAATTTGACGATTCTTTATTAGGAATCATTGAATCAACCTTATGTGATGGACCAGTGCATTTCACATGCTTTCCCAATTTCACTTTGGCTCTAGATGATCCAACTCTTATGCACTCTTTGTCTTTAGACATTAAGACTGCTGGATTCGACATGATGGATACATCTAAGAATGTGATTTTGGTGTATAGAGTCTTCTATAAGGTTATGAACACTACTATTCCTAATATGAGGAATATTCCTGAAAATCATCTTTCTGATTCTCAATCAACCACTCTGTTCATTACTGATTTGGCTAAATCCAATTTTGTGGTTCCAAAAACTATTAAGTGGGATCAGGTTAAGCTACCTGAAGATTGGGTATTAGAAAAGGCTATTCCACCCAAAGTACAACCTACAAGACAACTCCAGGATGTAATAGAACAACCTGATGGTGAGGTAGTTATTCGTTTCTCTGCAAATAGATCTGTAAGAATAGGAAGATCTAAGTCTTATACTCCTGCTAGACATTCTGTATCTTCTTTTCCAGATCTTAGTTCACAGCCTACTTCACATGGAGCTGTCAAGGGAGTTTTCCACACTCCTGAACAGGTAAGTCATCCAGAATATAATGTTGAATATCCCGAATCTTCCCATGCTCATAATTCAGTGTCTCCTACTCCTTCTGAAATGGGATATGATGAGGATAAAAGTGTGATGACAATTCGTTCGAATGAAAAAAGTATTTTATATGCAAAATACTTCTGGTTTGTAAAAACCTTTTCTGAAAAACAAAGGGAATTCTTTATTGATAGATTTCAAATGATTAAAAGGTTGGATCCATCTGAATCTTTCCTTGACTTTGTGTTTTACATTGCTAAAAACTGTGATTATCATATTCCCGACTTTAATGATTTGTCTTCTCTCGCTACTCTTGAGTCCAATCATCGAACATTTGTCCTTAAATCAGGCAAAACTGTTCAGGCTATTCATCCTCCTGAGAGTAATCTTGTGCATCGCATAGATTCAGAGGAAGTAGCTGCTGCTCCTTATAAAAAGGATGGAACTGTTGAAAATGTGGTTCAACAAGTTAATTATACCAATTTATATTTACAAACAATTGGTGAACAGCTGAATGATATTTCCGCTCATCTTAGCGGAAGTACTTCTCAACCTCAGATAGCTCAATCACAGCTGTCTTCTTCTAGTGAGCCTTTAACAGAAAAGCCACTTCAGCTTTCTACTTATGTTAAAGGTCCGTCATCATCTAAGAGAAACTTTCCAGATATTCCTAGGTTCCAGCCCTTTCTTGAAAAGGATTTTTCTTTTAAAATGTCTGGTTCTCCTTCTCCAGAGTTTATGTTAGAACTCTTTCAAAAGCTTTCTGATACAAAAGGAAAGAAATCTTTATCAGTTTTAACTCAAGCTGAAGCTAATTCTTCGTCGAATGAACCAAGTTCCTCTAATGAGTCAGATGATAGCTCTGATTCCTTAGATCGAACGCATCATATGTTCTTATCAGAACAACAGCCCTTAGAGATTAATAAAATTAAATACTCTACGCTACCTACTAGGTATGGTTATCCTCGACCTACACCTATAGATCTTCAAATGGAAGAAGATAATATATTTGATCAAGTTACCTATTCAGGCGATTCCATTGTTGAATGGAATATTGACGCCATGACTGAACGACAAGTCGAAAAAGTACTACAGCATATGATGATGTATGCTACAGCTGCTAAACAAAAAGGTAATACTGATCAAAATATTGCTAAGGCTATTACTGAAGGTTTTTCTGGTATGCTCAAAAGTTGGTGGGATAATTATCTTTCCATAGAGCAAAGATCCAACATTTGGACTGCAGTAAAAACTGAAAATAACACCAGGACTTCTGACTGTACCAATACTTTGATCTATACCATTGTGCATCATTTCTTAGGTCACAGTCAATCCTTTATGGATAAGTCTCAGGAACAGCTTATGAATCTACGCTGTCCTAAACTCTCACATTATCGTTGGTATAAAGACGTCTTCTTTGCTAGAGTCTTTGAACGACCTGACTGTAATAATGCTTTTTGGAAAGAAAAGTTTATTGCAGGTCTACCGCCTTTCTTTGTTGAAAAGGTCCGTACTAGATTAAAAAATCTAACGGATGGAATTCTTGATTTTAACCATTATACTTATGGTGAACTCTCTGCTGAGACAGTCGCTGAAGGTGTGTCTCTCTGTACTGATCTTAAAATGCAAGATCAGATAGCTAAAGAACGACGATTAGGAAAATCCATTCTTGGTGACTTTTGTCAACTGATGGGTTTGCCTAATAAGTCTCAAAAGTCTCATAAGGCATATAAATCTTCTAGAAAAAGGTTTAAGTCTCATAAATCTTATCAATATGATAAACCTGTTAAAAGATCTTATTCTAGGTCTTTTCCTAAAAATGTTCCGAGAAAAAAAAGGTCTAATTTGACTAAGACTAAACCCTCTGGTTCTAAATCTCAGTCTAGACCACGTACTAAAATTGTTTGCTTTAATTGTGGAAAGCAAGGTCATTATGCTAATCGTTGTACACAACGAAAAGCTAATTCTTTGGAAATAGCTGAATTGCGAACTGCTATTGATCGTTTAAAAATTAATAATGATGCAAAACAGCAGTTCAAGGAGATAATCTTTGAATCTGAAGATTCTTCCAGTGGTTATTCTACTGCCAATGATAAAACAGATTGTGATTGTGACACTTACAAATCACTTTTGAAAACAAACGGCTTATTAGTCATTTCTTCTGCTGAAAGCTCTATTCTTGAATTCATTGATTCAATCACTGACCCTGAAGCTCGCATGGATGCCATTCTCCACTACATGAAAGGTCAGGATTCTTCTCCTACATATTCTACTCCTTTAGACCACAAGTTGTCTCAACATTCTCATGTTCATGATTTGAAAACCGTTTATGATAGGTTTAAACCTAAACCTCCATCTTTATCTTCTGTTCCTACTTCTATTTCTGATTTAAAATCTGAAGTTACTCAACTGAAAACTGAGCTTAAAGCTCTGGGTTCTCGAGTCTCTCTACTCGAACATCACTCTTCTTTTTCCCGGGGAGAAAGTAGTGGTCACCAACAGGATAAAGTTGCTTACGATCAACTGTCTATGGAGGAGCAACATAACTTTCTATGAAAAATTTTACGAGTATAAGCTTCCTAGATTATTTCGATGCCAAAACACCAAGTTTCTATGACAAATGGACAAAACAGCAAAAAGCTTTTCCATAGAGAGAGTTGAGCAACTTCGGACCATCAAAGTTGCTCGGTGAACACTTTTTATTACTATTGTATGTCAAATTTTACGAGTATAAGCTTCCTAGATTATTTTGATTCCAAAACACCAAGTTTTTATGACAAATGGACAAAACAGCTAAAAGCTCCTCCATAGAGAGAGTTGAGCAACTTTGAATCATCAAAGTTGCTCGTTGTACACTTTTTATTGTTCTTCTATGTGAAATTTTACGAGTATAAAAGTTGCTAGATTATTTCGATGCCAAAACACAAACTTTCTATGTCAAATGGACAAAACCATTAAAAGCGCCTCCATAGAGAGAGTTGAGCAACTTCGAACCATCAAAGTTGCTAGGGATACACTTTTTATTATTCTTCTGTGTTAAATTTTACGAGTTAAGCTTGCTAGATTATTTCGATGCCAAAACGCCAACTTTCTATGACAAATGGATAAAACTGTTAAAAGCTCCTTCATAAAGAGAGTTGAGCAAACTCGGACCATCAAAGTTGCTCGGGGTACACTTTTTATTATTCTTCTATGTCAAATTCTACGAGTATAAGCTTGCTAGATTATTTCGATGCCAAAACACCAAGTTTCTATGATAAATGGACAAAACAGTTTAATGCTCCTCCATAGAGAGAGATGTGTAACTTCGGACCATGAAAGTTGCTCGGGGTACACTTTTTATTGTTCTTCTATGTGAAATTTTACGAGTATAAAGCTTCCTAGATTATTTCGATGTCAAAAGAGCAAGTTTCTATGACAAATGGACAAAACCGTTAAAAGTTCCTACATAGAGAGAGTTGAGCAACTTCGGACCATCAAAGTTGCTCGGTGTACACTTTTTATTGTTCTTCTATGTGAAATTTTACGAGTACAAGCTTGCTAGATTATTTCGATACCAAAACACCAACTTTCTATGACAAATGGACAAAACCGTTAAAAGCTCCTCCATAGAGAGAGTTGAGCAACTTCGGACCATCAAAGTTGCTAGGGGTACACTTTTTATTGTTCTTCTATGTCAAATTTTACGAGTATAAAACTTGCTAGATTATTTCGAAGCCGAAACACAAACTTTCTATGACAAATGGACAAAACCGTTAAAAGCTCCTCCATAGAGAGACTTTAGCAACTTCGGACCATCAAAGTTGCTAGGGGTACACTTTTCATTGTTCTTCTATGTCAAATTTTACGAGTATAAGCTTGCTAGATTATTTCGATGCCTAAACACCAAGTTTCTATGATAAATGGACAAAACAGTTTAATGCTCCTCCATAGAGAGAGATGTGTAACTTCGGACCATGAAATTTGCTCGGGGTACACTTTTTATTGTTCTTCTATGTGAAATTTTACGAGTATAAAGCTTCCTAGATTATTTCGATGTCAAAAGAGCAAGTTTCTATGACAAATGGACAAAACCGTTAAAAGTTCCTACATAGAGAGAGTTGAGCAACTTCGGACCATCAAAGTTGCTCGGTGTACACTTTTTATTGTTCTTCTATGTGAAATTTTACGAGTACAAGCTTGCTAGATTATTTCGATACCAAAACACCAACTTTCTATGACAAATGGACAAAACCGTTAAAAGCTCCTCCATAGAGAGAGTTGAGCAACTTCGGACCATCAAAGTTGCTAGGGGTACACTTTTTATTGTTCTTCTATGTCAAATTTTACGAGTATAAAACTTGCTAGATTATTTCGAAGCCGAAACACAAACTTTCTATGACAAATGGACAAAACCGTTAAAAGCTCCTCCATAGAGAGACTTTAGCAACTTCGGACCATCAAAGTTGCTAGGGGTACACTTTTCATTGTTCTTCTATGTCAAATTTTACGAGTATAAAGCTTCCTAGATTATTTCGATGTCAAAAGAACAAATTTCTATGACAAATGGACAAAACCGTTAAAAGCTCCTCCGTAGAGAGAGTTGAGCAACTTCGGACCATCAAAGTTGCTCGCTGTACACCTTTTATTGTTCTCCTATGTGAAATTTTACGAGTATAAGATTGCTAGATTATTTCGATACCAAAACACCAACTTTCTATGACAAATGGACAAAACTGTTAAAAGCTCCTCCATAGAGAGAGTTGAGCAACTACGGACCTTCAAAGTTGCTCGGGGTACACTTTTAATTGTTCCTCTATGTCAAATTCTACGTGTATAGGCTTGCTAGATTATTTTGATGCCGAAACACCAACCTTCTATGACAAATGGATAAAACCGTTAAAAGCTCATATATAGAGAGAGTTGAGCAACTACGAACTATCAAAGTTGCTCGGTGTACACTTTTTATTGTTCTTCTATGTGAAAATTTACGAGTATAAGCTTCTTAGATTATTTTGATGTCAAAACAGCAGGTTTCTATGACAAATGGACAAAACAGTTAAAAGCTCTTTCATAGAGACAGTTGAGCAACTTCGGACCATCAAAGTTGCTTGGTGTACACTTTTTATTACTATTGTATGCCAAATTTTATGAGTATAAGCTTCCTAGATTATTTTGATGCCAAAACACCAAGTTTCTATGACAAATGGACAAAACAGATAAAAGCTCCTTCATAGAGAGAGTTGAGCATATTCGGACCATAAAAGTTGCTTGGTGTACACTTTTTATTCTTCTTCTATATCAAATTTTACGAGCATAAGCTTCCTAGATTGTTTCGATGCCAAAACAACAAGTTTCTATGACAAATGGACAAAACACTTAAAAACACCTCTATAGAGACAGTTGAGCAAATTCGGACCATCAAAGTTGCTCCGGGTACACTTTTTACTGTTCTTCTGTGTCAAATTTTATGAGTATAAAACTTGCTAGATTATTTCGATTCGAAAACACATAACTTTCTATGACAAATGGGCAAAACCGTTAAAAGCTCCTCCAAGAGAGAGTTGAGCAACTTCGGACCATTAAAGTTGCTCGATGTACACTTTTTATTACTATTGTATGTCAAATTTTACGAGTATAAGCTTCCTAGATTATTTCGATGCCAAAACACCAAGTTTCTATGACAAATGGACAAAACTGCAAAAAGCTCCTCCATAGAGAGAGTTGAGCAACTTCGGACCATCAAAGTTGCTCAGTGTACACTTTTTATTACTATTGTATGTCAAATTTTATGAGTATAAGCTTCCTAGATTATTTCGATGTCAAAACACCAACTTTCTATGACAAATGGATAAAACCGTTAAAAGCTTCTATATAGAGAGAGTTGAGCAACTTCGTAGCGTCAAAGTTGCTCGGTGTACACTTTTTATTGTTCTTCTATGTGAAATTTTACGAGTATAAGCTTCTTAGATTATTTTGATGTCAAAACAACAAGTTTCTATGACAAATGGACAAAACAGTTAAAAGCTCTTTCATAGAGAGAGTTGAGCAACTTCGGACCATTAAAGTTGCTCGGGGTACACTTTTTATTGTTCTTCTATGTCAAATGTTACGAGTATAAAACTTTCTTAGATTATTTCGATTCGAAAACACATAACTTTCTATGACAAATGGACAAAACCGTTAAAAGCTCCTCCATGGAGAGAGTTGAGCAACTTTGGACCATTAAAGTTGCTCGGTGTACACTTTTTATTACTATTGTATGTCAAATTTTACGAGTATAAGCTTCCTAGATTATTTCGATGGCAAAACACCAAGTTTCTATAACAAATGGACAAAACAGCAAAAAACTGCTCCATAGAGAGAGTTGAGCAACTTCGGACCATCAAAGTTGCTCGGTGTACACTTTTTATTACTATTGTATGTCAAATTTTACGAGTATAAGCTTTCTAGATTATTTCGATGCCAAAACACCAAGTTTCTATGACAAATAGACAAAACAGCTAAAAGCTCCTCCATAAAGAGAGTTGAGCAATTTCGAACCATCAAAGTTGCTCGGTGTACACTTTTTATTGTTCTTCTATGTGAAATTTTACGAGTATAAAACTTGCTAGATTATTTCGATGCCAAAACACAAACTTTCTATGTCAAATGGACAAAACCATTGAAAGCACCTCCATAGAGAGAGTTGAGGAACTTCAAACCATCAAAGTTGTTACGGGTACACTTTTTATTATTCTTCTATGTCAAATGTAACGAGTATAAGCTTTCTAGATTATTTCGATGCGAAAACACCAACTTCCTATGACAAATGGATAAAATCGTTAAAAGCTCCTCCATAGAGAGAGTTGAGCAACTTTGAATTATCAAAGTTGCTAGGGGTACACTTTTTATTATTCTTCTATGTCAAATTTTACGAGTATAAGCTTGCTAGATTATTTCGATGTCAAAACAACAAGTTTCTATGATAAATGGACAAAATAGTTTAATGCTCCTCCATAGAGAGAGTTGTGCAACTTCTGACCATGAAAGTTGCTCGGGGTACACTTTTTATTGTTCTTCTATGTGAAAATTTACGAGTATAAAGCTTCCTAGATTATTTCGATGTCAAAAGAGCAAGTTTTTATGATAAATGGACAAAACCGTTAAAAGCTCCTACATAGAGAGAGTTGAGCAACTTCTGACCATCAAAGTTGCTCGGTGTACACTTTTTATTGTTTTCTATGTGAAATTTTACGAGTATAAGCTTGCTAGATTATTTCGATGCCAAAACGCCAACTTTTTATGACAAATGGACAAAACCGTTAAAAGCTCATCCATAGAGAGAGTTGAGCAACTTCGGACCATTAAAGTTGCTTGGGGTACACTTTTTATTATTCTTCTATGTCAAATTCTATGTGTATAAGCTTACTAGATTATTTAGATGCCAAAACACCAACTTTCTATGACAAATGGACAAAATAGTTAAAACCTCATCCACAGAGAGAGTTGAGCAACTTCGGACCATCAAAGTTGCTCGGTGTACACTTTTTATTGTTTTTCTATGTGAAATTTTACGAGTATAAAACTTGCTAGATTGTTTCGAACCCGAAACACAAACTTACTATGACAAATGGACCGTTAAAAGCTCCTCCATAGAGAGAGTTGAGCAAATTCGGACCATCAAAGTTGCTAGGGGTACACTTTTTATTGTTCTTCTATGTCAAATTTTACGAGTATAAGCTTGCTAGATTATTTCGATCCCAAAACACCAACTTTCTATGACAAATGGACAAAACCGTTAAAAGCTCCTCCATAGAGAGAGTTGAGCAACAACGGACATTCAAAGTTGCTCGGGGTGCACTTTTTACTGTTCTTTTATGTCAAATTCTACGTGTATAGACTTGCTACATTATTTCGATGCCAAAACACCAACTTTCTATGACAAATGGATAAAACCGATAAAAGCTCCTATATTGAGAGAGTTGAGCAACTTCGGACCATCAAAGTCGCTCGGTGTACACTTTTTATTGTTCTTCTATGTGAAATTTTACGAGTATAAGCTTCTTAGATTATTTTAATGTCAAAACAGCAAGTTTCTATGACAAATGGACAAAACAGTTAAAAGCCCTTTCATAGAGAGAGTTGAGCAACTTCGGACCATTAAAGTTCCTCGGGGTACACTTTTTATTGTTCTTCTGTGTCAAATGTTACGAGTATAAAACTTGTAAGATTATTTCGATTCGAAAACACGTAACTTTCTATGACAAATGGACAAAACCGTTAAAAGCTCCTCCAGGGAGAGAGTTGAACAACTTGGGACCATTAAAGTTGCTCGGTGTACACTTTTTATTACTATTGTATGTCAAATTTTACGAGTATAAGCTTCCTAGATTATTTCGATGCCAAAACACCAAGTTTCTATAACAAATGGACAAAACAGCAAAAAGCTGCTCCATAGAGAGAGTTGAGCAACTTCGGACCATCAAAGTTGCTCGGTGTACACTTTTTGTTACTATTGTATGTCAAATTTTACGAGTATAAGCTTTCTAGATTATTTCGATGCCAAAACAACAAGTTTCTATGACAAATAGACAAAACAGCTAAAACCTCCTCCATAGAGAGAGTTGAGCAATTTCGAACCATCAAAGTTGCTCGGTGTACACTTTTTATTGTTCTTCTATGTGAAATTTTACGAGTATAAAACTTGCTAGATTATTTCGATGCCAAAGCACAAACTTTCTATGTCAAATGGACAAAACCATTGAAAGCTCTTCCATAGAGAGAGTTGAGGAACTTCGGACAATGAAAGTTGCTCGTGTACACTTTTTATTGTTCTTCTATGTGAAATTTTACGTTTATAAAACTTGCTAAATTATTTCGAACCCGAAACACAAACTTTCTATGACAAATGTACAAAACCGTTAAAGCTCCTCCTTAGAGAGAGTTGAGCAACTTTGAATTATCAAAGTTGCTAGGGGTACACTTTTTATTATTCTTCTATGTCAAATTTTACGAGTATAAGCTTGCTAGATTATTTCGATGCCAAAACACCAAATTTCTATGATAAATGGACAAAATAGTTTAATGCTCCTCCATAGAGAGAGTTGTGCAACTTCGGACCATAAAAGTTGCTCGGGGTACACTTTTTATTGTTCTTCTATGTGAAATTTTACGAGTATAAAGCTTCGTAGATTATTTCGATGTCAAAAGAGCAAGTTTCTATGACAAATGGACAAAACCGTTAAAAGCTCCTACATAGAGAGAGTTGAGCAACTTTGGACCATCAAAGTTGCTCGGTGTACACTTTTTATTGTTTTCTATGTGAAATTTTAAGAGTATAAGCTTGCTAGATTATTTCGATGCCAAAACGCCAACTTTTTATGACAAATGGACAAAACCGTTAAAAGCTCATCCATGGAGAGAGTCGAGCAACTTCGGACCATTAAAGTTGCTTGGGGTATACTTTTTATTATTATTCTATGTCAAATTCTACGTGTATAAGCTTACTAGATTATTTAGATGCCAAAACACCAACTTTCTATGACAAATGGACAAAACAGTTAAAACCTCATCCACAGAGAGAGTTGAGCAACTTCGGACCATCAAAGTTGCTCGGTGTACACTTTTTATTGTTCTTCTATGTGAAATTTTACGAGTATAAAACTCGCTAGATTATTTCGAACCCGAAACACAAACTTACTATGACAAATGGACAAAACCGTTAAAAGCTCCTCCATAGAGAGAGTTGAGCAACTTCGGACCATCAAAGTTGCTAGGGGTACACTTTTTATTGTTCTTCTATGTCAAATTTTACGAGTATAAGCTTGCTAGATTATTTCGATCCCAAAACACCAACTTTCTATGACAAATGGACAAAACCGTTAAAAGCTCCTTCATAGAGAGAGTTGAGCTACTACGGACCTTCAAAGTTGCTCGGGGTACACTTTTTATTGTTCTTTTATGTCAAATTCTACGTGTATAGACTTGCTAGATTATTTCGATGCCAAAACACCAACTTTCTATGACAAATGGATAAAACCGTTAAAGGCTCCTATATAGAGAGAGTTGAGCAACTTCGGACCATCAAAGTCGCTCGGTGTACACTTTTTATTGTTCTTCTATGTGAAATTTTACGAGTATAAGCTTCTTAGATTGTTTTGATGTCAAAACAGCAAGTTTCTATGACAAGTGGACAAAACAGTTAAAAGCTCTTTCATAGAGCGAGTTGAGCAACTTCGGACCATTAAAGTTGCTCGGGGTACACTTTTTATTGTTCTTCTGTGTCAAATTCGACAGGTATAAGCCTGCTAGATTATTTCGATGCCAAAACAACAACTTTCTTTGAGAAATGGACAAAATCGTTAAAAGCTCCTCCATAGAGAGAGTTGAGCAACTTTGGACCATCAATGTTGCTCAGTGTACATTTTTTATTACTATTGTATGTCAAATTTTATGAGTATAAGCTCCCTAGATTATTTTGATGCCAAAACACCAAGTTTCCATGACAAATGGACAAAACAGAAAAAAGCTCCTTCATAGAGAGAGTTGAGCATATTCGGACCATAAAAGTTGCTTGGTGTACACTTTTTATTCTTCTTCTATATCAAATTTTACGAGCATAAGCTTTCTAGATTATTTCGATGCCAAAACACCAAGTTTCTATGACAAATGGACAAAACAGTTAAAAGCACCTCTATAGAGACAGTTGAGCAAATTCGGTTCATCAAAGTTGCTCCGGGTACACTTTTTACTGTTCTTCTTTGTCAAATTTTACAAGTATAAAACTTCATAGATTATTTCGATTCCAAAACACATAACTTTCTATGACAAATGGACAAAACCGTTAAAAGCTCCTCCATGGAGAGATTTGAGCAACTTCGGACCATTAAAGTTGCTCGGTGTACACTTTTTATTACTATTGTATGTCAAATTTTACGAGTACAAGCTTCCTAGATTATTTCGATGCTAAAACACCAAGTTTCTATGACAAATGGACAAAACAGCAAAAAGCTCCTCCATAGAGAGAGTTGAGCAACTTCGGACCATCAAAGTTGCTCGGTGTACACTTTTTATTACTATTGTATGTCAAATTTTATGAGTATAAGCTTCCTAGATAATTTCGATGCCAAAATACCAAGTTTCTATGACAAATGGACAAAACAGCTAAAAGCTCCTCCATAGAGAGAGTTGAGCAACTTCGAATCATCAAAGTTGCTCGGTGTACACTTTTTACTT
Source organism: Euonymus europaeus (assembly GCA_963580455.1). Taxonomy (NCBI): domain Eukaryota; kingdom Viridiplantae; phylum Streptophyta; class Magnoliopsida; order Celastrales; family Celastraceae; genus Euonymus; species Euonymus europaeus. Next base: position 12,042,959 of record OY756969.1, read on the forward strand.
TTCTTCTATGTGAAATTTTACTAGTATGAAACTTGCTATATTATTTCGATGCCAAAAAACAAACTTTCTATGTCAAATGCACAAAACCATTGAAAGCTCCTCCATAGAGAGAGTTGAGGAACTTCAAACCATCAAAGTTGCTAGGGGTGTACTTTTTATTATTTTTCTATGTCAAATTTTACGAGTATAAGCTTGCTAGATTATTTCGATGCCAAAACACCAACTTTCTATGACAAATGGATAAAACCGTTAAAAGCTCCTCCATAGAGAGAGTTGAGCAACTTCGGACAATGAAAGTTGCTCTTGTACACTTTTTATTGTTCTTCTATGTGAAATTTTATGAGTACAAACTTCCTAGATTATTTCGATGACAAAACACCAACTTTCTATGATAAGTTTACAATAAAGCTCCTTCATAAAGAGAGTTGAGCAAACTCGGACCATCAAAGTTTCCCGGGGTACACTTTTTATTGTTCTTCGATGTCAAATTCTACGAGTATAAGCTTGCTAGATTATTTCGATGCCAAAAGACCAAGTTTCTATGATAAATGGACAAAACAGTTTAATGCTCCTCCATAGAGAGATTTTGCAACTTCGGACCATGGAAGTTGCTAGGGGTACACATTTTATTGTTCTTCTATGTCAAATTTTACGAGTATAAAGCTTCCTAGATTATTTCAATTCCAAAACACCAACTTTCTATGACAAATGGACAAAACCGTTAAAAGCTCCTCCATAGAGAGAGTTGAGCAACTTCGGACCATCAAAGTTGCTCGGTGTACAGTTTTTATTCTTCTTCTATGTCAAATTCTACGTGTTTAGGCTTGCTACATTATTTCGATGCCAAAACACCAATTTCTATAAAAAATGGACGAAAAAGTTAAAAGCACCTCTATAGAGACAGTTGAGCAAATTCAGACCATCGAAGTTGCTCCGGTTACACTTTTTACTGTTTTTCTGTGTCAAATTTTGCGAGTATAAAACTTGCTAGATTATTTCGATTTCAAAACACATAAATTTCTATGAAAAATGGAGAAAACCATTAAAAGCTCCTCTATAGAGAGAGTTGAACAACTTCGGACCATTAAAGTTGCTTGGTGTACACTTTTTGTTACTATTGTATGCAAATTTTACGAATATAAGCTTCCTAGATTATTTCGATGCCAAAACACTAAGTTTCTATGACAAATGGACAAAACAGCAAAAAGCTCCTCCATAGAGAGAGTTGAGCAACTTCGTACCATCAAAGTTGCTCGGTGTACACTTTTTATTACTACTGTATGTCAAATTTTACGAGTATAAGCTTCCTAGATTATTTCGATGCCAAAACACCAAGTTTCTATGACAAATGGACAAAACAGCTAAAACCTCCTCCATAGAGAGAGTTGAGCAACTTCGAACCATCAAAGTTGCTCGGTGTACACTTTTATTGTTCTTCTATGTGAAATTTTACGAGTATAAAACTTGCTAGATTATTTCGATGCCAAAACACAAACTTTCTATGTCAAATGGACAAAACCATTAAAAGCTCCTCCATAGAAAGAGTTGAGCCACTTCGAACCATCAAAATTGCTAGGGGTACACTTTTTATTATTCTTCTATGTTAAATTTTACGAGTATGAGCTTCCTAGATTATTTCGATGCCAAAACACCAACTTTCTATGACAAATGGATAAAACCGTTAAAAGCTCCTCCATAAAGAGAGTTGACCAAACTCGCACCATCAAAGTTGCTCGGGGTACACTTTTCATTGTTCTTCTATGTCAAATTCTACGAGTATAAGCTTGCTAGATTATATCTATGCCAAAACACCAAGTTTCTATGATAAATGGACAAAACAGTTTAATGCTCCTCCATAGAGAGAGTTGTGCAACTTCGGACCACGAAAGTTGCTCGGGGTAAATTTTTTACTGTTCTTCTATGTGAAATTTTACGAGTATAAAGCTTCCTAGAATATTTCGATGTCAAAAGAGCAAGTTTCTATGACAAATGGACAAAACCGCTAAAAGCTCCTACATAAAGAGAGTTGAGCAACTTCGGACCATCAAAGTTGCTCGGTGTACACTTTTTATTATTCTTCTATGTGAAATTTTACGAGTATAAGCTTGCTAGATTATTTTGATGCCAAAACACCAACTTTCTAGGACAAATGGACGAAACCGTTAAAATATCCTCTATAGAGAGAGTTGAGCAACTTCGGACCATTAAAGTTGTTCGGGGTACACTTTTTATTATTCTTCTATGTCAAATTCTACGTGTATAAGCTTACTAGATTATTTAGCTGCCAAAACACCAACTTTCTATGACAAATGGACAAAACCGTTAAATGCTCCTCCACAGAGAGAGTTGAGCAACTTCGGACCATCAAAGTTGCTCGGTGTACACTTTTTATTGTTCTTCTATGTGAAATTTTAAGAGTATAAGCTTGCTAGATTATTTCGATGCCAAAACACCAACTTTCTATGACAAATGGACAAAATCGTTAAAATCTCCTCCATAGAGAGAGTTGAGCAACTTCGGACCATCAAAGTTGCTCGGTGTACACTTTTTATTCTTCTTCTATATCAAATTTTACGAGCATAAGCTTCCTAGATTATTTCGATTCCAAAACACCAAGTTTCTATGACAAATGGACAAAACCGTTAAATGCTCCTCCACAGAGAGAGTTGAACAAATTCGGACATCAAAGTTGCTCGGTGTACACTATTTATTACTATTGTATGTCAAATTTTACGAGTATAGCTTCCTAGATTATTTTGATGCCAAAACACCAAGTTTCTATGACAAATGGACAAAACAGCTAAAAGCTCCTCTCCATAGAGAGAGTTGAGCATATTCGGACCATCAAAGTTGCTCGGTGTACACTTTTTATTGTCTTCTATGTGAAATTTTATGAGTATAAGCTTCCTAGATTTTTTCGATGTCAAAACACAAATTTCTATAAAAAATGGACAAAACGGTTAAAAGCTCCTCCACAGAGAGAGTTGAGCAATTTCAGACCATCAAAGTTGCTCGGGGTACATTTTTTATTCTTCTTCTATGTCAAATTCTACGAGTATAAGCTTGCTAGATTATTTCGAAAAAATAACACCAACTTTCTATGACAAATGGATAAAACCAATAAAAGCACCTCTATAGAGAGAGTTGAGCAACTTCGAACCCTCAAAGTTGCTCGGTGTACACTTATTATTGTTCTTCTATGTGAAGTTTTACGAGTATAAGCTTCCTAGATTATTTTGATGTCAAAAAAGCAAGTTTCTACGACAAATGGACAAAACAGTTAAAAGCTCTTCCATAGAGAGAGTTGAGCAACTTCGGACCATTAAAGTTGCACGTGGTACACTTTTTATTGTTCGTCTGTGTCAAATTCGACAAGGATAAGCCTTTATTTCGATGAGAAAACACCAACTTTCTATGACAAACGGACAAAATCGTTAAAAGCTCCTCCATAGAGAGAGTTGAGCAAATTCGGACCATCAAAGTTGCTCGGTGTACACTATTTATTACTATTGTATGTCAAATTTTACGAGTATAGCTTCCTAGATTATTTTGATGCCAAAACACCAAGTTTCTATGACAAATGGACAAAACAGCTAAAAGCTCCTCTCCATAGAGAGAGTTGAGCATATTCGGACCATCAAAGTTGCTCGGTGTACACTTTTTATTGTTCTTCTATGTGAAATTTTATGAGTATAAGCTTCCTAGATTTTTTCGATGTCAAAACACAAATTTCTATAAAAAATGGACAAAACGGTTAAAAGCTCCTCCACAGAGAGAGTTGAGCAATTTCAGACCATCAAAGTTGCTCGGGGTACATTTTTTATTCTTCTTCTATGTCAAATTCTACGAGTATAAGCTTGCTAGATTATTTCGAAAAAATAACACCAACTTTCTATGACAAATGGATAAAACCAATAAAAGCACCTCTATAGAGAGAGTTGAGCAACTTCGAACCCTCAAAGTTGCTCGGTGTACACTTATTATTGTTCTTCTATGTGAAGTTTTACGAGTATAAGCTTCCTAGATTATTTTGATGTCAAAAAAGCAAGTTTCTACGACAAATGGACAAAACAGTTAAAAGCTCTTCCATAGAGAGAGTTGAGCAACTTCGGACCATTAAAGTTGCACGTGGTACACTTTTTATTGTTCGTCTGTGTCAAATTCGACAAGGATAAGCCTTTATTTCGATGAGAAAACACCAACTTTCTATGACAAATGGACAAAATCGTTAAAAGCTCCTCCATAGAGAGAGTTGAGCAACTTCGGACCATCAAAGTTGCTCGGTGTACACTTTTTATTACTATTGTATGTCAAATTTTACGAGTATAAGCTTCCTAGATTATTTCGATGCCAAAACACCAAGTTTCTATGACAAATGGACAAAACAGCTAAAAGCTCCTCCATAGAGAGAGTTGAGCATATTCGGACTATCAAAGTTGCTCGGTGTACACTTTTTATTGTATTTCTATGTGAAATTTTATGAGTATAAGCTTCCTAGATTATTTCGATGTCAAAACACCAATTTCTATGACAAATGAACAAAACGGTTAAAAGCTCCTCCACAGAGAGAGTTGAGCAACTTCGGACCATCAAAGTTGCTCGGGGTACACTTTTTATTGTTCTTCTATGTCAAATTCAATGAGTATAAGCTTGCTAGATTATTTCAAAAAAATAACGCCAACTTTCTATGACAAATGGACAAAACCGTTAAAAGCATCTCTATAGAGAGAGTTGAGCAACTTCGGACCATCAAAGTTGGTCGGTGTACACTTTTTATTGTTCTTCTATGTGAAATTTTACGAGTATAAGCTTCCTAGAATATTTCAGTGTCAAAACAGCAAGTTTAAATGACAAATGGACACCACAGTTAAAAGCTCCTCTATAGAGAGAGTTGAGCAAATTCGGACCATCAAAGTTGCTCGGGGTACACCTTTTATTGTTCTTCTATGTCAAATTCTACGAGTATAAGCTTGCTAGATTATTTCGAAAAAATAACACCAACTTTCTATGACAAATGGACAAAACCGTTAAAAGCTCCTCCATAGAGATAGTTGAGCAACTCTAGACCATCAGAGTTGCTCGGTGTACACTTTTTATTGTTTTTCTATGTGAAATTTTACGAGTATAAAACTTGCTAGATTATTTTGATGCTAAAAAACAAACTTTCTATGACAAATAGACAAAACCATTAAAAGCTCCTCCATAGAGAGAGTTGAGCAACTTCGAACCATCAAAGTTGCTAGGGATACACTTTTTACTGTTCTTTTGTGTCAAATTTAACGAGTATAAGCTTGCTAGATTATTTCGATGCCAAAACACCAACTTTCTATGACAAATTGATAAAACCATTAAAAGCTCCTCCATAGAGAGAGTTGAGCAACTTCGGACAATGAAAGTTGCTCGTGTACACTTTTTATTGTTCTTCTATGTCAAATTTTACGAGTATAAGCTTCCTAGATTATTTCGATGCCAAAACACCAATTTCTATGACAAATGGGCAAAACAGCTAAAAGCTCCTCCATAGAGAGAGTTAAGCATATTCGGACCATCAAAGTTGCTCGGTATACACTTTTTATTGTTCTTCTACGTGAAATTTTATGAGTATAAGCTTCCTAGATTATTTCGATGTCAAAACACCAATTTCTATGACAAATGGACAAAACGGTTAAAAGCTCATCCACAGAGAGAGTTGAGCAACTTCGCACTATCAAAGTTGCTCGGGGTACACTTTTTATTGTTCTTCTATGTCAAATTCTACGAGTATAAGCTTGCTAGATTATTTCAAAAAAATAACACCAACTTTATATGACACATGGACAAAACCGTTAAAAACACCTCTATAGAGAGAGTTGAGCAACTTCAGACCATCAATGTTGCTCGGTGTACACTTTTTATTGTTCTTCTATGTGAAATTTTACGAGTATAAGCTTCCTAAAATATTTCGATGTCAAAACAGCAAGTTTCTATGACAAATGGACATAAAAGTTAAAAGCTCCTCTATAGAGAGAGTTGAGCAAATTCGGATCATCAAAGTTGCTCGGGGTACACTTTTTATCGTTCTTCTATGTCAAATTCTACGACTATAAGATTGCTAGATTATTTCAAAAAAATAACATCAACTTTCTATGTCAAATGGACAAAACCATTAAAAGCTCCTCCATAGAGAGAGTTGAGAAACTTCGAACCATCAAAGTTGCTAGGGGTACACTTTTTATTATTCTTCTATGTCAAATTTTACGAGTATAAGCTTGCCAGATTATTTCGATGCCAAAACACCAACTTTCTATGACAAATGGATAAAACCGTTAGAGCTCCTCCATAGAGAGAGTTGAGCAACTTCGGACAATAAAAGTTCCTCGTGTAAACTTTTTATTGTTCTTCTATTTCAAATTCTACGAGTATAAGCTTGCTAGATTATTTCGATGCCAAAACACCAAGTTTCTATGATAAATGGACAAAACAGTTTAATCTCCTCCATAGAGAGAGTTGTGCAACTTCGGACAATGAAAGTTGCTCGTGTAAACTTTTTATTGTTCTTCCATTTTAAATTCTATGAGTATAAGTTTGCTAGATTATTTCGATGCCAAAACATCATGTTTCTAGGATAAATGGACAAAACAGTTTAATACTCCTCCATAGAGAGAGTTGTGCAACTTCGGACCATGAAAGTTGCTCGGGGTACACTTTTTATTGTTCTTCTATGTGAAATTTTACGAGTATAAAGCTTCCTAGATTATTTCGATGTCAAAAGAGCAAGTTTCTATGACAAATGGACAAAACTGCTAAAAGCTCCTCCATAGAGAGAGTTGAGCATATTCGGACCATCAAAGTTTTTCGGTGTACACTTTTTATTCTTCTTCTATATCAAATTTTACGAGCATAAGCTTCCTAGATTATTTCGATGCCAAAACACCAAGTTTCTATGACAAATGAAAAAAACAGTTAAAAGCTCCTTTATAGAGACAGTTGAGCAAATTCGGACCATCAAAGTTGCTTAGGGTACACTTTTTACTGTTCTTTTGTGTCAAATTTTAGGATTATAAAACTTGCTGGATTATTTCGATTTCAAAACACAAACTTTCTATGACAAATGGACAAAACCATTAAAAGCTCCTCCATAGAGAGAGTTGAGCAACTTCGGACCATTAAAGTTGCTCGGTGTACACTTTTTATTACTATTGTATGTCAAATTTTACGAGTATAAGCTTCCTAGATTATTTCGATGCCAAAACACCAATTTCTATGACAAATGGACAAAACAGCTAAAAGCTCCTCCATAGAGAGAGTTGAGCATATTCGGACCATCAAAGTTGCTCGGTGTACACTTTTTATTGTTCTTCTACGTGAAATTTTATGAGTATAAGCTTCCTAGATTATTTCGATGTCAAAACACCAATTTCTATGACAAATGGACAAAACGGTTAAAAGCTCATCCACAGAGAGAGTTGAGCAACTTCGCACTATCAAAGTTGCTCGGGGTACACTTTTTATTGTTCTTCTATGTCAAATTCTACGAGTATAAGCTTGCTAGATTATTTCAAAAAAAGAACACCAACTTTATATGACACATGGACAAAACCGTTAAAAACACCTCTATAGAGAGAGTTGAGCAACTTCAGACCATCAAAGTTGCTCGGTGTACAATTTTTATTGTTCTTCTATGTGAAATTTTACGAGTATAAGCTTTCTAGAATATTTCGATGTCAAAACAGCAAGTTTCTATGACAAATGGACATAACAGTTAAAAGCTCCTCTATAGAGAGAGTTGAGCAAATTCGGACCATCAAAGTTGCTCGGGGTACACTTCTTATCGTTCTTCTATGTCAAATTCTACGACTATAAGATTGCTAGATTATTTAAAAAAAATAACATCAACTTTCTATTTCAAATGGACAAAACCATTAAAAGCTCCTCCATAGAGAGAGTTGAGAAACTTCGAACCATCAAAGTTGCTAGGGGTACACTTTTTATTATTCTTCTCTGTCAAATTTTACGAGTATAAGCTTGCTAGATTATTTCGATGCCAAAACACCAACTTTCTATGACAAATGGATAAAACCGTTAGAGCTCCTCCATAGAGAGAGTTGAGCAACTTCGGACAATAAAATTTGCTCGTGTAAACTTTTTATTGTTCTTCTATTTCAAATTCTACGAATATAAGCTTGCTAGATTATTTCGATGCCAAAACACCAAGTTTCTATGATAAATGGACAAAACAGTTTAATCTCCTCCATAGAGAGAGTTGTGCAACTTCGGACAATGAAAGTTGCTCGTGTAAACTTTTTATTGTTCTTCTATTTTAAATTCTATGAGTATAAGTTTGCTTGATTATTTCGATGCCAAAACATCATGTTTCTATGATAAATGGACAAAACAGTTTAATGCTCCTCCATAGAGAGAGTTGAGCAACTTCGGACCATCAAAGTTGCTCGGGGTACACTTTTTATTGTTCTTCTATGTGAAATTTTACGAGTATAAGCTTGCTAGATTATTTCGATGCCAAAACACCAACTTTCTATGACAAATGGACAAAACAATTAAAAGCTCCTCCATAGAGAGAGTTGAGCAACTACGGACCATCAAAGTTGCTCGGTGTACACTTTTTATTGTTCTTCTATGTCAAATTCTACATGTATGGGCTTGCTAGATTATATCGATGACAAAACAGCAACTTTCTATGACAAACAGATAAAACCGTTAAAAGCTCCTATATAGAGAGAGTTGAGCAACTTGAGACCATCAAAGTTGCTCGGTGTACACTTTTTATTGTTCTTCTACGTGAAATTTTATGCGTATAAGCTTCCTAGATTATTTCGATGTCAAAACACCAATTTCTATGACAAATGGACAAAACGGTTAAAAGCTCGTCCACAGAGAGAGTTGAGCAACTTCGCACTATCAAAGTTGCTCGGGGTACACTTTTTATTGTTCTTCTATGTCAAATTCTACGAGTATAAGCTTGCTAGATTATTTCAAAAAAATAACACCAACTTTCTATGACACATGGACAAAACTGTTAAAAGCACCTCTATAGAGAGAGTTGAGCAACTTCGGACCATCAAAGTTGCTCGGGGTACACTTCTTATTGTTCTTCTATGTCAAATTCTACGACTATAAGCTTGCTAGATTATTTCAAAAAAGTAACATCAAATTTCTATGATAAATGGGCAAAACCGTTAAAAGTTCCTCCATAGAGAGAGTTGAGCAAATTCGGACCATCAAAGTTGCTCGGTGTACAGTTTTTATTGTTCTTCTATGTGAAATTTTACGAGTATAAAACTTGGTAGATTATTTCGATGCCAAAACACAAACTTTCTATGTCAAATGGACAAAACCATTAAAAGCTCCTCCATAGAGAGAGTTGAGCAACTTCGAACCATCGAAGTTGCTAGGGGTACACTTTTTATTATTCTTCTATGTCAAATTTTACGAGTATAAACTTGCTAGATTATTTCGATGCCAAAACACCAACTTTCTATGACAAATGGACAAAACAATTAAAAGCTCTTCCATAGAGAGAGTTGAGCAACTTCGGACCATTAAATTTGCTCAGGGTACACTTTTTATTATTCTTCTATGTCAAATTCTACGTGTATAAGCTTACTAGATTATTTAGATGCCAAAACACCAACTCTCTATGACAAATGGACAAAACTGTTAAAACCTCATCCACAGAGAGAGTTGAGCAACTTCGGACCATCAAAGTTGCTCGGTGTACACTTTTTATTGTTCTTCTATGTGAAATTTTACGAGTATAAAAATTGCTAGATTATTTCGAACCCGAAACACAAACTTTCTATGACAAATTGACAAAACCGTTAAAAGCTCCTCCAAAGAGAGAGTTGAGCAACTTCGGACCATCAAAGTTGCTAGGTGTACACTTTTTATTGTTCTTCTATGTGAAATTTTACGAGTATAAACTTGCTAGATTTTTTCGATCCCAAAACACCGACTTTCTATGACAAATGGACAAAACCGTTAAAAGCTCCTATATAGAGAAAGTTGAGCAACTTCAGACCATCAAAGTTGCTCGTGTACACTTTTTATTGTTCTTCTATTTCAAATTCTATGAGTATAAGCTTGCTAGATTATTTCGATGCCAAAACACCAAGTTTCTATGATGAATGGACAAAACAGTTTAATGCTCCTCCATAGAGAGAGTTGAGCAACTTCGGACCATGAAAGTTGCCCGGGGTACACTTTTTATTGTTCTTCTATGTGAAATTTTACGAGTATAAAGCTTCCTAGATTATTTCGATGTCAAAAGAGAAATTTCTATGACAAATGGACAAAACCGTTAAAAGCTCCTCCATAGAGAGAGTTGAGCAACTTCGGACCATCAAAGTTGCTAGGGGTACACTTTTTATTGTACTTCTATGTCAAATTTTACGAGTATAAGCTTGCTAGATTATTTCAATCCCAAAACACCGACTTTCTATGACAAATGGACAAAACCGTTAAAAGCTCCTCCATAGAGAGAGTTGAGCAACTACGGACCATCAAAGTTGCTCGGGATACACTTTTTATTGTTCTTCTATGTCAAATTCTACGTGTATAGGCTTGCTAGATTATATCGATGACAAAACAGCAACTTTCTACGACAAACAGATAAAACCGTTAAAAGCTCCTATATAGAGAGAGTTGAGCAACTTCGGACCATCAAAGTTGCTCGGTCTACACTTTTTATTGTTCTTCTACAAGAAATTTTATGAGTATAAGCTTCTTAGATTATTTTGATGTCAAAACCGCAAGTTTCTATGACAACTGGACGAAACAGTTAAAAGCCCTTTCATAGAGAGAGTTGAGCAACTTCAGACCATTAAAGTTGCTCGGTGTACACTTTTTATTGTTCTTCTGTGTCAAATTCGACAAGTATAATGCTGCTAGATTATTTCGATGCCAAAACACCAACTTTTTATGACAAATGGACAAAATCGTTAAAAGCTCCTCCATAGAGAGAGTTGAGCAACTTTGGACCATCAAAGTTGCTCCTAGTATACTTTTTACTGTTCTTCTATGTCAAATTTTACAAGTATAAAACTTGCTAGATTATTTCTATTCCAAAACACAAACTTTCTATGACAAATGGAAAAAACCGTTAAAAACTCTTCTATAGAGAGAGTTGAGCAACTTCGGACCATCAAAGTTGCTCGTTGTACACTTTTTATTACTATTGTATGTCAACTTTTACGAGTATAAGCTTCTTAGATTATTTCGATGTCGAAATACCAAGTTTCTATGACAAATGGACAAAACAGCTAAAAGCTCCTCCATGGAGAGAGTTGAGCAACTACGGACCATCAAAGTTGCTCGGGATACACTTTTTATTGTTCTTCTATGTCAAATTCTACGTGTATAGGCTTGCTAGATTATATCGATGACAAAACACCAACTTTCTATGACAAACAGATAAAACCGTTAAAAGCTCCTATATAGAGAGAGTTGAGCAACTTCGGACCATCAAAATTGCTCGGTGTACACTTTTTATTGTTCTTCTACGTGAAATTTTATGACTATAAGCTTCCTAGATTATTTCGATGTCAAAACAACAATTTCTATGACAAATGGACAGAGAGTTGAGCAACTTCGGACTATTAAAGTTGCTCGGGGTACACTTTTTAATGTTCTTCTATGTCAAATTCTACGAGTATAAGCTTGCTAGATTATTTTGAAAAAATGACACCAACTTTCTATGACAAATGGACAAAACCGTTAAAAGCTCCTCCATAGAGAGAGTTCATCAACTTCGGACCATCAAAGTTGCTCGGTGTACACTTTTTATTCTTCTTCTATGTGAAATTTTACGAGTATAAAACTTGCTAGATTGTTTCGATGCCAAAACACAAACTTCCAATGTCAAATGGACAAAACCATTAAAAGCTCTTCCAAAGATAGAGTTGAGCATCTTCGAACCATCGAAGTTGCTAGGAGTACACTTTTTATTATTCTTCTATGTCAAATTTTATGAGTATAAGCCTGCTAGATTATTTCGATGCCAAAACACCAACTTTCTATGACAAATGGATAAACCCATTAAAAGCACCTCCATAGAGAGAGTTGAGCAACTTCGGATAATGAAAGTTGCTCGTGTACACTTTTTTATTGTTCTTCTATGTGAAATTTTAGGAGTATAAGCTTCCTAGATTATTTCGATGACAAAACACCAACTTTCTATGATAAATGTACAAAACAGTTAAAAGCTCCTCCATAAAGAGAATTGAGCAAACTCGGACCATCAAAGTTGCTCGGGGTACACTTTTTATTGTTCTTCTATGTCAAATTCTACGAGTATAAGCTTGCTAGATTATTTCGATGCCAAAACACCAAGTTTCTATGATAAATGGACAAAACAGTTAAATGCTCCTCCATAGAGAGAGTTGTGCAACTTCGGACCATGAAAGTTGCTCGGGGTACACCTTTTATTGTTCTTCTACGTGAAATTTTACGAGTATAAAGCTTGCTAGATTATTTCGATGTCAAAAAGAGCTGGTTTCTATGACAAATGGACAAAACCGTTAAAAGCTCCTCCATAGAGAGAGTTGAACAACTTCGGCCTATCAAAGTTGCTCGGTGTACAGTTTTTATTGTTCTTCTATGTGAAATTTTACGAGCATAAGCTTGCTAGATTATTTCGATGCCAAAACCTCAACTTTCTATGACAAATGGACAAAACCGTTAAAAGCTCCTCAATAGAGAGAGTTGAGCAACTTCGGACCATTAAAGTTGCTCGGGGTACCCTTTTTATTGTTCTTCTATATCAAATTCTACGTGTATAAGCTTACTAGATTATTTAGATGCCAAAACACCAACTTTCTATGACAAATGGATAAAACCGTTAAAAGCTCCTATATAGAGAGAGTTGAGCAACTTCGGACTATCAAAGTTGCTCGGTGTACACTTTTTATTGTTCTTCTATTTGAAATTTTACGAGTATAAGTTTCTTAGATTATTTTGATGTCAAAACAGCAAGTTTCTATGACAAATGGACAAAACAGTTAAAAGCTCTTTCATAGAGAGAGTTGAGCGACTTCGGACTATTAAAGTTGCTCGGGGTACACTTTTTATTGTTCTTCTGTGTGAAATTCGACAAGTATAAGCCTGCTAGATTATTTCGATGCCAAAACACCAACTTTCTATGACAAATGGACAAAATCGTTAAAAGCTCCTCCATAGAGAGAGTTGAGCAACTCGGACCATCAAAGTTGTTTGGGGTACACTTTTTATTCTTCTTCTATATCAAATTTTACGAGCATAAGCTTCCTAGATTGTTTCGATCCGAAAACACCAAGTTTCTATGATAAATGGACAAAACAGTTAAATGCTCCTCCATAGAGAGAGTTGTGCAACTTTTAGACCATGAAAGTTGCTCGGGGTACACCTTTTATTGTTCTTCTATGTGAAATTTTACGAGTATAAAACTTGCTAGATTGTTTCGATGCCAAAACACAAACTTCCTATGACAAATGGACAAAACCATTAAAAGCTCCTCCATAGAGAGAGTTGAGCATCTTCGGACCATCAAAGTTGCTAGGGGTACACTTTTTATTATTCTTCTATGTCAAATTTTATGAGTATAAGCTTGCTAGATTATTTCGATGCCAAAACACCAACTTTCTATGACAAATGGATAAAACCATTAAAAGCTCCTCCATAGAGAGAGTTGAGCAACTTCGGATAATGAAAGTTGCTCGTGTACACTTTTTATTGTTCTTCTATGTGAAATTTTATGAGTATAAGCTTCCTAGATTATTTCGATGAAAAAACACCAACTTTCTATCATAAATGTACAAAACAGTTAAAAGCTCCTCCATAAAGAGAGTTGAGCAAACTCGGACCATCAAAGTTGTTCGGGGTACACTTTTTATTGTTCTTCTATGTCAAATTCTACGAGTATAAGCTTGCTAGATTATTTCGATGCCAAAACACCAAGTTTCTATGATAAATGGACAAAACAGTTAAATGCTCCTCCATAGAGAGAGTTGTGCAACTTGGGACCATGAAAGTTGCTCGGGGTACACCTTTTATTGTTCTTCTACGTGAAATTTTACGAGTATAAAGCTTCCTAGATTATTTCGATGTCAAAAAGAGCAGGTTTCTATGACAAATGGACAAAACCGTTAAAAGCTCCTCCATAGAGAGAGTTGAACAACTTCGGCCTATCAAAGTTGCTCGGTGTACAGTTTTTATTGTTCTTCTATGTGAAATTTTACGAGCATAAGCTTGCTAGATTATTTCGATGCCAAAACATCAACTTTCTATGACAAATGGACAAAACCGTTAAAAGATCCTCCATAGAGAGAGTTGAGCAACTTCGGACCATTAAAGTTGCTCGGGGTACACCTTTTATTGTTCTTCTACGTGAAATTTTACGAGTATAAAGCTTCCTAGATTATTTCGATGTCAAAAAGAGCAGGTTTCTATGACAAATGGACAAAACCGTTAAAAGCTCCTCCATAGAGAGAGTTGAACAACTTCGGCCTATCAAAGTTGCTCGGTGTACAGTTTCTATTGTTCTTCTATGTGAAATTTTACGAGCATAAGCTTGCTAGATTATTTCGATGCCAAAACACCAACTTTCAATGACAAATGGACAAAACCGTTAAAAGCTCCTATATAGAGAGAGTTGAGCAACTTCGGACCATCAAAGTTGCTCGGTGTACACTTTTTATTGTTCTTCTATTTGAAATTTTACGAGTATAAGCTTCCTAGATTATTTCGATGACAAAACACCAACTTTCTATGATAAATGGACAAAATCGTTAAAAGCTCCTCCATAAAGAGAGTTGAGCAAACTCGGACCATCAAAGTTGCTCGGGGTACACTTTTTATTGTTCTTCTATGTCAAATTTTACGAGCATAAGCTTCCTAGATTGTTTCGATCCGAAAACACCAAGTTTCTATGGCAAATGGACAAAACAGTTAAAAGCTCCTCCATAGAGTGAGTTCAGCAACTTCGGACCATCAAATTTGCTCGGTGTACACTTTTTATTGTTCTTCTATGTCAAATTTTACGAGTATAAGCTTCTTAGATTATTTTGATGTCAAAACAGCAAGTTTCTATGACAAATTGACAAAACAGTTAAAAGCTCTTTCATAGAGAGAGTTGAGCAACTTCGGACCATTAAAGTTGCTCGGGGTACACTTTTTATTGTTCTTCTGTGTCAAATTCGACAAGTATATGCCTGCTAGATTATTTCGATGCCAAAACGCTGATAAATCATTCTATACCCTGTGAGAATATGGAGTTGAGGCTTTTACTTGGATAATTTGTTTGAGGTTATATGCATTATGGATTGTGGTATGAAGGTTTTGGCTTAGCACACACACAAGTGTTGGAAGTTGTGACTATACTAATCTGGATAGGAATTGTGATCTCTTACCTTTTGTTCTAGTATTATTACTTTCAATCATTTCTCATAACATTTTTACGCTTGAATTACTAGGGACTAGTAATAAGCTGGTTGGGGGTTGTGATAAGTGCCAGAATGTACGTTCTTAAAGTGATAAAATACTACCAAAGCAATGCCAAGAAATTGTGCTTAAAAGCTGAATTTTCAAGATTATTGTACTTAAGATCTTTTTGGATGTTTTGCAGGTTAAGAGCTAGTAAGAGCTATCGGAATGAGATTTGATCTTCAGCAAATGTTAAGAGGACACTTCAAGCTTTGCAGGAAGTGCTGGTTCAAAAAATCAGAGTTCATTTGGGCCTCTAAAGGTTGCCTCGAAGTCAAGTTTGGAAGTTATATCCGAAGCAGAATTTCTGTTTGCAGACCATACTTTTAGAAGCCCATAACTTGAGCGTCTGATGTCCAATTGAGTTATTCAAAAGCCCATAATTATCTACACATTTGTATCTACAATATTGATGAAGGGTTTGAGTTCATAATATGCTTCGTTTAGGCCCAGAATGCAGTTACAAGATTAGTGTGTAATTGGAAGTTGATGTCATTGATGATACCATTTCCATTCAAAGAGTGGACAATCCACCACACGAATTTGACGGACATTCCACCACCAAAAGATGGCACTAGCTCCTCCACTATATGCTCATTTTATCTATAAATAGAGAGGAGTAGGAGCTAGGAGGGAGAGCTTGGAGACAAGAAGGAAAGAAGGAGAAGGATTGGAAGCATAAAGAGGAGAAGCAAAAGAAGAAAACAAGGCTTGTGTTTGTAATTATGTTTTTATGTTTCATGTCTTATTTGGTTATGTATAACTAAACTCTTATTAGTTAGGGCTTGTCTTGAAGCCCTAAGCATGCTTTCAATTTTATAAGTTGTGTGGATTTCAATTTCTACAAGCTTGATGATTTTGATTTTTCCATGTTATGTGAGTTCTAGTATTGTGTTTCTTTGATTAGCTAACTTTGAAGCATGTATTAGAATTAATTGTTGTAGAACATAGTCAATTGCCTTGTTGAATATGTTCTTTCTTGCAACATATAATTCAGTTGAAAATGAATTATGAAAAATCAATTCTTGAATACCTAAGTACAAATACCATGTATTAGGATTCTTGTGACATTCATATTCTCTTTACTCTTATTGGATTCTTGATTGTTGATTGATGCAAATGACATGCTAGATTTCAATTAAGAATACACGTAATGAGGTAGACGCCATACACTTTACATGCAATTAAGAGAGAATCATACAACTTGAGTTTGACCATGACCTTGTTGTGAATGTTGTCATCATATGCTTGTTTAAATTGTTACTCTATTATTTCTTATAAATTGTTTGAATGTTTTGTGGTGGATAGTGAGTCTTAGCTATTGTTTTCATTAATTCTCATTCTTGTTCTTAACGTCAATTTCTTTGTCTTAATTTTTATCTATTGCAAGACTTAACCCCCCTTGTATCAATTATATTCAGGTGTAAGATTGTATATCTATTAGCGTCACTCCTTGTGGGATCGACTCTTACTTGTTCACTATATATATTAATTGTACATTTGTAGGTTATTTTAAATTGTTACTAACGACATAACAATTTTTGGCGCCGTTGCCGGGGATGTGATTATCTAATATAATGTCATCTAACTCTTGTATATAATTTATTTATTTATTTTTGTTGTTAGCACCTCCTACATGGAAGGTTTTACATTACATGTCATAATTTAACGTGGTTGGCTTAAATGCCCCATTTTATTTTCTATTAATGGCTGGTTCAACCGCCTACTATTCTTAATATATGTATATATTTATTAATATTAATGGCTGGTTCTACCGCCTATTAATATGCCTTAATATTTACTAACATCGTTTTTTTTATGGTTGGCCTTTTCTGCCCCATTTTATTTCTTCTGTATACTAACTTTCTATATATTGTCAACTAACTCCTTTAATCCTCTGGTTGTGATTGGCACTGCCATCCACCAAATTTCTCTATATTAATTTATGTTCATGGTTGGCCTCGCCACCTAAGTAGTTCATTTATATTGTTATTTTTCCTATTTTGCAGATACATGAATGTCCAGCTCAAATCTTGAGAACTTATCGAGTGACGACATTTTGTTAAACACAAAATTAGCGGATATCCGTTTATTTTGTCAAAGAGACCATCGCACTCCAGAGAGATCACCTTTGTCATCACCAACTCCAAGTCCCACAGCCCCAGTTCAAATGGAAGAAGAACCAGATAACATGAACAAGCCACTTAAGGATTTCTCTATGCCTCAAGCAGCAGATCAAGCTTCATGCATTGTCTACCCTCAGACTACTGTAGACAACTTTGAACTAAAGTCAGGAATGATTCATTTGTTGCCTACGTTGTTAGGCCATGCTGGAGAAGATCCTCACATGCATCTTAAAGAATTCTCTGATGTCTGTTCCACAATTAAAATAAGAGGTTTAACTGATGAGCAGGTTCATCTGCGATTGTTTCCATTTAGTCTGAAGGAACAAGCAAAGACATGGCTTCACTCTTTACCAAGAGCTTCAATTAGAACATGGACAGATTTGGCAAACAAGTTCTTGACGAAATTCTTTCCAGCTCAAAAGACAAATAAAATAAGGAAAGAGATAGTGAGCATCCAACAAAATGATGGAGAAGCATTCCATGAATATTGGGAGAGATACAAGAGGCTCTTAAGCTCTTGTCCTCATCATAATATTCAAGAATGGCTACTAATGCAATATTTTTATGAAGGGATGCTGGATTCAGATCGCAAAATGGTGGACGCCACATCTGGTGGTGGATTGATGAATAACAATGCCGGACAAGCCAGGGTGATGTTTGAAACTCTGTCAACTAATTCTCAACAATGGAGCTACAACAGAGTGAGAGAACCTCAGAAAAGGGCTGGAATCTATGAAGCACAATCAAGTTCAAACATGGAAGCCCAAATTGCAAACTTGACAAATATGGTAAAACAGTTAATCATTCCAGGCTCTCAAGTGTGTGCTGTGTGCAGTACACCTGGACATGCTAGGGAAAGTTGTCCACAAAATGAAGTTGCGGTCTTCGATGCACAAATAAATGCATTCAGTACGTATCCAAATCAGAATCAAAACCAAATGCAAAGGCCAAGGAATGATCCATTTGCTCCTACCTACAATCCAGGATGGAGGAATCATCCAAATTTTAGGTGGAGTAATAATCAACCAATGCAACAACCTTTTGCTCAATTACCACAACATCGGGTTCAAGTGGAGCCTCTGAAACCATCACTTGAAGATATGGTTACATCTATGGCACAGAGCACTCAAGCATTCATGCAGAAAACTGATAACGCCATTGCAAATTCGGAACAACAAATGGGACAGTTAGCCACTGCATTAAATCAAAGAGAACCTGGAAAGCTTCCTGGCCAAGTTGTTGTCAACCCTAAGATTAATGAACATGCTAAAGCAATCACTCTGAGGGGAGGGAAAACAATTGGAAAAATGAGCGTGCCAGAAGAAGAGAAGAACCTGGACTCTGACAATATGATCAATCCAGACGTTCTAGATCCAAATTCTAGCAGCAGTGCTACTCCTTTCCAGGAAACGCCAAACCTTCAGGTTAACTCTAACCTTCCAAATTATATTTCTTCACATGCTCCTTTTCCTAGCAGATTGCAGAAGTCCAAGAAAGAAGATCCAATGCAAGGAATCTTGGATACATTCAAGAAGGTGGAGATTAACATTCCTCTTTTAGATGCCATCAAACAAATGCCAAAATATGCAAAGTTCCTCAAGGATGTGTGCACAAATAAGAGGAAGTTCAAAGAGTTTGAAACGATTAAGGTTTCTGAGGAAGTTTCAGCTGTTCTACAAAGCAAACTCCCTCCCAAGCTAAAAGATCCGGGCAGTTTTACTATCCCTTGTATCATTGGGGGTCACAGGTTTGAGAAAGCTCTTCTTGACTTAGGTGCATTTGTCAATCTAATGCCTTTTTCTGTTTTTGAATCTTTGAATATAGGGGAACTAAAGGCGACCTCTGTGAGCATCCAGTTGGCAGATAGATCAATCAAATACCCTAGGGGTATTCTAGAAGATGTCTTAGTCAAAGTTGACGGATTAATCTTACCTGCTGATTTTCTAGTATTGGAGATGGAGCCGATTCCTTTGTCAGAAGTAAAATTAACCTTAATTCTTGGTCATCCATTCATGGCCACAACAGGTACCAAAATTGATGTTCAAAAGGGTACACTAACTATGAATGTGCAGGGACAAACGATTGAGTACAAGGTATTTGGAGCACTCAAATTACCAAGTGATGAACATTACTGTTTTCACTTAGATGCGTTAGATACAATTTGTCAACAGGTGTTCAATGAAAGTTGTGGTCGAGATATTGTGGACAAAGTTTTAATTCATGACTTTGGAACCATCGATGAGGATAAACAAGCTAGCAAAGTCTTAGCTCGCCTTGAAGCCTTACCTTCTTTAGGTATGTATATTTCTGCCTTTGAGCCTTTACCAGTGCCTAAGACAAAACTTGTACCATCTATTGTGCAGGCACCTCAATTGGAGTTGAAGGAACTACCAAAGCATTTGAAGTATGCGTATGTGGGTGAAGGAAGTACATTGCCAGTAATCATTGCGTCTGACCTCAGCAATGAAGAAGAAAAGAAATTGTTGAGAGTACTAAAAGAGCATAAAACATCAATCGGATGGAGTATTGCTGATATCAGAAGAATTAGTCCCTCTAGATGTATGCATCGGATACTACTAGAGGAGGGAACAAAACCAACAAGAGATGCCCAACGCAGACTTAACCCAATAATGAAGGAGGTGGTGCTAAAAGAAGTACTCAAATTGCTAGATGTTGGCATCATTTACCCTATCTCTGATAGCAAATGGGTTA
The DNA here is from genome assembly GCA_963580455.1 of Euonymus europaeus. Classification (NCBI taxonomy): domain Eukaryota; kingdom Viridiplantae; phylum Streptophyta; class Magnoliopsida; order Celastrales; family Celastraceae; genus Euonymus; species Euonymus europaeus. The sequence goes on from OY756969.1 coordinate 12,063,250, forward strand.
GTCCGGTACAAGTGGTTCCTAAGAAATCTGGAGTTACAGTAGTCCTTAATGAAGATAATGAGTTGGTTCCCACGCGAGTTCAAACAGGATGGCGTGTTTGCATTGACTACAGAAAGCTTAATTCAGGTACTAGAAAAGATAATTTTCCACTACCTTTTATTGATCAAATGTTGGAACGTCTTGCAGGTCATAGCCATTATTGTTTTCTTGATGGATATTCGGGCTACAATCAGATTGCAATAGCACCAGAAGATCAAGACAAGACGACATTCACTTGTCCATATGGTACATTTGCCTACAGGCGCATGCCTTTTGGTCTTTGCAATGCTCCAGGTACTTTTCAAAGGTGTATGATGAGCATATTTTCAGATATGGTGGAGCAAATTATTGAGGTATTTATGGATGATTTTAGTGTATTTGGTTCATCTTTTGATAAATGCCTTCATAACCTCGCTTTGGTCTTAGAAAGATGCCAAGAATGCAATCTAGTTTTAAACTGGGAAAAATGTCATTTTATGGTACAACAAGGAATTGTACTTGGTCATATCATCTCTAGCAAGGGAATAGAAGTTGACAAAGCAAAAGTGGATCTGGTAAGTAATCTTCCACCTCCATCTACAGTTAAGGAAATAAGATCTTTCCTTGGACATGCAGGTTTCTACAGGAGGTTCATCAAGGATTTCTCCAAGATAGCTAAGCCAATGTGTAACTTACTATCCAAGGATGTGACATTTGAGTTTGATGAGACATGTTTGACAGCTTTTAACAAGCTTAAACTTCTTCTTACGTCAGCACCGATCATGATGCCTCCCAATTGGAGCCTCCCTTTTGAACTAATGTGCGATGCTTCTGATTATGCTGTAGGAGCAGTTTTGGGACAACGAGTAAATAAAGTACCTCATGTTATCTACTATGCCAGTAGAACACTCAATGATGCCCAATTAAACTACTCCACCACAGAGAAGGAGCTCCTTTCTGTTATTTTTGCTTTAGAAAAATTTCGTGCATATTTGATTGGTACTAAAGTAATTGTATTTTCTGACCATGCAGTTCTTAGGTACCTAATTCAAAAGAAGGATGCAAAGCCTCGCTTGATTAGATGGATTCTATTACTTCAAGAGTTTGATCTGGAGATTAAGGACAAAAAAGGATCCGAGAATGTAGTGGCCGATCACCTCAGCCGTTTGGTGAACAATTCAGTGACCGAAGAAGACTCTTTGCCTCTAAATGAGAATTTTCCTGATGAGCAATTATTATCTTTATCTATTTCTACACCATGGTATGCTGACATTGTCAATTACCTTGTTACAGGTGATCTTCCAGGAAATGTGCCAAGAACTTACAAGGATAAGCTTGTGACAACATCAAAGTATTACATATGGGATGATCCATACCTTTTCAAATGGTGTTCTGACCAAATCATCAGACGGTGTGTGCCAGAATCAGAATTTCAATCCATACTCACGTTTTGTCACTCATATGCTTGTGGAGGACATTCTGGTCCAAAGAAGACAGCTTTGAAAGTATTGCAATGTGGATTTCATTGGCCGAGTTTGTTCAAAGATGCATATACTTTCTGCTCTACTTGTGATAGGTGTCAAAGATTCCTTAAAGAAAATATATTTGCAAGATTTGGAACACCCAGGGCGATCATTAGTGATGGAGGGTCCCATTTCAATAATAAACTTTTTGCAGCACTATTGCAAAAGTACGGAGTCAAACATAAGGTGTCCACGCCATATCATCCACAGACAAGCGGACAAGCTGAAATCTGTAATAGGGAAATTAAGCAGATATTGGAGAAGACTGTGAGCTCCTCACGCAAGGATTGGTCTGATCGTCTCATGGATGCTCTATGGGCTTATCGTACAGCCTACAAAACTCCGATTGGAATGTCACCATACAGGTTGGTTTTTGGCAAACCCTGCCACTTACCAGTCGAATTAGAGCACAAAGCATATTGGGCTATCAAACAGTACAATTTTGAGATGAAGGCTGCAGGAGAGCAACGAAAGTTGCAGTTGAGTGAGTTGGAAGAACTCCGAAATGAAGCCTATGAGAGCTCTAAAATATACAAGGAGAAGACCAAGGCCTATCATGATAAGACCATTTTGAGAAAACATTTTGAACCTGGGCAGAAAGTCTTATTATATAACTCACGCCTCCGACTATTCCCAGGTAAGCTCCGTTCACGATGGTATGGTCCATTCCTTATTACTCATGTTTTTTCACATGGTGCAGTGAATCTTCAACACCCACAGACGGGAAATATTTTTAAAGTGAATGGTCATCGTCTCAAGCACTATTTAGAGCCAGCAACAGAACATCTTGATGAGAATTTAAGGCTCTCTGATCCTGTTCCACTCACTTGATACGCTGTTCCGTCTGGCTGACGACGCTAAATTTAGCGCTTATGGGAGGCAACCCATATTTCTTTCTCATTATCTTTGTGTGTTCAATCAAGCATTTAGTTTAGTTGCACATTTTCTTAGCATATTCACTTTTACTTTCACCTTGAGGTGGTCACTGTACACTTTTGTGTGCGTGGGGCTTGATTGCGCCCATATGTCTACGGTGTGAGCTTTCTCCACCAGCTTAATGTGGTTTGGATCTTCAAATGTTTACTTATAGGGCAGCTGGGAGGGAGAGCATCTCATGACGGTATTGTCATTAGTATAAGACCTGAAGGTTTACATTTTGATCCTGTGGACAAAAGCTGTGGTCTCCTGATAGGTCGAAGGAAAACACTCGATGGCGTTAGCACAGAAGTCACTGGAATGAGCCTCTGTTACCTTACTTGTGCATGTGCATTGGTTGAAAAAAAAAAAACATTATATCTATTTATATTTATATATTTGGGATTGCTTCTGCAATATATATTTTGATCGGGTAAGATGGTATGATATATTATGTTACTAATTGCATGTCTAGAAAAATTCTGTCTAAGGAGTTTGGTATTTAAGTGGACCACTGTGTCCCTCCAATCTTTCCTGGGAATTTTCCTGGTGTAATTAGTGATATAATTGTTTATATCTTCTTCACCGATGATTAAAAAAAATAAAAAATAAAAAATAAATCAAAAACCTAATTGTTTTTGTTTTCTCTTCGCACACTCTGTTTCTTCCTGCTTTTCAACTCTCCCTTTCTTAATTTGTCTTTTCTGATCATCTTTCTCTTCCTCCTTCACAGTATGTCGCGCAGCCCCCGTGATCCTATTGCCACGGTGGACTTATTCGCCAGAGCTACAATCATGCCAGAACGGCGAATCGATTCCAAAATCCTGAACGATTCTGCCAACCGATGGGCCATGAGCTACCTCCGTGACCATTCTCTGCTGTTCTTGGTCGATCCTGATCCAAAAGACGACTTACTGGTGTATCCTCACATCGTTCGCTCCTTTTACCATACTCTTCTCGAGTTACCCCACTCTTCTGGCACTCAACCAGTATATCAGGTTGACATCCCTGGTCTTCGGCTTCGATTCACGTCAGCAGATATTTGCTCCTATTTAGGTTATCCACCTACCGCTGACGTCGCTGAAGGTTTTCAAGCGCCGATCTCTATTTCCCATCAAGAGATGATTGATGATCTGTGTCAAGGGCGACACGATCCGAATAATGCTGCTTCTACACGCCGCTCTTATTTGCCGTCCACGATGTGGATGCTTGATGATGCCATCCGAAGTAACCTTTGCCCCATTGGACACAGTCAACAACGCCAGGGTAACATACTTTCCGCCTTATATTACATGTATCGTGGAGCCTGGTTTGATATTGGCTGGATTTACCTTGAGAGCATTCTTAAGGCGAAGACCCTTGTGGAGAGACAAAAAACCAAGGTTGGGAGATTATTTTTCCCGAGACTCATCACGAGGTTGCTTTTCAGTATGGGCATTCTCCCACCTCCCAGTCAGACTTCCAATTATCCAGTGACTGTTTTGGAGAACTCTACCTGGCGTCAGAGTACTAGCCACATGTTTTCCAGTGCTCGTAGCCAACGAACACTACGACATCCAGTTTCTTTATCACTGGAAGCGTCTGACTCTTCTGCTGCTGCACTACCTCCGCCTGACCACATTCACGACATCTTAGCCCGCCTGCATAGGTTGGAGGTTGGACAACAGCGGCTGGAACACATGCTAAATGTCCTCATGGACATGGTGCGGCGCTAACCATCTTCTCCTTCCACCATTGTCCGAGCATCTTCCACCTCAGGTTGTATTTTTCTATCTTCTGTTTCTTTGCATTGCATTGCTTTTCCATACTTTGTCATTTTCACATTGCGGATTTTCACATTGCGGACAATGTTTGGTTTAGGTTGGGGGTGGTGGCATATTCATGCACTTTGATGTTTTGGTACTGGTACAATTAGTTTGAGTCAATTTTTCTATCTGGATTATTAGAAAGCAACTTTTAACACACTTTTGTCCACAAATACTAAGCCTTGTGGTAAGATGGATGATAATGCATATGACTAAGAATATTTTCTGGTTAAAGCACAAATGAGTGGAGAGAAATGAGTAAACAACTTATGAACTTGCATTAATCTCTTGAAATGGATAATTGCTGTCAATGAACACCATTACATGGTTTGTGGAATGATTGGATGAATGCTGAGGATGATATTGATCAATGTTTGAGAACAATGTTGTAATTTTATTGGGCCTTTGTGTGAGATGTTCTATATTATGAATTCGAGACTATGAATTCGAGACAGAAAAAAAAGCAAGAAAAAAAAGAAAAAAAAAAGAAAAAAAGGAAAAAAATTGTTATGTGTATTCGTCATTTATCAGTAGATAAGTTTTCCTATTAGTTTGTCAATTGAACAAATTTTGATCAATGGAATGCCAAAGCAGGATTGTGGTAAGACTGGTGGAAGTTCTTGACAGCTAATATACCTATCATTTGATCAATGTTTGTTTATTTGTTTGTCCTTAAATTGACTTTTCTTCTGAGTGCATATCTATTTTCCAACTCCATGAGAGAAATTCATAGCCCATAAATCCTCTATACCCTGTGAGAATATGGAGTTGAGGCTTTTACTTGGATAATTTTTTTGAGGTTATATGCATTATGGATTGTGGTATGAAGGTTTTGGCTTAGCACACACACACAAGTGTTGGAAGTTGTGACTATACTAATCTGGATAGGAATTGTGATCTCTTACCTTTTGTTCTAGTATTATTACTTTCAATCATTTCTCATAACATTTTTACGCTTGAATTACTAGGGACTAGTAATAAGCTGGTTGGGGGTTGTGATAAGTGCCAGAATGTACGTTCTTAAAGTGATAAAATACTACCAAAGCAATGCCAAGAAATTGTGCTTAAAAGCTGAATTTTCAAGATTATTGTACTTAAGATCTTCTTGGATGTTTTGCAGGTTAAGAGCTAGTAAGAGCTATCGGAATGAGATTTGATCTTCAGAAAATGTTAAGAGGACACTTCAAGCTTTGCAGGAAGTGCTGGTTCACAAAAATCAGAGTTCATTTGGGCCTCTAAAGGTTGCCTCGAAGTCAAGTTTGGAAGTTATATCCGAAGCAGAATTTCTGTTTGCAGACCATACTTTTAGAAGCCCATAACTTGAGCGTCTGATGTCCAAATTGATTTATTCAAAAGCCCATAATTATGTACACATTTGTATCTACAATATTGATGAAGGGTTTGAGTTCATAATATGCTTCGTTTAGGCCCATAATGCAGTTAAAAGATTAGTGTGTAATTGGAAGTTGATGTCATTGATGATACCATTTCCATTCAAAGAGTGGACAATCCACCACACGAATTTGATGGACATTCCACCACCAAAAGATGGCACTAGCTCCTCCACTATATGCTCATTTTATCTATAAATATAGAGGAGTAGGAGCTAGGAGGGAGAGCTTGGCGACAAGAAGGAAAGAAGGAGAAGGATTGGAAGCATAAAGAGGAGAAGCAAAAGAAGAAAACAAGGCTTTTGTTTGTAATTATGTTTTTATGTTTCATGTCTTATTTGGTTATGTATAACTAAACTCTTATTAGTTAGGGCTTGTCTTGAAGCCCTAAGCATGCTTTCAATTTTATAAGTTGTGTGGATTTCAATTTCTACAAGCATGATGATTTTGATTTTTCCATGTTATGTGAGTTCTAGTATTGTGTTTCTTTGATTAGCTAACTTTGAAGCATGTATTAGAATTAATTGTTGTAGAACATAGTCAATTGCCTTGTTGAATATGTTCTTTCTTGCAACATATAATTCAGTTGAAAATGAATTATGAAAAATCAATTCTTGAATACCTAAGTACAAATATCATGTATTAGGATTCTTGTGACATTCATATTCTCTTTACTCTTATTGGATTCTTGATTGTTGATTGATGCAAATGTCATGCTAGATTTCAATTAAGAATACACGTAATGAGGTAGACGCCATACACTTTACATGCAATTAAGAGAGAATCATACAACTTGAGTTTGACCATGACCTTGTTGTGAATGTTGTCATCATATGCTTGTTTAAATTGTTACTCTATTATTTCTTATAAATTGTTTGAATGTTTTGTGGTGGATAGTGAGTCTTAGCTATTGTTTTCATTAATTCTCATTCTTGTTCTTAACGTCAATTTCTTTGTCTTAATTTTTATCTATTGCAAGACTTAACCCCCCTTGTATCAATTATATTCAGGTGTAAGATTGTATATCTATTAGCGTCACTCCTTGTGGGATCGACTCTTACTTGTTCACTATATATATTAATTATACATTTGTAGGTTATTTTAAATTGTTACTAACGACATAACAAACGCCAACTTTCTATGACAAATGGACAAAATCGTTAAAAGCTCCTCCATAGAGAGAGTTGAGCAACTTCGGACCATCAAAGTTGCTCGGTGTACACTTTTTATTCTTCTTCTATATCAAATTTTACGAGCATAAGCTTCCTAGATTGTTTCGATGCCAAAACACCAAGTTTCTATGGCAAATGGACAAAACAGTTAAAAGCTCCTCCATAGAGACAGTTGAGCAAATTCGGACCATCAAAGTTGCTCCGGGTACACTTTTTATTATTCTTCTATGTGAAATTTTACGAGTATAAAACTTGCAACATTGTTTCGATGCCAAAACACCAAGTTTCTACGGCAAATGGACAAAACAGTTAAAAGCTCCTCCATAGAGACAGTTGAGCAAATTCGGACCATCAAAGTTGCTCCGAGTACACCTTTTATTGTTCTTCTATGAGAAACTTTACGAGTATAAAACTTGCTAGATTGTTTCGATGCGAAAACACAAACTTCCTATGTCAAATGGACAAAACCATTAAAAGCTCTTCCATAGAGAGAGTTGAGCATCTTCGAACCATCAAAGTTGCTAGGGGTACACTTTTTATTATTCTTCTATGTAAAATTTTATGAGTATAAGCTTGCTAGATTATTTCGAAAAAATAACACCAACTTTCTATGACAAATGAATAAAACCATTAAAAGCTCCTCCATAGAGAGAGTTGAGCAACTTCGGATAATGAAAGTTGCTCGTGTACACTTTTTATTGTTCTTCTATGTGAAATTTTATGAGTATAAGCTTCCTAGATTATTTCGATGACAAAACACCAACTTTCTATGATAAATGTACAAAACAGTTAAAAGCTCCTCCATAAAGAGAGTTGAGCAAACTCGGACCATCAAAGTTGTTTGGGGTACACTTTTTATTGTTCTTCTATGTCAAATTCTACGAGTATAAGCTTGCTAGATTATTTCGATGCCAAAACACCAAGTTTCTATGATAAATGGACAAAACAGTTAAATGCTCCTCCATAGAGAGAGTTGTGCAACTTTTAGACCATGAAAGTTGCTCGGGGTACACCTTTTATTGTTCTTCTATGTGAAATTTTACGAGTATAAAACTTGCTAGATTGTTTCGATGCCAAAACACAAACTTCCTATGACAAATGGACAAAACCATTAAAAGCTCCTCCATAGAGAGAGTTGAGCATCTTCGGACCATCAAAGTTGCTAGGGGTACACTTTTTATTATTCTTCTATGTCAAATTTTATGAGTATAAGCTTGCTAGATTATTTCGATGCCAAAACACCAACTTTCTATGACAAATGGATAAAACCATTAAAAGCTCCTCCATAGAGAGAGTTGAGCAACTTCGGATAATGAAAGTTGCTCGTGTACACTTTTTATTGTTCTTCTATGTGAAATTTTATGAGTATAAGCTTCCTAGATTATTTCGATGAAAAAACACCAACTTTCTATCATAAATGTACAAAACAGTTAAAAGCTCCTCCATAAAGAGAGTTGAGCAAACTCGGACCATCAAAGTTGTTCGGGGTACACTTTTTATTGTTCTTCTATGTCAAATTCTACGAGTATAAGCTTGCTAGATTATTTCGATGCCAAAACAACAAGTTTCTATGATAAATGGACAAAACAGTTAAATGCTCCTCCATAGAGAGAGTTGTGCAACTTTTAGACCATGAAAGTTGCTCGGGGTACACCTTTTATTGTTCTTCTATGTGAAATTTTACGAGTATAAAACTTGCTAGATTGTTTCGATGCCAAAACACAAACTTCCTATGCCAAATGGACAAAACCATTAAAAGCTCCTCCATAGAGAGAGTTGAGCATCTTCGGACCATCAAAGTTGCTAGGGGTACACTTTTTATTATTCTTCTATGTCAAATTTTATGAGTATAAGCTTGCTAGATTATTTCGATGCCAAAACACCAACTTTCTATGACAAATGGATAAAACCATTAAAAGCTCCTCCATAGAGAGAGTTGAGCAACTTCGGATAATGAAAGTTGCTCGTGTACACTTTTTATTGTTCTTCTATGTGAAATTTTATGAGTATAAGCTTCCTAGATTATTTCGATGAAAAAACACCAACTTTCTATCATAAATGTACAAAACAGTTAAAAGCTCCTCCATAAAGAGAGTTGAGCAAACTCGGACCATCAAAGTTGTTCGGGGTACACTTTTTATTGTTCTTCTATGTCAAATTCTACGAGTATAAGCTTGCTAGATTATTTCGATGCCAAAACACCAAGTTTCTATGATAAATGGACAAAACAGTTAAATGCTCCTCCATAGAGAGAGTTGTGCAACTTTTAGACCATGAAAGTTGCTCGGGGTACACCTTTTATTGTTCTTCTATGTGAAATTTTACGAGTATAAAACTTGCTAGATTGTTTCGATGCCAAAACACAAACTTCCTATGCCAAATGGACAAAACCATTAAAAGCTCCTCCATAGAGAGAGTTGAGCATCTTCGGACCATCAAAGTTGCTAGGGGTACACTTTTTATTATTCTTCTATGTCAAATTTTATGAGTATAAACTTGCTAGATTATTTCGATGCCAAAACACCAACTTTCTATGACAAATGGATAAAACCATTAAAAGCTCCTCCATAGAGAGAGTTGAGCAACTTCGGATAATGAAAGTTGCTCGTGTACACTTTTTATTGTTCTTCTATGTGAAATTTTATGAGTATAAGCTTCCTAGATTATTTCGATGACAAAACACCAACTTTCTATGATAAATGTACAAAACAGTTAAAAGCTCCTACATAAAGAGAGTTGAGCAAACTCGAACCATCAAAGTTGTTCGGGGTACACTTTTTATTGTTCTTCTATGTCAAATTCTACGAGTATAAGCTTGCAAGATTATTTCGATGCCAAAACACCAAGTTTCTATGATAAATAGACAAAACAGTTAAATGCTCCTCCATAGAGAGAGTTGTGCAACTTTTAGACCATGAAAGTTGCTCGGGGTACACCTTTTATTGTTCTTCTATGTGAAATTTTACGAGTATAAAACTTGCTAGATTGTTTCGATGCCAAAACACAAACTTCCTATGCCAAATGGACAAAACCATTAAAAGCTCCTCCATAGAGAGAGTTGAGCATCTTCGGACCATCAAAGTTGCTAGGGGTACACTTTTTATTATTCTTCTATGTCAAATTTTATGAGTATAAGCTTGCTAGATTATTTCGATGCCAAAACACCAACTTTCTATGACAAATGGATAAAACCATTAAAAGCTCCTCCATAGAGAGAGTTGAGCAACTTCGGATAATGAAAGTTGCTCGTGTACACTTTTTATTGTTCTTCTATGTGAAATTTTATGAGTATAAGCTTCCTAGATTATTTCGATGACAAAACACCAACTTTCTATGATAAATGTACAAAACAGTTAAAAGCTCCTACATAAAGAGAGTTGAGCAAACTCGAACCATCAAAGTTGTTCGGGGTACACTTTTTATTGTTCTTCTATGTCAAATTCTACGAGTATAAGCTTGCTAGATTATTTCGATGCCAAAACACCAAGTTTCTATGATAAATAGACAAAACAGTTAAATGCTCCTCCATAGAGAGAGTTGTGCAACTTTTAGACCATGAAAGTTGCTCGGGGTACACCTTTTATTGTTCTTCTATGTGAAATTTTACGAGTATAAAACTTGCTAGATTGTTTCGATGCCAAAACACAAACTTCCTATGCCAAATGGACAAAACCATTAAAAGCTCCTCCATAGAGAGAGTTGAGCATCTTCGGACCATCAAAGTTGCTAGGGGTACACTTTTTATTATTCTTCTATGTCAAATTTTATGAGTATAAGCTTGCTAGATTATTTCGATGCCAAAACACCAACTTTCTATGACAAATGGATAAAACCATTAAAAGCTCCTCCATAGAGAGAGTTGAGCAACTTCGGATAATGAAAGTTGCTCGTGTACACTTTTTATTGTTCTTCTATGTGAAATTTTATGAGTATAAGCTTCCTAGATTATTTCGATGACAAAACACCAACTTTCTATGATAAATGTACAAAACAGTTAAAAACTCCTCCATAAAGAGAGTTGAGCAAACTCGGACCATCAAAGTTGCTCGGTGTACACTTTTTATTGTTCTTCTATGTCAAATTCTACGAGTATAAGCTTGCTAGATTATTTCGATGCCAAAACACCAAGTTTCTATGATAAATGGACAAAACAGTTAAATGCTCCTCCATAGAGAGAGTTGTGCAACTTTTAGACCATGAAAGTTGCTCGGGGTACACCTTTTATTGTTCTTCTATGTGAAATTTTACGAGTATAAAACTTGCTAGATTGTTTCGATGCCAAAACACAAACTTCCTATGTCAAATGGACAAAACCATTAAAAGCTCTTCCAAAGAGAGAGTTGAGCATCTTCGAACCATGAAAGTTGCTAGGGGTACACTTTTTATTATTCTTCTATGTCAAATTTTATGAGTATAAGCTTGCCAGATTATTTCGATGCCAAAACACCAACTTTCTATTACAAATGGATAAAACCATTAAAAGCTCCTCCATAGAGAGAGTTGAGCAACTTCGGATAATGAAAGTTGCTCGTGTACACTTTTTATTGTTCTTCTATGTGAAATTTTATTAGTTTGTGCTTCCTAGATTATTTCGATGACAAAACACCAACTTTCTATGATAAATGTACAAAATAGTTAAAAGCTCCTCCATAAAGAGAGTTGAGCAAACTCGGACCATCAAAGTTGCTCGGGGTACACTTTTTATTGTTCTTCTATGTCAAATTCTACGAGTATAAGCTTGCTAGATTATTTCGATGCCAAAACACCAAGTTTCTATGATAAATGGACAAAACAGTTAAATGCTCCTCCATAGAGAGAGTTGTGCAACTTCGGACCATGAAAGTTGCTCGGGGTACACCTTTTATTGTTCTTCTACGTGAAATTTTACGAGTATAAAGCTTCCTAAATTATTTCGATGTCAAAAGAGCAGGTTTCTATGACAAATGGACAAAATCGTTAAAAGCTCCTCCGTAGAGAGAGTTGAACAACTTCGGACCATCAAAGTTGCTTGATGTACAGTTTTTATTGTTCTTCTATGTGAAATTTTACGAGTATAATCTTGCTAGATTATTTCGATGCCAAAACACCATCTATCTATGACAAATGGACAAAACCGTTAAAAGCTCCTTCATAGAGAGAGTTGAGCAACTTCGGACATTAAAGTTGCTCGGGATACACTTTTTATTGTTCTTCTATGTCAAATTCTACGTGTATAAGCTTACTAGATTATTTAAATGCCAAAACACCAACATTCTATGACAAATGGATAAAACCGTTAAAAGCTCCTATATAGAGAGAGTTGAGCAACTTCGGACCATCAAAGTTGCTCGGTGTACACTTTTTATTGTTCTTCTATGTGAAATTTTACGAGTATAAGCTTCTTAGATTATTTTGATGTCAAAACACCAAGTTTCTATGACAAATGGACAAAACAGTTAAAAGCTCTTTCATAGAGAGTTGAGCAACTTCGGACCATTAAAGTTGCTCGGGGTATACTTTTTATTGTTCTTCTGTGTGAAATTCGACAAGTATAAGCCTGATAGATTATTTCGATGCCAAAACACCAACTTTCTATGACAAATGGACAAAATTGTTAAAAGCTCCTCTATAGAGAGAGTTGAGCAACTTCGGACCATCAAAGTTGCTCGGTGTACACTTTTTATTCTTCTTCTATATCAAATTTTACGAGCATAAGCTTCCTAGATTGTTTTGATGCCAAAACACCAAGTTTCTATGGAAATGTACAAAACAGTTAAAAGCTCCTCAATAGAGACAGTTGAGCAAATTCGGACCATCAAAGTTGCTTCGGGTACTTTTTTTACTGTTCTTTTACGTCGAATTTTACGAGTATAAAACTTGCTAGATTATGTCGATTCCAAAACAAAAACTTTCTATGACAAATGCCAAAACAGTTAAATGCTCCTCCATAGAGAGAGTTGAGCAACTTCAGACCATTAAAGTTGCTCGAGGTACACTTTTTATTGTTCTTCTGTGTCAAATTCGACAAGTATAAGGCTGCTAGATTATTTCGACGCCAAAACACTAACTTTCTATGACAAATGGACAAAATCGTTAAAAGCTCCTCCATAGAGAGAGTTGAGCAACTTTGGACTATCAAAGTTGCTCCGGATATACTTTTTACTGTTCTTCTATGTCAAATTTTACGAGTATAAGACTTGCTAGATTATTTCTATTCCAAAACACAAACTTTCTATGACAAATGGACCAAACCGTTAAAAGCTCTTCTATAGAGAGAGTTGAGCAACTTCGGACCATCAAAGTTGCTCGGTGTACACTTTTTATTACTATTGTATGTCAAATTTTACGAGTATAAGCTTTTTTAGATTATTTCGATGCCAAAATATCAAGTTTCTATGACAAATGGACAAAATAGCTAAAAGCTCCTCCATGGAGAGAGTTGAGCATATACGGACCATCAAAGTTGCTCGGTGAACACTTTTTATTGTTCTTCTACGTGAAATTTTATGACTATAAGCTTCCTAGATTATTTCGATGTCAAAACAACAATTTCTATGACAAATGGACAGAACGGTTAAAAGCTCCTCCAAAGAGAGAGTTGAGCAACTTCGGACTATTAAAGTTGCTCGGGGTGCACTTTTTAATGTTCTTCTATGTCAAATTCTACGAGTATAAGCTTGCTAGATTATTTTGAAAAAATGACACCAACTTTCTATGACAAATGGACAAAACCGATAAAAGCACCTCTATAGAGAGAGTTTAGCAACTTCGGACCATCAAAGTTGCTCGGTGTACACTTTTTATTGTTATTTTATGTGAAATTTTACAAGTATAAGCTTACTAGAATATTTCGATGTCAAAACAGCAAGTTTCTATGACAAATGGACATAACAGTGAAAAGCTCCTCTATAGAGAGAGTTGAGCAAATTTGGACTATCAAAGTTGCTCGGGTACACTTTTTATTGTTCTTCTATGTCAAATTCTACGAGTATAAGCTTGCTAGATTATTTCGAAAAAATAACACCAACTTTCTATGACAAATGGACAAAACCGTTAAAAGCTCCTCCATAGAGAGAGTTCAGCATATTCGGACCATTAAAGTTGCTCGGGATACACTTTTTATTGTTCTTCTATGTCAAATTCTACGTGTATAAGCTTACTAGATTATTTAAATGCCAAAACACCAACATTCTATGACAAATGGATAAAACCGTTAAAAGCTCCTATATAGAGAGAGTTGAGCAACTTCGGACCATCAAAGTTGCTCGGTGTACACTTTTTATTGTTCTTCTATGTGAAATTTTACGAGTATAAGCTTCTTAGATTATTTTGATATCAAAACAGCAAGTTTCTATGACAAATGGACAAAACAGTTAAAAGCTCTTTCATAAACACCAACTTTCTATGACAAATGGACAAAATTGTTTAAAGCTCCTCCATAGAGAGAGTTGAGCAACTTCGGACCATCAAAGTTGCTCGGTGTACACTTTTTAATCTTCTTCTATATCAAATTTTACGAGCATAAGCTTCCTAGATTGTTTTGATGCCAAAACATCAAGTTTCTATGGAAAATGTACAAAACAGTTAAAAGCTCCTCCATAGAGACAGTTGAGCAAATTCGGACCATCAAAGTTGCTTCGGGTACACTTTTTATTGTTTTTTTACGTCGAATTTTAGGAGTATAAAACTTGCTAGATTATGTCGATTCCAAAACATAAACTTTCTATGACAAATGGCAAAACCGTTAAATGCTCCTCCATAGAGAGAGTTGAGCAACTTCAGACCAATAAAGTTGCTCGGGGTACACTTTTTATTGTTCTTCTATGTCAAATTCTACGTGTATAAGCTTACTAGATTATTTAGATGTCAAAACACCAACTTTTTATGACAAATGGACATAACAGTGAAAAGCTCCTCTATAGAGAGAGTTGAGCAAATTCGGACCATCAAAGTTGCTCGGGGTACACTTTTTATTGTTCTTCTATGTCAAATTCTACGAGTATAAGCTTGCTAGATTATTTTGAAAAAATGACACCAACTTTCTATGACAAATGGACAAAATCGATAAAAGCACCTCTATAGAGAGAGTTGAGCAACTTCGGACCATCAAAGTTGCTCGGTGTACACTTTTTATTGTTATTCTATGTGAAATTTTACGAGTATAAGCTTCCTAGAATATTTCGATGTCAAAACAGCAAGTTTCTATGACCAATGGACATAACAGTGAAAAGCTCATCTATAGAAAGAGTTGAGCAAATTCGGACCATCAAAGTTGCTCGAGGTACACTTTTTATTGTTCTTCTATGTCAAATTCTACGAGTATAAGCTTGCTAGATTATTTCGAAAAAATAACACCAACTTTCTATGACAAATGTGTTAGGATCGTTTCTAGACTTAAGAGGGGGGGTGAATTAAGACTATGTCTACTTTTTAGTTAAAATGGTCTTGATCACAAATAGTATAATATGACAACTCAATGCACAAGATATAGCAAATAAGTTCACAAACAAAACAACAATAAATTTCTAATTTAACCGATTATAGAAACTTGAAGAACCAATTCTTGTAGCACTCCAAATGATGATGAATGTGTAATATAGTCTGCACACTTGAATGAGATAGTTAGTAATAACAACACAATATGAAACAATATGAAAATTTTGTTTTCTTAATCTTTAACACCCTGATTAATCAAACCAATTTCAATTTACTGAATTCTAACTCTTTTGTGATTTTGAAAACTTTTGTTGTCTAAGTAATAATCACAAGTACGAAATAATAAAGAGATAGAGAGATGACACCGAGATTTTTACGTGGTTCCTCAAACTGAGTACATCCACGGCCCTCCTTCAAAGGGACTTGCCAACACCTCCACTATGAATGCACTTCAAAGTACAAGTTACAATCTTGTTGATTTTATGGCTGAATCAACGAACCCTTACAATTCAATAAGCAAATATGATACTTGACTCAATGTGTATAATGGCTTTGGCTCAAGGATGGCTCTTTGATAGCTAGATATGAGAAATAACGTTCAAAGTATGAAAAGCTCAAAGTATGGCTGAGTATTGGCAAGATAGGCTCTCTCAAAAATTGGTTTTAGGAAGATGAGAACTCAAGAGAGTAACAATAGGGCTCAAGAACGTTTTTGGCTTGAAGTTAGAGAGAATAAGGTTAAAACGCAGCAAGCTTTCTTAATTGGACTTATAGAGAATGATTGATTAAATGGCTTAGGTCCAACGGCTCATTTGAGGTGAGAAAGGAATGATTCTTGGTGAAATCTTTTTGGAGAAGGAAAATGGACGAAAATTAGGTATTGAAGATGTAGGAGAATCGGCTAGGATAGGCTAGTATTTGTGTTTATGGGATTTTGGCTAATCACACATAATTTGACACAATGAAGGTTGGCTTTCCTTTTCAATTCTCCTAAGAGAATTCTTCATGATCTCGTTTCCTTTCTTGTAAGCTTGAATAAGTCTTCATCTTGATCTTGTTTCCTTCTTGAGTGAATCTTCTTGATGTTCCAGAATGTCACCAATGGTCAAGATCTCTTCTTATATATAGAAAACCCTCCAACGGTTGGGATTGATCTTCTCCTTGATTTGATGTTGATCTCATGATCTTCGTTTTAGTTGAAATTCGGATTTTCCTTCCATACGGTAGAAAAATGACAATTCCATGCTCTTCTTGTGTTATCTTTCCATTAAACTTGATCACCTTTTGATTCTTTACATATGGAATGCAAGACTTGATCTCTTTCCATAAGAATTGAACCTTTCTTGATCTCTTTCCATAAGAATTGAATTCCTGAACTTTTCATGATTTCTTTCCATATTCCATGCCTACAAACTTTCAAAAGATAATCCGAAAAGGATTTCTAACATTTTTGTCAACACAAGTTAGTTTCCATAAATGAAACACATTATGACAACTATATGAAAGAAAAACGTGCATATATATATGAGAATGTTTTGATCAATTATTAAAGTGCAGATCATAAATATAAGACTAAGATCACATGAATTACCATATATAGAATCAAGGCTACATGAATTAAGTATTTCACACACATATTCAGCCACTTAGCATTTTCGAAATTCATCAAACTTAAGCTTGAAACCTATGCTTCAACATTCTCCCCCTTTTGATAATTTCGAAAATAACTATCTTTGGTTTCTAAGCTCCCCCTTAACTTAGGCTCTCCTCCTCAACGTATACCAAAGATCCTATATTTCTCCCCCTTTAGTTTGGAAATTATGCAAAAGATATCAAACAAGTGATCTCATATTGAGCTGATTTCGAAGAAACTCAAACCTATCTTGGTTTAAAGGCTTGGTAAAAATATCTGCCACTTGATTCATAGTATCAATATACTCAACCTTAATATGACCTTGAGAAACATGATCCCTAAGGAAATGGTGTCTTATCTCAATGTGTTTGGCTTTTGAATGAAGAATGGGGTTCTTAGATAAACTAATTGCACTAGTATTATCACAATAGATGGGGATCTCATCTACACTTACTCCATAATCAGCAAGTTGTTGTTTTAAATAGAGAAGTTGAGCACAACAACTCCCTACGGCCATATATTCAGCCTCGGTGGTGGATAGCGCTACACAACCTTGTTTCTTGGAAAACCAAGAAACCACCATGTTTCCTAGAAATTGAACAGTTCCGGAGGTACTCTTTCTATCTAATCTACTTCCAGCATAGTCCGCATCACTATAAGCATATAATTCATATGAAGACTGCCTATCATACCATAAGCCAAAATTAGATGTATGCTTTAGATATCTAAATATTCTTTTTACGGCTTGATAATGAGTAACTTTAGGAGCACTTTGAAACCTAGCACATAAACATACAACATGCATGATATCCGGCCTACTACTTGTCAAATAGAGCAAAGACCCAATCATAGAACGATATAAAGAAGCATCAAAATCAGATTCATGCTCATCCTTTTCTAATCTAGTAGTAACGGACATGGGTGTGGGGGAAGGATTAAGTTTTTCAAACCCAAACTTCACAAACATATCATGCACATATTTAGCTTGATTTAAAAATATTCCTTCCTTACTTTGTTTAACTTGGAGCCCTAGGAAGTAGTTAAGCTCACCCATCATTGACATCTCAAATTCATTTTTCATGCAATTTTCAAATTCCTTAACCAAAGAATCTAAGGTAGAACCAAAAATGATGTCATCTACATAAATTTGAACTAAAAGTAAGTGTCCATTCTTTTCTTTTAAAAACAGAGTGTTATCTACCTTACCCCTTTGAAAATTATTTTCTAATAAAAATGAAGAAAGTCTATCATACCAAGCTCTAGGAGCTTGTTTTAACCCATATAATGCCTTAGACAACTTATACACATGCTCGGGTTTCTTAGGGTTTTCAAAACCAGGGGGTTGTTGTACAAAAACATTTTCATTGATAAAACCATTTAGAAAGGCACTTTTGACATCCATTTGATACAAAGTAAAACCCTTATGACATGCAAATGAAATGAGCAATCTAATGGCTTCTAACCTAGCTACAGGGGCAAATGTCTCTTCATAATCTATACCCTCTTGTTGATTGTACCCTTGTGCAACTAATCTAGCCTTGTTTCTAACCACCACTCCTTGTTCATTCATTTTGTTCCTAAATACCCACTTTGTTCCAATTATTGTTTGATCATTAGGCTTAGGAACTAATTCCCAAACTTTGTTTCTCTCAAACTGTCCTAACTCTTCTTGCATAGCATTGATCCACTCATTATCTACTAGAGCCTCTTTTATGGATTTAGGTTCTACTTGAGAGATAAAATTATATGAATCATGCACATCATGTATGAATGCAAGTTTATCATCCAAATATGCATCATCAAAATTAGTCAAAACACTTAGCACATAATCACTCATATTAGCAAAGTTTGAATGCAAGTGAGATCTCCTAGTCCTAACTCCTTGATTTAAGTCACCTATGACCAATTCTTTAGGATGCTTATCTTTGTTAGGGATTTGTAACCATGAACTAGGTGCTGGTCTTTCATTTATGTTCTCATTTTCAGATCCAGAAGGTTCGACCTCTTGTGTTCTAGTAGGCATAGACTCGGGTGGCTCTTGTATAGACACTTGAGGTATGTTATTTTCAGTTTCCCTAGTTTCTTTAAATGGAAGAATGTCCTCTAAGTCATCATTTACTAGGGGCTGATTACTCTCA
The DNA here is from genome assembly GCA_963580455.1 of Euonymus europaeus. NCBI lineage: Eukaryota > Viridiplantae > Streptophyta > Magnoliopsida > Celastrales > Celastraceae > Euonymus > Euonymus europaeus. Next base: position 12,082,260 of record OY756969.1, read on the forward strand.
TCCATATTCTTATTACAACTAGCCATTTCATTTTCAATAAACTTAATGTGAATTGACTCTTCTATTTTCCTAGATGATGGAACATAGACTCTATATGCTTTTGATGACAACGAATAACCAACCAGAATGCAACACACAGATTTTGGATCAAACTTATCAAGATTTTCTCTAGTGTTAAGCATATAACATTTACATCCAAAAGGTCTCAAATGATCTACTTTAGGTACCCTACCATTCCAAAGCTCATATGGTGTTTTTCCTAGACCTTTTCTAATGCTCAATCGATTCACAACATAACAAGCACAAGAAACAGCTTCAGCCCATAAAAACTTAGGAAGATCATATTCACAAAGCATTGTTCTAGCAATTTCTTGTAAAGTTCTATTCTTTCTTTCTACTACCCCATTTTGTTGGGGTGTCCTAGGTGCTGAAAATTCATGTTTAATACCATAATAATCACATAGATCATCAAACAACTTGTTCTCAAACTCTCCTCCATGGTCACTCCTTATTTTAACTATTGTTTGACTAGTCTCATTTTGAAGTTTCTTGATCAACTTAGAGAATGCATGAACGGCTTCATTTTTGTGTTTTAAGAATATTGTCCAACAAAAACGTGAAACATCATCAACTATAACAAACACATATAGACTACCTCCTAAGCTTTGAACTCGGCTAGGCCCAAAAAGATCTATATGCATCATTTCAAGAACCCTAGATGTAGAGATGTAATCTTTAGACCTAAATGACTCTCTAGTATGCTTTCCCTTTATGCAAGTCTCACAATCAGCAAACATGTCAAAATTTAGAGAGGGAATTCCTTGAACTAGACTCTTTTTGATTAATTTAGCTATAGATGAAATCCCTATATGCCCTAGTCTTCTATGCCACAAGTTCACATCATTTTCATTTGCTACCAAGCATGTAAGTTTGCAATTTTTAGTATCGTCTAGATTAAACACATACATACCACCTTCTCGTTTACCAACCAGCAAGCAACTACCATGTTTATCAAGCACTTCACACTTCTTATCATCAAAGCACACTTTCAAATTTTTGTCACATAATTGAGCCACACTCAGCAAGTTAAATGCAAGATCATTAACTAAAGATACATTAGAGATAGGAACAGAAACGTTACCACCTATAATACCATAGCCAAGAATCTTTCCTTTCTTATTGTCTCCAAACGTGACTCTCCCTCCTTTTGAAGATTCTTGAAAGGATGAGAAGAGCTCCCTGTTTCCAGTCATGTGCCTTGTACATCCGCTGTCCATGAACCATTTGCTTCTAACTTTTCTTGGTTCCTTGTACTTAAAGTTTTCCTACACCAATTCAAATCGCTTTAGGTACCCACAACTTGTTGGGTCCTTGGGGATTAGTATTGGTTCCTTTTGGAACCCAAACAAATACATCATTCTTTTGAAACACTTGCCGGAATTTAGGCTTAGCATGCATCACATAATCATTTTTATGCATATAAGACATGTAAGAAGCATTTTTATAACTTACATCATGATGACCATAATAATCACCTCTAGGCCTATAGTATCTAAAAGTTGGTGTTCTTGGCTGGTTATACTTCTTAAATGGTTGTGATGTTCCAGCAATATATGTTCTTCTATTTTTCAAATAATGTGGTTCTCTCCAAGTAGGATAAGTCCTAGACTTTATTGTTTGAACTTGAGAGGTAGATGGAACATGCAAATCATTCAATTTAACATAGTTAGGAGGTGAGAATTCACACTTTGCTGTACTTTTCAAATCTGAATTTTGCACACTTTTAGATACAAATACAGAATTTAAATTATGCATATCAACTTGTTTACATGGAACATTTTCATTATACCCTAAACCGGATTTATCTAGTGATTGCCTCAAGGTAGATAAAATCATGTCAAGCTGATCCGAACTCATACAAAACCTAGAAAATGATTTTTCCAAGTCATCATATCTTAACCTAAGCATATCAACTTCATTTTTCATTTTAGAATCATCATGAGACTTACATACTTCTTTTTCAACCTTAGTATCAAAAACTAAGTCATCATACTTCTCTTGCATGCACTCAAGTTCATGTTTCAATTTATCTACTTCAAGAACATGCTCACAATCAGATTTACATATACTAAATTCATTTTCCATATTTTCTAGTTTTGAATTTTCCATATTTTCTAGTTTTTCATTTAGCCTTTCAATCACACTCTCAAGAGCACTATTTATTTCTTTCAATGCCTTCTTTTCCTTACTTAATTTTTTGTTCTTTTCATTCATTTCACTCATCAATTCAAGCATATCATCATCACTTAAAGAATCATCATTACTATGGAAAGATTTTACCTCATTATCTCCTTCTTTTGCCATGTAGCAAGCTGCTGCCACATCATCTTCGTCTTCACTTGAGGAGTCATCCGAGTTGTTCCAAGCGGCTTTGAAAGCATTCCTTGATTGCCTTTTGTTCTTGTCTTTGTTTCTGAGGAAACACTCACTCCTCAAGTGGCATTTCTTGCCACATTCGAAACACTTCATCTCCTCTTTCTCAAAGTGTGTTGCCTTGTCCTTCTCACTCTTCTTTTGGTTGAATGGAGCACCACCAGCTTGCTTCTTTTTCCGAATGAGAAACTTCTTGAACTTTCTTGTCATGAAGGCTATCTCCTCATCACTATCAAATTCATCTCCTCCATCTTCTCTATCACACTTAGCCTTAGTAGGTAAAGCGATGGACTTCTTCTCCTCTTGAACAACCCGATTCTTTAGGTTGGTCTCGTAGACCATTAGTGATCCCACGAGTTCCTCTAGCTTCAATACCTCCAAATCCTTGGCTTCTTGAATGGCTGTCACCTTCGGATCCCAAGAAGGAGGCAAGCTTCTAAGGTACTTTTGTACCTTTTCTTTGTTGGAGAATGATTTACCTAAGCTTTCAAGAGAATTTAAGATGTTAGATAGCCTAATGTCCATTTCCCCTATGGACTCATTAGGTAGCATAGAGAATAATTCATAAGAATGCATCAACATATTAATTTTTGATTCCTTTACTTGATTTGTGCCCTCATGCTTCATATTAAGATTATCCCACATTTCTTTAGCTGAATTGCAGTTGTTGATCAATTTAGCATCAATTTTATTAAGTGCATTGTATAAAATTGACATAGCCCTAGCATTCAAAGACATGAGCTTCTTATCACTTTCACTCCATTTTTCTCTAGGTTTAGACCTAGACATTTCAACTCCATCCACCTTAACTGTTTCTAAGGGAACGTAGGGGCCATCTTCTACTACACTCCATAGGTCTACGTCTAAGGACATAAAATGTAGCTTCATTAGCATCCTCCAATGCGTATAGTCTTCTCCATCAAAAAATGGAGGCCTAGTGCTAGATTGTCCCTCTTGACTTCTAGATGCCATGTAGAATGATCAAACAATCAAATAAATCACACAATATGCACAAGACAAATTACTTCTTAATGCACTAAACCTGCTCTGATACCACTTGTTAGGATCGTTTCTAGACTTAAGAGGGGGGGGGGGGGGGGGTGAATTAAGACTATGTCTACTTTTTAGTTAAAATGGTCTTGATCACAAATAGTATAATATGACAACTCAATGCACAAGATATAGCAAATAAGTTCACAAACAAAACAACAATAAATTTCTAATTTAACCGATTATAGAAACTTGAAGAACCAATTCTTGTAGCACTCCAAATGATGATGAATGTGTAATATAGTCTGCACACTTGAATGAGATAGTTAGTAATAACAACACAATATAAAACAATATGAAAATTTTGTTTTCTTAATCTTTAACACCCTGATTAATCAAACCAATTTCAATTTACTGAATTCTAACTCTTTTGTGATTTTGAAAACTTTTGTTGTCTAAGTAATAATCGCAAGTACGAAATAATAAAGAGATAGAGAGATGACACCGAGATTTTTACGTGGTTCCTCAAACTGAGTACATCCACGGCCCTCCTTCAAAGGGACTTGCCAACACCTCCACTATGAATGCACTTCAAAGTACAAGTTACAATCTTGTTGATTTTATGGCTGAATCAACGAACCCTTACAATTCAATAAGCAAATATGATACTTGACTCAATGTGTATAATGGCTTTGGCTCAAGGATGGCTCTTTGATAGCTAGATATGAGAAATAACGTTCAAAGTATGAAAAGCTCAAAGTATGGCTGAGTATTGGCAAGATAGGCTCTCTCAAAAATTGGTTTTAGGAAGATGAGAACTCAATAGAGTAACAATAGGGCTCAAGAACATTTTTGGCTTGAAGTTAGAGAGAATAAGGTTAAAACGCAGCAAGCTTTCTTAGTTGGACTTATAGAGAATGATTGATTAAATGGCTTAGGTCCAACGGCTCATTTGAGGTGAGAAAGGAATGATTCTTGGTGAAATCTTTTTGGAGAAGGAAAATGGACGAAAATTAGGTATTGAAGATGTAGGAGAATCGGCTAGGATAGGCTAGTATTTGTGTTTATGGGATTTTGGCTAATCACACATAATTTGACACAATGAAGGTTGGCTTTCCTTTTCAATTCTCCTAAGAGAATTCTTCATGATCTCGTTTCCTTTCTTGTAAGCTTGAATAAGTCTTCATCTTGATCTTGTTTCCTTCTTGAGTGAATCTTCTTGATGTTCCAGAATGTCACCAATGGTCAAGATCTCTTCTTATATATAGAAAACCCTCCAACGGTTGGGATTGATCTTCTCCTTGATTTGATGTTGATCTCATGATCTTCGTTTTAGTTGAAATTCGGATTTTCCTTCCATACGGTAGAAAAATGACAATTCCATGCTCTTCTTGTGTTATCTTTCCATAAAACTTGATCACCTTTTGATTCTTTACATATGGAATGCAAGACTTGATCTCTTTCCATAAGAATTGAACCTTTCTTGATCTCTTTCCATAAGAATTGAATTCCTGAACTTTTCATGATTTCTTTCCATATTCCATGCCTACAAACTTTCAAAAGATAATCCAAAAAGGATTTCTAACATTTTTGTCAACACAAGTTAGTTTCCATAAATGAAACACATTATGACAACTATATGAAAGAAAAACGTGCATATATATATGAGAATGTTTTGATCAATTATCAAAGTGCAGATCATAAATATAAGACTAAGATCACATGAATTACCATATATAGAATCAAGGCTACATGAATTAAGTATTCACACACATATTCAGCCACTTAGCATTTTCGAAATTCATCAAACTTAAGCTTGAAACCTATGCTTCAACAAAATGGACAAAACCGTTAAAAGCTCCTCCATAGAGAGAGTTCAGCAACTTCGGACCATCAAAGTTGCTCGGTGTACAGTTTTTATTGTTCTTCTATGTGAAATTTTACGAGTATAAGCTTGCTAGATTATTTCGATGCCAAAACAGCAACTTCTATTACAAATGGACAAAACCGTTAAAAGCTCCTCCATAGAGAGAGTTGAGCAACTTCGGACCATTAAAGTTGCTCGAGGTACCCTTTTTATTGTTCTTCTATATCAAATTCTACGTGTATAGGCTTACTAGATTATTTAGATGCCAAAACACCAACTTTCTATGACAAATGGATGAAACCGTTAAAAGCTCCTATATAGAGAGAGTTGAGCAACTTCGGACCATCAAAGTTGCTCGGTGTACACTTTTTATTGTTCTTCTATGTGAAATTTTACGAGTATAAGCTTCTTATATTATTTTGATGTCAAAACAGCAAGTTTCTATGACAAATGGACAAAACAGTTAAAAGCTCTTTCATAGAGATAGTTGAGCAACTTCGGACCATTAAAGTTGCTCGGGGTACACTTTTTATTGTTCTTCTGTGTGAAATTCGACAAGTATAAGCCTGCTAGATTATTTCTATGCCAAAACACCAACTTTCTAGGACAAATGGACAAAATCGTTAAAAGCTCCTCCATAGAGAGAGTTGAGCAACTTCGGACCATCAAAGTTGCTCGGTGTACACTTTTTATTCTTCTTCTATATCAAATTTTACGAGCATAAGCTTCCTAGATTGTTTCGATGCGAAAACACCAAGTTTCTATGCCAAATGGACAAAACAATTAAAAGATCCTCCATAGAGACAGTTGAGCAAATTCGGACCATCAAAGTTGCTCCGGGAACACTTTTTACTGTTCTTCTATGTGAAATTTTACGAGTATAAAACTTGCTAGATTGTTTCGATGCCAAAACACAAACTTCCTATGTCAAATGGACAAAACCATTAAAAGCTACTCCATAGAGACAGTTGAGCATCTTCGGACCATCAAAGTTGCTAGGGGTACACTTTTTATTATTCTTCTATGTCAAATTTTATGAGTATAAGCTTGCTAGATTATTTCGATGCCAAAACACCAACTTTCTATGACAAATGGATAAAACCATTAAAAGCTCCTCCATAGAGAGAGTTGAGCAACTTCGGATAATGAAAGTTGCTCGTGTACACTTTTTATTTTTCTTCTATGTGAAATTTTATGAGTATAAGCTTCCTAGATTATTTCGATGACAAAACACCAACTTTCTATGATAAATGTACAAAACAGTTAAAAGCACCTCCATAAAGAGAGTTGAGCAAACTCGGACCATCAAAGTTGCTCGGGGTAGACTTTTTATTGTTCTTCTATGTCAAATTCTACGAGTATAAGCTTGCTAGATTATTTCGATCCCAAAACACCGACTTTCTATGACAAATGGACAAAACCGTTAAAAGCTCCTCCATAGAGAGAGTTGAGCAACTACGGACCATCAAAGTTGCTCGGGATACACTTTTTATTGTTCTTCTATGTCAAATTCTACTTGTATAGGCTTGCTAGATTATATCGATGACAAAACACCAACTTTCTATGAAAAACAAATAAAACCGTTAAAAGCTCCTATATAGAGAGAGTTGAGCAACTTCGGACCATCAAAGTTGCTCGGTGTACACTTTTTATTGTTCTTCTACAAGAAATTTTATGAGTATAAGCTTCTTAGATTATTTTGATGTCAAAACCGCGAGTTTCTATGACAAATGGACCAAACAGTTAAAAGCCCTTTCACAGAGAGAGTTGAGCAACTTCTGACCATTAAAGTTGCTCGGGGTACAATTTTTATTATTCTTCTGTGTCAAATTCGACAAGTATAATGCTGCTAGATTATTTCGATGCCAAAACACCAACTTTCTATGACAAATGGACAAAATCGTTAAAAGCTCCTCCATAGAGAGAGTTGAGCAACTTTGGACCATCAAAGTTGCTCCGGGTATACTTTTTTGCTGATCTTCTATGTCAAATTTTACGAGTATAAAACTTGCTAGATTATTTCTATTCCAAAACACAAACTTTCTATGACAAATAGACAAAACCGTTAAAAGCTCTTCTATAGAGAGAGTTGAGCAACTTCTGACCATCAAAGTTGCTCGGTGTACACTTTTTATTGTTCTTCTACAAGAAATTTTATGAGTATAAGCTTCTTAGATTATTTTGATGTCAAAACCGCAAGTTTCTATGACAAATGGACCAAACAGTTAAAAGCCCTTTCATAGAGAGAGTTGAGCAACTTCAGATCATTAAAGTTGCTCGGGGTACAATTTTTATTATTCTTCTTTGTCAAATTTGACAAGTATAATGCTGCTAGATTATTTCGATGCCAAAACACCAACTTTCTATGACAAATGGACAAAACCTTTAAAAGCTCCTCCATAGAGAGAGTTGAGCAACTTTGGACCATCAAAGTTGCTCCGGGTATACTTTTTACTGTTCTTCTATGTCAAATTTTACGAGTATAAAACTTGCTAGATTATTTCTATTCCAAAACACAAACTTTCTATGACAAATGGACAAAACCGTTAAAAGCTCTTCTATAGAGAGAGTTGAGCAACTTCGGACCATCAAAGTTGCTCGGTGTACACTTTTTATTACTATTGTATGTCAAATTTTACGAGTATAAGCTTATTAGATTATTTCGATGCCAAAATACCAAGTTTCTATGACAAATGGACAAAACAGCTAAAAGCTCCTCCATGGAGAGAGTTGAGCATATACGCACCATCAAAGTTGCTCGGTGTACACTTTTTATTGTTCTTCTACGTGAAATTTTATGACTATAAGCTTCCTAGATTATTTCGATGTCAAAACAACAATTTCTATGACAAATGGACAGAACGGTTAAAAGCTCCTCCAAAGAGAGAGTTGAGCAACATCGGACTATTAAAGTTGCTCGGGGTACACTTTCTAATGTTCTTCTATGTCAAATTCTACGAGTATAAGCTTGCTAGATTATTTTGAAAAAAAATGACACCAACTTTCTATGACCAATGGACAAAACCGATAAAAGCACCTCTATAGAGAGAGTTGAGCAACTTCGGACCATCAAAGTTGCGCGGTGTACACTTTTTATTGTTATTCTATGTGAAATTTTACGAGTATAAGCTTACTAGAATATTTCGATGTCAAAACAGCAAGTTTCTATGACCAATGGACATAACAGTGAAAAGCTCATCTATAGAAAGAGTTGAGCAAATTCGGACCATCAAAGTTGCTCGGGGTACACTTTTTATTGTTCTTCTATGTCAAATTCTACGAGTATAAGCCTGCTAGATTATTTCGAAAAAATAACACCAACTGTCTATGACAAATGGACTAAACCGTTAAAAGCTCCTCCATAAAGAGAGTTCATCAACTTCGGACCATCAAAGTTGCTCGGTGTACACTTTTTATTCTTCTTCTATGTGAAATTTTACGAGTATAAAACTTTCTAGATTGTTTCGTTGCCAAAAAACAAACTTCCTATGTCAAATGGACAAAACCATTAAAAGCTCTTCCAAAGAGAGAGTTGAGCATCTTCGAACCATCCAAGTTGTAGGGGTATACTTTTTATTATTCTTCTATGTCAAATTTTATGAGTATAAGCCTTGCAAGATTATTTCGATTCCAAAACACCAACTTTCTATGACAAATGGATAAAACCATTAAAAGCTCATCCATAGAGAGAGTTGAGCAACTTCGGATAATGAAAGTTGCTCGTGTACACTTTTTATTGTTCTTCTATGTGAAATTTTATGAGTATAAGCTTCCTAGATTATTTCGATGACAAAACACCAACTTTCTATGATAAATGTACAAAACAGTTAAAAGCTCCTCCATAAAGAGAGTTGAGCAAACACGGACCATCAAAGTTGCTCGGGGTACACTTTTTATTGTTCTTCTATGTCAAATTCTACGAGTATAAGCTTGCTTGATTATTTCGATACCAAAACACCAAGTTTCTATGATAAATGGACAAAACAGTTAAATGCTCCTCCATAGAGAGAGTTGTGCAACTTCGGACCATGAAAGTTGCTCGGGGTACACCTTTTATTGTTCTTCTACGTGAAATTTTACGAGTATAAAGCTTCCTAGATTATTTCGATGTCAAAAAGAGCAGGATTCTATGACAAATGGACAAAACCGTTAAAAGCTCCTCCATAGAGAGAGTTGAACAACTTCGGCCTATCAAAGTTGCTCGGTGTACAGTTTTTATTGTTCTTCTATGTGAAATTTTACGAGCATAAGCTTGCTAGATTATTTCGATGCCAAAACATCAACTTTCTATGACAAATGGACAAAACCGTTAAAAGCTCCTCCATAGAGAGAGTTGAGCAACTTCGGACCATTACAGTTGCTCGGGGTACACTTTTTATTCTTCTTCTATGTGAAATTTTACGAGTATAAAACTTTCTAGATTGTTTCGTTGCCAAAAAACAAACTTCCTATGTCAAATGGACAAAACCATTAAAAGCTCTTCCAAAGAGAGAGTTGAGCATCTTCGAACCATCAAAGTTGCTAGGGGTACACTTTTTATTATTCTTCTATGTCAAATTTTATGAGTATAAGCTTGCTAGATTATTTCGATGCCAAAACACTAACTTTCTATGACAAATGGATAAAACCATTAAAAGCTCCTCCATAGATAGAGTTGAGCAACTTCGGATAATGAAAGTTGCTCGTGTACACTTTTTATTGTTCTTCTATGTGAAATTTTATGAGTATAAGCTTCCTAGATTATTTCGATGACAAAACACCAACTTTCTATGATAAATGTACAAAACAGTTAAAAGCTCCTCCATAAAGAGAGTTGAGCAAACACGGACCATCAAAGTTGCTCGGGGTACACTTTTTATTGTTCTTCTATGTCAAATTCTACGAGTATAAGCTTGCTTGATTATTTCGATACCAAAACACCAAGTTTCTATGATAAATGGACAAAACAGTTAAATGCTCCTCCATAGAGAGAGTTGTGCAACTTCGGACCATGAAAGTTGCTCGGGGTACACCTTTTATTGTTCTTCTACGTGAAATTTTACGAGTATAAAGCTTCCTAGATTATTTCGATGTCAAAAAGAGCAGGATTCTATGACAAATGGACAAAACCGTTAAAAGCTCCTCCATAGAGAGAGTTGAAAAACTTCGGCCTATCAAAGTTGCTCGGTGTACAGTTTTTATTGTTCTTCTATGTGAAATTTTACGAGCATAAGCTTGCTAGATTATTTCGATGCCAAAACATCAACTTTCTATGACAAATGGACAAAACCGTTAAAAGCTCCTCCATAGAGAGAGTTGAGCAACTTCGGACCATTACAGTTGCTCGTGGTACCCTTTTTATTGTTCTTCTATATCAAATTCTATGTGTATAAGCTTACTAGATTATTTAGATGCCAAAACATAAACTTTCTATGACAAATGGATAAAACCGTTAAAAGCTCCTATATAGAGAGAGTTGAGCAACTTCGGACCATCAAAGTTGCTCGGTGTACACTTTTTATTGTTCTTCTATTTGAAATTTTACGAGTATAAGCTTCTTAGATTATTTTGATGTCAAAACAGCAAGTTTCTATGACAGATGGACAAAACAGTTAAAAGCTCTTTCATAGAGAGAGTTGAGCAACTTCGGACCATTAAAGTTCCTCGGGGTACACTTTTTATTGTTCTTCTGTGTGAAATTCGACAAGTATAAGCCTGCTAGATTATTTCGATGCCAAAACACCAACTTTCTATGACAAATGGACAAAATCGTTAAAAGCTCCTCCATAGAGAGAGTTGAGCAACTTCCGACCATCAAAGTTGCTCGGTGTACACTTTTTATTCTTCTTCTATATCAAATTTTACGAGCATAAGCTTCCTAGATTGTTTCGATGCGAAAACACCGAGTTTCTATGGCAAATGGACAAAACAGTTAAAAGCTCCTCCATAGAGAGAGTTCAGCAACTTCGGACCATCAAAGTTGCTCGGTGTACACTTTTTATTCTTCTTCTATGTGAAATTTTACGAGTATAAAACTTGCTAGATTGTTTCGATCCCAAAACACAAACTTCCTTTGTCAAATGGACAAAACCATTAAAAGCTCTTCCATAGAGAGAGTTGAGCATCTTCGAACCATCAAAGTTGCTAGGGGTACACTTTTTATTATTCTTCTATGTCAAATTTTATGAGTATAAGCTTGCTAGATTATTTCGATGCCAAAACACCAACTTTCTATGACAAATGGATAAAACCATTAAAAGCTCCTCCATAGATAGAGTTGAGCAACTTCGGATAATGAAAGTTGCTCGTGTACACTTTTTATTGTTCTTCTATGTGAAATTTTATGAGTATAAGCTTCCTAGAATATTTCGATGACAAAACATCAACTTTCTATGATAAATGTACAAAACAGTTAAAAGCTCCTCCATAAAGAGAGTTGAGCAAACTCGGACCATCAAAGTTGCTATGGGTACAGTTTTTATTGTTCTTCTATGTCAAATTCTACGAGTATAAGCTTGCTAGATTGTTTCGATGCCAGAACACAAACTTCCTATGTCAAATGGACAAAACCATTAAAAGCTCCTCCATACAGACAGTTGAGCATCTTCGGACCATCAAAGTTGCTAGGGGTACACTTTTTATTATTCTTCTATGTCAAATGTTATGAGTATAAGCTTGCTAGATTATTTCGATGCCAAAACACCAACTTTCTATGAGAAATGGATAAAACCATTAAAAGCTCCTTCATAGAGAGAGTTGAGCAACTTCAGATAATGAAAGTTGCTCATGTACACTTTTTATTGTTCTTCTATGTGAAATTTTATGAGTATAAGCTTCCTAGATTATTTCGATGACAAAACACCAACTTTCTATGATAAATGTACAAAACAGTTAAAAGCTCCTCCATAAAGAGAGTTGAGCAAACTCGGACCATCAAAGTTGCTCGGGGTACACTTTTTATTGTTCTTCTATGTCAAATTCTGCGAGTATAAGCTTGCTAGATTATTTCGATGCCAAAATACCAAGTTTCTATGATAAATGGACAAAACAGTTAAATGCTCCTCCATCTCCTCCATAGAGAGAGTTGTGCAACTTCGGACCATGAAAGTTGCTCGGGGTACACCTTTTATTGTTCTTCTACGTGAAATTTTACGAGTATAAAGCTTCCTAAATTATTTCGATGTCAAAAGAGCAGGTTTCTATGACAAAAGGACAAAACCGTTAAAAGCTCCTTCGTAGAGAGAGTTGAACAACTTCAACCATCAAAGTTGCTTGGTGTACAGTTTTTATTGTTCTTCTATGTGAAATTTTACGATTATAAGCTTGCTAGATTATTTCGATGCCAAAACACCAACTTTCTATGACAAATGGACAAAACCGTTAAAAGCTCCTCCATGGAGAGAGTTGAGCAACTTCGGACATTAAAGTTGCTCGGGATACACTTTTTATTGTTCTTCTATGTCAAATTCTACGTGTATAAGCTTACTAGATTATTTAAATGCCAATCCATAGAGAGAGTTGTGCAATTTCGGACCATGAAAGTTGCTCGGGGTACACCTTTTATTGTTCTTCTACGTGAAATTTTACGAGTATAAAGCTTCCTAAATTATTTCGATGTCAAAAGAGCAGGTTTCTATGACAAATGGACAAAACCGTTAAAAGCTCCTATATAGAGAGAGTTGAGCAACTTCGGACCATCAAAGTTTCTCGGTGTACACTTTTTATTGTTCTTCTATGTGAAATTTTATGAGTATAAGCTTCTTAGATTATTTTGATGTCAAAACAGCAAGTTTCTATGACAAATGGACAAAACTGTTAAAAGCTCTTTCGTAGAGAGAGTTGAGCAACTTCGGACCATTAAAGTTGCTCGGGGTATTTTTTTTATTGTTCTTCTGTGTGAAATTCGACAAGTATAAGCCTGCTAGATTATTTCGATGCCAAAACACCAACTTTCTATGACAAATGGACAAAATTGTTAAATGCTCCTCCATAGAGAGAGTTGAGCAACTTCGGACCATCAAAGTTGCTCGGTGTACACTTTTTATTCTTCTTCTATATCAAATTTTACGAGCATAAGCTTCCTAGATTGTTTCGATGCCAAAACACCAAGTTTCTATGGCAAATGGACAAAACAGTTAAAAGCTCCTCCATAGAGACAGTTGAGCAAATTCGGACCATCAAAGTTGCTCCGGGTACACTTTTTATTATTCTTCTATATCAAATTTTACGAGCATAAGCTTCCTAGATTGTTTTGATGACAAAACACCAAGTTTCTATGGCACATGTACAAAACAGTTAAAAGCTCCTCCATAGAGACAGTTGAGCAAATTCGGACCATCAAAGTTGCTTCGGGTACACTTTTTACTATTCTTTTACGTCGAATTTTACGAGTATAAAACTTGCTAGATTATGTCGATTCCAAAACACAAACTTTCTATGACAAATGGCAAAACCGTTAAATGCTCCTCCATAGAGAGAGTTGAGCAACTTCAGACCGTTAAAGTTGCTCGGGGTACACTTTTTATTTTTCTTCTGTGTCAAATTCGAGAAGTATAAGGCTGCTAGATTATTTCGATGCCAAAACACCAACTTTCTATGACAAATGGACAAAATCGTTAAAAGCTCCTCCATAGAGAGAGTTGAGCAACTTTGGACCATCAAAGTTGCTCCGGGTATACTTTTTACTGTTCTTCTATGTCAAATTTTACGAGTATAAAACTTGCTAGATTATTTCTATTCCAAAACACAAACTTTCTATGACAAATGGACAAAACCGTTAAAAGCTCTTCTATAGAGAGAGTTGAGCAACTTCGGACCATCAAAGTTGCTCGGTGTACACTTTTTATTACTATTGTATGTCAAATTTTACGAGTATAAGCTTCTTAGATTATTTCGATGCCAAAAATCCAAGTTTCTATGACAAATTGACAAAACAGCTAAAAGCTCCTCCATGGAGAGAGTTGAGCATATACGCACCATAAAAGTTGCTCGGTGTACACTTTTTATTGTTCTTCTACGTGAAAGTTTATGACTATAAGCTTCCTAGATTATTTCGATGTCAAAACAACAATTTCTATGACAAATGGACAGAACGGTTAAAAGCTCCTCTAAAGAGAGAGTTTAGCAACTTCGGACTATTAAAGTTGCTCGGGGTACACTTTTTGATGTTCTTCTAAGTCAAATTCTACGAGTATAAGCTTGCTAGATTATTTTGAAATAATGACACCAACTTTCTATGACAAATGGACAAAACCGATAAAAGCACCTCTATAGAGAGAGTTTAGCAACTTCGGACCATCAAAGTTGCTCGGTGTACACTTTTTATTGTTATTCTATGTGAAATTTTACGAGTATAAGCTTCCTAGAATATTTCGATGTCAAAACAGCATGTTTCTATGACAAATGGACATAACAGTGAAAAGCTCCTCTATAGAGAGAGTTTAGCAACTTCGGACCATTAAAGTTGCTCGGAATACACTTTTTATTGTTCTTCTATATCAAATTCTACGTGTATAAGCTTACTAGATTATTTAAATGCCAAAACACTAACATTCTATGACAAATGGATAAAACCGTTAAAAGCTCCTATATAGAGAGAGTTGAGCAACTTCGGACCATTAAAGTTGCTCGTTGTACACTTTTCAATGTTCTTCTATGTGAAATTTTACGAGTATAAGCTTCTTAGATTATTTTGATGTCAAAACAGCAAGTTTCTATGACAAATGGACAAAACAGTTAAAAGCTCTTTCATAGAGAGAGTTGAGCAACTTCGGACCATTAAAGTTGCTCGGGGTACACTTTTTATTGTTCTTCTGTGCAAAATTCGACAAGTATAAGCCTGCTAGATTATTTCGATGCCAAAACACCAACTTTCTTTGACAAATGGACAAAATTGTTAAAAGCTCCTCCATAGAGAGAGTTGAGCAACTTCGGACCATCAAAGTTGCTCGGTGTACACTTTTTATTCTTCTTCTATGTCAAATTTTACGAGCATAACCTTCCTAGATTGTTTTGATGCCAAAACACCAAGTTTCTATGGCAAATGTACAAAACAGTTAAAAGCTCCTCCATAGAGACAGTTGAGCAAATTCGGACCATCAAAGTTGCTTCGGGTATACTTTTTACTGTTCTTTTACGTCGAATTTTACGAGTATAAAACTTGCTAGATTATGTCGATTCCAAAACACAAACTTTCTATGACAAATGACAAAACCGTTAAATGCTCCTCCATAGAGAGAGTTGAGCAACTTCGGACCATTAAAGTTGCTCGGGGTACACTTTTTATTGTTCTTCTATGTCAAATTCTACGTGTATAAGCTTACTAGATTATTTAGATGCCAAAACACCAACTTTCTATGACAAATGGACATAACAGTGAAAAGCTCCTCTATAGAGAGAGTTGAGCAAATTCGGACCATCAAAGTTGCTCGGGGTACACTTTTTATTGTTCTTCTATGTCAAATTCTACGAGTATAAGCTTGCTAGATAATTCGAAAAAATAACACCAACTTTCTATGACAAATGGACAAAACCGTTAGAAGCTCCTCGATAGAGAGAGTTCAGCAACTTCAGACCATTAAAGTTGCTCGGTGTACAGTTTTTATTGTTCTTCTATGTGAAATTTTACGAGTATAAGCTTGCTAGATTATTTCGATGCCAAAACACCAACTTCTATTACTAATGGACAAAACCGTTAAATGCTCCTCCATAGAGAGAGTTGAGCAACTTCGGACCATTAAAGTTGCTCGGGGTACCCTTTTTATTGTTCTTCTATGTGAAATTTTACGAGTATAAGCTTGCTAGATTATTTCGATGCCAAAACACCAAGTTTCTATGGCAAATGGACAAAACAGTTAAAAGCTCCTTCATAGAGACAGTTGAGCAAATTCGGACCATCAAAGTTGCTCGGTGTACACTTTTTATTGTTCTTCTATGTGAAATTTTACGAGTATAAAACTTATTAGATTGTTTCGATGCCAAAACACAAACTTCCTATGTCAAATGGACAAAACCACTAAAAGCTCCTCCATAGAGACAGTTGAGCATCTTCGGACCATCAAAGTTGCTGGGGGTACACTTTTTATTATTCTTCTATGTCAAATTTTATGAGTATAAGCTTGGTAGATTATTTCGATGCCAAAACACCAACTTTCTATGACAAATGGATAAAATCATTAAAAGCTCCTCCATAGAGAGAGTTGAGCAACTTCGGATAATGAAAGTTGCTCGTGTACACTTTTTATTTTTCTTCTATGTGAAATTTTATGAGTATAAGCTTCCTAGATTATTTCGATGACAAAACACCAACTTTCTATGATAAATGTACAAAACAGTTAAAAGCTCCTCCATAAAGAGAGTTGAGCAAACTCGGACCATCAAAGTTGCTCGGGGTACACTTTTTATTGTTCTTCTATGTCAAATTCTACGAGTATAAGCTTGCTAGATTATTTCGATGCCAAAACACCAAGTTTCTATGATAAATGGACAAAACAGTTAAATGCTCCTCCATAGAGAGAGTTGTGCTTCTTCGGACCATGAAACTTGCTCCGGGTACACCTTTTATTGTTCTTCTACGTGAAATTTTACGAGTATAAACCTTCCTATATTATTTCGATGTCAAAAAGAGCAGGTTTCTATGACAAATGGAGAAAACCGTTAAAAGCTCCTCCATAGAGAGAGTTGAGCAACTTCGGACCATTAAAGTTGCTCGGGGTACCCTTTTTATTGTTCTTCTATATCAAATTCTACGTGTATAGGCTTACTAGATTATTTAGATGCCAAAACACCAACTTTCTATGACAAATGGATAAAACCGTTAAAAGCTCCTATATAGAGAGAGTTGAGCAACTCGGACCATCAAAGTTTCTCGAGGTACACTTTTTATTGTTCTTCTATGTCAAATTCTACGAGTATAAGCTTGCTAGATTATTTCGATGCCAAAACACCAAGTTTCTATGATAAATGGACAAAACAGTTAAATGCTCCTCCATAGAGAGAGTTGTGCAACTTCGGACCATGAAACTTGCTCGGGGTACACCTTTTATTGTTCTTCTACGTGAAATTTTACGAGTATAAACCTTCCCAGATTATTTCGATGTCAAAAAGAGCAGGTTTCTATGACAAATGAACAAAACCGTTAAAAGCTCCTCCATAGAGAGAGTTGAACAACTTCGGACCATCAAAGTTGCTCGGTGTACAGTTTTTATTGTTCTTCTAAGTGAAATTTTACGAGTATAAGCTTGCTATATTATTTCGATGACAAAACACCAACTTTCTATGACAAATGGACAAAACCGTTAAAAGCTCCTCCATAGAGAGAGTTGAGCATCTTCGGACCATTAAAGTTCCTCGGGGTACCCTTTTTATTGTTCTTCTATATCAAATTCTACGTGTATAAGCTTACTAGATTATTTAGATGCCAAAACACCAACTTTCTATGACAAATGGATAAAACCGTTAAAAGCTCCTATATAGAGAGAGTTGAGCAACTTCGGACCATCAAAGTTGCTCGGTGTACACTTTTTATTGTTCTTCTATGTGAAATTTTACGAGTATAAGCTTCTTAGATTATTTTGATGTCAAAACAGCAAGTTTCTATGACAAATGGAAAAAACAGTTAAAAGCTCTTTCATAGAGAGAGTTGAGCAACTTCGGACCATTAAAGTTGCTCGGGGTACACTTTTTATTGTTCTTCTGTGTGAAATTCGACAAGTATATGCCAGCTAGATTATTTCGATGCCAAAACATCAACTTTCTGTGACAAATGGAGAAAATCATTAAAAGCTCCTCCATAGAGAGAGTTGAGCAACTTCGGACCATCAAAGTTGCTCGGTGTCCACTTTTTATTCTTCTTCTATATCAAATTTTACGAGCATAAGCTTTCTAGATTGTTTCGATGCCAAAACACCAAGTTTCTATGGCAAATGGACAAAACAGTTAAAAGCTCCTTCATAGAGACAGTTGAGCAAATTCGGACCATCAAAGTTGCTCGGGGTACACTTTTTACTGTTCTTCTATGTGAAATTTTACGAGTATAAAACTTGCTAGATTGTTTCGATGTCAAAACACAAACTTCCTATGTCAAATGGACAAAACCATTAAAAGCTCTTCTATAGAGAGAGTTGAGCATCTTCGAACCATCAAAGTTGCTAGGGGTACACT
This sequence comes from Euonymus europaeus, assembly GCA_963580455.1. Taxonomy (NCBI): domain Eukaryota; kingdom Viridiplantae; phylum Streptophyta; class Magnoliopsida; order Celastrales; family Celastraceae; genus Euonymus; species Euonymus europaeus. The sequence goes on from OY756969.1 coordinate 12,100,690, forward strand.
TTTTATTATTCTTCTATGTCAAATTTTATGAGTATAAGCTTGCTAGATTATTTCGATGCCAAAACACCAACTTTCTATGACAGATGGATAAAACCATTAAAAGCTCCTCCATAGAGAGAGTTCAGCAACTTCGGAAAATGAAAGTTGCTCGTGTATACTTTTTATTGTTCTTCTATGTGAAATTTTATGAGTATAAGCTTCCTAGATTATTTCGATGACAAAACACCAACTTTCTATGATCAATGTACAAAACACTTAAAAGCTCCTCCATAAAGAGAGTTGAGCAAACTCGGACCATCAAAGTTGCTATGGATACACTTTTTATTGTTCTTCTATGTCAAATTCTACGAGTATAAGCTTGCTAGATTATTTCGATGCCAAAACACCAATTTTCTATGATAAATGGACAAAACAGTTAAATGCTCCTCCATAGAGAGAGTTGTGCAACTTCGGACCATGAAATTTGCTCGGGGTACACCTTTTATTGTTCTTCTACGTGAAATTTTACGAATATAAATCTTCTTAGATTATTTCGATGTCAAAAGAGTAGGTTTCTATGACAAATGGACAAAATCGTTAAAAGGTCCTCCATAGAGAGAGTTGAACAACTTCGGACCATCAAAGTTGCTCGGTGTACAGTTTTTGTTGTTCTTCTATGTGAAATTTTATGAGCATAAGCTTGCTAGATTATTTCGATGCTAAAACACCAACTTTCTACGACAAATGGACAAAACCGTTAAAAGCTCTTTCATAGAGAGAGTTGAGCAACTTTGGACCATTAATGTTGCTCAGGGTACACTTTTTATTGTTCTTCTGTGTTAAATTCGACATGTATAAGCCTGCTAGATTATTTCGATGCCAAAACACCAACTTTCTATGACAAATGGACAAAATTGTTAAAAGCTTTTCCATAGAGAGAGTTGAGCAACTTCGGACCATCAAAGTTGCTCGCTGTACACTTTTTATTCTTCTCCTATATCAAATTTTACGAGCATAAGCTTCCTAGATTGTTCCGATGCCAAAACACCAAGTTTCTATGGCAAATGTACAAAACAGTTAAAAGCTCCTCCATAGAGACAGTTGAGCAAATTCGGACCATCAAAGTTGTTCCGGGTACACTTTTAACTGTTCTTTTATGTCGAATTTTACGAGTACAAAACTTGCTAGATTATTTCGATTCCAAAATACAAACTTTCTATGACAAATGGCAAAACCGTTAAATGCTCCTCCATAGAGAGAGTTGAGCAACTTCGGACCATTAAAGTTGCTCAGGGTACACTTTTTATTGTTCTTCTATGTCAAATTCTACGTGTATAAGCTTACTAGAATATTTAGATGCCAAAACACCAAATTTCTATGACAAATGGATAAAACCGTTAAAAGCTCCTATATAGAGAGAGTTGAGCAACTTCGGACCATCAAAGTTGCTCGGTGTACACTTTTTATTGTTCTTCTATGTGAAATTTTACGAGTATAAGCTTGTTAGATTATTTTGATGTCAAAACAGCAAGTTTCTATAACAAATGGACAAAACAATTAAAAGCTCTTTCATAGAGAGAGTTGAGCAACTTCGGACCATTAAAGTTGCTCGGGGTACACTTTTTATTGTTCTTCTGTGTCAAATTCGACAAGTATAAGCCTGCTAGATTATTTCGATGCCAAAACACCAACTTTCTATGACAAATGGACAAAATCGTTAAAAGCTCCTCCATACAGAGAGTTGAGCAACTTCGGACCATCAAAGTTGCTCGTTGTATAGTTTTTATTGTTCTTCTATGTGAAATTTTACGAGCATAACTTGCAAGATTATTTCGATTGCAAAACACCAACTTTCTATGACAAATGGACAAAATCGTTAGAAGCTCCTCCATAGAGAGAGTTGAGCAACTTCGGACCATCAAAGTTGGTCGGTGTACACTTTTTATTCTTCTTCTATATCAAATTTTACGAGCATAAGCTTCCTAGATTGTTTCGATGCCAAAACACCAAGTTTCTATGGCAAATGTACAAAACAGTTAAAAGCTCCTCCATAGAGACAGTTGAGCAAATTCGGACAATCAAAGTTGCTCCGGGTACACTTTTTACTGTTCTATTATGTCAAATTTTACGAGTATAAAACTTGCTAGATTATTTCGATTCCAAAACACAAACTTTCTATGACAAATGGCAAAACCGTTAAATTCTCCTCCATAGAGAGAGTTGAGCAACTTCGAACTATTAAAGTTGCTCGGGGTACACTTTTTATTGTTCTTCGATGTCAAATTCTACGTGTATAAGCTTACTAGATTATTTAAATGCCAAAACACCAACTTTCTATGAAAAATGGATAAAACTGTTAAAAGCTCCTATATAGAGAGAGTTGAGCAACTTCGGACCATCAAAGTTGCTCGGTGTACACTTTTTATTGTTCTTCTATGTGAAATTTTACGAGTATAAAAGCTTCTTAAATTATTTTGATGTCAAAACAGCAAGTTTCTATGACAAATAGACAAAACAGTTAAAAGCTCTTTCATAGAGAGAGTTGAGCAACTTCGGACCATTAAAGTTGCTCGGGGTACACTTTTTATTGTTCTTCTGTGTGAAATTCGACAAATATAAGCCTGCTAGATTATTTCGATTCCAAAACACCAACTTTCTATGACAAATGGACAAAATTGTTAAAAGCTACTCCATAGAGAGAGTTGAGCAACTTCGGACCATCAAAGTTGCTCAGTGTACACTTTTTATTCTTCTTCTATATCAAATTTTACGAGCATAAGCTTCCTAGATTGTTTCGAAGCCAAAACACCAAGTTTCTATGGCAAATGGACAAAACAGTTAAAAGCTCCTTCATAGAGACAGTTGAGCAAATTCGGACCATCAAAGTTGCTCCGGGTACACTTTTCACTGTTCTTCTATGTGAAATTTTACGGGTATAAAACTTGCTAGATTGTTTCGATGCCAAAACACAAACTTCTTATGTCAAATGGATAAAACCATTAAAAGCTCCTCCATAGAGAGAGTTGAGCAAGTTCGGACCATCAAAGTTGCTCGGTGTACACTTTTTATTCTTCTTCTATATCAAATTTTACGAGCATAAGCTTCCTAGATTGTTTGGATGCAAAAACACCAAGTTTCTATGGCAAATGGACAAAACAGTTAAAAGCTCCTCCATAGAGACAGTTGAGCAAATTCGGACCATCAAAGTTGATCCGGGTACACTTTTGATTGTTTTTATATTTGAAATTTTACGAGTATAAAACTTGCAACATTGTTTCGATGCCAAAACACCAAGTTTCTATGGCAAATGGACAAAACAGTTAAAAGCTCCTCCATAGAGACAGTTGAGCAAGTTCGGACCATCAAAGTTGCTCCGGGTACACTTTTTATTGTTCTTCAATGTCAAATTTTACGAGTATAAAACTTGCTAGATTGTTTCGATGCCAAAACACAAACTTCCTATGTCAAATGGACAAAACCATTAAAAGCTCTTCCATAGAGAGAGTTGAGCATCTTCGAACCATCAAAGTTGCTAGGGGTACACTTTTTATTATTCTTCTATGTCAAATTTTATGAGTATAAGCTTGCTAGATTATTTCGATGCCAAAACACCAACTTTCTATGACAAATGTATAAAACCATTAAAAGCTCCTCCAAAGAGAGAGTTGAGCAACTTCGGATAATCAAAGTTGCTCGTGTAAACTTTTTATTGTTCTTCTATGTGAAATTTTATGAGTATAAGCTTCCTAGATTATTTCGATGACAAAACACCAACTTTCTATGATAAATGTACAAAACAGTTAAAAGCTCCTCCATAAAGAGAGTTGAGCAAACTCGGACCATCAAACTTGCTCAGGGTACACTTTTTATTGTTCTTCTATGTCAAATTCTACGAGTATAAGCTTGCTAGATTATTTCGATGCCAAAACACCAAAATTCTATGATAAATGGACAAAACAGTTAAATGCTCCTCCATAGAGAGAGTTATGCAACTTCGGACCATGAAAGTTGCTCGGGGTACACCTTTTATTGTTCTTCTACGTGAAATTTTACGAGTATAAAGCTTCCTAGATTATTTCGATGTCAAAAGAGCAGGTTTCTATGACAAATGGACAAAACTGTTAAAAGCTCCTCCATAGAGAGAGGTGAACAACTTCGGACCATCAAAGTTGCTCGGTGTACAGTTTTTATTGTTCTTCTATGTGAAATTTTACGAGCATAAGCTTGCTAGATTATTTCGATGCCAAAACACCAACTTTCTATGACAAATGGACAAAACCGTTAAAAGCTCCTTCATAGAGAGAGTTGAGCAACTTGGGACCATTAAAGTTGCTCGGGGTACACCTTTTATTGTTCTTCTACGTGAAATTTTACGGGTATAAAACTTGCTAGATTGTTTCGATGCCAAAATACAAACTTCTTATATCAAATGGAGAAAATCATTAAAAGCTCCTCCATAGAGAGAGTTGAGCAACTTCGGACCATCAAAGTTGCTCGGTGTCCACTTTTTATTCTTCTTCTATATCAAATTTTACGAGCATAAGCTTTCTAGATTGTTTCGATGCCAAAACACCAAGTTTCTATGGCAAATGGACAAAACAGTTAAAAGCTCCTTCATAGAGACAGTTGAGCAAATTCGGACCATCAAAGTTGCTCGGGGTACACTTTTTACTGTTCTTCTATGTGAAATTTTACGAGTATAAAACTTGCTAGATTGTTTCGATGTCAAAACACATACTTCCTATGTCAAATGGACAAAACCATTAAAAGCTCTTCCATAGAGAGAGTTGAGCATCTTCGAACCATCAAAGTTGCTAGGGGTACACTTTTTATTATTCTTCTATGTCAAATTTTATGAGTATAAGCTTGCTAGATTATTTCGATGCCAAAACACCAACTTTCTATGACAGATGGATAAAACCATTAAAAGCTCCTCCATAGAGAGAGTTCAGCAACTTCGGAAAATGAAAGTTGCTCGTGTATACTTTTTATTGTTCTTCTATGTGAAATTTTATGAGTATAAGCTTCCTAGATTATTTCGATGACAAAACACCAACTTTCTATGATCAATGTACAAAACACTTAAAAGCTCCTCCATAAAGAGAGTTGAGCAAACTCGGACCATCAAAGTTGCTATGGATACACTTTTTATTGTTCTTCTATGTCAAATTCTACGAGTATAAGCTTGCTAGATTATTTCGATGCCAAAACACCAATTTTCTATGATAAATGGACAAAACAGTTAAATGCTCCTCCATAGAGAGAGTTGTGCAACTTCGGACCATGAAAGTTGCTCGGGGTACACCTTTTATTGTTCTTCTACGTGAAATTTTACGAATATAAATCTTCCTAGATTATTTCGCTGTCAAAAGAGTAGGTTTCTATGACAAATGGACAAAATCGTTAAAAGGTCCTCCATAGAGAGAGTTGAACAACTTCGGACCATCAAAGTTGCTCGGTGTACAGTTTTTATTGTTCTTCTATGTGAAATTTTATGAGCATAAGCTTGCTAGATTATTTCGATGCTAAAACACCAACTTTCTATGACAAATGGACAAAACCGTTAAAAGCTCTTTCATAGAGAGAGTTGAGCAACTTTGGACCATTAATGTTGCTCAGGGTACACTTTTTATTATTCTTCTGTGTTAAATTCGACATGTATAAGCCTGCTAGATTATTTCGATGCCAAAACACCAACTTTCTATGACAAATGGACAAAATTGTTAAAAGCTTTTCCATAGAGAGAGTTGAGCAACTTCGGACCATCAAAGTTGCTCGCTGTACACTTTTTATTCTTCTCCTATATCAAATTTTACGAGCATAAGCTTCCTAGATTGTTCCGATGCCAAAACACCAAGTTTCTATGGCAAATGTACAAAACAGTTAAAAGCTCCTCCATAGAGACAGTTGAGCAAATTCGGACCATCAAAGTTGTTCCGGGTACACTTTTAACTGTTCTTTTATGTCGAATTTTACGAGTACAAAACTTGCTAGATTATTTCGATTCCAAAATACAAACTTTCTATGACAAATGGCAAAACCGTTAAATGCTACTCCATAGAGAGAGTTGAGCAACTTCGGACCATTAAAGTTGCTCAGCGTACACTTTTTATTGTTCTTCTATGTCAAATTCTACGTGTATAAGCTTACTAGAATATTTAGATGCCAAAACACCAAATTTCTATGACAAATGGATAAAACCGTTAAAAGCTCCTATATAGAGAGAGTTGAGCAACTTCGGACCATCAAAGTTGCTCGGTGTACACTTTTTATTGTTCTTCTATGTGAAATTTTACGAGTATAAGCTTGTTAGATTATTTTGATGTCAAAACAGCAAGTTTCTATAACAAATGGACAAAACAATTAAAAGCTCTTTCATAGAGAGAGTTGAGCAACTTCGGACCATTAAAGTTGCTCGGGGTACACTTTTTATTGTTCTTCTGTGTCAAATTCGACAAGTATAAGCCTGCTAGATTATTTCGATGCCAAAACACCAACTTTCTATGACAAATGGACAAAATCGTTAAAAGCTCCTCCATACAGAGAGTTGAGCAACTTCGGACCATCAAAGTTGCTCGTTGTACAGTTTTTATTGTTCTTCTATGTGAAATTTTACGAGCATAACTTGCAAGATTATTTCGATTGCAAAACACCAACTTTCTATGACAAATGGACAAAATCGTTAGAAGCTCCTCCATAGAGAGAGTTGAGCAACTTCGGACCATCAAAGTTGGTCGGTGTACACTTTTTATTCTTCTTCTATATCAAATTTTACGAGCATAAGCTTCCTAGATTGTTTCGATGCCAAAACACCAAGTTTCTATGGCAAATGTACAAAACAGTTAAAAGCTCCTCCATAGAGACAGTTGAGCAAATTCGGACCATCAAAGTTGCTCCGGGTACACTTTTTACTGTTCTATTATATCAAATTTTACGAGTATAAAACTTGCTAGATTATTTCGATTCCAAAACACAAACTTTCTATGACAAATGGCAAAACCGTTAAATGCTCCTCCATAGAGAGAGTTGAGCAACTTCGAACTATTAAAGTTGCTCGGGGTACACTTTTTATTGTTCTTCGATGTCAAATTCTACGTGTATAAGCTTACTAGATTATTTAAATGGCAAAACACCAACTTTCTATGAAAAATGGATAAAACTGTTAAAAGCTCCTATATAGAGAGAGTTGAGCAACTTCGGACCATCAAAGTTGCTCGGTGTACACTTTTTATTGTTCTTCTATGTGAAATTTTACGAGTATAAAAGCTTCTTAAATTATTTTGATGTCAAAACAGCAAGTTTCTATGACAAATAGACAAAACAGTTAAAAGCTCTTTCATAGAGAGAGTTGAGCAACTTCGGACCATTAAAGTTGCTCGGGGTACACTTTTTATTGTTCTTCTGTGTGAAATTCGACAAATATAAGCCTGCTAGATTATTTCGATGCCAAAACACCAACTTTCTATGACAAATGGACAAAATTGTTAAAAGCTACTCCATAGAGAGAGTTGAGCAACTTCGGACCATCAAAGTTGCTCAGTGTACACTTTTTATTCTTCTTCTATATCAAATTTTACGAGCATAAGCTTCCTAGATTGTTTCGAAGCCAAAACACCAAGTTTCTATGGCAAATGGACAAAACAGTTAAAAGCTCCTTCATAGAGACAGTTGAGCAAATTCGGACCATCAAAGTTGCTCCGGGTACACTTTTCACTGTTCTTCTATGTGAAATTTTACGGGTATAAAACTTGCTAGATTGTTTCGATGCCAAAACACAAACATCTTATGTCAAATGGACAAAACCATTAAAAGCTTCTTCATAGAGAGAGTTGAGCAAGTTCGGACCATCAAAGTTGCTCGGTGTACACTTTTTATTCTTCTTCTATATCAAATTTTACGAGCATAAGCTTCCTAGATTGTTTGGATGCAAAAACACCAAGTTTCTATGGCAAATGGACAAAACAGTTAAAAGCTTCTCCATAGAGACAGTTGAGCAAATTCGGACCATCAAAGTTGCTCCGGGTACACTTTTGATTGTTTTTATATTTGAAATTTTACGAGTATAAAACTTGCAACATTGTTTCGATGCCAAAACACCAAGTTTCTATGGCAAATGGACAAAACAGTTAAAAGCTCCTCCATAGAGACAGTTGAGCAAGTTCGGACCATCAAAGTTGCTCCGGGTACACTTTTTATTGTTCTTCAATGTCAAATTTTACGAGTATAAAACTTGCTAGATTGTTTCGATGCCAAAACACAAACTTCCTATGTCAAATGGACAAAACCATTAAAAGCTCTTCCATAGAGAGAGTTGAGCATCTTCGAACCATCAAAGTTGCTAGGGGTACACTTTTATTATTCTTCTATGTCAAATTTTATGAGTATAAGCTTGCTAGATTATTTCGATGCCAAAACACCAACTTTCTATGACAAATGTATAAAACCATTAAAAGCTCCTCCAAAGAGAGAGTTGAGCAACTTCGGATAATCAAAGTTGCTCGTGTACACTTTTTATTGTTCTTCTATGTGAAATTTTATGAGTATAAGCTTCCTAGATTATTTCAATGACAAAACACCAACTTTCTATGATAAATGTACAAAACAGTTAAAAGCTCCTCCATAAAGAGAGTTGAGCAAACTCGGACCATCAAACTTGCTCAGGGTACACTTTTTATTGTTCTTCTATGTCAAATTCTACGAGTATAAGCTTGCTAGATTATTTCGATGCCAAAACACCAAAATTCTATGATAAATGGACAAAACAGTTAAAAGCTTTTCCATAGAGAGAGTTGTGCAACTTCGGACCATGAAAGTTGCTCGGGGTACACCTTTTATTGTTCTTCTACGTGAAATTTTACGAGTATAAAGCTTCCTAGATTATTTCGATGTCAAAAGAGCAGGTTTCTATGACAAATGGACAAAACCGTTAAAAGCTCCTCCATAGAGAGAGGTGAACAACTTCGGACCATCAAAGTTGCTCGGTGTACAGTTTTTATTGTTCTTCTATGTGAAATTTTACGAGCATAAGCGTGCTAGATTATTTCGATGCCAAAACACCAACTTTCTATGACAAATGGACAAAACCGTTAAAAGCTCCTTCATAGAGAGAGTTGAGCAACTTGGGACCATTAAAGTTGCTCGGGGTACACCTTTTATTGTTCTTCTACGTGAAATTTTACGGGTATAAAACTTGCTAGATTGTTTCGATGCCAAAATACAAACTTCTTATATCAAATGGAGAAAATCATTAAAAGCTCCTCCATAGAGAGAGTTGAGCAACTTCGGACCATCAAAGTTGCTCGGTGTCCACTTTTTATTCTTCTTCTATATCAAATTTTACGAGCATAAGCTTTCTAGATTGTTTCGATGCCAAAACACCAAGTTTCTATGGCAAATGGACAAAACAGTTAAAAGCTCCTTCATAGAGACAGTTGAGCAAATTCGGACCATCAAAGTTGCTCGGGGTACACTTTTTACTGTTCTTCTATGTGAAATTTTACGAGTATAAAACTTGCTAGATTGTTTCGATGTCAAAACACAAACTTCCTATGTCAAATGGACAAAACCATTAAAAGCTCTTCCATAGAGAGAGTTGAGCATCTTCGAACAATCAAAGTTGCTAGGGGTACACTTTTTATTATTCTTCTATGTCAAATTTTATGAGTATAAGCTTGCTAGATTATTTCGATGCCAAAACACCAACTTTCTATGACAGATGGATAAAACCATTAAAAGCTCCTCCATAGAGAGAGTTCAGCAACTTCGGAAAATGAAAGTTGCTCGTGTATACTTTTTATTGTTCTTCTATGTGAAATTTTATGAGTATAAGCTTCCTAGATTATTTCGATGACAAAACACCAACTTTCTATGATCAATGTACAAAACACTTAAAAGCTCCTCCATAAAGAGAGTTGAGCAAACTCGGACCATCAAAGTTGCTATGGATACACTTTTTATTGTTCTTCTATGTCAAATTCTACGAGTATAAGCTTGCTAGATTATTTCGATGCCAAAACACCAATTTTCTATGATAAATGGACAAAACAGTTAAATGCTCCTCCATAGAGAGAGTTGTGCAACTTCGGACCATGAAAGTTGCTCAGGGTACACCTTTTATTGTTCTTCTACGTGAAATTTTACGAATATAAATCTTCCTAGATTATTTCGATGTCAAAAGAGTAGGTTTCTATGACAAATGGACAAAATCGTTAAAAGGTCCTCCATAGAGAGAGTTGAACAACTTCGGACCATCAAAGTTGCTCGGTGTACAGTTTTTATTGTTCTTCTATGTGAAATTTTATGAGCATAAGCTTGCTAGATTATTTCGATGCTAAAACACCAACTTTCTATGACAAATGGACAAAACCGTTAAAAGCTCTTTCATAGAGAGAGTTGAGCAACTTTGGACCATTAATGTTGCTCAGGGTACACTTTTTATTGTTCTTCTGTGTTAAATTCGACATGTATAAGCCTGCTAGATTATTTCGATGCCAAAACACCAACTTTCTATGACAAATGGACAAAATTGTTAAAAGCTTTTCCATAGAGAGAGTTGAGCAACTTCGGACCATCAAAGTTGCTCGGTGTACACTTTTTATTCTTCTCCTATATCAAATTTTACGAGCATAAGCTTCCTAGATTGTTCCGATGCCAAAACACCAAGTTTCTATGGCAAATGTACAAAACAGTTAAAAGCTCCTCCATAGAGACAGTTGAGCAAATTCGGACCATCAAAGTTGTTCCGGGTACACTTTTAACTGTTCTTTTATGTCGAATTTTACGAGTACAAAACTTGCTAGATTATTTCGATTCCAAAATACAAACTTTCTATGACAAATGGCAAAACCGTTAAATGCTCCTCCATAGAGAGAGTTGAGCAACTTCGGACCATTAAAGTTGCTCAGGGTACACTTTTTATTGTTCTTCTATGTCAAATTCTACGTGTATAAGCTTACTAGAATATTTAGATGCCAAAACACCAAATTTCTATGACAAATGGATAAAACCGTTAAAAGCTTCTATATAGAGAGAGTTGAGCAACTTCGGACCATCAAAGTTGCTCGGTGTACACTTTTTATTGTTCTTCTATGTGAAATTTTACGAGTATAAGCTTGTTAGATTATTTTGATGTCAAAACAGCAAGTTTCTATAACAAATGGACAAAACAATTAAAAGCTCTTTCATAGAGAGAGTTGAGCAACTTCGGACCATTAAAGTTGCTCGGGGTACACTTTTTATTGTTCTTCTGTGTCAAATTCGACAAGTATAAGCCTGCTAGATTATTTCGATGCCAAAACACCAACTTTCTATGACAAATGGACAAAATCGTTAAAAGCTCCTCCATACAGAGAGTTGAGCAACTTCGGACCATCAAAGTTGCTCGTTGTACAGTTTTTATTGTTCTTCTATGTGAAATTTTACGAGCATAACTTGCAAGATTATTTCGATTGCAAAACACCAACTTTCTATGACAAATGGACAAAATCGTTAGAAGCTCCTCCATAGAGAGAGTTGAGCAACTTCGAACTATTAAAGTTGCTCGGGGTACACTTTTTATTGTTCTTCGATGTCAAATTCTACGTGTATAAGCATACTAGATTATTTAAATGCCAAAACACCAACTTTCTATGAAAAATGGATAAAACTGTTAAAAGCTCCTATATAGAGAGAGTTGAGCAACTTCGGACCATCAAAGTTGCTCGGTGTACACTTTTTATTGTTCTTCTATGTGAAATTTTACGAGTATAAAAGCTTCTTAAATTATTTTGATGTCAAAACAGCAAGTTTCTATGACAAATAGACAAAACAGTTAAAAGCTCTTTCATAGAGAGAGTTGAGCAACTTCGGACCATTAAAGTTGCTCGGGGTACACTTTTTATTGTTCTTCTGTGTGAAATTCGACAAATATAAGCCTGCTAGATTATTTCGATGCCAAAACACCAACTTTCTATGACAAATGGACAAAATTGTTAAAAGCTACTCCATAGAGAGAGTTGAGCAACTTCGGACCATCAAAGTTGCTCAGTGTACACTTTTTATTCTTCTTCTATATCAAATTTTACGAGCATAAGCTTCCTAGATTGTTTCGAAGCCAAAACACGAAGTTTCTATGGCAAATGGACAAAACAGTTAAAAGCTCCTTCATAGAGACAGTTGAGCAAATTCGGACCATCAAAGTTGCTCCGGGTACACTTTTCACTGTTCTTCTATGTGAAATTTTACGGGTATAAAACTTGCTAGATTGTTTCGATGCCAAAACACAAACTTCTTATGTCAAATGGACAAAACCATTAAAAGCTCCTTCATAGAGAGAGTTGAGCAAGTTCGGACCATCAAAGTTGCTCGGTGTACACTTTTTATTCTTCTTCTATATCAAATTTTACGAGCATAAGCTTCCTAGATTGTTTGGATTCAAAAACACCAAGTTTCTATGGCAAATGGACAAAACAGTTAAAAGCTCCTCCATAGAGACAGTTGAGCAAATTCGGACCATCAAAGTTGCTCCGGGTACACTTTTGATTGTTTTTATATTTGAAATTTTACGAGTATAAAACTTGCAACATTGTTTCGATGCCAAAACACCAAGTTTCTATGGCAAATGGACAAAACAGTTAAAAGCTCCTCCATAGAGACAGTTGAGCAAGTTCGGACCATCAAAGTTGCTCCGGGTACACTTTTTATTGTTCTTCAATGTCAAATTTTACGAGTATAAAACTTGCTAGATTGTTTCGATGCCAAAACACAAACTTCCTATGTCAAATGGACAAAACCATTAAAAGCTCTTCCATAGAGAGAGTTGAGCATCTTCGAACCATCAAAGTTGCTAGGGGTACACTTTTTATTATTCTTCTATGTCAAATTTTATGAGTATAAGCTTGCTAGATTATTTCGATGCCAAAACACCAACTTTCTATGACAAATGTATAAAACCATTAAAAGCTCCTCCAAAGAGAGAGTTGAGCAACTTCGGATAATCAAAGTTGCTCGTGTACACTTTTTATTGTTCTTCTATGTGAAATTTTATGAGTATAAGCTTCCTAGATTATTTCGATGACAAAACACCAACTTTCTATGATAAATGTACAAAACAGTTAAAAGCTCCTCCATAAAGAGAGTTGAGCAAACTCGGACCATCAAACTTGCTCAGGGTACACTTTTTATTGTTCTTCTATGTCAAATTCTACGAGTATAAGCTTGCTAGATTATTTCGATGCCAAAACACCAAAATTCTATGATAAATGGACAAAACAGTTAAAAGCTTTTCCATAGAGAGAGTTGTGCAACTTCGGACCATGAAAGTTGCTCGGGGTACACCTTTTATTGTTCTTCTACGTGAAATTTTACGAGTATAAAGCTTCCTAGATTATTTCGATGTCAAAAGAGCAGGTTTCTATGACAAATGGAAAAAACCGTTAAAAGCTCCTCCATAGAGAGAGGTGAACAACTTCGGACCATCAAAGTTGCCCGGTGTACAGTTTTTATTGTTCTTCTATGTGAAATTTTACGAGCATAAGCGTGCTAGATTATTTCGATGCCAAAACACCAACTTTCTATGACAAATGGACAAAACCGTTAAAAGCTCCTTCATAGAGAGAGTTGAGCAACTTGGGACCATTAAAGTTGCTCGGGGTACACCTTTTATTGTTCTTCTACGTGAAATTTTACGGGTATAAAACTTGCTAGATTGTTTCGATGCCAAAATACAAACTTCTTATATCAAATGGAGAAAATCATTAAAAGCTCCTCCATAGAGAGAGTTGAGCAACTTCGGACCATCAAAGTTGCTCGGTGTCCACTTTTTATTCTTCTTCTATATCAAATTTTACGAGCATAAGCTTTCTAGATTGTTTCGATGCCAAAACACCAAGTTTCTATGGCAAATGGACAAAACAGTTAAAAGCTCCTTCATAGAGACAGTTGAGCAAATTCGGACCATCAAAGTTGCTCGGGGTACACTTTTTACTGTTCTTCTATGTGAAATTTTACGAGTATAAAACTTGCTAGATTGTTTCGATGTCAAAACACAAACTTCCTATGTCAAATGGACAAAACCATTAAAAGCTCTTCCATAGAGAGAGTTGAGCATCTTCGAACAATCAAAGTTGCTAGGGGTACACTTTTTATTATTCTTCTATGTCAAATTTTATGAGTATAAGCTTGCTAGATTATTTCGATGCCAAAACACCAACTTTCTATGACAGATGGATAAAACCATTAAAAGCTCCTCCATAGAGAGAGTTCAGCAACTTCGGAAAATGAAAGTTGCTCGTGTATACTTTTTATTGTTCTTCTATGTGAAATTTTATGAGTATAAGCTTCCTAGATTATTTCGATGACAAAACACCAACTTTCTATGATCAATGTACAAAACACTTAAAAGCTCCTCCATAAAGAGAGTTGAGCAAACTCGGACCATCAAAGTTGCTATGGATACACTTTTTATTGTTTTTCTATGTCAAATTCTACGAGTATAAGCTTGCTAGATTATTTCGATGCCAAAACACCAATTTTCTATGATAAATGGACAAAACAGTTAAATGCTCCTCCATAGAGACAGTTGTGCAACTTCGGACCATGAAAGTTGCTCAGGGTACACCTTTTACTGTTCTTCTACGTGAAATTTTACGAATATAAATCTTCCTAGATTATTTTGATGTCAAAAGAGTAGGTTTCTATGACAAATGGACAAAATCGTTAAAAGGTCCTCCATAGAGAGAGTTGAACAACTTCGGACCATCAAAGTTGCTCGGTGTACAGTTTTTATTGTTCTTCTATGTGAAATTTTATGAGCATAAGCTTGCTAGATTATTTCGATGCTAAAACACCAACTTTCTATGACAAATGGACAAAACCGTTAAAAGCTCTTTCATAGAGAGAGTTGAGCAACTTTGGACCATTAATGTTGCTCAGGGTACACTTTTTATTGTTCTTCTGTGTTAAATTCGACATGTATAAGCCTGCTAGATTATTTCGATGCCAAAACACCAACTTTCTATGACAAATGGACAAAATTGTTAAAAGCTTTTCCATAGAGAGAGTTGAGCAACTTCGGACCATCAAAGTTGCTCGGTGTACACTTTTTATTCTTCTCCTATATCAAATTTTACGAGCATAAGCTTCCTAGATTGTTCCGATGCCAAAACACCAAGTTTCTATGGCAAATGTACAAAACAGTTAAAAGCTCCTCCATAGAGACAGTTGAGCAAATTCGGACCATCAAAGTTGTTCCGGGTACACTTTTAACTGTTCTTTTATGTCGAATTTTACGAGTACAAAACTTGCTAGATTATTTCGATTCCAAAATACAAACTTTCTATGACAAATGGCAAAACCGTTAAATGCTCCTCCATAGAGAGAGTTGAGCAACTTCGGACCATTAAAGTTGCTCAGGGTACACTTTTTATTGTTCTTCTATGTCAAATTCTACGTGTATAAGCTTACTAGAATATTTAGATGCCAAAACACCAAATTTCTATGACAAATGGATAAAACCGTTAAAAGCTCCTATATAGAGAGAGTTGAGCAACTTCGGACCATCAAAGTTGCTCGGTGTACACTTTTTATTGTTCTTCTATGTGAAATTTTACGAGTATAAGCTTGTTAGATTATTTTGATGTCAAAACAGCAAGTTTCTATAACAAATGGACAAAACAATTAAAAGCTGTTTCATAGAGAGAGTTGAGCAACTTCGGACCACTAAAGTTGCTCGGGGTACACTTTTTATTGTTCTTCTGTGTCAAATTCGACAAGTATAAGCCTGCTAGATTATTTCGATGCCAAAACACCAACTTTCTATGACAAATGGACAAAATCGTTAAAAGCTCCTCCATACAGAGAGTTGAGCAACTTCGGACCATCAAAGTTGCTCGTTGTACAGTTTTTATTGTTCTTCTATGTGAAATTTTACGAGCATAACTTGCAAGATTATTTCGATTGCAAAACACCAACTTTCTATGACAAATGGACAAAATCGTTAGAAGCTCCTCCATAGAGAGAGTTGAGCAACTTCGAACTATTAAAGTTGCTCGGGGTACACTTTTTATTGTTCTTCGATGTCAAATTCTACGTGTATAAGCTTACTAGATTATTTAAATGCCAAAACACCAACTTTCTATGAAAAATGGATAAAACTGTTAAAAGCTCCTATATAGAGAGAGTTGAGCAACTTCGGACCATCAAAGTTGCTCGGTGTACACTTTTTATTGTTCTTCTATGTGAAATTTTACGAGTATAAAAGCTTCTTAAATTATTTTGATGTCAAAACAGCAAGTTTCTATGACAAATAGACAAAACAGTTAAAAGCTCTTTCATAGAGAGAGTTGAGCAACTTCGGACCATTAAAGTTGCTCGGGGTACACTTTTTATTGTTCTTCTGTGTGAAATTCGACAAATATAAGCCTGCTAGATTATTTCGATGCCAAAACACCAACTTTCTATGACAAATGGAAAAAATTGTTAAAAGCTACTCCATAGAGAGAGTTGAGCAACTTCGGACCATCAAAGTTGCTCAGTGTACACTTTTTATTCTTCTTCTATATCAAATTTTACGAGCATAAGCTTCCTAGATTGTTTCGAAGCCAAAACACCAAGTTTCTATGGCAAATGGACAAAACAGTTAAAAGCTCCTTCATAGAGACAGTTGAGCAAATTCGGACCATCAAAGTTGCTCCGGGTACACTTTTCACTGTTCTTCTATGTGAAATTTTACGGGTATAAAACTTGCTAGATTGTTTCGATGCCAAAACACAAACTTCTTATGTCAAATGGACAAAACCATTAAAAGCTCCTTCATAGAGAGAGTTGAGCAAGTTCGGACCATCAAAGTTGCTCGGTGTACACTTTTTATTCTTCTTCTATATCAAATTTTACGAGCATAAGCTTCCTAGATTGTTTGGATTCAAAAACACCAAGTTTCTATGGCAAATGGACAAAACAGTTAAAAGCTCCTCCATAGAGACAGTTGAGCAAATTCGGACCATCAAAGTTGCTCCGGGTACACTTTTGATTGTTTTTATATTTGAAATTTTACGAGTATAAAACTTGCAACATTGTTTCGATGCCAAAACACCAAGTTTCTATGGCAAATGGACAAAACAGTTAAAAGCTCCTCCATAGAGACAGTTGAGCAAGTTCGGACCATCAAAGTTGCTCCGGGTACACTTTTTATTGTTCTTCAATGTCAAATTTTACGAGTATAAAACTTGCTAGATTGTTTCGATGCCAAAACACAAACTTCCTATGTCAAATGGACAAAACCATTAAAAGCTCTTCCATAGAGAGAGTTGAGCATCTTCGAACCATCAAAGTTGCTAGGGGTACACTTTTTATTATTCTTCTATGTCAAATTTTATGAGTATAAGCTTGCTAGATTATTTCGATGCCAAAACACCAACTTTCTATGACAAATGTATAAAACCATTAAAAGCTCCTCCAAAGAGAGAGTTGAGCAACTTCGGATAATCAAAGTTGCTCGTGTACACTTTTTATTGTTCTTCTATGTGAAATTTTATGAGTATAAGCTTCCTAGATTATTTCGATGACAAAACACCAACTTTCTATGATAAATGTACAAAACAGTTAAAAGCTCCTCCATAAAGAGAGTTGAGCAAACTCGGACCATCAAACTTGCTCAGGGTACACTTTTTATTGTTCTTCTATGTCAAATTCTACGAGTATAAGCTTGCTAGATTATTTCGATGCCAAAACACCAAAATTCTATGATAAATGGACAAAACAGTTAAAAGCTTTTCCATAGAGAGAGTTGTGCAACTTCGGACCATGAAAGTTGCTCGGGGTACACCTTTTATTGTTCTTCTACGTGAAATTTTACGAGTATAAAGCTTCCTAGATTATTTCGATGTCAAAAGAGCAGGTTTCTATGACAAATGGACAAAACCGTTAAAAGCTCCTCCATAGAGAGAGGTGAACAACTTCGGACCATCAAAGTTGCTCGGTGTACAGTTTTTATTGTTCTTCTATGTGAAATTTTACGAGCATAAGCGTGCTAGATTATTTCGATGCCAAAACGCCAACTTTCTATGACAAATGGACAAAACCGTTAAAAGCTCCTTCATAGAGAGAGTTGAGCAACTTGGGACCATTAAAGTTGCTCGGGGTACACCTTTTATTGTTCTTCTACGTGAAATTTTACGGGTATAAAACTTGCTAGATTGTTTCGATGCCAAAATACAAACTTCTTATATCAAATGGAGAAAATCATTAAAAGCTCCTCCATAGAGAGAGTTGAGCAACTTCGGACCATCAAAGTTGCTCGGTGTCCACTTTTTATTCTTCTTCTATATCAAATTTTACGAGCATAAGCTTTCTAGATTGTTTCGATGCCAAAACACCAAGTTTCTATGGCAAATGGACAAAACAGTTAAAAGCTCCTTCATAGAGACAGTTGAGCAAATTCGGACCATCAAAGTTGCTCGGGGTACACTTTTTACTGTTCTTCTATGTGAAATTTTACGAGTATAAAACTTGCTAGATTGTTTCGATGTCAAAACACAAACTTCCTATGTCAAATGGACAAAACCATTAAAAGCTCTTCCATAGAGAGAGTTGAGCATCTTCGAACAATCAAAGTTGCTAGGGGTACACTTTTTATTATTCTTCTATGTCAAATTTTATGAGTATAAGCTTGCTAGATTATTTCGATGCCAAAACACCAACTTTCTATGACAGATGGATAAAACCATTAAAAGCTCCTCCATAGAGAGAGTTCAGCAACTTCGGAAAATGAAAGTTGCTCGTGTATACTTTTTATTGTTCTTCTATGTGAAATTTTATGAGTATAAGCTTCCTAGATTATTTCGATGACAAAACACCAACTTTCTATGATCAATGTACAAAACACTTAAAAGCTCCTCCATAAAGAGAGTTGAGCAAACTCGGACCATCAAAGTTGCTATGGATACACTTTTTATTGTTCTTCTATGTCAAATTCTACGAGTATAAGCTTGCTAGATTATTTCGATGCCAAAACACCAATTTTCTATGATAAATGGACAAAACAGTTAAATGCTCCTCCATAGAGAGAGTTGTGCAACTTCGGACCATGAAAGTTGCTCAGGGTACACCTTTTACTGTTCTTCTACGTGAAATTTTACGAATATAAATCTTCCTAGATTATTTCGATGTCAAAAGAGTAGGTTTCTATGACAAATGGACAAAATCGTTAAAAGGTCCTCCATAGAGAGAGTTGAACAACTTCGGACCATCAAAGTTGCTCGGTGTACAGTTTTTATTGTTCTTCTATGTGAAATTTTATGAGCATAAGCTTGCTAGATTATTTCGATGCTAAAACACCAACTTTCTATGACAAATGGACAAAACCGTTAAAAGCTCTTTCATAGAGAGAGTTGAGCAACTTTGGACCATTAATGTTGCTCAGGGTACACTTTTTATTGTTCTTCTGTGTTAAATTCGACATGTATAAGCCTGCTAGATTATTTCGATGCCAAAACACCAACTTTCTATGACAAATGGACAAAATTGTTAAAAGCTTTTCCATAGAGAGAGTTGAGCAACTTCGGACCATCAAAGTTGCTCGGTGTACACTTTTTATTCTTCTCCTATATCAAATTTTACGAGCATAAGCTTCCTAGATTGTTCCGATGCCAAAACACCAAGTTTCTATGGCAAATGTACAAAACAGTTAAAAGCTCCTCCATAGAGACAGTTGAGCAAATTCGGACCATCAAAGTTGTTCCGGGTACACTTTTAACTGTTCTTTTATGTCTAATTTTACGAGTACAAAACTTGCTAGATTATTTCGATTCCAAAATACAAACTTTCTATGACAAATGGCAAAACCGTTAAATGCTCCTCCATAGAGAGAGTTGAGCAACTTCGGACCATTAAAGTTGCTCAGGGTACACTTTTTATTGTTCTTCTATGTCAAATTCTACGTGTATAAGCTTACTAGAATATTTAGATGCCAAAACACCAAATTTCTATGACAAATGGATAAAACCGTTAAAAGCTCCTATATAGAGAGAGTTGAGCAACTTCGGACTATCAAAGTTGCTCGGTGTACACTTTTTATTGTTCTTCTATGTGAAATTTTACGAGTATAAGCTTGTTAGATTATTTTGATGTCAAAACAGCAAGTTTCTATAACAAATAGACAAAACAATTAAAAGCTCTTTCATAGAGAGAGTTGAGCAACTTCGGACCATTAAAGTCGCTCGGGGTACACTTTTTATTGTTCTTCTGTGTCAAATTCGACAAGTATAAGCCTGCTAGATTATTTCGATGCCAAAACACCAACTTTCTATGACAAATGGACAAAATCGTTAAAAGCTCCTCCATACAGAGAGTTGAGCAACTTCGGACCATCAAAGTTGCTCGTTGTACAGTTTTTATTGTTCTTCTATGTGAAATTTTACGAGCATAACTTGCAAGATTATTTCGATTGCAAAACACCAACTTTCTATGACAAATGGACAAAATCGTTAGAAGCTCCTCCATAGAGAGAGTTGAGCAACTTCGGACCATCAAAGTTGGTCGGTGTACACTTTTTATTCTTCTTCGATATCAAATTTTACGAGCATAAGCTTCCTAGATTGTTTCGATGCCAAAACACCAAGTTTCTATGGCAAATGTACAAAACAGTTAAAAGCTCCTCCATAGAGACAGTTGAGCAAATTCGGACCATCAAAGTTGCTCCGGGTACAATTTTTACTGTTCTATTATGTCAAATTTTACGAGTATAAAACTTGCTTGATTATTTCGATTCCAAAACACAAACTTTCTATGACAAATGGCAAAACCGTTAAATGCTCCTCCATAGAGAGAGTTGAGCAACTTCGAACTATTAAAGTTGCTCGGGGTACACTTTTTATTGTTCTTCGATGTCAAATTCTACGTGTATAAGCTTACTAGATTATTTAAATGCCAAAACAACAACTTTCTATGAAAAATGGATAAAACTGTTAAAAGCTCCTATATAGAGAGAGTTGAGCAACTTCGGACCATCAAAGTTGCTCGGTGTACACTTTTTATTGTTCTTCTATGTGAAATTTTACGAGTATAAAAGCTTCTTAAATTATTTTGATGTCAAAACAGCAAGTTTCTATGACAAATAGACAAAACAGTTAAAAGCTCTTTCATAGAGAGAGTTGAGCAACTTCGGACCATTAAAGTTGCTCGGGGTACACTTTTTATTGTTCTTCTGTGTGAAATTCGACAAATATAAGCCTGCTAGATTATTTCGATGCCAAAACACCAACTTTCTATGACAAATGGACAAAATTGTTAAAAGCTACTCCATAGAGGGAGTTGAGCAACTTCGGACCATCAAAGTTGCTCAGTGTACACTTTTTATTCTTCTTCTATATCAAATTTTACGAGCATAAGCTTCCTAGATTGTTTCGAAGCCAAAACACCAAGTTTCTATGGCAAATGGACAAAACAGTTAAAAGCTCCTTCATAGAGACAGTTGAGCAAATTCGGACCATCAAAGTTGCTCCGGGTACACTTTTCACTGTTCTTCTATGTGAAATTTTACGGGTATAAAACTTGCTAGATTGTTTCGATGCCAAAACACAAACTTCTTATGTCAAATGGACAAAACCATTAAAAGCTCCTCCATAGAGAGAGTTGAGCAAGTTCGGACCATCAAAGTTGCTCGGTGTACACTTTTTATTCTTCTTCTATATCAAATTTTACGAGCATAAGCTTCCTAGATTGTTTGGATGCAAAAACACCAAGTTTCTATGGCAAATGGACAAAACAGTTAAAAGCTCCTCCATAGAGACAGTTGAGCAAATTCGGACCATCAAAGTTGCTCCGGGTACACTTTTGATTGTTTTTATATTTGAAATTTTACGAGTATAAAACTTGCAACATTGTTTCGATGCCAAAACACCAAGTTTCTATGGCAAATGGACAAAACAGTTAAAAGCTCCTCCATAGAGACAGTTGAGCAAGTTCGGACCATCAAAGTTGCTCCGGGTACACTTTTTATTGTTCTTCAATGTCAAATTTTACGAGTATAA
Organism: Euonymus europaeus; assembly: GCA_963580455.1. NCBI lineage: Eukaryota > Viridiplantae > Streptophyta > Magnoliopsida > Celastrales > Celastraceae > Euonymus > Euonymus europaeus. Next base: position 12,122,673 of record OY756969.1, read on the forward strand.
AACTTGCTAGATTGTTTCGATGCCAAAACACAAACTTCCTATGTCAAATGGACAAAACCATTAAAAGCTCTTCCATAGAGAGAGTTGAGCATCTTCGAACCATCAAAGTTGCTAGGGGTACACTTTTTATTATTCTTCTATGTCAAATTTTATGAGTATAAGCTTGCTAGATTATTTCGATGCCAAAACACCAACTTTCTATGACAAATGTATAAAACCATTAAAAGCTCCTCCAAAGAGAGAGTTGAGCAACTTCGGATAATCAAAGTTGCTCGTGTACACTTTTTATTGTTCTTCTATGTGAAATTTTATGAGTATAAGCTTCCTAGATTATTTCGATGACAAAACACCAACTTTCTATGATAAATGTACAAAACAGTTAAAAGCTCCTCCATAAAGAGAGTTGAGCAAACTCGGACCATCAAACTTGCTCAGGGTACACTTTTTATTGTTCTTCTATGTCAAATTCTACGAGTATAAGCTTGCTAGATTATTTCGATGCCAAAACACCAAAATTCTATGATAAATGGACAAAACAGTTAAAAGCTTTTCCATAGAAAGAGTTGTGCAACTTCGGACCATGAAAGTTGCTCGGGGTACACCTTTTATTGTTCTTCTACGTGAAATTTTACGAGTATAAAGCTTCCTAGATTATTTCGATGTCAAAAGAGCAGGTTTCTATGACAAATGGACAAAACCGTTAAAAGCTCCTCCATAGAGAGAGGTGAACAACTTCGGACCATCAAAGTTGCTCGGTGTACAGTTTTTATTGTTCTTCTATGTGAAATTTTACGAGCATAAGCTTGCTAGATTATTTCGATGCCAAAACACCAACTTTCTGTGACAAATGGACAAAACCGTTAAAAGCTCCCTCATAGAGAGAGTTGAGCAACTTGGGACCTTTAAAGTTGCTCGGGGTACACCTTTTATTGTTCTTCTACGTGAAATTTTACGGGTATAAAACTTGCTAGATTGTTTCGATGCCAAAATACAAACTTCTTATATCAAATAGACAAAACCATTAAAAGCTCCTCCATAGAGAGAGTTGACCAACTTCGGACCATCAAAGTTGCTCGGTGTACACTTTTTATTCTTCTTCTATATCAAATTTTACGAGCATAAGCTTCCTAGATTGTTTCGATGCCAAAACACCAAGTTTCTATGGCAAATGGACAAAACAGTTAAAAGCTCCTCCATAGAGACAGTTGAGCAAATTCGGACCATCAAAGTTGCTCCGGGTACACTTTTTATTGTTCTTATATTTGAAATTTTACGAGTATAAAACTTGCAACATTGTTTCGATGCCAAAACACCAAGTTTCTATGGCAAATGGACAAAACAGTTAAAAGCTCCTCCATAGAGACAGTTGAGCAAGTTCGGACCATCAAAGTTTCTCCGGGTACACTTTTTATTGTTCTTCAATGTCAAATTTTACGAGTATAAAACTTGCTAGATTGTTTCGATGCCAAAACACAAACTTCCTATGTCAAATGGACAAAACCATTAAAAGCTCTTCCATAGAGAGAGTTGAGCATCTTCGAACCATCAAAGTTGCTACGGGTACACTTTTTATTATTCTTCTATGTCAAATTTTATGAGTATAAGCATGCTAGATTATTTCGATGCGAAAACACCAACTTTCTATGACAAATGTATAAAACCATTAAAAGCTCCTCCATAGAAAGAGTTGAGCAACTTCGGATAATCAAAGTTGCTCGTGTACACTTTTTATTGTTCTTCTATGTGAAATTTTATGAGTATAAGCTTCCTAGATTATTTCGATGACAAAACACCAACTTTCTATGATAAATGTACAAAACAGTTAAAAGCTCCTCCATAATGAGAGTTGAGCAAACTCGGACCATCAAACTTGCTCAGGGTACACTTTTTATTGTTCTTCTATGTCAAATTCTACGAGTATAAGTTTGCTAGATTATTTCGATGCCAAAACACCAACTTTCTATGACAAATGGATAAAACCGTTAAAAGCTCCTATATAGAGAGAAGTGAGAAACTTCGGACCATCAAAGTTGCTCGGTGTACACTTTTTATTGTTCTTCTATGTGAAATTTTACGAGCATAAGCTTCCTAGATTGTTTGGATGCAAAAACACCAAGTTTCTATGGCAAATGGACAAAACAGTTAAAAGCTCCTCCATAGAGACAGTTGAGCAAATTCGGACCATCAAAGTTGCTCCGGGTACACTTTTGATTGTTTTTATATTTGAAATTTTACGAGTATAAAACTTGCAACATTGTTTCGATGCCAAAACACCAAGTTTCTATGGCAAATGGACAAAACAGTTAAAAGCTCCTCCATAGAGACAGTTGAGCAAGTTCGGACCATCAAAGTTGCTCCGGGTACACTTTTTATTGTTCTTCAATGTCAAATTTTACGAGTATAAAACTTGCTAGATTGTTTCGATGCCAAAACACAAACTTCCTATGTCAAATGGACAAAACCATTAAAAGCTCTTCCATAGAGAGAGTTGAGCATCTTCGAACCATCAAAGTTGCTAGGGGTACACTTTTTATTATTCTTCTATGTCAAATTTTATGAGTATAAGCTTGCTAGATTATTTCTATGCCAAAACACGAACTTTCTATGACAAATGTATAAAACCATTAAAAGCTCCTCCAAAGAGAGAGTTGAGCAACTTCGGATAATCAAAGTTGCTCGTGTACACTTTTTATTGTTCTTCTATGTGAAATTTTATGAGTATAAGCTTCCTAGATTATTTCGATGACAAAACACCAACTTTCTATGATAAATGTACAAAACAGTTAAAAGCTCCTCCATAAAGAGAGTTGAGCAAACTCGGACCATCAAACTTGCTCAGGGTACACTTTTTATTGTTCTTCTATGTCAAATTCTACGAGTATAAGCTTGCTAGATTATTTCGATGCCAAAACACCAAAATTCTATGATAAATGGACAAAACAGTTAAATGCTCCTCCATAGAGAGAGTTGTGCAACTTCGGACTATGAAACTTGCTCGGGGTACACCTTTTATTGTTCTTCTACGTGAAATTTTACGAGTATAAAGCTTCCTAGATTATTTCGATGTCAAAAGAGCAGGTTTCTATGACAAATGGACAAAACCGTTAAAAGCTCCTCCATAGAGAGAGGTGAACAACTTCGGACCATCAAAGTTGCTCGGTGTACAGTTTTTATTGTTCTTCTATGTGAAATTTTACGAGCATAAGCTTGCTAGATTATTTCGATGCCAAAACACCAACTTTCTATGACAAATGGACAAAACCGTTAAAAGCTCCTTCATAGAGAGAGTTGAGCAACTTGGGACCATTAAAGTTGCTCGGGGTACACTTTTTATTGTTCTTCTATGTCAAATTCTACGTGTATAAGCTTACTAGATTATTTAGATGCCAAAACACCAACTTTCTATGACAAATGAACAAAATCGTTAAAAGCTCCTCCATAGAGAGAGTTGAGCAACTTCAGACTATCAAAGTTGCTCGGTGTACACTTTTTATTCTTCTTCTATATCAAATTTTACGAGCATAAGCTTTGTAGATTGTTTCGATGCCAAATCACCAAGTTTCTATTGCAAATGGACAAAACAGTTAAAAGCTCCTTCATAGAGGCAGTTGAGCAAATTCGGACCATCAAAGTTGCTCCGGGTACACTTTTTTGACTGTTCTTCTATGTGAAATTTTACGGGTATAAAACTTGCTAGATTGTTTCGATGCCAAAATACAAACTTCTTATATCAAATAGACAAACCCATTAAAAGCTCCTCCATAGAGAGAGTTGACCAACTTCGGACCATCAAAGTTGCTCGGTGTACACTTTTTATTCTTCTTCTATATCAAATTTTACGAGCATAAGCTTCCTAGATTGTTTCGATGGCAAAACACCAAGTTTCTATGGCAAATGGACAAAACAGTTAAAAGCTCCTCCATATAGACAGTTGAGCAAATTCGGACCATCAAAGTTGCTCCGGGTACACTTTTTATTGTTCTTATATTTGAAATTTTACGAGTATAAAACTTGCAACATTGTTTCGATGCCAAAACACCAAGTTTCTATGGCAAATGGACAAAACAGTTAAAAGCTCCTCCATAGAGACAGTTGAGCAAGTTCGGACCATCAAAGTTGCTCCGAGTACACTTTTTATTGTTCTTCAATGTCAAATTTTACGAGTATAAAACTTGCTAGATTGTTTCGATGCCAAAACACAAACTTCCTATGTCAAATGGACAAAACCATTAAAAGCTCTTCCATAGAGAGAGTTGAGCATCTTCGAACCATCAAAGTTGCTACGGGTACACTTTTTATTATTCTTCTATGTCAAATTTTATGAGTATAAGCTTGCTAGATTATTTCGATGCCAAAACACCAACTTTCTATGACAAATGTATAAAACCATTAAAAGCTCCTCCATAGAAAGAGTTGAGCAACTTCGGATAATCAAAGTTGCTCGTGTACACTTTTTATTGTTCTTCTATGTGAAATTTTATGAGTATAAGCTTCCTAGATTATTTCGATGACAAAACACCAACTTTCTATGATAAATGTACAAAACAGTTAAAAGCTCCTCCATAAAGAGAGTTGAGCAAACTCGGACCATCAAACTTGCTCAGGGTACACTTTTTATTGTTCTTCTATGTCAAATTCTACGAGTATAAGCTTGCTAGATTATTTCGATGCCAAAACACCAAAATTCTATGATAAATGGACAAAACAGTTAAATGCTCCTCCATAGAGAGAGTTGTGCAACTTCGGACTATGAAACTTGCTCGGGGTACACTTTTTATTGTTCTTCTACGTGAAATTTTACGAGTATAAAGCTTCCTAGATTATTTCGATGTCAAAAGAGCAGGTTTCTATGAAAAATGGACAAAACCGTTAAAAGCTCCTCCATAGAGAGAGGTGAACAACTTCGGACCATCAAAGTTGCTCGGTGTACAGTTTTTATTATTCTTCTATGTGAAATTTTACGAGCATAGGCTTGCTAGATTATTTCGATGCCAAAAAACCAACTTTCTATGACAAATGGACAAAACCGTTAAAAGCTTCTTCATAGAGAGAGTTGAGCAACTTCGGACCATTAAAGTTGCTCGGGGTACACTTTTTATTGTTCTTCTATGTCAAATTCTACGTGTCTAAGCTTACTAGATTATTTAGATGCCAAAACACCAACTTTCTATGACAAATGGATAAAACCGTTAAAAGCTCCTATATAGAGAGAAGTGAGAAACTTCGGACCATCAAAGTTGCTCGGTGTACACTTTTTATTGTTCTTCTATGTCAAATTTTACGAGTATAAGCTACTTAGAATATTTTGATGTCAAAACAGCAAGTTTCTAAGACAAATGGATAAAACAGTTAATAGCTCTTTCATAGAGAGAGTTGAGCAACTTCGGACCATTAAAGTTGCTCGGGGTACACTTTTTATTGTTCTTCTGCGTCAAATTCGACAAGTATAAGCCTGCTAGATTATTTCGATGCCAAAACGCCAACTTTCTATGACAAATGGACAAAATCGTTAAAAGCTCCTCCATAGAGAGAGTTGAGCAACTTCGGACTATCAAAGTTGCTCGGTGTACACTTTTTATTCTTCTTCTATATCAAATTTTACGAGCATAAGCTTCCTAGATTGTTTCGATGCCAAAACACCAAGTTTCTATGGCAAATGGACAAAACAGTTAAAAGCTCCTCCATAGAGACAGTTGAGCAAATTCGGACCATCAAAGTTGCTCCGGGTACACCTTTTATTGTTCTTCTATGTGAAATTTTAAGAGTATAAAACTTGCTAGATTGTTTCGATGCCAAAACACCAACTTTCTATGACAAATGGACAAAATCGTTAAAAGCTCTTCCATAGAGAGAGTTGAGCAACTTCGGACCATCAAAGTTGCTCGGTGTACACTTTTTATTCTTCTTCTATATCAAATTTTACGAGCATAGGCTTCCTAGATTGTTTCGATGCCAAAACACCAAGTTTCTATGGTAAATGGACAAAACAGTTAAAAGCTCCTCTATAGAAACAGTTGAGCAAATTCGGACCGTCAATGTTGCTCCGAGTACACTTTTTATTGTTCTTCTATGTGAAATTTTACGAGTATAAAACTTGCTAGATTGTTTCGATGCCAAAACACCAACTTTCTATGACAAATGGACAAAATCGTTAAAAGCTCCTCCATAGAGAGATTTGAGCAACTTCGGACCATCAAAATTGCTCGGTGTACACTTTTTATTCTTTTTCTATATCAAATTTTACGAGCATAAGCTTCCTAGATTGTTTCGATGCCAAAACACCAAGTTTCTATGGAAAATGGACAAAACAGTTAAATGCTCCTTCATAGAGACAGTTGAACTAATTCGGACCATCAAAGTTGCTCCGGGTACACTTTTTATTGTTCTTCTATGTGAAATTTTACGAGTATAAAACTTGCTAGATTGTTTCGATGCCAAAACACCAAGTTTCTATGGCAAATGGACAAAACAGTTAAAAGCTCCTCCATAGAGACAGTTGAGCAAATTCGGACCATCAAAGTTGCTCCGGGTACACTTTTTATTGTTCTTCTATGTGAAATTTTACGAGCATAAAACTTGCTAGATTGTTTCGATGCCAAAACACAAACTTCCTATGTCAAATGGACAAAACCATTAAAAGCTCTTCCATAGCGAGAGTTGAGGATCTTCGAACCATCAAAGTTGCTAGGGGTACACTTTTTACTATTCTTCTATGTCAAATTTTATGTGTATAAGCTTGCAAGATTATTTCGATGCCAAAACACCAACTTTCTATGACAAATGGATAAAACCATTAAAGGCTCCTCCATAGAGAGAGTTGAGCAACTTCGGATAATTAAAGTTGCTTGTGTGCACTTTTTATTGTTCTTCTATGTGAAATTTTATGAGTATAAGCTTTCTAGATTATTTCGATGACAAAACACCAACTTTCTATGATAAATGTACAAAACAGTTAAAAGCTCCGCCATAAAGAGAGTTGAGCAAACTCGGACCATCAAAGTTGCTCGGGGTACACTTTTTATTGTTCTTCTATGTCAAATTCTACGAGTATAAGCTTGCTAGATTATTTCGATGCCAAAACACAAAGTTTCTATGATAAATGGAGAAAACAGGTAAATGCTCCTCCATAGAGAGAGTTGTACAACTTCGGACCATGAAACTTGCTCGGGGTACACCTTTTATTGTTCTTCTACGTGAAATTTTACGAGTATAAAGCTTCCTAGATTATTTCGATGTCAAAAGAGCAGGTTTCTATGACAAATGGACAAAACCGTTAAAAACTCCTCCATAGAGAGAGTTGAACAACTTCGGACCATCAAAGTTGCTCGGTGTACAGTTTTTATTGTTGTTCTATGTGAAATTTTACGAGCAAAAGCTTGCTAGATATTTTCGATGCCAAAACACCAACTTTCTATGACAAATGGACAAAACCGTTAAAAGCTCCTCCATAGAGAGAGTTGAGCAACTTCGGACCATTAAAGTTACTCGGAGTACACTTTTTATTGTTCTTCTATGTCAAATTGTACGTGTATAAGCTTACTAGATTATTAAGATGCCAAAACACCAACTTTCTATGACAAATGGATAAAACCGTTAAAAGCTCCTATATAGAGAGAGTTGAGCAACTTCGGACAATCAAAGTTGCTCGGTGTAAACTTTTTATTGTTCTTCTATGTGAAATTTTTTGAGTATAAGCTTCTTAGATTATTTTGATGTCAAAACAGCAAGTTTCTATGACAAATGGACAAAACAGTTAAAAGCTCTTTCATAGAGAAAGTTGAGCAACTTCGGACATTAAAGTTGCTCGGGGTACACTTTTTATTGTTTTTCTGTGTCAAATTCGACAAGTTTTGCCTGCTAGATTATTTCGATGCGAAAACACCAACTTTCTATGACAAATGGACAAAATCGTTAAAGGCTCCTCCATAGAGAGAGTTGAGCAACTTCGGACCATCAAAGTTGCTCGGTGTATACTTTTTATTCTTCTTCTATATCAAATTTTACGAGCATAAGCTTCCTAGATTGTTTCGATGCCAAAACACCAAGTTTCTATGGCAAATGGACAAAACCGTTAAAAGCTCCTCCATAGAGAGAGTTGAACAACTTCGGACCATCAAAGTTGCTCGGTGTACACTTTTTATTGTTCTTATATGTCAAATTTTACGAGTATAAGCTTCTTAGATTATTTTGATGTCAAAACAGCAAGTTTCTATGACAAATGGACAAAACAGTTAAAAGCTCTTTCATAGAGAGAGTTGAGCAACTTCGGACCATTAAAGTTGCTCGAGGTACACTTTTTATTGTTCTTCTGTGTCAAATTCGACAAGTATATGCCTTCTAGATTATTTCGATGCCAAAACGCCAACTTTCTATGACAAATGGACAAAATCGTTAAAAGCTCCTCCATAGAGAGAGTTGAGCAACTTCGGACCATCAAAGTTGCTCGGTGTACACTTTTTATTCTTCTTCTATATCAAATTTTACGAGCATAAGCTTCCTAGATTGTTTCGATGCCAAAACTCCAAGTTTCTATGGCTAATGGACAAAACAGTTAAAAGCTCCTCCATAGAGACAGTTGAGCAAATTTGGAACATCAAAGTTGCTCCGGGTACACTTTTTATTATTCTTCTATGTGAAATTTTATGAGTATAAAACTTGCTAGATTGTTTCGATGCCAAAACACCAACTTTCTATGACAAATGGACAAAATCGTTAAAAGCTCCTCCATAGAGAGAGTTGAGCAACTTCGGACCATCAAAATTGCTCGGTGTACACTTTTTATTCTTTTTCTATATCAAATTTTACGAGCATAAGCTTCCTAGATTGTTTCGATGCCAAAACACCAAGTTTCTATGGAAAATGGACAAAACAGTTAAAAGCTCCTTCATAGAGACAGTTGAACTAATTCGGACCATCAAAGTTGCTCCGGGTACACTTTTTATTGTTCTTCTATGTGAAATTTTACGAGTATAAAACTTGCTAGATTGTTTCGATGCCAAAACACCAAGTTTCTATGGCAAATGGACAAAACAGTTAAAAGCTCCTCCATAGAGACAGTTGAGCAAATTCGGACCATCAAAGTTGCTCCGGGTACACTTTTTATTGTTCTTCTATGTGAAATTTTACGAGCATAAAACTTGCTAGATTGTTTCGATGCCAAAACACAAACTTCCTATGTCAAATGGACAAAACCATTAAAAGCTCTTCCATAGCGAGAGTTGAGGATCTTCGAACCATCAAAGTTGCTAGGGGTACACTTTTTACTATTCTTCTATGTCAAATTTTATGTGTATAAGCTTGCAAGATTATTTCGATGCCAAAACACCAACTTTCTATGACAAATGGATAAAACCATTAAAGGCTCCTCCATAGAGAGAGTTGAGCAACTTCGGATAATTAAAGTTGCTTGTGTGCACTTTTTATTGTTCTTCTATGTGAAATTTTATGAGTATAAGCTTTCTAGATTATTTCGATGACAAAACACCAACTTTCTATGATAAATGTACAAAACAGTTAAAAGCTCCGCCATAAAGAGAGTTGAGCAAACTCGGACCATCAAAGTTGCTCGGGGTACACTTTTTATTGTTCTTCTATGTCAAATTCTACGAGTATAAGCTTGCTAGATTATTTCGATGCCAAAACACAAAGTTTCTATGATAAATGGAGAAAACAGGTAAATGCTCCTCCATAGAGAGAGTTGTGCAACTTCGGACCATGAAACTTGCTCGGGGTACACCTTTTATTGTTCTTCTACGTGAAATTTTACGAGTATAAAGCTTCCTAGATTATTTCGATGTCAAAAGAGCAGGTTTCTATGACAAATGGACAAAACCGTTAAAAACTCCTCCATAGAGAGAGTTGAACAACTTCGGACCATCAAAGTTGCTCGGTGTACAGTTTTTATTGTTGTTCTATGTGAAATTTTACGAGCAAAAGCTTGCTAGATTATTTCGATGCCAAAACACCAACTTTCTATGACAAATGGACAAAACCGTTAAAAGCTCCTCCATAGAGAGAGTTGAGCAACTTCGGACCATTAAAGTTACTCGGAGTACACTTTTTATTGTTCTTCTATCTCAAATTGTACGTGTATAAGCTTACTAGATTATTAAGATGCCAAAACACCAACTTTCTATGACAAATGGATAAAACCGTTAAAAGCTCCTATATAGAGAGAGTTGAGCAACTTCGGACCATCAAAGTTGCTCGGTGTAAACTTTTTATTGTTCTTCTATGTGAAATTTTTCGAGTATAAGCTTCTTAGATTATTTTGATGTCAAAACAGCAAGTTTCTATGACAAATGGACAAAACAGTTAAAAGCTCTTTCATAGAGAAAGTTTAGCAACTTCGGACATTAAAGTTGCTCGGGGTACACTTTTTATTGTTTTTCTGTGTCAAATTCGACAAGTTTTGCCTGCTAGATTATTTCGATGCGAAAACACCAACTTTCTATGACAAATGGACAAAATCGTTAAAGGCTCCTCCATAGAGAGAGTTGAGCAACTTCGGACCATCAAAGTTGCTCGGTGTATACTTTTTATTCTTCTTCTATATCAAATTTTACGAGCATAAGCTTCCTACATTGTTTCGATGCCAAAACACCAAGTTTCTATGGCAAATGGACAAAACCGTTAAAAGCTCCTCCATAGAGAGAGTTGAACAACTTCGGACCATCAAAGTTGCTCGGTGTACACTTTTTATTGTTCTTATATGTCAAATTTTACGAGTATAAGCTTCTTAGATTATTTTGATGTCAAAACAGCAAGTTTCTATGACAAATGGACAAAACAGTTAAAAGCTCTTTCATAGAGAGAGTTGAGCAACTTCGGACCATTAAAGTTGCTCGAGGTACACTTTTTATTGTTCTTCTGTGTCAAATTCGACAAGTATATGCCTTCTAGATTATTTCGATGCCAAAACGCCAACTTTCTATGACAAATGGACAAAATCGTTAAAAGCTCCTCCATAGAGAGAGTTGAGCAACTTCGGACCATCAAAGTTGCTCGGTGTACACTTTTTATTCTTCTTCTATATCAAATTTTACGAGCATAAGCTTCCTAGATTGTTTCGATGCCAAAACTCCAAGTTTCTATGGCAAATGAACAAAACAGTTAAAAGCTCCTCCATAGAGACAGTTGAGCAAATTCGGAACATCAAAGTTGCTCCGGGTACACTTTTTATTATTCTTCTATGTGAAATTTTACAAGTATAAAACTTGCAACATTGTTTCGATGCCAAAACACCAAGTTTCTACGGCAAATGGACAAAACAGTTAAAAGCTCCTCCATAGAGACAGTTGAGCAAATTCGGACCATCAGAGTTGCTCCGGGTACACTTTTTATTGTTCTTCTATGAGAAACTTTACGAGTATAAAACTTTCTAGATTGTTTCGATGCCAAAACACAAACTTCCTATGTCAAATGGACAAAACCATTAAAAGCTCTTCCATAGAGAGAGTTGAGCATCTTCGAACCATCAAAGTTGCTAGGGGTACACTTTTATTATTTTTCTATGTCAAATTTTATGAGTATAAGCTTGCTAGATTATTTCGAAAAAATAACACCAACTTTCTATGACAAATGAATCAAACCATTAAAAGCTCCTCCATAGAGAGAGTTGAGCAACTTCAGATAATCAAAGTTGCTCGTGTACACTTTTTATTGTTCTTCTATGTGAAATTTTATGAGTATAAGCTTCCTAGATTATTTCTATGACAAAACACCAACTTTCTATGATAAATGTACAAAACTGTTAAAAGCTCCTCCATAAAGAGAGTTGAGCAAACTCGGACCATCAAAGTTGCTCGAGGTACACTTTTTATTGTTCTTCTATGTCAAATTCTACGAGTATAAGCTTGCTAGATTATTTCGATGCCAAAACACCAAGTTTCTATGATAAATGGACAAAACAGTTAAATGCTCCTCCATAGAGAGAGTTGTGCAACTTTTAGACCATGAAAGTTGCTCGGGATACACCTTTTATTGTTCTTCTACGTGAAATTTTACGAGTATAAAGCTTCCTAGATTATTTCGATGTCAAAAGAGCAGGTTTCTATGACAAATGGACAAAACCGTTAAAAGCTCCTCCATAGAGAGAGTTGAACAACTTCGGACCATCAAAGTTGCTCGGTGTACAGTTTTTATTGTTCTTCTATGTGAAATTTTACGAGCATAAGCTTGCTAGATTATTTCGATGCCAAAACACCAACTTTCTATGACAAATGGACAAAACTGTTAAAAGCTCCTCCATAGAGAGAGTTGAGCAACTTCGGACCATTAAAGTTGCTCGGGGTACACTTTTTATTGTTCTTCTATTTCAAATTCTACGTGTATAAGCTTACTAGATTATTTAGATACCAAAACACCAACTTTCTATGACAAATGGATAAAACCGTTAAAAGCTCCTATATAGAGAGAGTTGAGCAACTTCGGACCATCAAAGTTGCTCGGTGTACACTTTTTATTGTTCTTCTATGTCAAATTTTACGAGTATAAGCTTCTTACATTATTTTGATGTCAAAACAGCAAGTTTCTATGACAAATAGACAAAACAGTTAAAAGCTCTTTCATAGAGAGAGTTGAGCAACTTCGGACCATTAAAGTTGCTCGGGGTACACTTTTTATTGTTCTTCTGTGTCAAATTCGACAAGTATAAGCCTGCTAGATTATTTCGATGCCAAAACGCCAACTTTCTATGACAAATGGACAAAATCGTTAAAAGCTCCTCCATAGAGAGAGTTGAGCAACTTCGGACCATCAAAGTTGCTCGGTGTACACTTTTTATTCTTCTTATATATCAAATTTTACGAGCATAAGCTTCCTAGATTGTTTCGATGCCGAAACACCAAGTTTCTATGGCAAATGTTCAAAACAGTTAAAAGCTCCTCCATAGAGACAGTTGAGCAAATTCGGACCATCAAAGTTGCTCCGGGGACTCTTTTTATTGTTCTTCTATGTGAAATTTTACGAGTATAAAACTTGCTAGATTATTTCGATTCCAAACACAAACTTTCTATGAAAAATGGCAAAACCGTTAAATGCTCCTCCATAGAGAGAGTTGAGCAACTTCGGACCATTAAAGTTGCTCGGGGTACACTTTTTATTGTTCTTCTATGTCAAATTCTACGTGTATAAGCTTACTAGATTATTTAAATGCCAAAACACCAGCTTTCTATGACAATTGGATGAAACCGTTAAAAGCTCCTATATAGAGAGAGTTGAGCAACTTCGCACCATCAAAGTTGCTCGGTGTACACATTTTATTGTTCTTCTATGTGAAATTTTACGAGTATAAGCTTCTTACATTATTTTGATGTCAAAATAACAAGTTTCTATGAAAAATGGACAAAACAGTTAAAAGCTCTTTCATAGAGAGAGTTGAGCAACTTCGGACCATTAAAGTTGCTCGGGGTACACTTTTTATTGTTCTTCTGTGTCAAATTCGACAAGTATAAGCCTGCTAGATTATTTCGATGCCAAAACACCAACTTTCTATGACAAATGGACAAAATCGTTAAAAGCTCCTCCATAGAGAGAGTTGAGCAACTTCGGACCATCAAAGTTGCTCGGTGTACACTTTTTATTCTTCTTCTATTTCAAATTTTACGAGCATAAGCTTCCTAGATTGTTTCGATGCCAAAACACCAAGTTTCTATGGCAAATGTACAAAACAGTTAAAAGCTCCTCCATAGAGACAGTTGAGCAAATTCGGACCATCAAAGTTGCTCCGGGTACACTTTTTATTGTTCTTTTATGTCGAATTTTACGAGTATAAAACTTGCTAGATTATTTCGATTCCAAAACACAAACTTTCTATGACAAATGGCAAAACCGTTAAATGCTTCTCCATAGAGGGAGTTGAGCAACTTCGTGAAGAACCTAGCTAAACACAAGAGGGGGGGGGGGTGAATTGTGTCTCTAAATTCTGTTTAGGATCCCCTAGTTCACAAAATACTCAAACTTGATTTTAATGTCAATACACAAGCAAGTTTGATCTCTAATTGATTTAGCCTAATTCAATTTCAATCAATTAATGCCAGTGAACGCTAACAACCTATAGACAATGTATGAATGCTCAAAAGATCAATCTAAGCACAATTAACACTCAAAGGCAGATTTGTTTAAATTGAACCAACAAGATATAAGATCACTTCAAGTAACAAGCAAGCACCCTAATATGGTTTTTATGGCAGCAAGCAATCTCAACTTCTATTAAGCAACCTAAAATCAATGCAAGGAAGCAAGGCTTGATCAAAGAGCACACAAACAACCTAATAACACTTCTAGGCAGCAAGCAATTCACAAATCAGATTTTCACACCAAAAACAACTCAAGACAGCAAGTAAATCACACAAGAGATTTAGAGTGGTTCGGAGAACTTCTCCTACATCCACTACCTAAGTTCACCAACTTAGGACTTTTGAAATCCACTAAGGAATGTGGTTTTACAAGTTCACCACTAACTTAGGGTTTTAGCCAAGCTAACCCCAAACTTCACAAGGTTTAAAGATAACCTCCAACTAGAGATTTTACAAGACAATCTCCAAACTTTTACACTAGGGTTTACAGCTCACCCAAAACTTCAACACCTCAAAAGGCTTTGCCCAAAAATGGGACTCTCACAAGTGATGAATATTTTGGTTCACTCTAGGCAAGTTTAGGTAGAGGAACTCTCAACAATAACACACAAGCTCACTGGTTTGATTTGAAATAAAATCTGGTGTAGCTTTGTGTAGAACACTCAAGAACTCTCAAACAAGGCTCAAGACTGAATATGAAGGTAAGAACAAGTGAGGCTCTTTTTGGGTTCTTGAAATCAGTGGCTATGGGATGTAAACCTTTCAACCTCTTGCAAAAGCAATTTGTTGGATGAAGTTATGGTAGCACACTTGGAGAAGAAGCTTGAAGATGGCAGCAAGAAAGCTTTGATGGCAAATTTCTGAAATTTCTCTGAAAATATTATTTGGCTTCTCCATAATCCAAATGAGAGAGAGAGACTTCTCTTTTGTTGCAATTGCTGTGAGAATCTCCAACCCTTGGATCTTCCTTAAAATCAAATCTTGACCATTCATCTCAGCTTCTAATCTGGACCATTGATTCAAAAAAGCAAACAAATCTGAGCCGTCAAATAAAGAGACGTTGGAGCCATTTTTCTTTAAGAGTAGGTCTCTAACTTGGGCCATGTTTGCATCTTCCATTTCTTGCATAAAAAAAAACACTTGATAATGAGCTCCAGCCAAACGCTGCCTTGATTATTGATGGTAGTAGGTTTATTGTCACTCTCCTAGTTGAGTGTTGTCTCTACTCTTTTTTTTTAAACTTGAAACTTCCCTCTCAAGAAGGCAAAACGTCCAGCACCTCTTTTAGCTCTTCTAGAAGGATTCCAAGCATATTCTTTATTTAAATCAGCTCATATAAGTGCATGTATATGCATGGTTGCACCTGGTCCATTGTAGAGTCAACTTCTTCGAACATTCCTGAACTGGTCCATTCATGTAATGCACCTAATAACTGAATCTGATTGATCTTCATGGATGCAAATACACCTATAACTCTCAAAATAATGTCGCACAAAAGCTGGTTCCATATCATCTCGATTTTATCCTTAGTGGCATTGGTGAACTCTAGGCTTTTCTTAGCACATCCTAGGACTCCAAGTCCATTCTTGGATGGCCGGATTAAATACAACTACATTCAGCTCAGATAACTCAAATCTTGATTAACGGATTGTACCTACAAATAAATAGGTGATTGAACACCTCAATTTTGCTTGTAAGCTCAAAAGAGCTTCATGCATTGCAATTAGGTCAATCTCATTTAAGACGCACCCAGAAAATTCAAATTAATAGATGATAAATCATATTAGGCACATTGCAATGTCCATGTCAAATTTCAAAGAAATTGGACAACATTTGATCACTCAATCAAGTAATTCACTCAATGTGCACAATTCTGAATTTTCTAAGTGTTATAACTACTGCCAATGGAAAATCCCTATGAGGCATGCATAAATCTTGTATGAAAGATATTGTTATCAAATAATATGTATAGCATAGTGTTCACACAAAATTTCAGCTCAATAGAATCACAAATGAATAAGTTATGCATTAGTCAAGTATAGTCATAGAATGCACTTGACATAGGTAAGCTACCTCAAGGCTACATGGATATTCAAACTCAATCAATATTAATCATCATTCAAAGCATTCTCAAATAGCACATAAGGATGTATGTATATCATCAAAATCACAAATGTAGAACCTATGGTCCAACACTTCGGACCATTAAAGTTGCTCGGGGTACACTTTTTATTGTTCTTCTATGTCAAATTCTACGTGTATAAGCTTACTAGATTATTTAGATGCCAAAACAACAACTTTCTATGAAAAATGAATAAAACCGTTAAAAGCTCCTATATAGAGAGAGTTGAGCAACTTCGGACAATCAAAGTTCCTCGGTGTACACTTTTTATTGTTCTTCTATGTGAAATTTTACGAGTATAAGCTTCTTAGATTATTTTGATGTCAAAACAGCAAGTTTCTATGACAAATGGACAAAACAGTTAAAAGCACTTTCATAGAGAGAGTTGAGCAACTTCGGACCATTAAAGTTGCTCGGGGTACACTTTTTATTGTTCTTCTGTGTCAAATTCGACAAGTATAAGCCTGCTAGATTATTTCGATGCCAAAACACCAACTTTCTATGACAAATGGACAAAATCGTTAAAAGCTCCTCCATAGAGAGAGTTGAGCAACTTCGGACCATCAAAGTTGCTCGGTGTACACTTTTTATTCTTCTTCTATATCAAATTTTATGAGCATAAGCTTCCTAGATTGTTTCGATGCGAAAACACCAAGTTTCTATGGCAAATGGACAAAACAGTTAAAAGCTCCTCCATAGAGATAGTTGAGCAAATTCGGACCATCAAAGTTGCTCCGGGTACACTTTTTACTGTTCTTCTATGTGAAATTTTACGAGTATAAAACTTGCTAGATTGTTTCGATGCCAAAACACAAACTTCCTATGTCAAATGGACAAAACCATAAAAAGCTCTTCCATAGAGAGAGTTGAGCATCTTCGAACCATCAAAGTTGTTAGGGGTACACTTTTTATTATTCTTCTATGTCAAATTTTATGAGTATAAGCTTGCTAGATTATTTCGATGCCAAAACACCAACTTTCTATGACAAATGGATAAAACCATTAAAAGCTCCTCCATAGAGAGAGTTGAGCAACTTCGGATAATCAAAGTTGCTCGTGTACACTTTTTATTGTTCGTCTATGTGAAATTTTATGAGTATAAGCTTCCTAGATTATTTCGATGACAAAACACTAACTTTCTATGATAAATGTACAAAACAGTTAAAAGCTCCTCCATAAAGAGACTTGAGCAAACTCGGACCATCAAAGTTGCTCGGGGTACACTTTTTATTGTTCTTCTATGTCAAATTCTACGAGTATAAGCTTGCTAGATTATTTCGATGCCAAAACACCAAGTTTCTATGATAAATGGACAAAACAGTTAAATGCTCCTCCATAGAGAGAGTTGTGCAACTTCGGACCATGAAAGTTGCTCGGGGTACACCTTTTATTGTTCTTCTACTTGAAATTTTACGAGTATAAAGCTTCCTAGATTATTTCGATGTCAAAAGAGCAGGTTTCTATGACAAATGGAAAAAACCGTTAAAAGCTCCTCCATAGAGAGAGTTGACAAATTCGGACCATCAAAGTTGCTCCGGGTACACTTTTTACTGTTCTTTTATGTCGAATTTTACGAGTATAAAACTTGCTAGATTATTTCGATTCGAAAACACAAACTTTCTATGACAAATGGCAAAACCGTTAAATGCTCCTCCATAGAGAGAGAGTTGAGCAACTTCGGACCATTAAAGTTGCTCGGGGTACACTTTTTATTGTTCTTCTATGTCAAATTCTACGTGTATAAGCTTACTAGATTATTTAGATGCCAAAACACCAACTTTCTATGAAAAATGGATAAAACCGTTAAAAGCTCCTATATAGAGAGAGTTGAGCAACTTCGGACCATCAAAGTGGCTCGGTGTACACTTTTTATTCTTCTTCTATATCAAATTTTACGAGCATAAGCATCCTAGATTGTTTCGATGCGAAAACACCAAGTTTCTATGGCAAATGGACAAAACAGTTAAAAGCTCATCCACAGAGAGAGTTGAGCAACTTCGGACCATCAAAGTTGCTCGGTGTACACTTTTTATTGTTCTTCTATGTCAAATTCTACGTGTATAAGCTTACTAGATTATTTAGATGTCAAAACACCAACTTTCTATGAAAAATGGATAAAACCGTTAAAAGCTCCTATATAGAGAGAGTTGAGCAACTTCGGACCATCGAAGTTGTTCGGTGTACACTTTTCATTGTTCTTCTATTTGAAATTTTACGAGTATAAGCTTTTTAGATTATTTTGATATCAAAATAGCAAGTTTCTATGACAAATGGACAAAACAGTTAAAAGCGCTTTCATAGAGAGGGTTGAGAAACTTCGGACCATTAAAGTTGCTCGGGTACACTTTTTATTGTTCTTCTATGTCAAATTCTACGTGTATAAGCTTACTAGATTATTTAGATGCCAAAACACCAACTTTCTGTGGCAAATGGACAAAACAGTTAAAAGCTCATCCACAGAGAGGGTTGAGCAACTTCGGACCATTAAAGTTGCTCGGGGTACACTTTTTATTGTTCTTCTGTGTCAAATTCGACAAGTATAAGCCTGCTAGATTATTTCGATGCCAAAACGCCAACTTTCTATGACAAATGGACAAAATCGTTAAAAGCTCCTCCATAGAGAGAGTTGAGCAACTTCGGACCATCAAAGTTGCTCGGTGTACACTTTTTATTCTTCTTCTATATCAAATTTTACGAGCATAAGCTTCCTAGATTGTTTCGATGCGAAAACACCAAGTTTCTATGGCAAATGGACAAAACAGTTAAAAGCTCCTCCATAGAGACAGTTGAGCAAATTCGGACCATCAAATTTGCTCCGGTTACACTTTTAATTGTTCTTCTATGTGAAATTTTACTAGTATAAAACTTGCTAGATTGTTTCGATGCCAAAACACAAACTTCCTATGTCAAATGGACAAAACCATTAAAAGCTCTTCCATAGAGAGAGTTGAGCATCTTCGAACCATCAAAGTTGCTAGGGGTACACTTTTTATTATTCTTCTTTGTCAAATTTTATGAGTATAAGATTGCTAGATTATTTCCATACCAAAACACCAACTTTCTATGACAAATGGATAAAACCATTAAAAGCTCCTCCATAGAGAGAGTTGACCAACTTCGGATAATGAAAGTTGCTCGTGTACACTTTTTATTGTTCTTCTATGTGAAATTTTATGTGTATAAGCTTCCTAGATTATTTCGGTGAAAAAACACCAACTTTCTATGATAAATGTACAAAACAGTTAAAAGCTCCTCCATAAAGAGAGTTGAGCAAACTCGGACCATCAAAGTTGCTCGGGGTACACTTTTTATTGTTCTTCTATGTCAAATTCTACGAGTATAAGCTTGCTAGATTATTTCGATGCCAAAACACCAAGTTTCTATGATAAATGAACAAAACAGTTAAATGCTCCTCCATAGAGAGAGTTGTGCAATTTCGGACTATGAAAGTTGCTCGGGGTACACCTTTTATTGTTCTTTTACGTGAAATTTTACGAGTATAAAGCTTCCTAGATTATTTCGATGTCAAAGGAGCAGGTTTCTATGACAAATGGACAAAACCGTTAAAAGCTCCTCCATAGAGAGAGTTGAGCAAATTTGGACCATCGAAGTTGCTCCGGGTACAGTTTTTACTGTTCTTCTATGTGAAATTTTACGAGCATAAGCTTGCTATTGCTAGATTATTTCGATTCCAAAACACCAACTTTCTATGACAAATGGCAAAACCGTTAAAAGCACTTCCATAAAGAGAGTTAAGCAACTTCGGACCATTAAAGTTGCTTGGGATACACTTTTTATTGTTCTTCTATGTCAAATTCTACGTGTATAAGCTTACTAGATTATTTAGATGCCAAAACAATAACTTTCTATGAAAAATGGATAAAACCATTAAAAGCTCCTATATAGAGAGAGTTAAGCAACTTCGGACCATCAAAGTTGCTCAGTGTACACTTTTTATTGTTATTCTATGTGAAATTTTATGAGTATAAGCTTCTTAGATTATTTTGATGTCAAAACAGCAAGTTTCTATGAACAATGGACAAAACAGTTAAAAGATCTTTCATAGAGAGAGTTGAGCAACTTCGGACCATTAAAGTTGCTCGGGGTACACTTTTTCTTGTTCTTCTGTGTCAAATTCGACAAGTATAAGCCTGCTAGATTATTTCGATGTCAAAACACCAACTTTCTATGACAAATGGACAAAATCGTTAAAAGCTCCTCCATAGAGAGAGTTGAGCAACTTCGGACCATCAAATTTGCTCGGTGTACACTTTTTATTCTTCTTCTATATCAAATTTTACGAGCATAAGCTTCCTAGATTGTTTCGATGCGAAAACACCAAGTTTCTATGGCAAATGTACAAAACAGTTAACAGCTCCTCCATAGAGACAGTTTAGCAAATTCGGACAATCAAAGTTGCTCCGGGTACACTTTTTATTGTTCTTCTATGTGAAATTTTACGAGTATAAAACTTGCTAAATTATTCGATTCCAAAACACAAACTTCCTATGTCAAATGGACAAAACCGTTAAAAGCACTTTCATAGAGAGAGTTGAGCAACTTCGGACCATTAAATATGCTCGGGGTACACTTTTTATTGTTCTTCTGTGTCAAATTCGACAAGTATAAGCCTGCTAGATTATTTCGATGCCAAATACACCAACTTTCTATGACAAATGGACAAAATCGTTAAAAGCTCCTCCATAGAGAGAGTTGAGCAATTTCGGACCTTCAAAGTTGCTCGGTGTACACTTTTTATTCTTCTTCTATATCAAATTTTACGAGCATAAGCTTCCTAGATTGTTTCGATGCCAAAACACCAAGTTTCTATGGCAAATGGACAAAATCGTTCAAAGCTCCTCCATAGAGAGAGTTGAGCAACTTTGGACCATCAAAGTTGCTCGGTCTACACTTTTTATTCTTCTTCTATATCGAATTTTACGAGCATAAGCTTCGTAGATTGTTTCGATGCCAAAACACCAAGTTTCTAGGACAAATGGACAAAACAGTTAAAAGCTCCTCCATAGAGACAGTTGAGCAAATTCGGACCATCAAAGTTGCTCCGAGTACACTTTTTACTGTTCTTCTATGTCAAATTTTACGAGTATAAAACTTGCTAGATTATTTCTATTCCAAAACACCAACTTTCTATGACAAATGGACAAAACTGTTAAAAGCTCCTCCATAGAGAGAGTTGAGCAACTTCGGACCATCAAAGTTGCTCGGTGTACACTTTTTATTACTATTGTATGTCAAATTTTACGAGTATAAGCTTCTTAGATTATTTCAATGCCAAAATACCAAGTTTCTATGACAAATGGACAAAACAGATAAAAGCTCCTCCATGCTGAGAGTTGAGCATATTCGGACCATCAAAGTTGCTCGGTGTACACTTTTTATTGTTCTTCTACGTGAAATTTTATGAGTATAAGCTTCCTAGATTATTTTGATGTCAAAACACCAATTTCTATGACAAATGGACAAAACGGTTAAAAGCTCCTGCACAGAGAGAGTTGAGCAACTTCGGACTATTAAAATTGCTCGGGGTACATACACTTTTTATTGTTCTTCTATGTCAAATTCTACGAGAATAAGCTTGCTAGATTATTTTGAAAAAATGACACCAACTTTCTATGACAAATGGACAAAACCGATAAAAGCACCTCTATAGAGAGAGTTGAGCAACTTCGGACCATCAAAGTTGCTCGGTGTACACTTTTTATTGTTATTCTATGTGAAATTTTACGAGTATAAGCTTTCTAGAATATTTCGATGTCAAAACAGCAAGTTTCTATGACATATGGACATAACACTGAAAAGCTCCTCTAGAGAGAGAGTTGAGCAAATTCAGACCATCAAAGTTGCTCGGGGTACACTTTTTATTGTTCTTCTATGTCAAATTCTACGAGTATAAGCTTGCTAATTATTTCGAAAAAATAACACAAACTTTCTATGACAAATGGACAAAACCGTTAAAAGCTCCTCCAAAGAGAGAGTTCAGCAACTTTGGACCATCAAAGTTGTTCGGTGTACACTTTTTATTGTTCTTCTATGTGAATTTTTACGAGTATAAAACTTGCTAGATTGTTTCGATGCCAAAACACAAATTTCCTATGTCAAATGGACAAAACCATTAAAAGATCTTCCATAGAGAGAGTTGAGCATCTTCGAACCATCAAAGTTGCTAGGGGTACACTTTTTATTATTCTTCTATGTCAAATTTTATGAGTATAAGCTTGCTAGATTATTTCGAAAAAATAACACAAACTTTCTATGACAAATGGATAAAACCATTAAAAGCTCCTCCATAGAGAGAGTTGAGCAACTTCGGATAATGAAAGTTGCTCGCGTACACTTTTATTGTTCTTCTATGTGAAATTTTATGAGTATAAGCTTCCTAGATTATTTCGATGATAAAACACCAACTTTCTATGATAAATGTACAAAACAGTTAAAAGCTCCTCCATAAAGAGAGTTGAGCAAACTCGGACCATCAAAGTTGCTCGGGGTACACTTTTTATTGTTCTTCTATGTCAAATTCTACGAGTATAAGCTTGCTAGATTATTTCGACGCCAAAACACCAAGTTTCTATGATAAATGGACAAAACAGTTAAATTTTCCTCCATAGAGAGAATTGTGCAACTTCGGACCATGAAAGTTGCTCGGGGTACACCTTTTATTGTTCTTCTACGTGAAATTTTATGAGTATAAAGCTTACAAGATTATTTCGATGTCAAAAGAGCAGGTTTCTATGACAAATGGACAAAACCGTTAAAAGCTCCTCCATAGAGAGAGTTGAACAACTTCGGACCATCAAAGTTGCTCGGTGTACACTTTTTATTGTTCTTCTATTTGAAATTTTACGAGTATAAGCTTGCTAGATTATTTCGATGCCAAAACACCAACTTTCTATGACAAATGGACAAAAACGTTAAAAGCTCCTCCATACAGAGAGTTGAGCAACTTCGGACCATTAAAGTTGCTCGGGTACACTTTTTATTGTTCTTCTATGTCAAATTCTACGTGTATAAGCTTACTAGATTATTTAGATGCCAAAACACCAACTTTCTATGACAAATGGACAAAACCGTTAAAACCTCATCCACAGAGAGAGTTGAGCAACTTCGGACCATCAAAGTTGCTCGGTGTACAACTTTTATTGTTCTTCTATGTGAAATTTTATGAGTATAAGCTTCTTAGATTATTTTAATGTCAAAACAGCAAGTTTCTATGACAAATGGACAATAAAACAGTTAAAAGCTCTTTCATAGAGATAGTTGAGCAACTTTGGACCGTTAAAGTTGCTCGGTGTACACTTTTTATTGTTCTTCTGTGTCAAATTCGACAAGTATAAGCCTGCTAGATTATTTCGATCCCAAAAACACCAACTTTCTATGACAAATGGACAAAATCGTTAAAAGCTCCTCCACAGAGAGAGTTGAGCAACTTCGGACCATCAAAGTTGCTCGGTGTACACTTTATATTCTTCTTCTATATCAAATTTTACGAGCATAAGCTTCCTAGATTGTTTCGATGCCAAAACACCAAGTTTTTATGGCAAATGGACAAAATCGTTCAAAGCTCCTCCATAGAGAGAGTTGAGCAAATTTGGATCATTAAAGTTGCTCGGTCTACACTTTTTATTCTTCTTCTATATCGAATTTTACGAGCTTAAGCTTCGTAGATTGTTTCGATGCCAAAACACCAAGTTTCTAGGACAAATGGACAAAACAGTTAAAAGGTCATCCATAGAGACAGTTGAGCAAATTCGGACCATCAAAGTTGCTCCGAGTAAACTTTTTACTGTTCTTCTATGTCAAATTTTACGAGTATAAAACTTGCTAGATTATTTCTTTTCCAAAACACAAACTTTCTATGACAAATGGAAAAAACCGTTAAAAGCTCCTCCATAGAGAGAGTTGAGCAACTTCGGACCATCAAAGTTGCTCGGAGTACACTTTTTATTACTATTGTATGTCAAATTTTACGAGTATAAGCTTCTTAGATTATTTCAATGCCAAAATACCAAGTTTCAATGACAAATGGACAAAACAGCTAAAAGCTCCTCCATGGAGAGAGTTGAGCATATTCGGACCATCAAAGTTGCTCGTTGTACACTTTTTATTGTTCTTCTACGTGAAATTTTATGAGTATAAGCTTCCTAGATTATTTCGATGTCAAAACACCAATTTCTATGAAAAATGGACAAAACGGTTAAAAGCTCCTCCACAGATAGAGTTGAGCAACTTCGTACTATTCAAATTGCTCGGGGGACATACACTTTTTATTGTTCTTCTATGTCAAATTCTACGAGAATAAGCTTGCTATATTATTTTGAAAAAATGACACCAACTTTCTATGACAAATGGACAAAACCGATAAAAGCACCTCTATAGAGAGAGTTGAGCAACTTCGGACCATCAAAGTTGCTCGGTGTACACTTTTTATTGTTCTTCTATGTGAAATTTTACGAGTATAAGCTTCTTAGATTATTTTGATGTCAAAACAGCAAGTTTCTATGACAAATGGACATAACAGTGAAAAGCTCCTCTATAGAGAGAGTTGAGCAAATTCGGACCATCAAAGTTGCTCGGTGTACAATTTTTATTGTTTTTCTATGTGAAATTTTACGAGTATAAGCTTCTTAGATTATTTTGATGTCAAAACAGCAAGTTTCTATGACAAATGGACAAAACAGTTAAAAGCTCTTGCATAGAGAGAGTTGAGCAACTTCGGACCATTAAAGTTGCTCGGGGTACACTTTTTATTGTTCTTCTGTGTCAAATTCGACAAGTATAAGCCTGCTAGATTATTTCGATGCCAAAAACACCAACTTTCTGTGACAAATGGACAAAATCGTTAAAAGCTCCTCCATAGAGAGAGTTGAGCAACTTCGGACCATCAAAGTTGCTCGGTGTACACTTTTTATTCTTCTTCTATATCAAATTTTACAAGCATAAGCTTCCTAGATTGTTTCGATGCCAAAACACCAAGTTTCTATGTCAAATGGACAAAACAGTTAAAAGCTCTTGCATAGAGACAGTTGAGCAAATTCGGACCATCAAAGTTGCTCCGAGTACACTTTTTACTGTTCTTCTATGTCAAATTTTACGAGTATAAAACTTGCTAGATTATTTCGTTTTCAAAACACAAACTTTCTATGACAAATGGAAAAAACCGTTAAAAGCTCCTCCATATAGAGAGTTGAGCAACTTCGGATCATCAAAGTTGCTCAATGTACACTTTTTATTACTATTGTATGTCAAATTTTACGAGTATAAGCTTCTTAGATTATTTCAATGCCAAAATACCGAGTTTCTATGAGAAATGGACAAAACAGCTAAAAGCTCCTCCATGCTGAGAGTTGAGCATATTCGGACCATCAAAGTTGCTCGGTGTACACTTTTTATTGTTCTTCTACGTGAAATTTTATGAGTATAAGCTTCCTAGATTATTTCGATGTCAAAACACCAATTTCTATGACAAATGGACAAAACGGTTAAAAGCTCCTCCACAGAGAGAGTTGAGCAGCTTCGGACTATTAAAATTGCTCGGGGTACATACACTTTTTATTGTTCTTCTATGTCAAATTCTACGAGAATAAGGTTGCTAGATTATTTTGAAAAAATGACACCAGCTTTCTATGACAGATGGACAAAACCGATAAAAGCACCTCTATAGAGAGAGTTGAGCAACTTCGGACCATCAAAGTTGCTCGGCGTACACTTTATATTGTTATTCTATGTGAAATTTTACGAGTATCAGCTTCTTAGATTATTTTGATGTCAAAACAGCAAGTTTCTATGACAAATGGACATAACAGTGAAAAGCTCCTCTATAGAGAGAGTTGAGCAAATTCAGACCATCAAAGTTGCTCGGGGTACACTTTTTATTGTTCTTCTATGTCAAATTCTACGAGTATAAGCTTGCTAATTATTTCGAAAAAATAACACCAACTTTCTATGATAAATGGACAAAACCGTTAAAAGCTCCTCCAATGAGAGAGTTCAGCAACTTCGGACCATCAAAGTTGTTCGGTGTACACTTTTTATTGTTCTTCTATGTGAAATTTTACGAGTATAAAACTTGCTAGATTATTTCGATGCCAAAACACAAACTTCCTATGTCAAATGGACAAAACCATTAAAAGATCTTCCATAGAGAGAGTTGAGCATCTTCGAACCATCAAAGTTGCTAGGGGTACACTTTTTATTATTCTTCTATGTCAAATTTTATGAGTATAAGCTTGCTAGATTATTTCGAAAAAATAACACCAACTTTCTATGACAAATGGATAAAAGCTTTAAAAGCTCCTCCATACAGAGAGTTGAGCAACTTCGTATAATGAAAGTTGCTCGTGTACACTTTTATTTTTCTTCTATGTGAAATTTTATGAGTATAAGCTTCCTAGATTATTTCGATGACAAAACACCAACTTTCTATGATAAATGTACAAAACAGTTAAAAGCTCCTCCATAGAGAGAGTTGTGCAACTTCGGACCATGAAAGTTGCTCGGGGTACACCTTTTATTGTTCTTCTACGTGAAATTTTACGAGTATAAAGCTTCCTAGATTATTTCGATGTCAAAAGAGCAGGTTTCTATGACAAATGGACAAAATCGTTAAAAGCTCCTCCATAGAGAGAGTGGAACAACTTCGGACCATCAAAGTTGCTCGGTGTACACTTTTTATTGTTCTTCTATGTGAAATTTTACGAGTATAAGCTAGCTAGATTATTTCGATGCCAAAACACCAACTTTCTATAACAAATGGACAAAACCGTTAAAAGCTCCTCCATAGAGAGAGTTGAGCAACTTCGGACCATTAAAGTTGCTCGGGGTACACTTTTTATTGTTCTTCTATGTCAAATTCTACGTGTATAAGCTTACTAGATTATTTAGATGCCAAAACACCAACTTTCTATGACAAATGGACAAAACCGTTAAAACCTCATCCACAAAGAGAGTTGAGCAATTCGGACCATTAAAGTTTCTCGGGGTACACATTTTATTGTTCTTCTATGTCAAATTCTACGTGTATAAGCTTGCTAGATTATTTTGATGCCAAAACACCAAGTTTCTATGATAAATGGACAAAACAGTTAAAAGCTCTTACATAGAGAGAGTTGAGCAACTTCGGACCATGAAAGTTGCTCGGGGTACACGTTTTATTGTTCTTCTACGTGAAATTTTACGAGTATAAAGCTTCCTAGATTATTTCGATGTCAAAAGAGCAGGTTTCTATGACAAATGGACAAAACCGTTAAAAGCTCCTCCATAGAGAGAGTTGAACAACTTTGGACCATCAAAGTTGCTCGGTATACACTTTTTATTGTTCTTCTGTGTGAAATTTTACGAGTATAAGCTTGCTAGATTATTTCGATGCCAAAACGCCAACTTTCTATGACAAATGGACAAAACCGTTAAAAGCTCCTCCATAGAGAGAGTTGAGCAATTCGGACCATTAAAGTTGCTCGGGGTACACTTTTTATTGTTCTTCTATGTCAAATTCTACGTGTATAAGCTTACTAGATTATTTAGATGCCAAAACACCAACTTTCTATGACAAATGGACAAAACCGATAAAAGCACCTCTATAGAGAGAGTTGAGCAACTTCGAACCATCAAAGTTGCTCTGTGTACATTTTTTATTTTTATTCTATGTGAAATTTTACGAGTATAAGCTTCTTAGATTATTTTGATGTCAAAACAGCAAGTTTCTATGACAAATGGACATAACAGTGAAAAGCTCCTCTGTAGAGAGAGTTGAGCAAATTCAGACCATCAAAGTTGCTCGGGGTACACTTTTTATTGTTCTTCTCTATCAAATTCTATGAGTATAAGCCTGCTAGATTATTTCGATGCCAAAAACAACAACTTTCTGTGACAAATGGACAAAATCGTTAAAAGCTCCTCCATAGAGAGAGTTGAGCAACTTCGGACCATCAAAGTTGCTCGGTGTACACTTTTTATTCTTCTTCTATATCAAATTTTACAAGCATAAGCTTCCTAGATTGTTTCGATGCCAAAACACCAAGTTTCTATGTCAAATGGACAAAACAGTTAAAAGCTCTTGCATAGAGACAGTTGAGCAAATTCGGACCATCAAAGTTGCTCTGAGTACACTTTTTACTGTTCTTCTATGTCAAATTTTACGAGTATAAAACTTGCTAGATTATTTCTTTTCCAAAACACAAACTTTCTATGACAAATGGAAAAAACCGTTAAAAGCTCATCCATATAGAGAGTTGAGCAACTTCGGATCATCAAAGTTGCTCAATGTACACTTTTTATTACTATTGTATGTCAAATTTTACGAGTATAAGCTTCTTAGATTATTTCAATGCCAAAATACCAAGTTTCTATGACAAATTGACAAAACAGCTAAAAGCTCTTCCATGCTGAGAGTTGAGCATATTCGGACCATCAAAGTTGCTCGGTGTACACTTTTTATTGTTCTTCTACGTGAAATTTTATGAGTATAAGCTTCCTAGATTATTTCGATGTCAAAACACCAATTTCTATGACAAATGTACAAAACGGTTAAAAGCTCCTCCACAGAGAGAGTTGAGCAGCTTCGGACTATTAAAATTGCTCGGGGTACATACACTTTTTATTGTTCTTCTATGTCAAATTCTACGAGAATAAGGTTGCTAGATTATTTTGAAAAAATGACACCAGCTTTCTATGACAGATGGACAAAACCGATAAAAGCACCTCTATAGAGAGAGTTGAGCAACTTCGGACCATCAAAGTTGCTCGGTGTACACTTTATATTGTTATTCTATGTGAAATTTTACGAGTATCAGCTTCTTAGATTATTTTGATGTCAAAACAGCAAGTTTCTATGACAAATGGACATAACAGTGAAAAGCTCCTCTATAGAGAGAGTTGAGCAAATTCAGACCATCAAAGTTGCTCGGGGTACACTTTTTATTGTTCTTCTATGTCAAATTCTACGAGTATAAGCTTGCTAATTATTTCGAAAAAATAACACCAACTTTCTATGATAAATGGACAAAACCGTTAAAAGCTCCTCCAATGAGAGAGTTCAGCAACTTCGGACCATCAAAGTTGTTCGGTGTACACTTTTTATTGTTCTTCTATGTGAAATTTTACGAGTGTAAAACTTGCTAGATTATTTCGATGCCAAAACACAAACTTCCTATGTCAAATGGACAAAACCATTAAAAGATCTTCCATAGAGAGAGTTGAGCATCTTCGAACCATCAAAGTTGCTAGGGGTACACTTTTTATTATTCTTCTATGTCAAATTTTATGAGTATAAGCTTGCTAGATTATTTCGAAAAAATAACACCAACTTTCTATGACAAATGGATAAAACCTTTAAAAGCTCCTCCGTACAGAGAGTTGAGCAACTTCGTATAATGAAAGTTGCTCGTGTACACTTTTATTTTTCTTCTATGTGAAATTTTATGAGTATAAGCTTCCTAGATTATTTCGATGACAAAACACCAACTTTCTATGATAAATGTACAAAACAGTTAAAAGCTCCTCCATAGAGAGAGTTGTGCAACTTCGGACCATGAAAGTTGCTCGGGGTACACCTTTTATTGTTCTTCTACGTGAAATTTTACGAGTATAAAGCTTCCTAGATTATTTCGATGTCAAAAGAGCAGGTTTCTATGACAAATGGACAAAATCGTTAAAAGCTCCTCCATAGAGAGAGTGGAACAACTTCGGACCATCAAAGTTGCTCGGTGTACACTTTTTATTGTTCTTCTATGTGAAATTTTACGAGTATAAGCTAGCTAGATTATTTCGATGCCAAAACACCAACTTTCTATAACAAATGGACAAAACCGTTAAAAGCTCCTCCATAGAGAGAGTTGAGCAACTTCGGACCATTAAAGTTGCTCGGGGTACACTTTTTATTGTTCTTCTATGTCAAATTCTACGTGTATAAGCTTACTAGATTATTTAGATGCCAAAACACCAACTTTCTATGACAAATGGACAAAACCGTTAAAACCTCATCCACAAAGAGAGTTGAGCAATTCGGACCATTAAAGTTTCTCGGGGTACGCATTTTATTGTTCTTCTATGTCAAATTCTACGTGTATAAGCTTGCTAGATTATTTTGATTCCAAAACACCAAGTTTCTATGATAAATGGACAAAACAGTTAAAAGCTCTTACATAGAGAGAGTTGAGCAACTTCGGACCATGAAAGTTGCTCGGGGTACACGTTTTATTGTTCTTCTACGTGAAATTTTACGAGTATAAAGCTTCCTAGATTATTTCGATGTCAAAAGAGCAGGTTTCTATGACAAATGGACAAAACCGTTAAAAGCTCCTCCATAGAGAGAGTTGAACAACTTTGGACCATCAAAGTTGCTCGGTATACACTTTTTATTGTTCTTCTGTGTGAAATTTTACGAGTATAAGCTTGCTAGATTATTTCGATGCCAAAACGCCAACTTTCTATGACAAATGGACAAAACCGTTAAAAGCTCCTCCATAGAGAGAGTTGAGCAATTCGGACCATTAAAGTTGCTCGGGGTACACTTTTTATTGTTCTTCTATGTCAAATTCTACGTGTATAAGCTTACTAGATTATTTAGATGCCAAAACACCAACTTTCTATGACAAATGGACAAAACCGATAAAAGCACCTCTATAGAGAGAGTTGACCAACTTCGAACCATCAAAGTTGCTCTGTGTACATTTTTTATTTTTATTCTATGTGAAATTTTACGAGTATAAGCTTCTTAGATTATTTTGATGTCAAAACAGCAAATTTCTATGACAAATGGACATAACAGTGAAAAGCTCCTCTATAGAGAGAGTTGAGCAAATTCAGACCATCAAAGTTGCTCGGGGTACACTTTTTATTGTTCTTCTCTATCAAATTCTATGAGTATAAGCCTGCTAGATTATTTCGATGCCAAAAACAACAACTTTCTGTGACAAATGGACAAAATCGTTAAAAGCTCCTCCATAGAGAGAGTTGAGCAACTTCGGACCATCAAAGTTGCTCGGTGTACACTTTTTATTCTTCTTCTATATCAAATTTTACAAGCATAAGCTTCCTAGATTGTTTCGATGCCAAAACACCAAGTTTCTATGTCAAATGGACAAAACAGTTAAAAGCTCTTGCATAGAGATAGTTGAGCAAATTCGGACCATCAAAGTTGCTCCGAGTACACTTTTTATTGTTCTTCTATGTCAAATTTTACGAGTATAAAACTTGCTAGATTATTTCTTTTCCAAAACACAAACTTTCTATGACAAATGGAAAAAACCGTTAAAAGCTCCTCCATATAGAGAGTTGAGCAACTTCGGATCATCAAAGTTGCTCAATGTACACTTTTTATTACTATTGTATGTCAAATTTTACGAGTATAAGCTTCTTAGATTATTTCAATGCCAAAATACCAAGTTTCTATGACAAATAGACAAAACAGCTAAAAGCTCCTCCATGCTGAGAGTTGAGCATATTCGGACCATCAAAGTTGCTCGGTGTACACTTTTTATTGTTCTTCTACGTGAAATTTTATGAGTATAAGCTTCCTAGATTATTTCGATGTCAAAACACCAATTTCTATGACAAATGGACAAAACGGTTAAAAGCTCCTCCACAGAGAGAGTTGAGCAGCTTCGGACTATTAAAATTGCTCGGGGTACATACACTTTTTATTGTTCTTCTATGTCAAATTCTACGAGAATAAGGTTGCTAGATTATTTTGAAAAAATGACACCAGCTTTCTATGACAGATGGACAAAACCGATAAAAGCACCTCTATAGAGAGAGTTGAGCAACTTCGGACCATCAAAGTTGCTCGGCGTACACTTTATATTGTTATTCTATGTGAAATTTTACGAGTATCAGCTTCTTAGATTATTTTGATGTCAAAACAGCAAGTTTCTATGACAAATGGACATAACAGTGAAAAGCTCCTCTATAGAGAGAGTTGAGCAAATTCAGACCATCAAAGTTGCTCGGGGTACACTTTTTATTGTTCTTCTATGTCAAATTCTACGAGTATAAGCTTGCTAATTATTTCGAAAAAATAACACCAACTTTCTATGATAAATGGACAAAACCGTTAAAAGCTCCTCCAATGAGAGAGTTCAGCAACTTCGGACCATCAAAGTTGTTCGGTGTACACTTTTTATTGTTCTTCTATGTGAAATTTTACGAGTATAAAACTTGCTAGATTATTTCGATGCCAAAACACAAACTTCCTATGTCAAATGGACAAAACCATTAAAAGATCTTCCATAGAGAGAGTTGAGCATCTTCGAACCATCAAAGTTGCTAGGGGTACACTTTTTATTATTCTTCTATGTCAAATTTTATGAGTATAAGCTTGCTAGATTATTTCGAAAAAATAACACCAACTTTCTATGACAAATGGATAAAAGCTTTAAAAGCTCCTCCATACAGAGAGTTGAGCAACTTCGTATAATGAAAGTTGCTCGTGTACACTTTTATTTTTCTTCTATGTGAAATTTTATGAGTATAAGCTTCCTAGATTATTTCGATGACAAAACACCAACTTTCTATGATAAATGTACAAAACAGTTAAAAGCTCCTCCATAGAGAGAGTTGTGCAACTTCGGACCATGAAAGTTGCTCGGGGTACACCTTTTATTGTTCTTCTACGTGAAATTTTACGAGTATAAAGCTTCCTAGATTATTTCGATGTCAAAAGAGCAGGTTTCTATGACAAATGGACAAAATCGTTAAAAGCTCCTCCATAGAGAGAGTGGAACAACTTCGGACCATCAAAGTTGCTCGGTGTACACTTTTTATTGTTATTCTCTGTGAAATTTTACGAGTATAAGCTAGCTAGATTATTTCGATGCCAAAACACCAACTTTCTATAACAAATGGACAAAACCGTTAAAAGCTCCTCCATAGAGAGAGTTGAGCAACTTCGGACCATTAAAGTTGCTCGGGGTACACTTTTTATTGTTCTTCTATGTCAAATTCTACGTGTATAAGCTTACTAGATTATTTAGATGCCAAAACAACAACTTTCTATGACAAATGGACAAAACCGTTAAAACCTCATCCACAAAGAGAGTTGAGCAATTCGGACCATTAAAGTTTCTCGGGGTACACATTTTATTGTTCTTCTATGTCAAATTCTACGTGTATAAGCTTGCTAGATTATTTCGATGCCAAAACACCAAGTTTCTATGATAAATGGACAAAACAGTTAAAAGCTCTTACATAGAGAGAGTTGAGCAACTTCGGACCATGAAAGTTGCTCGGGGTACACGTTTTATTGTTCTTCTACGTGAAATTTTACGAGTATAAAGCTTCCTAGATTATTTCGATGTCAAAAGAGCAGGTTTCTATGACAAATGGACAAAACCGTTAAAAGCTCCTCCATAGAGAGAGTTGAACAACTTCGGACCATCAAAGTTGCTCGGTATACACTTTTTATTGTTCTTCTGTGTGAAATTTTACGAGTATAAGCTTGCTAGATTATTTCGATGCCAAAACACCAACTTTCTATGACAAATGGACAAAACCGTTAAAAGCTCCTCCATAGAGAGAGTTGAGCAACTTCGTATAATGAAAGTTGCTCGTGTACACTTTTATTGTTCTTGTATGTGAAATTTTATGAGTATAAGCTTACTAGAGTATTTAGATGCCAAAACACCAACTTTCTATGACAAATGGACAAAACCGATAAAAGCACCTCTATAGAGAGAGTTGAGCAACTTCGAACCATCAAAGTTGCTCTGTGTACATTTTTTATTTTTATTCTATGTGAAATTTTACGAGTATAAGCTTCTTAGATTATTTTGATGTCAAAACAGCAAGTTTCTATGACAAATGGACATAACAGTGAAAAGCTCCTCTATAGAGAGAGTTGAGCAAATTCAGACCATCAAAGTTGCTCGGGGTACACTTTTTATTGTTCTTCTCTATCAAATTCTATGAGTATAAGCTTGCTAATTATTTTGAAAAAATAACACCAACTTTCTATGACAAATGGACAAAACCGTTAAAAGCTCCTCCAAAGAGAGAGTTCAGCAACTTCGGACCATCAAAGTTGTTTGGTGTACACTTTTTATTGTTCTTCTATGTGAAATTTTACGAGTATAAAATTTGCTAGATTGTTTCGATGCCAAAACACAATCTTCCTATGTCAAATGGACAAAACCATTAAAAGATCTTCCATAGAGAGAGTTGAGCATCTTCGAACCGTCAAAGTTGCTAGGGGTACACTTTTTATTATTCTTCTATGTCAAATTTTATGAGTATAAGCTTGCTAGATTATTTCAAAAAAATAACACCAACTTTCTATGACAAATGGATAAAACCATTAAAAGCTCCTCCATAGAGAGAGTTGAGCAACTTCGTATAATGAAAGTTGCTCGTGTACACTTTTATTGTTCTTCTATGTGAAATTTTATGAGTATAAGCTTCCTAGATTATTTCGATGACAAAACACCAACTTTCTATGATAAATGTACAAAACAGTTAAAAGATCCTCCATAAAGAGAGTTGACAAAACTCGGACCATCAAAGTTCCTCGGGGTACACTTTTTATTGTTCTTCTATGTCAAATTCTACGAGTATAAGCTTGCTAGATTATTTCGATGCCAAAACACCAAGTTTCTATGATAAATGGACAAAACAGTTAAATGCTCCTCCATAGAGAGAGTTGTGCAACTTCGGACCATGAAAGTTGCTCGGGGTACACGTTTGATTGTTCTTCTACGTGAAATTTTACGAGTATAAAGCTTCCTAGATTATTTCGATGTCAAAAGAGCAGGTTTCTATGACAAATGGACAAAACCGTTAAAAGCTCCTCCATAGAGAGAGTTGAACAACTTCGGACCATCAAAGTTGCTCGGTATACACTTTTTATTGTTCTTCTGTGTGAAATTTTACGAGTATAAGCTTGCTAGATTATTTCGATGCCAAAACACCAACTTTCTATGACAAATGGACAAAACCGTTAAAAGCTCCTCCATAGAGAGAGTTGAGCAATTCGGACCATTAAAGTTGCTCGGGGTACACTTTTTATTGTTCTTCTATGTCAAATTCTACGTGTATAAGCTTACTAGATTATTTAGATGCCAAAACACCAACTTTCTATGACAAATGGACAAAACCGATAAAAGCACCTCTATAGAGAGAGTTGAGCAACTTCGAACCATCAAAGTTGCTCTGTGTACATTTTTTATTTTTATTCTATGTGAAATTTTATGAGTATAAGCTTCTTAGATTATTTTGATGTCAAAACAGCAAGTTTCTATGACCAATGGACATAACAGTGAA
Source organism: Euonymus europaeus (assembly GCA_963580455.1). NCBI lineage: Eukaryota > Viridiplantae > Streptophyta > Magnoliopsida > Celastrales > Celastraceae > Euonymus > Euonymus europaeus. The sequence continues at coordinate 12,158,142 of OY756969.1, forward strand.
AAGCTCCTCTATAGAGAGAGTTGAGCAAATTCAGACCATCAAAGTTGCTCGGGGTACACTTTTTATTGTTCTTCTCTATCAAATTCTATGAGTATAAGCTTGCTAATTATTTTGAAAAAATAACACCAACTTTCTATGACAAATGGACAAAACCGTTAAAAGCTCCTCCAAAGAGAGAGTTCAGCAACTTCGGACCATCAAAGTTGTTTGGTGTACACTTTTTATTGTTCTTCTATGTGAAATTTTACGAGTATAAAATTTGCTAGATTGTTTCGATGCCAAAACACAATCTTCCTATGTCAAATGGACAAAACCATTAAAAGATCTTCCATAGAGAGAGTTGAGCATCTTCGAACCGTCAAAGTTGCTAGGGGTACACTTTTTATTATTCTTCTATGTCAAATTTTATGAGTATAAGCTTGCTAGATTATTTCAAAAAAATAACACCAACTTTCTATGACAAATGGATAAAACCATTAAAAGCTCCTCCATAGAGAGAGTTGAGCAACTTCGTATAATGAAAGTTGCTCGTGTACACTTTTATTGTTCTTCTATGTGAAATTTTATGAGTATAAGCTTCCTAGATTATTTCGATGACAAAACACCAACTTTCTATGATAAATGTACAAAACAGTTAAAAGATCCTCCATAAAGAGAGTTGACAAAACTCGGACCATCAAAGTTCCTCGGGGTACACTTTTTATTGTTCTTCTATGTCAAATTCTACGAGTATAAGCTTGCTAGATTATTTCGATGCCAAAACACCAAGTTTCTATGATAAATGGACAAAACAGTTAAATGCTCCTCCATAGAGAGAGTTGTGCAACTTCGGACCATGAAAGTTGCTCGGGGTACACGTTTGATTGTTCTTCTACGTGAAATTTTACGAGTATAAAGCTTCCTAGATTATTTCGATGTCAAAAGAGCAGGTTTCTATGACAAATGGACAAAACCGTTAAAAGCTCCTCCATAGAGAGAGTTGAACAACTTCGGACCATCAAAGTTGCTCGGTATACACTTTTTATTGTTCTTCTGTGTGAAATTTTACGAGTATAAGCTTGCTAGATTATTTCGATGCCAAAACACCAACTTTCTATGACAAATGGACAAAACCGTTAAAAGCTCCTCCATAGAGAGAGTTGAGCAATTCGGACCATTAAAGTTGCTCGGGGTACACTTTTTATTGTTCTTCTATGTCAAATTCTACGTGTATAAGCTTACTAGATTATTTAGATGCCAAAACACCAACTTTCTATGACAAATGGACAAAACCGATAAAAGCACCTCTATAGAGAGAGTTGAGCAACTTCGAACCATCAAAGTTGCTCTGTGTACATTTTTTATTTTTATTCTATGTGAAATTTTATGAGTATAAGCTTCTTAGATTATTTTGATGTCAAAACAGCAAGTTTCTATGACCAATGGACATAACAGTGAAAAGCTCCTCTATAGAGAGAGTTGAGCAAATTCAGACCATCAAAGTTGCTCGGGGTACACTTTTTATTGTTCTTCTCTATCAAATTCTATGAGTATAAGCTTGCTAATTATTTTGAAAAAATAACACCAACTTTCTATGACAAATGGACAAAACCGTTAAAAGCTCCTCCAAAGAGAGAGTTCAGCAACTTCGGACCATCAAAGTTGTTTGGTGTACACTTTTTATTGTTCTTCTATGTGAAATTTTACGAGTATAAAATTTGCTAGATTGTTTCGATGCCAAAACACAATCTTCCTATGTCAAATGGACAAAACCATTAAAAGATCCTCCATAGAGAGAGTTGAGCATCTTCGAACCGTCAAAGTTGCTAGGGGTACACTTTTTATTATTCTTCTATGTCAAATTTTATGAGTATAAGCTTGCTAGATTATTTCAAAAAAATAACACCAACTTTCTATGACAAATGGATAAAACCATTAAAAGCTCCTCCATAGAGAGAGTTGAGCAACTTCGTATAATGAAAGTTGCTCGTGTACACTTTTATTGTTCTTCTATGTGAAATTTTATGAGTATAAGCTTCCTAGATTATTTCGATGACAAAACACCAACTTTCTATGATAAATGTACAAAACAGTTAAAAGCTCCTCCATAGAGAGAGTTGTGCAACTTCGGACCATGAAAGTTGCTCGGGGTACACCTTTTATTGTTCTTCTACGTGAAATTCTACGAGTATAAGCTTGCTAGATTATTTCGATGCCAAAACACCAAGTTTCTATGATAAATGGACAAAACAGTTAAATGCTCCTCCATAGAGAGAGTTGTGCAACTTCGAACCATGAAAGTTGCTCGGGGTACACGTTTGATTGTTCTTCTACGTGAAATTTTACGAGTATAAAGCTTCCTAGATTATTTCGATGTCAAAAGAGCAGGTTTCTATGACAAATGGACAAAACCGTTAAAAGCTCCTCCATAGAGAGAGTTGAACAACTTCGGACCATCAAAGTTGCTCGGTATACACTTTTTATTGTTCTTCTGTGTCAAATTTTACGAGTATAAGCTTGCTAGATTATTTCGATGCCAAAACACCAACTTTCTATGACAAATGGACAAAACCGTTAAAAGCTCCTCCATAGAGAGAGTTGAGCAATTCGGACCATTAAAGTTGCTCGGCGTACACTTTTTATTGTTCTTCTATGTCAAATTCTACGTGTATAAGCTTACTAGATTATTTAGATGCCAAAACACCAACTTTCTATGACAAATGGACAAAACCGATAAAAGCACCTCTATAGAGAGAGTTGAGCAACTTCGAACCATCAAAGTTGCTCTGTGTACATTTTTTATTTTTATTCTATGTGAAATTTTACGAGTATAAGCTTCTTAGATTATTTTGATGTCAAAACAGCAAGTTTCTATGACAAATGGACATAACAGTGAAAAGCTCCTCTATAGAGAGAGTTGAGCAAATTCAGACCATCAAAGTTGCTCGGGGTACACTTTTTATTGTTCTTCTCTGTCAAATTCAATGAGTATAAGCTTGCTAATTATTTTGAAAAAATAACACCAACTTTCTATGACAAATGGACAAAACCGTTAAAAGCTCCTCCAAAGAGAGAGTTCAGCAACTTCGAACCATCAAAGTTGTTTGGTGTACACTTTTTATTGTTCTTCTATGTGAAATTTTACGAGTATAAAACTTGCTAGATTGTTTCGATGCCAAAACACAAACTTCCTATGTCAAATGGACAAAACCATTAAAAGATCTTTCATAGAGAGAGTTGAGCATCTTCGAACCGTCAAAGTTGCTAGGGGTACACTTTTTATTATTCTTCTATGTCAAATTTTATGAGTATAAGCTTGCTAATTATTTTGAAAAAATAACACCAACTTTCTATGACAAATGGACAAAACCGTTAAAAGCTCCTCCAAAGAGAGAGTTCAGCAACTTCGGACCATCAAAGTTGTTCGGTGTACACTTTTTATTGTTCTTCTATGTGAAATTTTACGAGTATAAAATTTGCTAGATTATTTCGATGCCAAAACACCAAGTTTCTATGATAAATGGACAAAACAGTTAAATGCTCTTCCATAGAGAGAGTTGTGCAACTTCGGACCATGAAAGTTGCTCGGGGTACACGTTTTATTGTTCTTCTACATGAAATTTTACGAGTATAAAGCTTCCTAGATTATTTCGATGTCAAAAGAGCAGGTTTCTATGACAAATGGACAAAACCGTTAAAAGCTCATCCATAGTGAGAGTTGAGCAACTTCGTATAATGAAAGTTGCTCGTGTACACTTTTATTGTTCTTCTATGTGAAATTTTATGAGTATAAGCTTCCTAGATTATTTCGATGACAAAACACCAACTTTCTATGATAAATGTACAAAACAGTTAAAAGATCCTCCATAAAGAGAGTTGAGCAAACTCGGACCATCAAAGTTGCTCGGGGTACACTTTTTATTGTTCTTCTATGTCAAATTCTACGAGTATAAGCTTGCTAGATTATTTCGATGCCAAAACACCAAGTTTCTATGATAAATGGACAAAACAGTTAAATGCTCTTCCATAGAGAGAGTTGTGCAACTTCGGACCATGAAAGTTGCTCGGGGTACACGTTTTATTGTTCTTCTACATGAAATTTTAGGAGTATAAAGCTTCCTAGATTATTTCGATGTCAAAAGAGCAGGTTTCTATGACAAATGGACAAAACCGTTAAAAGCTCATCCATAGTGAGAGTTGAGCAACTTCGTATAATGAAAGTTGCTCGTGTACACTTTTAGTGTTCTTCTATGTGAACTTTTATGAGTATAAGCTTCCTAGATTATTTCGATGACAAAACACCAACTTTCTATGATAAATGTACAAAACAGTTAAAAGATCCTCCATAAAGAGAGTTGAGCAAACTCGGACCATCAAAGTTGCTCGGGGTACACTTTTTATTGTTCTTCTATGTCAAATTCTACGAGTATAAGCTTGCTAGATTATTTCGATGCCAAAACTCCAAGTTTCTATGATAAATGGACAAAACAGTTAAATGCTCTTCCATAGAGAGAGTTGTGCAACTTCGGACCATGAAAGTTGCTCGGGGTACACGTTTTATTGTTCTTCTACATGAAATTTTACGAGTATAAAGCTTCCTAGATTATTTCGATGTCAAAAGAGCAGGTTTCTATGACAAATGGACAAAACCGTTAAAAGCTCATCCATAGTGAGAGTTGAACAACTTCGGATCATCAAAAAGTTGCTCGTTGTACACTTTTTATTGTTCTTCCGTGTGAAATTTTACGAGTATAAGCTTGCTAGATAATTTCGATGCCAAAACATCAACTTTCTATGACAAATGGACAAAACCGTTAAAAGCTCCTCCATAGAGAGAGTTGAGCAATTCGGACCATTAAAGTTGCTCGGGGTACACTTTTTATTGTTCTTCTATGTCAAATTCGACAAGTATAAGCCTGCTAGATTATTTCGATGCCAAAAACACCAACTTTCTATGACAAATGGACAAAATCGTTAAAAGCTCCTCCATAGAGAGAGTTGAGCAACTTCAGACCATCAAAGTTGCTCGGTGTACACTTTTTATTCTTCTTCTATATCAAATTTTACGAGCATAAGCTTCCTAGATTGTATCGATGCCAAAACACCAAGTTTCTATGGAAATGGACAAAATCGTTCAAAGCTCCTCCATAGAGAGAGTTGAGCAAATTTGGACCATCAAAGTTGCTCGGTCTACACTTTTTATTCTTCTTCTATATCGAATTTTACGAGCATAAGCTTCGTAGATTGTTTCGATGCCAAAACACCATGTTTCTAAGACAAATGGACAAAACAGTTAAAAGCTCCTCCATAGAGACAGTTGAGCAAATTCGGACCATCAAAGTTGCTCCGAGTACACTTTTTACTGTTCTTCTATGTCAAATTTTACGAGTATAAAACTTGCTAGATTATTTCTATTCCAAAACACAAATTTCTATGACAAATGAAAAAAAACCGTTAAAAGCTCCTCCATAGAGAGAGTTGAGCAACTTCGGACCATCAAAGTTGCTCGGTGTACACTTTTTATTACTATTGTTTGTAAAATTTTACGAGTATAAGCTTCTTAGATTATTTCAATGCCAAAATACCAAGTTTCTATGACAAATGGACAAAACACCTAAAAGCACCTCCATGGAGAGAGTTGAGCATATTCGGACCTTCAAAGTTGCTCGGTGTACACTTTTTATTGTTCTTCTACGTGAAATTTTATGAGTATAAGCTTCCTAGATTATTTCGATGTCAAAACACCAATTTCTATGACAAATGGACAAAACGGTTAAAAGCTCCTCCACAGAGAGAGTTGAGCAACTTCGGACTATTAAAATTGCTCGGGGTACATACACTTTTTATTGTTCTTCTATGTCAAATTCTACGAGAATAAGCTTGCTAGATTATTTTGAAAAAATGACACCAACTTTCTATGACAGATGGACAAAACCGATAAAAGCACCTTTATAGAGAGAGTTGAGCAACTTCGGACCATCAAAGTTGCTCGGTGTACACTTTATATTGTTATTCTATTTGAAATTTTACGAGTATCAGCTTCTTAGATTATTTTGATGTCAAAACAGCAAGTATCTATGACAAATGGACATAACAGTGAAAAGCTCTTCTATAGAGAGAGTTGAGCAAATTCAGACCATCAAAGTTGCTCGAGATACACTTTTTCTATGTCAAATTCTACGAGTATAAGCTTGCTAATTATTTCGAAAAAATAACACCAACTTTCTATGACAAATGAACAAAACCGTTAAAAGCTCCTCCAAAGAGAGAATTCAGCAACTTCGGACCATCAAAGTTGTTCGGTGTACACTTTTTATTGTTCTTCTATGTGAAATTTTAGGAGTATAAAACTTGCTAGATTATTTCGATGCCAAAACACAAACTTTCTATGTCAAATGGAGAAAACCATTAAAAGATCTTCCATAGAGAGAGTTGAGCATCTTCGAACCATCAAAGTTGCTAGTGGTACACTTTTTATTATGCTTCTATGTCAAATTTTATGAGTATAAGCTTGCTAGATTATTTCGAAAAAATAACACCAACTTTCTATGACAAATGGATAAAACCATTAAAAGCTCCTCCATAGAGAGAGTTGAGCAACTTCGTATAATGAAAGTTGCTCGTGTACACTTTTATTGTTCTTGTATGTGAAATTTTATGAGTATAAGCTTACTAGATTATTTAGATGCCAAAACACCAACTTTCTATGACAAATGGACAAAACCGATAAAAGCACCTCTATAGAGAGAGTTGAGCAACTTCGAACCATCAAAGTTGCTCTGTGTACATTTTTTATTTTTATTCTATGTGAAATTTTACGAGTATAAGCTTCTTAGATTATTTTGATGTCAAAACAGCAAGTTTCTATGACAAATGGACATAACAGTGAAAAGCTCCTCTATAGAGAGAGTTGAGCAAATTCAGACCATCAAAGTTGCTCGGGGTACACTTTTTATTGTTCTTCTCTATCAAATTCTATGAGTATAAGCTTGCTAATTATTTTGAAAAAATAACACCAACTTTCTATGACAAATGGACAAAACCGTTAAAAGCTCCTCCAAAGAGAGAGTTCAGCAACTTCGGACCATCAAAGTTGTTTGGTGTACACTTTTTATTGTTCTTCTATGTGAAATTTTACGAGTATAAAATTTGCTAGATTGTTTCGATGCCAAAACACAATCTTCCTATGTCAAATGGACAAAACCATTAAAAGATCTTCCATAGAGAGAGTTGAGCATCTTCGAACCGTCAAAGTTGCTAGGGGTACACTTTTTATTATTCTTCTATGTCAAATTTTATGAGTATAAGCTTGCTAGATTATTTCAAAAAAATAACACCAACTTTCTATGACAAATGGATAAAACCATTAAAAGCTCCTCCATAGAGAGAGTTGAGCAACTTCGTATAATGAAAGTTGCTCGTGTACACTTTTATTGTTCTTCTATGTGAAATTTTATGAGTATAAGCTTCCTAGATTATTTCGATGACAAAACACCAACTTTCTATGATAAATGTACAAAACAGTTAAAAGATCCTCCATAAAGAGAGTTGACAAAACTCGGACCATCAAAGTTCCTCGGGGTACACTTTTTATTGTTCTTCTATGTCAAATTCTACGAGTATAAGCTTGCTAGATTATTTCGATGCCAAAACACCAAGTTTCTATGATAAATGGACAAAACAGTTAAATGCTCCTCCATAGAGAGAGTTATGCAACTTCGGACCATGAAAGTTGCTCGGGGTACACGTTTTATTGTTCTTCTATGTGAAATTTTACGAGTATAAAGCTTCCTAGATTATTTCGATGTCAAAAGAGCAGGTTTCTATGACAAATGGACAAAACTGTTAAAAGCTCCGCCATAGAGAGAGTTGAGCAACTTCGGATCATCAAAGTTGCTCGGTATACACTTTTTATTGTTCTTCTGTGTGAAATTTTACGAGTATAAGCTTGCTAGATTATTTCGATGCCAAAACACCAACTTTCTATGACAAATGGACAAAACCGTTAAAAGCTCCTCCATAGAGAGAGTTGAGCAATTCGGACCATTAAATTTGCTCGGGGTACACTTTTTATTGTTCTTCTATGTCAAATTCTACGAGTATAAGCTTGCTAATTATTTCGAAAAACTAACATCAACTTTCTATGACAAATGGATAAAACCGTTAAAAGCTCCTCCAAAGAGAGAGTTCAGCAACTTCGGACCATCAAAGTTGTTTGGTGTACACTTTTTATTGTTCTTCTATGTGAAATTTTACGAGTATAAAACTTGCTAGATTGTTTCGATGCCAAAACACAAACTTCCTATGTCAAATGGACAAAACCATTAAAAGATCTTCCATTTAGAGAGTTGAGCATCTACGAACCATCAAAGATGCTAGGGGTACACTTTTTATTATTCTTCTATGTCAAATTTTATGAGTATAAGCTTGCTAGATTATTTCCAAAAAATAACACCAACTTTCTATGACAAATGGATAAAACCATTAAAAGCTCCTCCATAGAGAGAGTTGAGCAACTTCGTATAATGAAAGTTGCTCGTGTACACTTTTATTGTTCTTCTATGTGAAATTTTATGAGTATAAGCTTCCTAGATTATTTCGATGCCAAAACACGAACTTTCTATGACAAATGGACAAAATCGTTAAAAGCTCCTCCATAGAGAGAGTTGAGCAACTTCGGACCATCAAAGTTGCTTGGTGTACACTTTTTATTCTTATTCTATATCAAATTTTACGAGCATAAGCTTCCTAGATTGTTTCGATGCCAAAACACCAAGTTTCTATGACAAATGGACAAAACCGTTAAAAGCTCCTCCATAGAGAGAGTTGTGCAACTTCGGACCATCAAAGTTGCTCGATGTACACTTTTTATTGTTCTTCTTTGTGAAATTTTATGAGTATAGGCTTCCTAGATTATTTTGATGACAAAACACCAAGTTTCTATGACAAATGGACAAAACAGCTAAAAGCTCCTCCATAGAGAGAGTTGAGCATATTCGGACCATCAAAGTTGCTCGATGTACACTTGTTATTGTTCTTCTTTGTGAAATTTTATGAGTATAAGCTTCTTAGATTATTTCGATGTCAAAACACAAATTTCTATGACAAATTGACAAAACGGTTAAAAGCCCCTCCACAGAGAGAGTTGAGCAACTTCGGACCATCAAAGTTGCTCGGGTTACACATTTTTTTGTTCTTCTATGTCAAATTCTACGAGTATAAGTTTGCTAAATTATTTCGAAAAAATAACACCAACTTTCTATGAAAAATGGACAAAACCAATAAAAGCACCTCTATAGAGAGAGTTGAGCAACTTCGAACAATCAAAGTTGCTCAGTGTACACTTTTTATTGTTTTTCTATGTGAAGTTTTACGAGTATAAGCTTCCTAGATTATTTTGATGTCAAAACAGCAAGTTTCTACAACAAATGGAAAAAACGGTTAAAAGCTTTTTCATAGAGAGAGTTGAGCAACTTCGGACCATTAAAGTTGCTCGGGGTACACTTTTTATTGTTCGTCTGTATCAATATCGACAAGTATAAGCCTGCTAGATTATTTCGATGCCAAAACACGAACTTTCTATGACAAATGGACAAAATCGTTAAAAGCTCTTCCATAGAGAGAGTTGAGCAACTTCGGACCATCAAAGTTGCTTGGTGTACACTTTTTATTCTTCTTCTATATCAAATTTTACGAGCATAAGCTTCCTAGATTGTTTCGATGCCAAAACACGAAGTTTCTATGGGAAATGGACAAAACAGTTAAAAGCTCCTCCATAGAAACAGTTAAAAGCTCCTCCATAGAGACAGTTGAGCAAATTCGGACCATCAATGTTGTTCAGGGTACACTTTTTACTGTTCTTTTATGTCGGATTTTATGAGTATAAAACTTGCTAGATTATTTCGATTCCAAAACACAAACTTTCTATGACAAATGGACAAAACCATTAAATTCTCCTCCATAGAGAGAGTTGAGCAACTTAGGACAATCAAAGTTGCTTGGTGTACACTTTTTATTACTATTGTATGTCAAATTTTACGAGTATAGTCTTCCTAGATTATTTTGATGCCAAAACACCAAGTTTCTATGACAAATGGACAAAACAGCTAAAAGCTCCTCCATAGAGAGAGTTGAGCATATTCAGACCATCAAAGTTGCTCAGTGTACACTTTTTATTGTTCTTCTATGTGAAATTTTATGAGTATAAGCTTCCAAGATTTTTTCGATGTCAAAACACAAATTTCTATGACAAATGGACAAAACGGTTAAAAGCTCCTCCACAGAGAGAGTTGAACAACTTCGGACCATCAAAGTTTCTCGAGTTACACTTTTTATTGTTCTTCTATGTCAAATTCTACGTCTATAAGCTTACTAGATTATTTAGATGACAAAACACCAACTTTCTATGACAAATGGATAAAACCATCTAAAGCTCCTATATAGAGAGAGTTGAGCAACTTCGGACCATCAAAGTTGCTCGGTATACACTTTTTATTGTTCTTCTATGTGAAATTTTACGAGTATAAGCTTCTTAGATTATTTTGATGTCAAAACAGCAAGTTTCTATGACAAATGGACAAAACAGTTAAAAGCTCTTTCATAGAGAGAGTTGAGCAACTTCGGACCATTAAAGTTGCTCGGGGTACACTTTTTATTGTTCTTCTGTGTTAAATTCGACAGGTATAAGCCTGCTAGATTACTTCGATGCCAAAGCACCAACTTTCTATGACAAATGGACAAAATCGTTAAAAGCTCCTCCATAGAGAGAGTTGAGCAACTTCGGACCATCAAAGTTGCTCGGTGTACATTTTTTATTACTATTGTATGTCAAATTTTATGAGTATAGGCTTCCCAGATTATTTTGATGACAAAACACCAAGTTTCTATGACAAATGGACAAAACAGCTAAAAGCTCCTCCATAGAGAGAGTTGAGCATATTCGGACCATCAAAGTTGCTCGATGTACACTTTTTATTGTTCTTCTTTGTGAAATTTTATGAGTATAAGCTTCTTAGATTATTTTGATGTCAAAACACAAATTTCTATGACAAATTGACAAAACGGTTAAAAGCTCCTCCACAGAGAGAGTTGAGCAACTTCGGACCATCAAAGTTGCTCGGGTTACACATTTTTTTGTTCTTCTATGTCAAATTCTACGAGTATAAGCTTGCTAAATTATTTCGAAAAAATAACACCAACTTTCTATGAAAAATGGACAAAACCAATAAAAGCACCTCTATAGAGAGAGTTGAGCAACTTCGAACAATCAAAGTTGCTCAGTGTACACTTTTTATTGTTTTTCTATGTGAAGTTTTACGAGTATAAGCTTCCTAGATTATTTTGATGTCAAAACAGCAAGTTTCTACAACAAATGGAAAAAACAGTTAAAAGCTTTTTCATAGAGAGAGTTGAGCAACTTCGACCATTAAAGTTGCTCGGGGTACACTTTTTATTGTTCGTCTGTATCAAATTCGACAAGTATAAGCCTGCTAGATTATTTCGATGCCAAAACACGAACTTTCTATGACAAATGGACAAAATCGTTAAAAGCTCTTCCATAGAGAGAGTTGAGCAACTTCGGACCAACAAAGTTGCTTGGTGTACACTTTTTATTCTTCTTCTATATCAAATTTTACGAGCATAAGCTTCCTAGATTGTTTCGATGCCAAAACACGAAGTTTCTATGGGAAATGGACAAAACAGTTAAAAGCTCCTCCATAGAAACAGTTAAAAGCTTCTCCATAGAGACAGTTGAGCAAATTCGGACCATCAATGTTGTTCAGGGTACACTTTTTACTGTTCTTTTATGTCGGATTTTACGAGTATAAAACTTGCTAGATTATTTCGATTCCAAAACACAAACTTTCTATGACAAATGGACAAAACCATTAAATTCTCGTCCATAGAGAGAGTTGAGCAATTTAGGACAATCAAAGTTGCTTGGTTTACACTTTTTATTACTATTGTATGTCAAATTTTACGAGTATAGTCTTCCTAGATTATTTTGATGCCAAAACACCAAGTTTCTATGACAAATGGACAAAACAGCTAAAAGCTCCTCCATAGAGAGAGTTGAGCATATTCAGACCATCAAAGTTGCTCAGTGTACACTTTTTATTGTTCTTCTATGTGAAATTTTATGAGTATAAGCTTCCAAGATTTTTTCGATGTCAAAACACAAATTTCTATGACAATTGGACAAAACGGTTAAAAGCTCCTCCACAGAGAGAGTTGAACAACTTCGGACCATCAAAGTTTCTCGGGTTACACTTTTTATTGTTCTTCTATGTCAAATCTTACGTCTATAAGCTTACTAGATTATTTAGATGACAAAACACCAACTTTCTATGACAAATGGATAAAACCATTAAAAGCTCCTATATAGAGAGAGTTGAGCAACTTCGGACCATCAAAGTTGCTCGGTGTACACTTTTTATTGTTCTTCTATGTGAAATTTTACGAGTATAAGCTTCTTAGATTATTTTGATGTCAAAACAGCAAGTTTCTATGACAAATGGACAAAACAGTTAAAAGCTCTTTCATAGAGAGAGTTGAGCAACTTCGGACCATTAAAGTTGCTCGGGGTACACTTTTTATTGTTCTTCTGTGTTAAATTCGACAGGTATAAGCCTGCTAGATTACTTCGATGCCAAAGCACCAACTTTCTATGACAAATGGACAAAATCGTTAAAAGCTCCTCCATAGAGAGAGTTGAGCAACTTCGGACCATCAAAGTTGCTCGGTGTACATTTTTTATTATTATTGTATGTCAAATTTTATGAGTATAGGCTTCCTAGACTATTTTGATGACAAAACACCAAGTTTCTATGACAAATGGACAAATCAGCTAAAAGCTCCTCCATAGAGAGAGTTGAGCATATTCGGACCATCAAAGTTGCTCGATGTACACTTTTTATTGTTCTTCTTTGTGAAATTTTATGAGTATAAGCTTCTTAGATTATTTCGATGTCAAAACACAAATTTTTATGACAAATTGACAAAACGGTTAAAAGCTCCTCCACAGAGAGAGTTGAGCAACTTCGGACCATCAAAGTTGCTCGGGTTACACTTTTTTTGTTCTTCTATATCAAATTCTACGAGTATAAGCTTGCTAGATTATTTCGAAAAAATAACACCAACTTTCTATGACAAATGGATAAAACCAATAAAAGCTCCTCCATAGAGAGAGTTGAGCAACTTCGAACAATCAAAGTTGCTCAGTGTACACTTTTTATTGTTCTTCTATGTGAAGTTTTACGAGTATAAGCTTCCTAGATTATTTCGATGACAAAACACCAACTTTCTATGATAAATGTACAAAACAGTTAAAAGCTCCTCCATAAAGAGAGTTGAGCAAACTCGGACCATCAAAATTGCTCGGGGTGCACTTTTTATTAATCTTCTATGTCAAATTCTACGAGTCTAAGCTTCCCAGATTATTTCGATGCCAAAAAACCAAGTTTCTATGATAAATGGACAAAACAGTTAAATGCTCCTCCATAGAGAGAGTTGTGCAACTTCGGACCATGAAAGTTGCTCGGGGTACAACTTTTGTTGTTCTTCTACGTCAAATTTTACGAGTATAAAGCTTCCTAGATTATTTCGATGTCAAAAGAGCAGGTTTTTATGACAAATGGACAAAACCGTTAAAAGCTCCTCCACAGAGAGAGTTGAACAACTTCGGACCATCAAAGTTGCTCGGTGTACACTTTTTATTGTTCTTCTATGTGAAATTTTACGAGTATAAGCTTGCTAGATTATTTCGATGCCAAAACACCAACTTTCTATGACAAATGGACATAACAGTTAAAAGCTCCTCCATAGAGAGAGTTGAGCAACTTCAGACCATTAAAGTTGCTCGGAGTACACTTTCTACTGTTCTTCTATGTGAAATTTTACGAGTATAAGCTTGCTAGATTATTTTGATGTCAAAACAGCAAGTTTCTATGACAAATGGACATAACAGTGAAAAGCTCCTCTATAGAGAGAGTTGAGTAAATTCAGACCATCAAAGTTGCTCGGGGTACACTTTTTATTGTTCTTCTTTGTCAAATTCTACGAGTATAAGCTTGCTAGATTATTTCGATGCCAAAACACCAACTTTCTATGACAAATGGACAAAACCGTTGAAAGCTCCTCCATAGAGAGAGTTGAGCAACTTCGGACCATTAAAGTTACTCGGGGATGACTTTTTATTGTTCTTCTATGTCAAATTCTACGTGTATAAGCTTACTAGATTATTTAGGTGCTAAAACACCAACTTTCTATGACAAATGGATAAAATCGTTAAAAGCTCCTCCAAAGAGAGAGTTGAACAACTTCGGACCATCAAAGTTGCTCGGTGTACACTTTTTATTGTTCTTCTATGTGAAATTTTACGAGTATAAGCTTGCTAGATTATTTCGATGCCAAAACACCAACTTTCTATGACAAATGGACAAATCGTTAAAAGCTCCTCCATAGAGAGAGTTGAGCAACTTCAGACCATTAAAGTTGCTCGGAGTACACTTTTTATTGTTCTTCTATGTGAAATTTTACAAGTATAAGCTTCTTAGATTATTTTGATGTCAAAACAGCAAGTTTCTATGACAAATGGACATAACAGTGAAAAGCTCCTCTATAGAGAGAGTTGAGCAAATTCAGACCATCAAAGTTGCTCGGGGTACACTTTTTATTGTTCTTCTATGTCAAATTCTACGAGTATAAGCTTGCTAATTATTTCGAAAAAATAACACCAACTTTCTATGACAAATGGACAAAACCGTTAAAATCTCCTCCAAAGAGAGAGTTCAGCAACTTAGGACAATCAAAGTTGCTCGGTGTACACTTTTTATTACTATTGTATGTCAAATTTTACGAGTATAGGCTTCCTAGATTATTTTGATGCCAAAACACCAAGTTTCTATGACAAATGGACAAAACAGCTAAAAGCTCCTCCATAGAGAGAGTTGAGCATATTCAGACCATCAAAGTTGCTCGGTGTACACTTTTTATTGTTCTTCTATGTGAAATTTTACGAGTATAAAACTTGCTAGATTGTTTCGATGACAAAACACAAACCTCCTATGTCAAATGGACAAAACCATTAAAAGATCTTCCATAGAGAGAGTTGAGCAACTTGGGACCATTAAAGTTGCTCGGGGTACACTTTTTATTGTTCTTCTGTGTCAAATTTGATAAGTATAAGCCTGCTAGATTATTTCGATGCCAAAAAGACCAACTTTCTATGACAAATGGACAAAATCGTTAAAAGCTCCTCCATAGAGAGAGTTGAGCAACTTCGGACCATCAAAGTTGCTAGGTGTACACTTTTTATTCTTCTTCTATATCAAATTTTACGAGCATAAGCTTCCTAGAATGTTTCGATGCCAAAACACCAAGTTTCTATGGCAAATGGACAAAATCGTTCAAAGCTCGTCCATAGAGAGAGTTGAGCAACTTTGGACCATCAAAGTTGCTCCGTCTACACTTTTTATTCTTCTTCTATATCGAATTTTACGAGCATAACCTTCGTAGATTGTTTCGATGCCAAAACACCATGTTTCTAGGACAAATGGACAAAACTGTTAAAAGCTCCTCCATAGAGACAGTTGAGCAAATTCGGACCATCAAAGTTGCTCCGGGTACACTTTTTACTGTTCTTCTATGTCAAATTTTACGAGTATAAAACGTGCTAGATTATTTCTTTTCCAAAACACAAACTTTCTATGACAAATGGAAAAAACCGTTAAAAGCTCCTCCATAGAGAGAGTTGAGCAACTTCGGACCATCAAAGTTGCTCGGTGTACACTTTTTATTACTATTGTATGTCAAATTTTACGAGTATAAGCTTCTTAGATTATTTCAAAGCCAAAATACCAAGTTTCTATGACAAATGGACAAAACAGCTAAAAGCTCCTCCATGGAGAGAGTTGAGCATATTCGGACCATCAAAGTTGCTCGGTGTACACTTTTTATTGTTCTTCTACGTGAAATTTTATGAGTATAAGCTTCCAAGATTATTTCGATGTCAAAACACCAATTTCTATGACAAATGGACAAAACGGCTAAAAGCTCCTCGACAGAGAGAGTTGAGCAACTTCGGACTATTAAAATTGCTCGGGGTACATACACTTTTTATTGTTCTTCTATGTCAAATTCTACGAGAATAAGCTTGCTAGATTATTTTGAAAAAATGACCTCAACTTTCTATGACAAATGGACAAAACCGATAAAAGCACCTCTATAGAGAGAGTTGAGCAACTTCGGACCATCAAAGTTGCTCGGTGTACACTTTTTATTGTTATTCTATGTGAAATTTTACGAGTATAAGCTTCCTAGAATATTTCGATGTCAAAACAGCAAGTTTCTATGACAAATGGACATAACAGTGAAAAGCTCCTCTATAGAGATAGTTGAGCAAATTCGGACCATCAAAGTTGCTCGGGGTACACTTTTTATTGTTCTTCTATGTCAAATTCTACGAGTATAAGCTTGCTAGATTATTTCGAAAAAATAACACCCAACTTTCTATGAAAAATGGACAAAACCGTTAAAAGCTCCTCCATAGAGAGAGTTCAGCAACTTCGGACCATCAAAGTTGCTCGGTGTACACTTTTTATTGTTCTTCTACGTGAAATTTTACGAGTATAAAACTTGCTAGATTATTTCGATGCCAAAACACAAACTTCCTATGTCAAATGGACAAAACCATTAAAAGATCTTCCATAGAGAGAGTTCAGCATCTTCGAACCGTCAAAGTTGCTAGGGGTACACTTTTTATTATTCTTCTATGTCAAATTTTATGAGTATAAGCTTGCTAGATTATTTCAAAAATAACACCAACTTTCTATGACAAATGGATAAAACCATTAAAAGCTCCTCCATAGAGAGAGTTGAGCAACTTCGTATAATGAAAGTTGCTCGTGTACACTTTTATTGTTCTTCTATGTGAAATTTTATGAGTATAAGCTTCCTAGATTATTTCGATGACAAAACACCAACTTTCTATGATAAATGTACAAAACAGTTAAAAGCTCCTCCATAAAGAGAGTCGAGCAAACTCGGACCAACAAAGTTGCTCGGGGTACACTTTTTATTGTTCTTCTATGTCAAATTCTACGAGTATAAAGCTTCCTAGATTATTTCGATGTCAAAAGAGCAGGTTTCTATGAGAAATGGACAAAATCGTTAAAAGCTCCTCCATAGAGAGAGTTGAACAACTTCGGACCATCAAAGTTGCTCGTTGTACACTTTTTATTGTTCTTCTGTGTGGAATTTTACGAGTATAAGCTTGCTAGATTATTTCGATGCCAAAACAACAACTTTCTATGACAAATGGACAAAACCGTTAAAAGCTCCTCCATAGAGAGAGTTGAGCAACTTCGGACCATTAAAGTTACTCGGGGTACACTTTTTATTGTTCTTCTATGTCAAATTCTACGTGTGTATATGCTTACTAGATTATTTAGATGCCAAAACACCAACTTTCTATGACAAATGGATAAAACCATTAAAAGCTCCTATATAGAGAGAGTTGAGCAACTTCGGACCATCGAAGTTGCTCGGTGTACACTTTTTATTGTTCTTCTATGTGAAATTTTACGAGTATAAGCTTCTTAGATTATTTTGATGTCAAAACAGCAAGTTTCTATGACAAATGGACATAACAGTGAAAAGCTCCTCTATAGAGAGAGTTGAGCAAATTCAGACCATCAAAGTTGCTCGGGGTACACTTTTTATTGTTCTTCTATGTCAAATTCTACGAGTATAAGCTTGCTAATTATTTCGAAAAAATAACACCAACTTTCTATGACAAATGGACAAAACCGTTAAAATCTCCTCCAAAGAGAGAGTTCAGCAACTTAGGACAATCAAAGTTGCTCGGTGTACACTTTTTATTACTATTGTATGTCAAATTTTACGAGTATAGGCTTCCTAGATTATTTTGATGCCAAAACACCAAGTTTCTATGACAAATGGACAAAACAGCTAAAAGCTCCTCCATAGAGAGAGTTGAGCATATTCAGACCATCAAATTTGCTCGGTGTACACTTTTTATTGTTCTTCTATGTGAAATTTTACGAGTATAAAACTTGCTAGATTGTTTCGATGACAAAACACAAACCTCCTATGTCAAATGGACAAAACCATTAAAAGATCTTCCATAGAGAGAGTTGAGCAACTTGGGACCATTAAAGTTGCTCGGGGTACACTTTTTATTGTTCTTCTGTGTCAAATTTGATAAGTATAAGCCTGCTAGATTATTTCGATGCCAAAAAGACCAACTTTCTATGACAAATGGACAAAATCGTTAAAAGCTCCTCCATAGAGAGAGTTGAGCAACTTCGGACCATCAAAGTTGCTAGGTGTACACTTTTTATTCTTCTTCTATATCAAATTTTACGAGCATAAGCTTCCTAGAATGTTTCGATGCCAAAACACCAAGTTTCTATGGCAAATGGACAAAATCGTTCAAAGCTCGTCCATAGAGAGAGTTGAGCAACTTTGGA
Source organism: Euonymus europaeus (assembly GCA_963580455.1). Classification (NCBI taxonomy): domain Eukaryota; kingdom Viridiplantae; phylum Streptophyta; class Magnoliopsida; order Celastrales; family Celastraceae; genus Euonymus; species Euonymus europaeus. The sequence continues at coordinate 12,176,612 of OY756969.1, forward strand.
CCATCAAAGTTGCTCCGTCTACACTTTTTATTCTTCTTCTATATCGAATTTTACGAGCATAACCTTCGTAGATTGTTTCGATGCCAAAACACCATGTTTCTAGGACAAATGGACAAAACTGTTAAAAGCTCCTCCATAGAGACAGTTGAGCAAATTCGGACCATCAAAGTTGCTCCGGGTACACTTTTTACTGTTCTTCTATGTCAAATTTTACGAGTATAAAACGTGCTAGATTATTTCTTTTCCAAAACACAAACTTTCTATGACAAATGGAAAAAACCGTTAAAAGCTCCTCCATAGAGAGAGTTGAGCAACTTCGGACCATCAAAGTTGCTCGGTGTACACTTTTTATTACTATTGTATGTCAAATTTTACGAGTATAAGCTTCTTAGATTATTTCAAAGCCAAAATACCAAGTTTCTATGACAAATGGACAAAACAGCTAAAAGCTCCTCCATGGAGAGAGTTGAGCATATTCGGACCATCAAAGTTGCTCGGTGTACACTTTTTATTGTTCTTCTACGTGAAATTTTATGAGTATAAGCTTCCAAGATTATTTCGATGTCAAAACACCAATTTCTATGACAAATGGACAAAACGGCTAAAAGCTCCTCGACAGAGAGAGTTGAGCAACTTCGGACTATTAAAATTGCTCGGGGTACATACACTTTTTATTGTTCTTCTATGTCAAATTCTACGAGAATAAGCTTGCTAGATTATTTTGAAAAAATGACCTCAACTTTCTATGACAAATGGACAAAACCGATAAAAGCACCTCTATAGAGAGAGTTGAGCAACTTCGGACCATCAAAGTTGCTCGGTGTACACTTTTTATTGTTATTCTATGTGAAATTTTACGAGTATAAGCTTCCTAGAATATTTCGATGTCAAAACAGCAAGTTTCTATGACAAATGGACATAACAGTGAAAAGCTCCTCTATAGAGATAGTTGAGCAAATTCGGACCATCAAAGTTGCTCGGGGTACACTTTTTATTGTTCTTCTATGTCAAATTCTACGAGTATAAGCTTGCTAGATTATTTCGAAAAAATAACACCCAACTTTCTATGAAAAATGGACAAAACCGTTAAAAGCTCCTCCATAGAGAGAGTTCAGCAACTTCGGACCATCAAAGTTGCTCGGTGTACACTTTTTATTGTTCTTCTACGTGAAATTTTACGAGTATAAAACTTGCTAGATTATTTCGATGCCAAAACACAAACTTCCTATGTCAAATGGACAAAACCATTAAAAGATCTTCCATAGAGAGAGTTCAGCATCTTCGAACCGTCAAAGTTGCTAGGGGTACACTTTTTATTATTCTTCTATGTCAAATTTTATGAGTATAAGCTTGCTAGATTATTTCAAAAATAACACCAACTTTCTATGACAAATGGATAAAACCATTAAAAGCTCCTCCATAGAGAGAGTTGAGCAACTTCGTATAATGAAAGTTGCTCGTGTACACTTTTATTGTTCTTCTATGTGAAATTTTATGAGTATAAGCTTCCTAGATTATTTCGATGACAAAACACCAACTTTCTATGATAAATGTACAAAACAGTTAAAAGCTCCTCCATAAAGAGAGTCGAGCAAACTCGGACCAACAAAGTTGCTCGGGGTACACTTTTTATTGTTCTTCTATGTCAAATTCTACGAGTATAAAGCTTCCTAGATTATTTCGATGTCAAAAGAGCAGGTTTCTATGAGAAATGGACAAAATCGTTAAAAGCTCCTCCATAGAGAGAGTTGAACAACTTCGGACCATCAAAGTTGCTCGTTGTACACTTTTTATTGTTCTTCTGTGTGGAATTTTACGAGTATAAGCTTGCTAGATTATTTCGATGCCAAAACAACAACTTTCTATGACAAATGGACAAAACCATTAAAAGCTCCTCCATAGAGAGAGTTGAGCAACTTCGGACCATTAAAGTTACTCGGGGTACACTTTTTATTGTTCTTCTATGTCAAATTCTACGTGTGTATAAGCTTACTAGATTATTTAGATGCCAAAACACCAACTTTCTATGACAAATGGATAAAACCATTAAAAGCTCCTATATAGAGAGAGTTGAGCAACTTCGGACCATCGAAGTTGCTCGGTGTACACTTTTTATTGTTCTTCTATGTGAAATTTTACGAGTATAAGCTTCTTAGATTATTTTGATGTCAAAACAGCAAGTTTCTATGACAAATGGACAAAATCGTTCAAAGCTCCTCCATAGAGAGAGTTGAGCAACTTTGGACCATCAAAGTTGCTCCGTCTACACTTTTTATTCTTCTTCTATATCGAATTTTACGAGCATAACTTCGTAGATTGTTTCGATGCCAAAACACCATGTTTCTGGGACAAATGGACAAAACTGTTAAAAGCTCCTCCATAGAGACAGTTGAGCAAATTCGGACCATCAAAGTTGCTCCGGGTACACTTTTTACTGTTCTTCTATGTCAAATTTTACGAGTATAAAACTTGCTAGATTATTTCTATTCCAAAACACAAACTTTCTATGACAAATGGAAAAAACCGTTAAAAGCTCCTCCATAGAGAGAGTTGAGCAACTTCGGACCATCAAAGTTGCTCGGTGTACACTTTTTATTACTATTGTATGTCAAATTTTACGAGTATAAGCTTCTTAGATTATTTCAAAGCCAAAATACCAAGTTTCTATGACAAATGGACAAAACAGCTAAAAGCTCCTCCATGGAGAGAGTTGAGCATATTCGGACCATCAAAGGTGCTCGGTGTACACTTTTTATTGTTCTTCTACGTGAAATTTTATGAGTATAAGCTTCTTAGATTATTTCGATGTCAAAACACAAATTTCTATGACAAATTGACAAAACGGTTAAAAGCTCCTCCACAGAGAGAGTTGAGCAACTTCGGACCATCAAAGTTGCTCGGGTTACACTTTTTTTTGTTCTTCTATGTCAAATTCTACAAGTATAAGCTTGCTAAATTATTTCGAAAAAATAACACCAACTTTCTATGAAAAATGGACAAAACCAATAAAAGCACCTCTATAGAGAGAGTTGAGCAACTTCGAACAATCAAAGTTGCTCAGTGTACACTTTTTATTGTTCTTCTATGTGAAGTTTTACGAGTATATGCTTCCTAGATTATTTTGATGTCAAAACAGCAAGTTTCTACAACAAATGGAAAAAATAGTTAAAAGCTTTTTCATAGAGAGAGTTGAGCAACTTCGGACCATTAAAGTTGCTCGGGGTACACTTTTTATTGTTCGTCTGTATCAAATTCGACAAGTATAAGCCTGCTAGATTATTTCGATGCTAAAACACGAACTTTCTATGACAAATGGACAAAATCGTTAAAGGCTCCTCCATAGAGAGAGTTGAGCAACTTCGGACCATCAAAGTTGCTTGGTGTATACTTTTTATTCTTCTTCTATATCAAATTTTACGAGCATAAGCTTCCTAGATTGTTTCGATGCCAAAACACGAAATTTCTATGGCAAATGGACAAAACAGTTAAAAGCTCCTCCATAGAAACAGTTAAAAGCTTCTCCATAGAGACAGTTGAGCAAATTTGGACCATCAAAGTTGCTCCAGGTACACTTTTTACTGTTCTTTTATGTCAGATTTTACGAGTATAAAACTTGCTAAATTATTTCGATTCCAAAACACAAACTTTCTATGACAAATGGACAAAACCGTTAAATGCTCCTCCATATTGAGCAACTTAGGACAATCAAAGTTGCTTGTTGTACAATTTTTATTACTATTGTATGTCAAATTTTACGAGTATAGGCTTCCTAGATTATTTTGATGCCAAAACACCAAGTTTCTATGACAAATGGACAAAACAGCTAAAAGCTCCTCCATAGAGAGAGTTGAGCATATTCAGACCATCAAAGTTGCTCGGTGTACACTTTTTATTGTTCTTCTATGTGAAATTTTATGAGTATAAGCTTCCAAGATTTTTTCGATGTCAAAACACAAATTTCTATGACAAATGGACAAAACGGTTAAAAGCTCTTTCATAGAGAGAGTTGAGCAACTTCGGACTATTAAAGTTGCTCGGGGTATACTTTTTATTGTTCTTCTGTGTCAAATTCGACAAGTATAAGCCTGCTAGATTACTTCGATGCCAAAACACCAACTTTCTATGATAAATGGACAAAATCGTTAAAAGCTCCTCCATAGAGAGAGTTGAGCAACTTCGGACCATCAAAGTTGCTCGGTGTACATTTTTTATTACTATTGTATGTCAAATTTTAGGAGTATAGGCTTCCTAGATTATTTTGATGACAAAACATCAAGTTTCTGTGACAAATGGACAAAACAGCTAAAAGCTCCTCCATAGAGAGAGTTGAGCATATTCGGACCATCAAAGTTGCTCGGTGTACACTTTTTATTGTTCTTCTATGTGAAATTTTATGAGTATAAGCTTCCAAGATTTTTTCGATGTCAAAACACAAATTTCTATGACAAATGGACAAAACAGTTAAAAGCTCTTTCATAGAGAGAGTTGAGCAACTTCGGACTATTAAAGTTGCTCGGGGTATACTTTTTATTGTTCTTCTGTGTCAAATTCGACAAGTATAAGCCTGCTAGATTACTTCGATGGCAAAACACCAACTTTCTATGACAAATGGACAAAATCGTTAAAAGCTCCTCCATAGAGAGAGTTGAGCAACTTCGGACCATCAAAGTTGCTCGGTGTACATTTTTTATTACTATTGTATGTCAAATTTTAGGAGTATAGGCTTCCTAGATTATTTTGATGACAAAACACCAAGTTTCTATGATAAATGGACAAAACAGCTAAAAGCTCCTCCATAGAGAGAGTTGAGCATATTCGGACCATCAAAGTTGCTCAGTGTACACTTTTTATTGTTCTTCTATGTGAAATTTTATGAGTATAAGCTTCTTAGATTATTTCGATGTTAAAACACAAATTTCTATGACAAATTGACAAAACGGTTAAAAGCTCCTCCACAGAGAGAGTTGAGCAACTTCGGACCATCAAAGTTGCTCGGGTTACACTTTTTTTTGTTCTTCTATGTCAAATTCTACAAGTATAAGCTTGCTAAATTATTTCGAAAAAATAACACCAACTTTCTATGAAAAATGGACAAAACCAAAAAAAGCACCTCTATAGAGAGAGTTGAGCAACTTCGAACAATCAAAGTTGCTCAGTGTACACTTTTTATTGTTCTTCTATGTGAAGTTTTACGAGTATATGCTTCCTAGATTATTTTGATGTCAAAACAGCAAGTTTCTACAACAAATGGAAAAAATAGTTAAAAGCTTTTTCATAGAGAGAGTTGAGCAACTTCGGACCATTAAAGTTGCTCGGGGTACACTTTTTATTGTTCGTCTGTATCAAATTCGACAAGTATAAGCCTGCTAGATTATTTCGATGCTAAAACATGAACTTTCTATGACAAATGGACAAAATCGTTAAAGGCTCCTCCATAGAGAGAGTTGAGCAACTTCGGACCATCAAAGTTGCTTGGTGTATACTTTTTATTCTTCTTCTATATCAAATTTTACGAGCATAAGCTTCCTAGATTGTTTCGATGCCAAAACACGAAATTTCTATGGTAAATGGACAAAACAGTTAAAAGCTCCTCCATAGAAACAGTTAAAAGCTTCTCCATAGAGATAGTTGAGCAAATTCGGACCATCAAAGTTGCTCCAGGTACACTTTTTACTGTTCTTTTATGTCAGATTTTACGAGTATAAAACTTGCTAAATTATTTCGATTCCAAAACACAAACTTTCTATGACAAATGGACAAAACCGTTAAATGCTCCTCCATATTGAGCAACTTAGGACAATCAAAGTTGCTTGTTGTACAATTTTTATTACTATTGTATGTCAAATTTTACGAGTATAGGCTTCCTAGATTATTTTGATGCCAAAACACTAAGTTTCTATGACAAATGGACAAAACAGCTAAAAGCTCCTCCATAGAGAGAGTTGAGCATATTCAGACCATCAAAGTTGCTCGGTGTACACTTTTTATTGTTCTTCTATGTGAAATTTTATGAGTATAAGCTTCCAAGATTTTTTCGATGTCAAAACACAAATTTCTATGACAAATGGACAAAACGGTTAAAAGCTCTTTCATAGAGAGAGTTGAGCAACTTCGGACTATTAAAGTTGCTCGGGGTATACTTTTTATTGTTCTTCTGTGTCAAATTCGACAAGTATAAGCCTGCTAGATTACTTCGATGCCAAAACACCAACTTTCTATGACAAATGGACAAAATCGTTAAAAGCTCCTCCATAGAGAGAGTTGAGCAACTTCGGACCATCAAAGTTGCTCGGTGTACATTTTTTATTACTATTGTATGTCAAATTTTAGGAGTATAGGCTTCCTAGATTATTTTGATGACAAAACACCAAGTTTCTATGACAAATGGACAAAACAGCTAAAAGCTCCTCCATAGAGAGAGTTGAGCATATTCGGACCATCAAAGTTGCTCGGTGTACACTTTTTATTGTTCTTCTATGTGAAATTTTATGAGTATAAGCTTCCAAGATTTTTTCGATGTCAAAACACAAATTTCTATGACAAATGGACAAAACAGTTAAAAGCTCTTTCATAGAGAGAGTTGAGCAACTTCGAACCATCAAAGTTGCTTGGGGTACACTTTTTATTATTCTTCTATGAAAAATTTTATGAGTATAAGCTTGCTAGATTATTTCGAAAAAATAACACCAACTTTCTATGACAAATGGATAAAACCATTAAAAGCTCCTCCATAGAGAGAGTTGAGCAACTTCGGATAATGAAAGTTGCTCAGTGTACACTTTTTATTGTTCTTCTATGTGAAGTTTTACGAGTATATGCTTCCTAGATTATTTTGATGTCAAAACAGCAAGTTTCTACAACAAATGGAAAAAATAGTTAAAAGCTTTTTCATAGAGAGAGTTGAGCAACTTCGGACCATTAAAGTTGCTCGGGGTACACTTTTTATTGTTCGTCTGTATCAAATTCGACAAGTATAAGCCTGCTAGATTATTTCGATGCTAAAACACGAACTTTCTATGACAAATGGACAAAATCGTTAAAGGCTCCTCCATAGAGAGAGTTGAGCAACTTCGGACCATCAAAGTTGCTTGGTGTATACTTTTTATTCTTCTTCTATATCAAATTTTACGAGCATAAGCTTCCTAGATTGTTTCGATGCCAAAACACGAAATTTCTATGGCAAATGGACAAAACAGTTAAAAGCTCTTCCATAGAAACAGTTAAAAGCTTCTCCATAGAGACAGTTGAGCAAATTTGGACCATCAAAGTTGCTCCAGGTACACTTTTTACTGTTCTTTTATGTCAGATTTTACGAGTATAAAACTTGCTAAATTATTTCGATTCCAAAACACAAACTTTCTATGACAAATGGACAAAACCGTTAAATGCTCCTCCATATTGAGCAACTTAGGACAATCAAAGTTGCTTGTTGTACAATTTTTATTACTATTGTATGTCAAATTTTACGAGTATAGGCTTCCTAGATTATTTTGATGCCAAAACACCAAGTTTCTATGACAAATGGACAAAACAGCTAAAAGCTCCTCCATAGAGAGAGTTGAGCATATTCAGACCATCAAAGTTGCTCGGTGTACACTTTTTATTGTTCTTCTATGTGAAATTTTATGAGTATAAGCTTCCAAGATTTTTTCGATGTCAAAACACAAATTTCTATGACAAATGGACAAAACGGTTAAAAGCTCTTTCATAGAGAGAGTTGAGCAACTTCGGACTATTAAAGTTGCTCGGGGTATACTTTTTATTGTTCTTCTGTGTCAAATTCGACAAGTATAAGCCTGCTAGATTACTTCGATGCCAAAACACCAACTTTCTATGATAAATGGACAAAATCGTTAAAAGCTCCTCCATAGAGAGAGTTGAGCAACTTCGGACCATCAAAGTTGCTCGGTGTACATTTTTTATTACTATTGTATGTCAAATTTTAGGAGTATAGGCTTCCTAGATTATTTTGATGACAAAACATCAAGTTTCTGTGACAAATGGACAAAACAGCTAAAAGCTCCTCCATAGAGAGAGTTGAGCATATTCGGACCATCAAAGTTGCTCGGTGTACACTTTTTATTGTTCTTCTATGTGAAATTTTATGAGTATAAGCTTCCAAGATTTTTTCGATGTCAAAACACAAATTTCTATGACAAATGGACAAAAGAGTTAAAAGCTCTTTCATAGAGAGAGTTGAGCAACTTCGGACTATTAAAGTTGCTCGGGGTATACTTTTTATTGTTCTTCTGTGTCAAATTCGACAAGTATAAGCCTGCTAGATTACTTCGATGCCAAAACACCAACTTTCTATGATAAATGGACAAAATCGTTAAAAGCTCCTCCATAGAGAGAGTTGAGCAACTTCGGACCATCAAAGTTGCTCGGTGTACATTTTTTATTACTATTGTATGTCAAATTTTAGGAGTATAGGCTTCCTAGATTATTTTGATGACAAAACATCAAGTTTCTGTGACAAATGGACAAAACAGCTAAAAGCTCCTCCATAGAGAGAGTTGAGCATATTCGGACCATCAAAGTTGCTCGGTGTACACTTTTTATTGTTCTTCTATGTGAAATTTTATGAGTATAAGCTTCCAAGATTTTTTCGATGTCAAAACACAAATTTCTATGACAAATGGACAAAAGAGTTAAAAGCTCTTTCATAGAGAGAGTTGAGCAACTTCGGACTATTAAAGTTGCTCGGGGTATACTTTTTATTGTTCTTCTGTGTCAAATTCGACAAGTATAAGCCTGCTAGATTACTTCGATGGCAAAACACCAACTTTCTATGACAAATGGACAAAATCGTTAGAAGCTCCTCCATAGAGAGAGTTGAGCAACTTCGGACCATCAAAGTTGCTCGGTGTACATTTTTTATTACTATTGTATGTCAAATTTTAGGAGTATAGGCTTCCTAGATTATTTTGATGACAAAACACCAAGTTTCTATGACAAATGGACAAAACAGCTAAAAGCTCCTCCATAGAGAGAGTTGAGCATATTCGGACCATCAAAGTTGCTCAGTGTACACTTTTTATTGTTCTTCTATGTGAAATTTTATGAGTATAAGCTTCTTAGATTATTTCGATGTCAAAACACAAATTTCTATGACAAATTGACAAAACGGTTAAAAGCTCCTCCACAGAGAGAGTTGAGCAACTTCGGACCATCAAAGTTGCTCGGGTTACACTTTTTTTTGTTCTTCTATGTCAAATTCTACAAGTATAAGCTTGCTAAATTATTTCGAAAAAATAACACCAACTTTCTATGAAAAATGGACAAAACCAATAAAAGCACCTCTATAGAGAGAGTTGAGCAACTTCGAACAATCAAAGTTGCTCAGTGTACACTTTTTATTGTTCTTCTATGTGAAGTTTTACGAGTATATGCTTCCTAGATTATTTTGATGTCAAAACAGCAAGTTTCTACAACAAATGGAAAAAATAGTTAAAAGCTTTTTCATAGAGAGAGTTGAGCAACTTCGGACCATTAAAGTTGCTCGGGGTACACTTTTTATTTTTCGTCTGTATCAAATTCGACAAGTATAAGCCTGCTAGATTATTTCGATGCTAAAACATGAACTTTCTATGACAAATGGACAAAATCGTTAAAGGCTCCTCCATAGAGAGAGTTGAGCAACTTCGGACCATCAAAGTTGCTTGGTGTATACTTTTTATTCTTCTTCTATATCAAATTTTACGAGCATAAGCTTCCTAGATTGTTTCGATGCCAAAACACGAAATTTCTATGGCAAATGGACAAAACAGTTAAAAGCTCCTCCATAGAAACAGTTAAAAGCTTCTCCATAGGGATAGTTGAGCAAATTCGGACCATCAAAGTTGCTCCAGGTACACTTTTTACTGTTCTTTTATGTCAGATTTTACGAGTATAAAACTTGCTAAATTATTTCGATTCCAAAACACAAACTTTCTATGACAAATGGACAAAACCGTTAAATGCTCCTCCATATTGAGCAACTTAGGACAATCAAAGTTGCTTGTTGTACAATTTTTATTACTATTGTATGTCAAATTTTACGAGTATAGGCTTCCTAGATTATTTTGATGCCAAAACACTAAGTTTCTATGACAAATGGACAAAACAGCTAAAAGCTCCTCCATAGAGAGAGTTGAGCATATTCAGACCATCAAAGTTGCTCGGTGTACACTTTTTATTGTTCTTCTATGTGAAATTTTATGAGTATAAGCTTCCAAGATTTTTTCGATGTCAAAACACAAATTTCTATGACAAATGGACAAAACGGTTAAAAGCTCTTTCATAGAGAGAGTTGAGCAACTTCGGACTATTAAAGTTGCTCGGGGTATACTTTTTATTGTTCTTCTGTGTCAAATTCGACAAGTATAAGCCTGCTAGATTACTTCGATGCCAAAACACCAACTTTCTATGACAAATGGACAAAATCGTTAAAAGCTCCTCCATAGAGAGAGTTGAGCAACTTCGGACCATCAAAGTTGCTCGGTGTACATTTTTTATTACTATTGTATGTCAAATTTTAGGAGTATAGGCTTCCTAGATTATTTTGATGACAAAACACCAAGTTTCTATGACAAATGGATAAAACAGCTAAAAGCTCCTCCATAGAGAGAGTTGAGCATATTCGGACCATCAAAGTTGCTCGGTGTACACTTTTTATTGTTCTTCTATGTGAAATTTTATGAGTATAAGCTTCCAAGATTTTTTCGATGTCAAAACACAAATTTCTATGACAAATGGACAAAACAGTTAAAAGCTCTTTCATAGAGAGAGTTGAGCAACTTCGAACCATCAAAGTTGCTTGGTGTACACTTTTTATTATTCTTCTATGAAAAATTTTATGAGTATAAGCTTGCTAGATTATTTCGAAAAAATAACACCAACTTTCTATGACAAATGGATAAAACCATTAAAAGCTCCTCCATAGAGAGAGTTGAGCAACTTCGGATAATGAAAGTTGCTCGTGTACACTTTTATTGTTCTTCTATGTGAAATTTTATGAGTAAGCTTCCTAGATTATTTCGATGACAAAACACCAACTTTCTATGATAAATGTACAAAACAGTTAAAAGCTCCTCCATAAAGAGAGTTGAGCAAACTCAGACCATCAAATTTGCTCGGGGTACACTTTTTATTGTTCTTCTATGTCAAATTCTACGAGTATAAGCTTGCTAGATTATTTCGATGACAAAAAACCAAGTTTCTATGATAAATGGACAAAACAGTTAAATGCTCCTCCATAGAGAGAGTTGTGCAACTTTGGACCATGAAAGTTGCTCGGGGTACACCTTTTATTGTTCTTCTACGTGAAATTTTATGAGTATAAAGCTTCCTAGATTATTTCGATGTCAAAAGAGCAGGTTTCTATGACAAATGGACAAAACCGTTAAAAGCTTCTCCATAGAGAGAGTTGAACAACTTCGGACCATCAAAGTTGCTCGGTGTACACTTTTTATTGTTATTCTATGTGAAATTTTACGAGTATAAGCTTGCTAGATTATTTTGATGCCAAAACACCAACTTTCTATGACAAATAGACAAAATCGTTAAAAGCTCCTCCATAGAGAGAGTTGAGCAACTTCGGACCATTAAAGTTGCTCGGGTTACACTTTTTATTGTTCTTCTATGTCAAATTCTACGTGTATAAGCTTACTAGATTATTTAGATGCCAAAACACCAACTTTCTATGACAAATGGACAAAACCGTTAAAACCTCATCCACAGATAGAGTTGAGCAACTTCGGACCATCAAAGTTGCTCGGTGTACACTTTTTATTGTTCTTCTATGTCAAATTTTACGAGTATAAGCTTCTTAGATTATTTTGATGTCAAAACAGCAAGTTTCCATGACAAATGGACAAAACAATTAAAACCTCTTTCATAGAGAGAGTTGAGCAACTTTGGTCCATTAAAGTTGCTCGGGGTACACTTTTTATTGTTCTTCTGTGTCAAATTCGACAAGTATAAGCCTCCTAGATTATTTCGATGCCAAAAACACCAACTTTCTATGACAAATGGACAAAATCGTTAAAAGCTCCTCCATAGAGAGAGTTGAACAACTTCGGACCATCAAAGTTGCTCGTTGTACACTTTTTATTGTTCTTCTGTGTGGAATTTTAGGAGTATAAGCTTGCTAGATTATTTCGATGCCAAAACAACAACTTTCTATGACAAATGGACAAAACCGTTAAAAGCTCCTCCATAGAGAGAGTTGAGCAACTTCGGACCATTAAAGTTACTCGGGGTACACTTTTTATTGTTCTTCTATGTCAAATTCTACGTGTGTATAAGCATACTAGATTATTTAGATGCCAAAACACCAACTTCCTATGACAAATGGATAAAACCATTAAAAGCTCCTATATAGAGAGAGTTGAGCAACTTCGGACCATCGAAGTTGCTCTGTGTACACTTTTTATTGTTCTTCTATGTGAAATTTTACGAGTATAAGCTTCTTAGATTATTTTGATGTCAAAACAGCAAGTTTCTATGACAAATGGACAAAATCGTTCAAAGCTCCTCCATAGAGAGAGTTGAGCAACTTTGGACCATCAAAGTTGCTCCGTCTACACTTTTTATTCTTCTTCTATATCGAATTTTACGAGCATAACTTCGTAGATTGTTTCGATGCCAAAACACCATGTTTCTAGGACAAATGGACAAAACTGTTAAAAGCTCCTCCATAGAGACAGTTGAGCAAATTCGGACCATCAAAGTTGCTCCGGGTACACTTTTTACTGTTCTTCTATGTCAAATTTTACGAGTATAAAACTTGCTAGATTATTTCTATTCCAAAACACAAACTTTCTATGACAAATGGAAAAAACCGTTAAAAGCTCCTCCATAGAGAGAGTTGAGCAACTTCGGACCATCAAAGTTGCTCGGTGTACACTTTTTATTACTATTGTATGTCAAATTTTACGAGTATAAGCTTCTTAGATTATTTCAAAGCCAAAATACCAAGTTTCTATGACAAATGGACAAAACAGCTAAAAGCTCCTCCATGGAGAGAGTTGAGCATATTCGGACCATCAAAGTTGCTCGGTGTACACTTTTTATTGTTCTTCTACGTGAAATTTTATGAGTATAAGCTTCCAAGATTATTTCGATGTCAAAACACCAATTTCTATGACAAATGGACAAAACGGCTAAAAGCTCTTCGACAGAGAGAGTTGAGCAACTTCGGACTATTAAAATTGCTCGGGGTACATACACTTTTTATTGTTCTTCTACGTCAAATTCTACGAGAATAAGCTTGCTAGATTATTTTGAAAAAATGACCTCAACTTTCTATGACAAATGGACAAAACCGATAAAAGCACCTCTATAGATAGAGTTGAGCAACTTCGGACCATCAAAGTTGCTCGGTGTACACTTTTTATTGTTATTCTATGTGAAATTTTACGAGTATAAGCTTCCTAGAATATTTCGATGTCAAAACAGCAAGTTTCTATGACAAATGGACATAACAGTGAAAAGCTCCTCTATAGAGATAGTTGAGCAAATTCGGAGCATCAAAGTTGCTCGGGGTACACTTTTTATTGTTCTTCTATGTCAAATTCTACGAGTATAAGCTTGCTCGATTATTTCGAAAAAATAACACCCAACTTTCTATGACAAATGGACAAAACCGTTAAAAGCTCCTCCATAGAGAGAGTTCAGCAACTTCGGACCATCAAAGTTGCTCGGTGTACACTTTTTATTGTTCTTCTACATGAAATTTTACGAGTATAAAACTTGCTAGATTATTTCGATGCCAAAACACAAACTTCCTATGTCAAATGGACAAAACCATTAAAAGCTCTTCCATAGAGAGAGTTGAGCATCTTCGAACCATCAAAGTTGCTAGGGGTACACTTTTTATTATTCTTCTATGTCAAATTTTATGATTATAAGCTTGCTAGATTATTTCGATGCCAAAACACCAACTTTCAATGACAAATGGATAAAACCATTAAAAGCTCCTCCATAGAGAGAGTTGAGCAACTTCGGATAATGAAAGTTGCTCGTGTACACTTTTTATTGTTCTTCTATGTGAAATTTTATGAGTATAAGCTTCCTAGATTATTTCGATGACAAAACACCAACTTTCTATGATAAATGTACAAAACAGTTAAAAGCTCCTCCATAAAGAGAGTCGAGCAAACTCGGACCAACAAAGTTGCTCGGGGTACACTTTTTATTGTTCTTCTATGTCAAATTCTACGAGTATAAAGCTTCCTAGATTATTTCGATGTCAAAAGAGCAGGTTTCTATGAGAAATGGACAAAATCATTAAAAGCTCCTCCATAGAGAGAGTTGAACAACTTCGGACCATCAAAGTTGCTCGTTGTACACTTTTTATTGTTCTTCTGTGTGGAATTTTACGAGTATAAGCTTGCTAGATTATTTCGATGCCAAAACAACAACTTTCTATGACAAATGGACAAAACCGTTAAAAGCTCCTCCATAGAGAGAGTTGAGCAACTTCGGACCATTAAAGTTACTCGGGGTACACTTTTTATTGTTCTTCTATGTCAAATTCTACGTGTGTATAAGCTTACTGGATTATTTAGATGCCAAAACACCAACTTTCTATGACAAATGGATAAAACCATTAAAAGCTCCTATATAGGGAGAGTTGAGCAACTTCGGACCATCGAAGTTGCTCGGTGTACACTTTTTATTGTTCTTCTATGTGAAATTTTACGAGTATAAGCTTCTTAGATTATTTTGATGTCAAAACAGCAAGTTTCTATGACAAATTGACAAAATCGTTCAAAGCCCCTCCATAGAGAGAGTTGTGCAACTTTGTACCATCAAAGTTGCTCCGTCTACACTTTTTATTCTTCTTCTATATCGAATTTTACGAGCATAACTTCGTAGATTGTTTCGATGCGAAAATACCGTGTTTCTAGGATAAATGGACAAAACTGTTAAAAGTTCCTCCATAGAGACAGTTGAGCAAATTCGGACCATCAAAGTTGCTCCGGGTACACTTTTTACTGTTCTTCTATGTCAAATTTTACGAGTATAAAACTTGCTAGATTATTTCTATTCCAAAACACAAACTTTCTATGACAAATGGAAAAAACCGTTAAAAGCTCCTCCATAGAGAGAGTTGAGCAACTTCGGACCATCAAAGTTGCTCGGTGTACACTTTTTATTACTATTGTATGTCAAATTTTACGAGTATAAGCTTCTTAGATTATTTCAAAGCCAAAATACCAAGTTTCTATGACAAATGGACAAAACAGCTAAAAGCTCCTCCATGGAGAGAGTTGAGCATATTCGGACCATCAAAGTTGCTCGGTGTACACTTTTTATTGTTCTTCTACGTGAAATTTTATGAGTATAAGCTTCCAAGATTATTTCGATGTCAAAACACCAATTTCTATGACAAATGGACAAAACGGCTAAAAGCTCCTCGACAGAGAGAGTTGAGCAACTTCGGACTATTAAAATTGCTCGGGGTACATACACTTTTTATTGTTCTTCTATGTCAAATTCTACGAGAATAAGCTTGCTAGATTATTTTGAAAAAATGACCTCAACTTTCTATGACAAATGGACAAAACCGATAAAAGCACCTCTATAGAGAGAGTTGAGCAACTTCGGACCATCAAAGTTGCTCGGTGTACACTTTTTATTGTTATTCTATGTGAAATTTTACGAGTATAAGCTTCCTAGAATATTTCGATGTCAAAACAGCAAGTTTCTATGACAAATGGACATAACAGTGAAAAGCTCCTCCATAGAGAGAGTTCAGCAACTTCGGACCATCAAAGTTGCTCGGTGTACACTTTTTATTGTTCTTCTACGTGAAATTTTACGAGTATAAAACTTGCTAGATTATTTCGATGCCAAAACACAAACTTCCTATGTCAAATGGACAAAACCATTAAAAGCTCTTCCATAGAGAGAGTTGAGCATCTTCGAACCATCAAAGTTGCTAGGGGTACACTTTTTATTATTCTTCTATGTCAAATTTTATGAGTATAAGCTTGCTAGATTATTTCGATGCCAAAACACCAACTTTCAATGACAAATGGATAAAACCATTAAAAGCTCCTCCATAGAGAGAGTTGAGCAACTTCGGATAATGAAAGTTGCTCGTGTACACTTTTTATTGTTCTTCTATGTGAAATTTTATGAGTATAAGCTTCCTAGATTATTTCGATGACAAAACACCAACTTTCTATGATAAATGTACAAAACAGTTAAAAGCTCCTCCATAAAGAGAGTCGAGCAAACTCGGACCAACAAAGTTGCTCGGGGTACACTTTTTATTGTTCTTCTATGTCAAATTCTACGAGTATAAAGCTTCCTAGATTATTTCGATGTCAAAAGAGCAGGTTTCTATGACAAATGGACAAAATCGTTAAAAGCTCCTCCATAGAGAGAGTTGAACAACTTCGGACCATCAAAGTTGCTCGTTGTACACTTTTTATTGTTCTTCTGTGTGGAATTTTACGAGTATAAGCTTGCTAGATTATTTCGATGCCAAAACAACAACTTTCTATGACAAATGGACAAAACCGTTAAAAGCTCCTCCATAGAGAGAGTTGAGCAACTTCGGACCATTAAAGTTACTCGGGGTACACTTTTTATTGTTCTTCTATGTCAAATTCTACGTATGTATAAGCTTACTAGATTATTTAGATGCCAAAACACCAACTTTCTATGACAAATGGATAAAACCATTAAAAGCTCCTATATAGAGAGAGTTGAGCAACTTCGGACCATCGAAGTGGCTCGGTGTACACTTTTTATTGTTCTTCTATGTGAAATTTTACGAGTATAAGCTTCTTAGATTATTTTGATGTCAAAACAGCAAGTTTCTATGACAAATGGACAAAACAGTTAAAAGCTCTTTCATAGAGAGAGTTGAGCAACTTCGGACTATTAAAGTTGCTCGGGGTATACTTTTTATTGTTCTTCTGTGTCAAATTCGACAAGTATAAGCCTGCTAGATTACTTCGATGCCAAAACACCAACTTTCTATGACAAATGGACAAAATCGTTAAAAGCTCCTCCATA
The DNA here is from genome assembly GCA_963580455.1 of Euonymus europaeus. Lineage (NCBI taxonomy): Eukaryota > Viridiplantae > Streptophyta > Magnoliopsida > Celastrales > Celastraceae > Euonymus > Euonymus europaeus. Next base: position 12,193,628 of record OY756969.1, read on the forward strand.
GAGAGAGTTGAGCAACTTCAGACCATCAAAGTTGCTCGGTGTACATTTTTTATTACTATTGTATGTCAAATTTTTGGAGTATAGGCTTTCTAGATTATTTTGATGACAAAACACCAAGTTTCTATGATAAATGGACAAAACAGCTAAAAGCTCCTCCATAGAGAGAGTTGAGCATATTCGGACCATCAAAGTTGCTCAGTGTACACTTTTTATTGTTCTTCTATGTGAAATTTTATGAGTATAAGCTTCTTAGATTATTTCGATGTCAAAACACAAATTTCTATGACAAATTGACAAAACGGTTAAAAGCTCCTCCACAGAGAGAGTTGAGCAACTTCGGACCATCAAAGTTGCTCGGGTTACACTTTTTTTTGTTCTTCTAAGTCAAATTCTACAAGTATAAGCTTGCTAAATTATTTCGAAAAAATAACACCAACTTTCTATGAAAAATGGACAAAACCAATAAAAGCACCTCTATAGAGAGAGTTGAGCAACTTCGAACAATCAAAGTTGCTCAGTGTACACTTTTTATTGTTCTTCTATGTGAAGTTTTACGAGTATAAGCTTCCTAGATTATTTTGATGTCAAAACAGCAAGTTTCTACAACAAATGGAAAAAATAGTTAAAAGCTTTTTCATAGAGAGAGTTGAGCAACTTCGGACCATTAAAGTTGCTCGGGGTACACTTTTTATTGTTCGTCTGTATCAAATTCGACAAGTATAAGCCTGCTAGATTATTTCGATGCTAAAACACGAACTTTCTATGACAAATGGACAAAATCGTTAAAAGCTCCTCCATAGAGAGAGTTGAGCAACTTCGGACCATCAAAGTTGCTTGGTGTATACTTTTTATTCTTCTTCTATATCAAATTTTACGAGCATAAGCTTCCTAGATTGTTTCGATGCCAAAACACGAAATTTCTATGGCAAATGGACAAAACAGTTAAAAGCTCCTCCATAGAAACAGTTAAAAGCTCCTTCATAGAGACAGTTGAGCAAATTCGGACCATCAAAGTTGCTCCAGGTACACTTTTTACTGTTCTTTTATGTCAGATTTTACGAGTATAAAACTTGCTAAATTATTTCGATTCCAAAACACAAACTTTCTATGACAAATGGACAAAACCGTTAAATGCTCCTCCATATTGAGCAACTTAGGACAATCAAAGTTGCTTGTTGTACAATTTTTATTACTATTGTATGTCAAATTTTACGAGTATAGGCTTCCTAGATTATTTTGATGCCAAAACACCAAGTTTCTATGACAAATGGACAAAACAGCTAAAAGCTCCTCCATAGAGAGAGTTGAGCATATTCAGACCATCAAAGTTGCTCGGTGTACACTTTTTATTGTTCTTCTATGTGAAATTTTATGAGTATAAGCTTCCAAGATTTTTTCGATGTCAAAACACAAATTTCTATGACAAATGGACAAAACGGTTAAAAGCTCCTCCACAGAGAGAGTTGAGCAACTTCGGACCATCAAAGTTTCTCGGGTTACACTTTTTATTATTCTTCTATGTGAAATTTTACGAGTATAAGCTTGCTAGATTATTTCGATGCCAAAACACCAACTTTCTATGACAAATGGAAATATCGTTAAAAGATCTTCCATAGAGGGAGTTGAGCATCTTCGAACCATCAAAGTTGCTTGGGGTACACTTTTTATTATTCTTCTATGACAAATTTTATGAGTATAAGCTTGCTAGATTATTTCGAAAAAATAACACCAACTTTCTATGACAAATGGATAAAACCATTAAAAGCTCCTCCATAGAGAGAGTTGAGCAACTTCGGATAATGAAAATTGCTCGTGTACACTTTTATTGTTCTTCTATGTGAAATTTTATGAGTAAGCTTCCTAGATTATTTCGATGACAAAACACCAACTTTCTATGATAAATGTACAAAACAGTTAAAAGCTCCTCCATAAAGAGAGTTAAGCAAACTCGGACCATCAAATTTGCTCGGGGTACACTTTTTATTGTTCTTCTATGTCAAATTCTACGAGTATAAGCTTGCTAGATTATTTCGATGCCAAAAAACCAAGTTTCTATGATAAATGGACAAAACAGTTAAATGCTCCTCCATAGAGAGAGTTGTGCAACTTTGGACCATGAAAGTTGCTCGGGGTACACCTTTTATTGTTCTTCTACGTGAAATTTTACGAGTATAAAGCTTCCTAGATTATTTCGATGTCAAAAGAGCAGGTTTCTATGACAAATGGACAAAACCGTTAAAAGCTTCTCCATAGAGAGAGTTGAACAACTTCGGACCATCAAAGTTGCTCGGTGTACACTTTTTATTGTTATTCTATGTGAAATTTTACGAGTATAAGCTTGCTAGATTATTTCGATGCCAAAACACCAACTTTCTATGACAAATAGACAAAATCGTTAAAAGCTCCTCCATAGAGAGAGTTGAGCAACTTCGGACCATTAACGTTGCTCGGGGTACACTTTTTATTGTTCTTCTATGTCAAATTCTACGTGTATAAGCTTACTAGATTATTTAGATGCCAAAACACCAACTTTCTATGACAAATGGAAAAAACCGTTAAAACCTCATCCACAGATAGAGTTGAGCAACTTCGGACCATCAAAGTTGCTCGGTGTACACTTTTTATTGTTCTTCTATGTCAAATTTTACGAGTATAAGCTTCTTAGATTATTTTGATGTCAAAACAGCAAGTTTCCATGACAAATGGACAAAACAATTAAAAGCTCTTTCATAGAGAGAGTTGAGCAACTTTGGTCCATTAAAGTTGCTCGGGGTACACTTTTTATTGTTCTTCTGTGTCAAATTCGACAAGTATAAGCCTCCTAGATTATTTCGATGCCAAAAACACCAACTTTCTATGACAAATGGACAAAATCGTTAAAAGCTCCTCCATAGAGAGAGTTGAGCAACTTCGGACCATCAAAGTTGCTAGGTGTACACTTTTTATTCTTCTTCTATATCAAATTTTACGAGCATAAGCTTCCTAGATTGTTTCGATGCCAAAACACCAAGTTTCTACGGCAAATGGACAAAATCGTTCAAAGCTCCTCCATAGAGAGAGTTGAGCAACTTTGGACCATCAAAGTTGCTCGGTGTACACTTTTTATTCTTCTTCTATATCGAATTTTACGAGCATAACTTCGTAGATTGTTTCGATGCCAAAACACCAAGTTTCTAGGACAAATGGACAAAACTGTTAAAAGCTCCTCCATAGCGACAGTTGAGCAAATTCGGACCATCAAAGTTGCTCCGGTTACACTTTTTACTGTTCTTCTATGTCAAATTTTACGAGTATAAAACTTGCTAGATTATTTCTATTCCAAAACACAAACTTTCTATGACAAATGGAAAAAACCGTTAAAAGCTACTCCATAGAGAGAGTTGAGCAACTTCGCACCATCAAAGTTGCTCGGTGTACACTTTTTATTACTATTGTATGTCAAATTTTACGAGTATAAGCTTCTTAGATTATTTCAAAGCCAAAATACCAAGTTTCTATGACAAATGGACAAAACGGTTAAAAGCTCCTCGACAGAGAGAGTTGAGCAACTTCGGACTATTAAAATTGCTCGGGGTACATGCACTTTTTATTGTTCTTCTATGTCAAATTCTACGAGAATAAGCTTGCTAGATTATTTTGAAAAAATGACACCAACTTTCTATGACAAATGGACAAAACCGATAAAAGCACCTCTATAGAGAGAGTTGAGCAACTTCGGACCATCAAAGTTGCTCGGTGTACACTTTTTATTGTTATTCTATGTGAAATTTTACGAGTATAGACTTCCTAGAATATTTCGATGTCAAAACAGCAAGTTTCTATGACAAATTGACATAACAGTGAAAAGCTCCTCTATAGAGATAGTTGAGCAAATTCGGACCATCAAAGTTGTTCGGGGTACACTTTTTATTGTTCTTCTATGTCAAATTCTACGAGTATAAGCTTGCTAGATTATTTCGAAAAAATAACACCCAACTTTCTATGACAAATGGACAAAACCGTTAAAAGCTCCTCCATAGAGAGAGTTCAGCAACTTCGGACCATCAAAGTTGCTCGGTGTACACTTTTTATTGTTCTTCTACGTGAAATTTTACGCGTATAAAACTTGCTAGATTATTTCGATGCCAAAACACAAACTTCCTATGTCAAATGGACAAAACCATTAAAAGCTCTTCCATAGAGAGAGTTGAGCATCTTCGAACCATCAAAGTTTCTAGGGGTACACTTTTTATTATTCTTCTATGTCAAATTTTATGAGTATAAGCTTGCTAGATTATTTCGATGCCAAAACACCAACTTTCTATGACAAATGGACAAAACGGTTAAAAACTCCTCCACATAGAGAGTTGAGCAACTTCGGACCATCAAAGTTTCTCGGGTTACACTTTTTATTGTTCTTCTATGTGAAATTTTACGAGTATAAGCTTGCTAGATTATTTCGATGCCAAAACACCAACTTTCTATGACAAATGGACAAATCGTTAAAAGCTCCTCCATAGAGAGAGTTGAGCAACTTCAGACCATTAAAGTTGCTCGGGGTACACTTTTTATTGTTCTTCTATGTGAAATTTTACGAGTATAAAACTTGCTAGATTATTTCGATGCCGAAATACAAACTTTCTATGACAAATGGACAAAACCGTTAAAAGCTCCTCCATAGGGAGATTTGCAACTTCGGACCTTCATAGTTGCTAGGGGTACACTTGACTTTTCTTCTATGTCAAATTTTACGAGTATAAGCTTGCTAGATTATTTCGAAGCCAAAACACCATTTTTCTATGACAAATGACAAAACCGTTAAAAGCTCCTCCATAGAGAGAGTTAAGCAACTACGGACCATCAAAGTTGCTCGGGGTACACTTTTTATTGTTCTTCTATGTCAAATTCTACGTGTATAGGCTTGCTAGATTATTTCGATGCCAAAACACCAACTTTCTATGACAAATGGATAAAACCGTTAAAAGCTCCTATATAGAGAGAGTTGAGCAACTTCGGACCATCAAAGTTGCTCGGTGTACACTTTTTATTGTTCTTCTATGTGAAATTTTACGACTATAAGCTTCTTAGATTATTTTGATGTCAAAACAGCAAGTTTCTATGACAAATGGACAAAACAGTTAAAAGCTCTTTCTTAGAGAGAGTTGAACAACTTCGGACCATTGAAGTTGCTCGGGGTACACTTTTTATTGTTCTTCTGTGTCAAATTCGACAAGTATAAGCCTGTTAGATTATTTCGATGCCAAAACACCAACTTTCTATGACAAATGGACAAAATCGTTAAAAGCTCCTCCATAGAGAGAGTTGAGCAACTTCGAACCATCAAATTTGCTCGGTGTACCCTTTTTATTCTTCTTTTATATCAAATTTTACGAACATAAGCTTCGTAGATTGTTTCGATGCCAAAACACGAAGTTTCTATGACAAATGGACAAAACAGTTAAAAGCTCCTCCATAGAGACAGTTGAGCAAATTCGGACCATGAAAGTTGCTCCGGGTACACTTTTTACTGTTCTTCTATGTCGAATTTTACGAGTATAAAACTTGCTAGATTATTTCGATTCTAAAACACAAACTTTTTATGACAAATGTGCAAAACCGTTAAATGCTCCTCCATAGCGAGAGTTGAGCAACTTCGGACCATCAAAGTTGTTCATTGTACACTTTTTATTACTATTGTATGTCAAATTTTACGAGTATATGCTTCCTAGATTATTTTGATGCCAAAACACCAAGTTTCTACGACAAATGGACAAAAGAGCTAAAAGCTCCTCCATATAGGGAGTTGAGCATATTCCGACCATCAAAGTTGCTCGGTGTACACTTTTTATTGTTCTTCTATATGAAATTTTATGAGTATAAGCTTCTTAGATTATTTCGATGTCAAAACACAAATTTCTATGACAAATTGACAAAACGGTTAAAAGCTCCTCCACAGAGAGAGTTGAGCAACTTAGGACAATCAAAGTTGCTCGGGTTACAATTTTTTTTGTTCTTCTATGTCAAATTCTACGAGTATAAGCTTGCTAAATTATTTCGAAAAAATAACACTAACGTTCTATGAAAAATGGACAAAACCAATAAAAGCACCTTTATAGAGAGAGTTGAGCAACTTCGAACCATCAAAGTTGCTCAGTGTACACTTTTTATTGTTCTTCTATGTGAAGTTTTACGAGTATAAGCTTCGTAGATTATTTTGATGTCAAAACAGCAAGTTTCTACGACAAATGGACAAAACAGTGAAAAGCTCCTCCATAGAGACAGTTGAGCAAATTCGGACCATCAAAGTTGCTCCGGGTACACTTTTTACTGTTCTTCTATGTATAATTTTAAGAGTATAAAACTTGCTAGATTATTTCGATTCCAAAACTCAAACTTTCTATGAAAAATGGACAAAACCGCTAAATGCTCCTCCATAGAGAGAGTTGAGCAACTTCGAACCATCAAAGTTGCTCGGTGTACACTTTTCATTCCTATTGTATGTCGAATTTTACGAGCATAAGCTTCTTAGATTGTTTTGATGCCAAAACACCAAGTTTCTAGGACAAATGGAAAAAACAGTGAAAAGCTCCTCCATAGAGACAGTTGAGCAAATTCAGACCATCAAATTGCTCGGGGTACACTTTTTATTGTTCTTCTATGTCAAATTCTACGTGTATAAGCTTACAAGATTATTTAGATGCCAAAATGCCAACTTTCTATGACAAATGGATAAAACCATTAAAAGCTCCTATATAGAGAGAGTTGAGCAACTTCGGACCATCAAAGTTGCTCGGTGTACAGTTTTTATTGTTCTTCTATGTGAAATTTTACGAGTATAAACTTCTTAGATTATTTTGATGTCAAAACAGCAAGTTTCTATGACAAATGGACAAAACAGTTAAAAGCTCTTTCATAGAGAGAGTTGAGCAACTTCGGACAATTAAAGTTGCTCGGGGTACACTTTTTATTGTTCTTCTGTGTCAAATTCGACAAGTATAAACCTGCTAGATTACTTTGATGTCAAAACACCAACTTTCTATGACAAATGGACAAAATTGTTAAAAGCTTCTCCATAGAGAGAGTTGAGCAACTTCGGACCATCAAAGTTGCTCGGTGTACATTTTTATTACTATTGTATGTCAAATTTTATGAGTATAGGCTTCCTAGATTGTTTGGATGCCAAAACACCAAGTTTCTATGACAAATGGACAAAACAGCTAAAAGCACCTCCATAGAGAGAGTTGAGCATGTTCGGACCATCAAAGTTGCTCGGTGTACACTTTTTATTGTTCTTCTATGTGAAATTTTATGAGTATAACCTTCCTAGATTATTTCGATGTCAAAACACAAATTTCTATGACAAATTGACAAAACGGTTAAAAGCTCTTCCACAGAGAGAGTTGAGCAACTTCGGACCATCAAAGTTGCTCGGGTTACAATTTTTTTTGTTCTTCTATGTCAAATTCTATGAGTATATGCTTGCTAAATTATTTCGAAAAAATAACACCAACTTTCTATGAAAAATGGACAAAACCAATAAAAGCACATGTATAGAGAGAGTTGAGCAACTTCGAACAATCAAAGTTGCTCAGTGTACACTTTTTATTGTTCTTCTATGTGAAGTTTTACGAGTATAAGCTTCCTAGATTATTTTGATGTGAAAACAGCAAGTTTCTACAACAAATGGAAAAAACAGTTAAAAGCTTTTTCATAGAGAGAGTTGAGCAACTTCGAACCATTAAAGTTGCTCGGGGTACACTTTTTATTGTTCGTCTTTATCAAATTCGACAAGTATAAGCCTGCTAGATTATTTCGATTCTAAAACACCAACTTTCTATGACAAATGGATAAAACCATTAAAAGCTCCTATATAGAGAGAGTTGAGCAACTTCGGACCATTAAAGTTGATCGGTGTACACTTTTTATTGTTCTTCTATGTGAAATTTTACGAGTATAAGCTTCTTAGATTATTTTGATGTCAAAACAACAAGTTTCTATGACAAATGGACAAAACAGTTAAAAGCTCTTTCATAGAGAGAGTTGAGCAACTTCGGACCATTAAAGTTGCTCGGGGTACACTTTTTATTGTTCTTCTGTGTCAAATTCGACAAGTATAGGCCTGCTAGATTACTTCGATGCCAAAACACCAACTTTCTATGACAAATGGACAAAATCGTTAAAAGCTCCTCCATAGAGAGAGTTGAGCGACTTCGAACCATCAAAGTTGCTCGGTGTACATTTTTTTATTACTATTGTATGTCAAATTTTATGAGTATAGGCTTCCTAGATTATTTTGATGCCAAAACACCAAGTTTCTATGCCAAATGGACGTTCTAAAAGCTCCTCCATAGAGAGAGTTGAGCATATTCGGACCATCAAAGTTGCTCGGTGTACACTTTTTATTGTTCTTCTATGTGAAATTTTATGAGTATAACCTTCCTAGATTATTTCGATGTCAAAACACAAATTTCTATGACAAATTGACAAAACGGTTAAAAGCTCCTCTACAAAGAGAGTTGAGCAATTTCGGACCATCAAAGTTGCTCGGGATACACTTTTTTTTGTTCTTCTATGTCAAATTCTACGAGTATAAGCTTGCTAAATTATTTCGAAAAAATAACACCAACTTTCTATGAAAAATGGACAAAACCAATAAAAGCACCTCTATAGAGAGAGTTGAGCAACTTCGAACAATCAAAGTTGCTCAGTGTACACTTTTTATTGTTCTTCTATGTGAAGTTTTACGAGTATAAGCTTCCTAGATTATTTTGATGTCAAAACAGCAAATTTCTACAACAAATGGAAAAAACAGTTAAAAGCTTTTTCATAGTGAGAGTTGAGCAACTTCGGACCATTAAAGTTGCTCGAGGTACACTTTTTATTGTTTGTCTGTATCAAATTCGACAAGTATAAGCGTGCTAGATTATTTCGATGCCAAAACACCAACTTTCTATGACAAATGGACAAAATCGTTAAAAGCTCCTCCATAGAGAGAGTTGAGCAACTTCCGACCATCAAAGTTGCTTGGTGTACACTTTTTATTCTTCTTCTATAACGAATTTTATGAGCATAAGCTTCGTAGATTGTTTCGATGCCAAAACACCAAGTTTCTAGGACAAATGGACAAAACAGTTAAAAGCTCCTCCATAGAGACAGTTGAGCAAACTCGGACCATCAAAGTTGCTCCGGGTACACTTTTTACTGTTCTTCTATGTCAAATTTTACGAGTATAAAACTTGCTAGATTATTTCTATTCCAAAACACAAACTTTCTATGACAAATGGAAAAAACCGTTAAAAGCTCCTCCATAGAGAGAGTTGAGCAACTTCGGACCATCAAAGTTGCTCGGTGTACACTTTTTTATTACTATTGTATGTCAAATTTTATGAGTATAGGCTTCTTAGATTATTTTGATGCCAAAACACCAAGTTTCTATGCCAAATGGACAAAACAGCTAAAAGCTCCTCAATAGAGAGAGTTGAGCATGTTCGGACCATCAAAGTTGCTCGGTGTACATTTTTATTACTATTGTATGTCAAATTTTATGAGTATAGGCTTCCTAGATTGTTTGGATGCCAAAACACCAAGTTTCTATGACAAATGGACAAAACAGCTAAAAGCACCTCCATAGAGAGAGTTGAGCATGTTCGGACCATCAAAGTTGCTCGGTGTACACTTTTTATTGTTCTTCTATGTGAAATTTTATGAGTATAACCTTCCTAGATTATTTCGATGTCAAAACACAAATTTCTATGACAAATTGACAAAACGGTTAAAAGCTCTTCCACAGAGAGAGTTGAGCAACTTCGGACCATCAAAGTTGCTCGGGTTACAATTTTTTTTGTTCTTCTATGTCAAATTCTATGAGTATATGCTTGCTAAATTATTTCGAAAAAATAACACCAACTTTCTATGAAAAATGGACAAAACCAATAAAAGCACATGTATAGAGAGAGTTGAGCAACTTCGAACAATCAAAGTTGCTCAGTGTACACTTTTTATTGTTCTTCTATGTGAAGTTTTACGAGTATAAGCTTCCTAGATTATTTTGATGTGAAAACAGCAAGTTTCTACAACAAATGGAAAAAACAGTTAAAAGCTTTTTCATAGAGAGAGTTGAGCAACTTCGAACCATTAAAGTTGCTCGGGGTACACTTTTTATTGTTCGTCTTTATCAAATTCGACAAGTATAAGCCTGCTAGATTATTTCGATTCTAAAACACCAACTTTCTATGACAAATGGATAAAACCATTAAAAGCTCCTATATAGAGAGAGTTGAGCAACTTCGGACCATTAAAGTTGATCGGTGTACACTTTTTATTGTTCTTCTATGTGAAATTTTACGAGTATAAGCTTCTTAGATTATTTTGATGTCAAAACAACAAGTTTCTATGACAAATGGACAAAACAGTTAAAAGCTCTTTCATAGAGAGAGTTGAGCAACTTCGGACCATTAAAGTTGCTCGGGGTACACTTTTTATTGTTCTTCTGTGTCAAATTCGACAAGTATAGGCCTGCTAGATTACTTCGATGCCAAAACACCAACTTTCTATGACAAATGGACAAAATCGTTAAAAGCTCCTCCATAGAGAGAGTTGAGCAACTTCGGACCATCAAAGTTGCTCGGTGTACATTTTTTTATTACTATTGTATGTCAAATTTTATGAGTATAGGCTTCCTAGATTATTTTGATGCCAAAACACCAAGTTTCTATGCCAAATGGACGTTCTAAAAGCTCCTCCATAGAGAGAGTTGAGCATATTCGGACCATCAAAGTTGCTCGGTGTACACTTTTTATTGTTCTTCTATGTGAAATTTATGAGTATAACCTTCCTAGATTATTTCGATGTCAAAACACAAATTTCTATGACAAATTGACAAAACGGTTAAAAGCTCCTCTACAGAGAGAGTTGAGCAATTTCGGACCATCAAAGTTGCTCGGGTTACACTTTTTTTTGTTCTTCTATGTCAAATTCTACGAGTATAAGCTTGCTAAATTATTTCGAAAAAATAACACCAACTTTCTATGAAAAATGGACAAAACCAATAAAAGCACCTCTATAGAGAGAGTTGAGCAACTTCGAACAATCAAAGTTGCTCAGTGTACACTTTTTATTGTTCTTCTATGTGAAGTTTTACGAGTATAAGCTTCCTAGATTATTTTGATGTGAAAACAGCAAGTTTCTACAACAAATGGAAAAAACAGTTAAAAGCTTTTTCATAGAGAGAGTTGAGCAACTTCGAACCATTAAAGTTGCTCGGGGTACACTTTTTATTGTTCGTCTTTATCAAATTCGACAAGTATAAGCCTGCTAGATTATTTCGATTCTAAAACACCAACTTTCTATGACAAATGGATAAAACCATTAAAAGCTCCTATATAGAGAGAGTTGAGCAACTTCGGACCATTAAAGTTGATCGGTGTACACTTTTTATTGTTCTTCTATGTGAAATTTTACGAGTATAAGCTTCTTAGATTATTTTGATGTCAAAACAACAAGTTTCTATGACAAATGGACAAAACAGTTAAAAGCTCTTTCATAGAGAGAGTTGAGCAACTTCGGACCATTAAAGTTGCTCGGGGTACACTTTTTATTGTTCTTCTGTGTCAAATTCGACAAGTATAGGCCTGCTAGATTACTTCGATGCCAAAACACAAATTTCTATGACAAATTGACAAAACGGTTAAAAGCTCCTCTACAGAGAGAGTTGAGCAATTTCGGACCATCAAAGTTGCTCGGGTTACACTTTTTTTTGTTCTTCTATGTCAAATTCTACGAGTATAAGCTTGCTAAATTATTTCGAAAAAATAACACCAACTTTCTATGAAAAATGGACAAAACCAATAAAAGCACCTCTATAGAGAGAGTTGAGCAACTTCGAACAATCAAAGTTGCTCAGTGTACACTTTTTATTGTTCTTCTATGTGAAGTTTTACGAGTATAAGCTTCCTAGATTATTTTGATGTCAAAACAGCAAATTTCTACAACAAATGGAAAAAACAGTTAAAAGCTTTTTCATAGTGAGAGTTGAGCAACTTCGGACCATTAAAGTTGCTCGAGGTACACTTTTTATTGTTTGTCTGTATCAAATTCGACAAGTATAAGCGTGCTAGATTATTTCGATGCCAAAACACCAACTTTCTATGACAAATGGACAAAATCGTTAAAAGCTCCTCCATAGAGAGAGTTGAGCAACTTCCGACCATCAAAGTTGCTTGGTGTACACTTTTTATTCTTCTTCTATAACGAATTTTATGAGCATAAGCTTCGTAGATTGTTTCGATGCCAAAACACCAAGTTTCTAGGACAAATGGACAAAACAGTTAAAAGCTCCTCCATAGAGACAGTTGAGCAAACTCGGACCATCAAAGTTGCTCCGGGTACACTTTTTACTGTTCTTCTATGTCAAATTTTACGAGTATAAAACTTGCTAGATTATTTCTATTCCAAAACACAAACTTTCTATGACAAATGGAAAAAACCGTTAAAAGCTCCTCCATAGAGAGAGTTGAGCAACTTCGGACCATCAAAGTTGCTCGGTGTACACTTTTTTATTACTATTGTATGTCAAATTTTATGAGTATAGGCTTCTTAGATTATTTTGATGCCAAAACACCAAGTTTCTATGCCAAATGGACAAAACAGCTAAAAGCTCCTCAATAGAGAGAGTTGAGCATATTCAGACCATCAAAGTTGCTCGGTGTACACTTTTTATTGTTCTTCTATGTTAAATTTTATGAGTATAAGCTTCCTAGATTTTTTCGATGTGAAAACACAAATTTCTATGACAAATGGACAAAACGGTTAAAAGCTCCTCCACAGAGAGAGTTGAGCAACTTCGGACCATCAAAGTTTCTCGGGTTACACTTTTTATTGTTCTTCTATGTGAAATTTTACGAGTATAAGCTTGGTAGATTATTTCGATGCCAAAACACCAACTTTCTATGACAAATGGACAAATCGTTAAAAGCTCCTCCATAGAGAGAGTTGAGCAACTTCAGACCATTAAAGTTGCTCGGGGTACACTTTTTATTGTTCTTCTATGTGAAATTTTACGAGTATAAAACTTGCTAGATTATTTCGATGCCGAAATACAAACTTTCTATGACAAATGGACAAAACCGTTAAAAGCTCCTCCATAGGGAGATTTGCAACTTCGGACCTTCAGAGTTGCTAGGGGTACACTTGACTTTTCTTCTATGTCAAATTTTACGAGTATAAGCTTGCTAGATTATTTCGAAGCCAAAACACCATTTTTCTATGACAAATGACAAAACCGTTAAAAGCTCCTCCATAGAGAGAGTTAAGCAACTACGGACCATCAAAGTTGCTCGGGGTACACTTTTTATTGTTCTTCTATGTCAAATTTTACGTGTATAGGCTTGCTAGATTATTTCGATGCCAAAACACCAACTTTCTATGACAAATGGATAAAACCGTTAAAAGCTCCTATATAGAGAGAGTTGAGCAACTTCGGACCATCAAAGTTGCTCGGTGTACACTTTTTATTGTTCTTCTATGTGAAATTTTACGACTATAAGCTTCTTAGATTATTTTGATGTCAAAACAACAAGTTTCTATGACAAATGGACAAAACAGTTAAAAGCTCTTTCATAGAGAGAGTTGAGCAACTTCGGACCATTAAAGTTGCTCGGGGTACACTTTTTATTGTTCTTCTGTGTCAAATTTGACAAGTATAAGCCTGCTAGATTACTTCGATGCCAAAACACCAACTTTCTATGACAAATGGACAAAATCGTTAAAAGCTCCTCCATAGAGAGAGTTGAGCGACTTCGAACCATCAAAGTTGCTCGGTGTACATTTTTTTATTACTATTGTATGTCAAATTTTATGAGTATAGGCTTCCTAGATTATTTTGATGCCAAAACACCAATTTCTATGCCAAATGGACGTTCTAAAAGCTCCTCCATAGAGAGTTGAGCATATTCGGACCATCAAAGTTGCTCGGTGTACACTTTATATTGTTCTTCTATGTGAAATTTTATGAGTATAACCTTCCTAGATTATTTCGATGTCAAAACACAAATTTCTATGACAAATTGACAAAACGGTTAAAAGCTCCTCTACAGAGAGAGTTGAGCAAATTTGGACCATCAAAGTTGCTCGGGTTACACTTTTTTTTGTTCTTCTATGTCAAATTCTACGAGTATAAGCTTGCTAAATTATTTCGAAAAAATAACACCAACTTTCTATGAAAAATGGACAAAACCAATAAAAGCACCTCTATAGAGAGAGTTGAGCAACTTCGAACAATCAAAGTTGCTCAGTGTACACTCTTTATTGTTCTTCTATGTGAAGTTTTACGAGTATAAGCTTCCTAGATTATTTTGATGTCAAAACAGCAAGTTTCTACAACAAATGGAAAAAACAGTTAAAAGCATTTACATAGAGAGAGTTGAGCAACTTCGGACCATTAAAGTTGCTCGAGGTACACTTTTTATTGTTCGTCTGTATCAAATTCGACAAGTATAAGCCTGCTAGATTATTTCGATGCCAAAACACCAACTTTCTATGACAAATGGACAAAATCGTTAAAAGCTCCTCCATAGAGAGAGTTGAGCAACTTCCGACCATCAAAGTTGCTTGGTGTACACTTTTTATTCTTCTTCTATAACGAATAATATGAGCACAAGCTTCGTAGATTGTTTCGATGCCAAAACACCAAGTTTCTAGGACAAATGGACAAAACAGTTAAAAGCTCCTCCATAGAGACAGTTGAGCAAACTCGGACCATCAAAGTTGCTCCGGGTACACTTTTTACTGTTCTTCTATGTCAAATTTTACGAGTATAAAACTTGCTAGATTATTTCTATTCCAAAACACAAACTTTCTATGACAAATGGAAAAATCCGTTAAAAGCTCCTCCATAGAGAGAGTTGAGCAACTTCGGACCATCAAAGTTGCTCGGTGTACACTTTTTATTGTTCTTCTATGTGAAATTTTACGACTATAAGCTTCTTAGATTATTTTGATGTCAAAACAACAAGTTTCTATGACAAATGGACAAAACAGTTAAAAGCTCTTTCATAGAGAGAGTTGAGCAACTTCGGACCATTAAAGTTGCTCGGGGTACACTTTTTATTGTTCTTCTGTGTCAAATTTGACAAGTATAAGCCTGCTAGATTACTTCGATGCCAAAACACCAACTTTCTATGACAAATGGACAAAATCGTTAAAAGCTCCTCCATAGAGAGAGTTGAGCGACTTCGAACCATCAAAGTTGCTCGGTGTACATTTTTTTATTACTATTGTATGTCAAATTTTATGAGTATAGGCTTCCTAGATTATTTTGATGCCAAAACACCAATTTCTATGCCAAATGGACGTTCTAAAAGCTCCTCCATAGAGAGTTGAGCATATTCGGACCATCAAAGTTGCTCGGTGTACACTTTATATTGTTCTTCTATGTGAAATTTTATGAGTATAACCTTCCTAGATTATTTCGATGTCAAAACACAAATTTCTATGACAAATTGACAAAACGGTTAAAAGCTCCTCTACAGAGAGAGTTGAGCAATTTTGGACCATCAAAGTTGCTCGGGTTACACTTTTTTTTGTTCTTCTATGTCAAATTCTACGAGTATAAGCTTGCTAAATTATTTCGAAAAAATAACACCAACTTTCTATGAAAAATGGACAAAACCAATAAAAGCACCTCTATAGAGAGAGTTGAGCAACTTCGAACAATCAAAGTTGCTCAGTGTACAGTTTTTATTGTTCTTCTATGTGAAGTTTTACGAGTATAAGCTTCCTAGATTATTTTGATGTCAAAACAGCAAATTTCTACAACAAATGGAAAAAACAGTTAAAAGCTTTTTCATAGTGAGAGTTGAGCAACTTCGGACCATTAAAGTTGCTCGAGGTACACTTTTTATTGTTTGTCTGTATCAAATTCGACAAGTATAAGCGTGCTAGATTATTTCGATGCCAAAACACCAACTTTCTATGACAAATGGACAAAATCGTTAAAAGCTCCTCCATAGAGAGAGTTGAGCAACTTCCGACCATCAAAGTTGCTTGGTGTACACTTTTTATTCTTCTTCTATAACGAATTTTATGAGCATAAGCTTCGTAGATTGTTTCGATGCCAAAACACCAAGTTTCTAGGACAAATGGACAAAACAGTTAAAAGCTCCTCCATAGAGACAGTTGAGCAAACTCGGACCATCAAAGTTGCTCCGGGTACACTTTTTACTGTTCTTCTATGTCAAATTTTACGAGTATAAAACTTGCTAGATTATTTCTATTCCAAAACACAAACTTTCTATGACAAATGGAAAAAACCGTTAAAAGCTCCTCCATAGAGAGAGTTGAGCAACTTCGGACCATCAAAGTTGCTCGGTGTACACTTTTTTATTACTATTGTATGTCAAATTTTATGAGTATGGGCTTCTTAGATTATTTTGATGCCAAAACACCAAGTTTCTATGCCAAATGGACAAAACAGCTAAAAGCTCCTCAATAGAGAGAGTTGAGCATATTCAGACCATCAAAGTTGCTCGGTGTACACTTTTTATTGTTCTTCTATGTTAAATTTTATGAGTATAAGCTTCCTAGATTTTTTCGATGTGAAAACACAAATTTCTATGACAAATGGACAAAACGGTTAAAAGCTCCTCCACAGAGAGAGTTGAGCAACTTCGGACCATCAAAGTTTCTCGGGTTACACTTTTTATTGTTCTTCTATGTGAAATTTTACGAGTATAAGCTTGGTAGATTATTTCGATGCCAAAACACCAACTTTCTATGACAAATGGACAAATCGTTAAAAGCTCCTCCATAGAGAGAGTTGAGCAACTTCAGACCATTAAAGTTGCTCGGGGTACACTTTTTATTGTTCTTCTATGTGAAATTTTACGAGTATAAAACTTGCTAGATTATTTCGATGCCGAAATACAAACTTTCTATGACAAATGGACAAAACCGTTAAAAGCTCCTCCATAGGGAGATTTGCAACTTCGGACCTTCAGAGTTGCTAGGGGTACACTTGACTTTTCTTCTATGTCAAATTTTACGAGTATAAGCTTGCTAGATTATTTCGAAGCCAAAACACCATTTTTCTATGACAAATGACAAAACCGTTAAAAGCTCCTCCATAGAGAGAGTTAAGCAACTACGGACCATCAAAGTTGCTCGGGGTACACTTTTTATTGTTCTTCTATGTCAAATTTTACGTGTATAGGCTTGCTAGATTATTTCGATGCCAAAACACCAACTTTCTATGACAAATGGATAAAACCGTTAAAAGCTCCTATATAGAGAGAGTTGAGCAACTTCGGACCATCAAAGTTGCTCGGTGTACACTTTTTATTGTTCTTCTATGTGAAATTTTACGACTATAAGCTTCTTAGATTATTTTGATGTCAAAACAACAAGTTTCTATGACAAATGGACAAAACAGTTAAAAGCTCTTTCATAGAGAGAGTTGAGCAACTTCGGACCATTAAAGTTGCTCGGGGTACACTTTTTATTGTTCTTCTGTGTCAAATTTGACAAGTATAAGCCTGCTAGATTACTTCGATGCCAAAACACCAACTTTCTATGACAAATGGACAAAATCGTTAAAAGCTCCTCCATAGAGAGAGTTGAGCGACTTCGAACCATCAAAGTTGCTCGGTGTACATTTTTTTATTACTATTGTATGTCAAATTTTATGAGTATAGGCTTCCTAGATTATTTTGATGCCAAAACACCAATTTCTATGCCAAATGGACGTTCTAAAAGCTCCTCCATAGAGAGTTGAGCATATTCGGACCATCAAAGTTGCTCGGTGTACACTTTATATTGTTCTTCTATGTGAAATTTTATGAGTATAACCTTCCTAGATTATTTCGATGTCAAAACACAAATTTCTATGACAAATTGACAAAACGGTTAAAAGCTCCTCTACAGAGAGAGTTGAGCAATTTTGGACCATCAAAGTTGCTCGGGTTACACTTTTTTTTGTTCTTCTATGTCAAATTCTACGAGTATAAGCTTGCTAAATTATTTCGAAAAAATAACACCAACTTTCTATGAAAAATGGACAAAACCAATAAAAGCACCTCTATAGAGAGAGTTGAGCAACTTCGAACAATCAAAGTTGCTCAGTGTACACTCTTTATTGTTCTTCTATGTGAAGTTTTACGAGTATAAGCTTCCTAGATTATTTTGATGTCAAAACAGCAAGTTTCTACAACAAATGGAAAAAACAGTTAAAAGCTTTTACATAGAGAGAGTTGAGCAACTTCGGACCATTAAAGTTGCTCGAGGTACACTTTTTATTGTTCGTCTGTATCAAATTCGACAAGTATAAGCCTGCTAGATTATTTCGATGCCAAAACACCAACTTTCTATGACAAATGGACAAAATCGTTAAAAGCTCCTCCATAGAGAGAGTTGAGCAACTTCCGACCATCAAAATTGCTTGGTGTACACTTTTTATTCTTCTTCTATAACGAATTTTATGAGCACAAGCTTCGTAGATTGTTTCGATGCCAAAACACCAAGTTTCTAGGACAAATGGACAAAACAGTTAAAAGCTCCTCCATAGAGACAGTTGAGCAAACTCGGACCATCAAAGTTGCTCCGGGTACACTTTTTACTGTTCTTCTATGTCAAATTTTACGAGTATAAAACTTGCTAGATTATTTCTATTCCAAAACACAAACTTTCTATGACAAATGGAAAAATCCGTTAAAAGCTCCTCCATAGAGAGAGAGTTGAGCAACTTCGGACCATCAAAGTTGCTCGGTGTACACTTTTTATTGTTCTTCTATGTGAAATTTTACGACTATAAGCTTCTTAGATTATTTTGATGTCAAAACAACAAGTTTCTATGACAAATGGACAAAACAGTTAAAAGCTCTTTCATAGAGAGAGTTGAGCAACTTCGGACCATTAAAGTTGCTCGGGGTACACTTTTTATTGTTCTTCTGTGTCAAATTTGACAAGTATAAGCCTGCTAGATTACTTCGATGCCAAAACACCAACTTTCTATGACAAATGGACAAAATCGTTAAAAGCTCCTCCATAGAGAGAGTTGAGCGACTTCGAACCATCAAAGTTGCTCGGTGTACATTTTTTTATTACTATTGTATGTCAAATTTTATGAGTATAGGCTTCCTAGATTATTTTGATGCCAAAACACCAATTTCTATGCCAAATGGACGTTCTAAAAGCTCCTCCATAGAGAGTTGAGCATATTCGGACCATCAAAGTTGCTCGGTGTACACTTTATATTGTTCTTCTATGTGAAATTTTATGAGTATAACCTTCCTAGATTATTTCGATGTCAAAACACAAATTTCTATGACAAATTGACAAAACGGTTAAAAGCTCCTCTACAGAGAGAGTTGAGCAATTTTGGACCATCAAAGTTGCTCGGGTTACACTTTTTTTTGTTCTTCTATGTCAAATTCTACGAGTATAAGCTTGCTAAATTATTTCGAAAAAATAACACCAACTTTCTATGAAAAATGGACAAAACCAATAAAAGCACCTCTATAGAGAGAGTTGAGCAACTTCGAACAATCAAAGTTGCTCAGTGTACACTTTTTATTGTTCTTCTATGTGAAGTTTTACGAGTATAAGCTTCCTAGATTATTTTGATGTCAAAACAGCAAGTTTCTACAACAAATGGAAAAAACAGTTAAAACCTTTATCATAGAGAGAGTTGAGCAACTTCGGACCATTAAAGTTGCTCGAGGTACACTTTTTATTGTTCGTCTGTATCAAGTTCGACAAGTATAAGCCTGCTAGATTATTTCGATGCCAAAACACCAACTTTCTATGACAAATGGACAAAATCGTTAAAAGCTCCTCCATAGAGAGAGTTGAGCAACTTCCGACCATCAAAGTTGCTTGGTGTACACTTTTTATTCTTCTTCTATAACGAATTTTTTGAGCACAAGCTTCGTAGATTGTTTCTATGCCAAAACACCAAGTTTCTAGGACAAATGGACAAAACAGTTAAAAGCTCCTCCATAGAGACAGTTGAGCAAACTCGGACCATCAAAGTTGCTCCGGGTACACTTTTTACTGTTCTTCTATGTCAAATTTTACGAGTATAAAACTTGCTAGATTATTTCTATTCCAAAACACAAACTTTCTATGACAAATGGAAAAAACCGTTAAAAGCTCCTCCATAGAGAGAGTTGAGCAACTTCGGACCATCAAAGTTGCTCGGTGTACACTTTTTTATTACTATTGTATGTCAAATTTTACGAGTATAGGCTTCTTAGATTATTTTGATGCCAAAACACCAAGTTTCTATGACAAATGGACAAAACAGCTAAAAGCTCCTCCATACAGAGAGTTGAGCATATTCAGACCATCAAAGTTGCTCGATGTACACTTTTTATTGTTCTTCTATGTTAAATTTTATGAGTATAAGCTTCCTAGATTTTTTCGATGTGAAAACACAAATTTCTATGACAAATGGACAAAACGGTTAAAAGCTCCTCCACAGCGAGAGTTGAGCAACTTCGGACCATCAAAGTTTCTCGGGTTACACTTTTTATTGTTCTTCTATGTGAAATTTTACGAGTATAAGCTTGCTAGATTATTTCGATGCCAAAACACCAACTTTCTAAGACAAATGGACAAATCGTTAAAAGCTCCTCCATAGAGAGAGTTGAGCAACTTCAGACCATTAAAGTTGCTCGGGGTACACTTTTTATTGTTCTTCTATGTGAAATTTTACGAGTATAAAACTTGCTAGATTATTTCGATGCCGAAATACAAACTTTCTATGACAAATGGACAAAACCGTTAAAAGCTCCTCCATAGGGAGATTTGCAACTTCGGACCTTCAGAGTTGCTAGGGGTACACTTGACTTTTCTTCTATGTCAAATTTTACGAGTATAAGCTTGCTAGATTATTTCGAAGCCAAAACACCATTTTTCTATGACAAATGACAAAACCGTTAAAAGCTCCTCCATAGAGAGAGTTAAGCAACTACGGACCATCAAAGTTGCTCGGGGTACACTTTTTATTGTTCTTCTATGTCAAATTCTACGTGTATAGGCTTGCTAGATTATTTCGATGCCAAAACACCAACTTTCTATGACAAATGGATAAAACCGTTAAAAGCTCCTATATAGAGAGAGTTGAGCAACTTCGGACCATCAAAGTTGCTCGGTGTACACTTTTTATTGTTCTTCTATGTGAATTTTTACGAGTATAAGCTTCTTAGATTATTTTGATGTCAAAACAACAAGTTTCTATGACAAATGGACAAAACAGTTAAAAGCTCTTTCATAGAGAGAGTTGAGCAACTTCGGACCATTAAAGTTGCTCGGGGTACACTTTTTGTTGTTCTTCTGTGTCAAATTCGACAAGTATAAGCCTGCTAGATTACTTCGATGCCAAAACACCAACTTTCTATGACAAATGGACAAAATCGTTAAAAGCTCCTCCATAGAGAGAGTTGAGCGACTTGGAACCATCAAAGTTGCTTGGTGTACATTTTTTTATTACTATTGTATGTCAAATTTTATGAGTATAGGCTTCCTAGATTATTTTGATGCCAAAACACCAAGTTTCTATGCCAAATGGACGTTCTAAAAGCTCCTCCATAGAGAGTTGAGCATATTCGGACTATCAAAGTTGCTCGTTGTACACTTTTTATTGTTCTTCTATGTGAAATTTTATGAGTATAACCTTCCTAGATTATTTCGATGTCAAAACACAAATTTCTATGACAAATTGACAAAACGGTTAAAAGCTCCTCTACAGAGAGAGTTGAGCAATTTCGGACCATCAAAGTTGCTCGGGTTACACTTTTTTTTGTTCTTCTATGTCAAATTCTACGAGTATAAGCTTGCTAAATTATTTCGAAAAAATAACACCAACTTTCTATGAAAAATGGACAAAACCAATAAAAGCACCTCTATAGAGAGAGTTGAGCAACTTCGAACAATCAAAGTTGCTCAGTGTACACTTTTTATTGTTCTTCTATGTGAAGTTTTACGAGTATAAGCTTCCTAGATTATTTTGATGTCAAAACAGCAAGTTTCTACAACAAATGGAAAAAACAGTTAAAAGCTTTTTCATAGAGAGAGTTGAGCAACTTCGGACCATTAAAGTTGCTCGAGGTACACTTTTTATTGTTCGTCTGTATCAAATTCGACAAGTATAAGCCTGCTAGATTATTTCGATGCCAAAACACCAACTTTCTATGACAAATGAACAAAATCGTTAAAAGCTCCTCCATAGAGAGAGTTGAGCAACTTCCGACCATCAAAGTTGCTTGGTGTACACTTTTTATTCTTCTTCTATAACGAATTTTATGAGCACAAGCTTCGTAGATTGTTTCGATGCCAAAACACCAAGTTTCTAGGACAAATGGACAAAACAGTTAAAAGCTCCTCCATAGAGACAGTTCAGCAAATTCGGACCATGAAAGTTGCTCCGGGTACACTTTTTACTGTTCTTCTATGTCGAATTTTATGAGTATAAAACTTGCTAGATTATTTCGATTCTAAAACACAAACTTTCTATGACAAATGTGCAAAACCGTTAAATGCTCCTCCATAGCGAGAGTTGAGCAACTTCGGACCATCAAAGTTGCTCGGTGTACACTTTTTTATTACTATTGTATGTCAAATTTTACGAGTATAGGCTTCTTAGATTATTTTGATGCCAAAACACCAAGTTTCTATGACAAATGGACAAAACAGCTAAAAGCTCCTCCATAGAGAGAGTTGAGCATATTCAGACCATCAAAGTTGCTCGATGTACACTTTTTATTGTTCTTCTATGTTAAATTTTATGAGTATAAGCTTCCTAGATTTTTTCGATGTGAAAACACAAATTTCTATGACAAATGGACAAAACGGTTAAAAGCCCCTCCACAGAGAGAGTTGAGCAACTTCGGACCATCAAAGTTTCTCGGGTTACACTTTTTATTGTTCTTCTATGTGAAATTTTACGAGTATAAGCTTGCTAGATTATTTCGATGCCAAAACACCAACTTTCTAAGACAAATGGACAAATCGTTAAAAGCTCCTCCATAGAGAGAGTTGAGCAACTTCAGACCATTAAAGTTGCTTGGGGTACACTTTTTATTGTTCTTCTATGTGAAATTTTACGAGTATAAAACTTGCTAGATTATTTCGATGCCGAAATACAAACTTTCTATGACAAATGGACAAAACCGTTAAAAGCTCCTCCATAGGGAGATTTGCAACTTCGGACCTTCAGAGTTGCTAGGGGTACACTTGACTTTTCTTCTATGTCAAATTTTACGAGTATAAGCTTGCTAGATTATTTCGAAACCAAAACACCATTTTTCTATGACAAATGACAAAACCGTTAAAAGCTCCTCCATAGAGAGAGTTAAGCAACTACGGACCATCAAAGTTGCTCGGGGTACACTTTTTATTGTTCTTCTATGTCAAATTCTACGTGTATAGGCTTGCTAGATTATTTCGATGCCAAAACACCAACTTTCTATGACAAATGGATAAAACCGTTAAAAGCTCCTATATAGAGAGAGTTGAGCAACTTCGGACCATCAAAGTTGCTCGGTGTACACTTTTTATTGTTCTTCTATGTGAAATTTTACGAGTATAAGCTTCTTAGATTATTTTGATGTAAAAACAGCAAGTTTCTATGACAAATGGACAAAACAGTTAAAAGCTCTTTCTTAGAGAGAGTTGAGCAACTTCGGACCATTGAAGTTGCTCGGGGTACACTTTTTATTGTTCTTCTGTGTCAAATTCGACAAGTATAAGCCTGTTAGATTATTTCGATGCCAAAACACCAACTTTCTATGACAAATGGACAAAATCGTTAAAAGCTCCTCCATAGAGAGAGTTGAGCAACTTCGAACCATCAAATTTGCTCGGTGTACCCTTTTTATTCTTCTTTTATATCAAATTTTACGAACATAAGCTTCGTAGATTGTTTCGATGCCAAAACACGAAGTTTCTATGACAAATGGACAAAACAGTTAAAAGCTCCTCCATAGAGACAGTTGAGCAAATTCGGACCATGAAAGTTGCTCCGGGTACACTTTTTACTGTTCTTCTATGTCGAATTTTACGAGTATAAAACTTGCTAGATTATTTCGATTCCAAAACACAAACTTTCTATGACAAATGTGCAAAACCGTTAAATGCTCCTCCATAGCGAGAGTAGAGCAACTTCGGACCATCAAAGTTGTTCGGTGTACACTTTTTATTACTATTGTATGTCAAATTTTACGAGTATATGCTTCCTAGATTATTTTGATGCCAAAACACCAAGTTTCAACGACAAATGGACAAAACAGTGAAAAGCTCCTCCATAGAGACAGTTGAGCAAATTCAGACCATCAAAGTTGCTCGGGGTACACTTTTTATTGTTCTTCTATGTCAAATTCTACGTGTATAAGCTTACTAGATTATTTAGATGCCAAAACGCCAACTTTCTATGACAAATGGATAAAACCATTAAAAGCTCCTATATAGAGAGAGTTGAGCAACTTCGGACCATCAAAGTTGCTCGGTTTACACTTTTTATTGTTCTTCTATGTGAAATTTTTCGAGTATAAGCTTCTTAGATTATTTTGATGTCAAAACAGCAAGTTTCTATGACAAATGGACAAAACAGTTAAAAGCTCTTTCATAGAGAGAGTTGAGCAACTTCGGACAATTAAAGTTGCTCGGGGTACACTTTTTATTGTTCTTCTGTGTCAAATTCGACAAGTATAAACCTGCTAGATTACTTTGATGTCAAAACACCAACTTTCTATGACAAATGGACAAAATCGTTAAAAGCTCCTCCATAGAGAGAGTTGAGCAACTTTGGACCATCAAAGTTGCTCGGTGTACATTTTTTATTACTATTGTATGTCAAATTTTATGAGTATAGGCTTCCTCGATTGTTTGGATGCCAAAACGCCAAGTTTCTATGACAAATGGACAAAACAGCTAAAAGCACCTCCATAGAGAGAGTTGAGCATGTTCGGACCATCAAAGTTGCTCGGTGTACACTTTTTATTGTTCTTCTATGTGAAATTTTATGAGTATAAGCTTCCTAGATTATTTCGATGTCGAAACACAAATTTCTATGACAAATTGACAAAACGGTTAAAAGCTCCTCCACAGAGAGAGTTGAGCAACTTCGGACCATCAAAGTTGCTCGGGTTACAATTTTTTTTGTTCTTCTATGTCAAATTCTATGAGTATATGCTTGCTAAATTATTTCGAAAAAATAACACCACCTTTCTATGAAAAATGGACAAAACCAATAAAAGCACATGTATAGAGAGAGTTGAGCAACTTCGAACAATCATAGTTGCTCAGTGTACACTTTTTATTGTTCTTTTATGTGAAGTTTTACGAGTATAAGCTTCCTAGATTATTTTGATGTGAAAACAGCAAGTTTCTACAACAAATGGAAAAAACAGTTAAAAGCTTTTTCATAGAGAGAGTTGAGCAACTTCGAACCATTAAAGTTGCTCGGGGTACACTTTTTATTCTTCGTCTTTATCAAATTCGACAAGTATAAGCCTGCTAGATTATTTCGATTCCAAAACACCAACTTTCTATAACAAATGGATAAAACCATTAAAAGCTCCTATATAGAGAGAGTTGAGCAACTTCGGACCATTAAAGTTGCTCTGTGTACACTTTTTATTGTTCTTCTATGTGAAATTTTACGAGTATAAGCTTCTTAGATTATTTTGATGTCAAAACAACAAGTTTCTATGACAAATGGACAAAACAGTTAAAAGCTCTTTCATAGAGAGAGTTGAGCAACTTCGGACCATTAAAGTTGCTCGGGGTAGACTTTTTATTGTTCTTCTGTGTCAAATTCGACAAGTATAAGCCTGCTAGATTACTTCGATGCCAAAACACCAACTTTCTATGACAAATGGACAAAATCGTTAAAAGCTCCTCCATAGAGAGAGTTGAGCGACTTCGAACCATCAAAGTTGCTCGGTGTACATTTTTTTATTACTATTGTATGTCAAATTTTATGAGTATAGGCTTCCTAGATTATTTTGATGCCAAAACACCAAGTTTCTATGCCAAATGGACAAAACAGCTAAAAGCTCCTCCATAGAGAGAGTTGAGCATATTCAGACCATCAAAGTTGCTCGGTGTACACTTTTTATTGTTCTTCTATGTTAAATTTTATGAGTATAAGCTTCCTAGATTTTTTCGATGTGAAAACACAAATTTCTATGACAAATGGACAAAACGGTTAAAAGCTCCTCCACAGAGAGAGTTGAGCAACTTCGGACCATCAAAGTTTCTCGGGTTACACTTTTTATTGTTCTTCTATGTGAAATTTTACGAGTATAAGCTTGCTAGATTATTTCGATGCCAAAACACCAACTTTCTATGACAAATAGACAAAACCGTTAAAAGCTCCTCCATAGGGAGATTTGCAACTTCGGACCTTCAGAGTTGCTAGGCGTACACTTGACTTTTCTTCTATGTCAAATTTTACGAGTATAAGCTTGCTAGATTATTTCGAAGCCAAAACACCATTTTTCTATGACAAATGACAAAACCGTTAAAAGCTCCTCCATAGAGAGAGTTAAGCAACTACGGACCATCAAAGTTGCTCGGGGTACACTTTTTATTGTTCTTCTATGTCAAATTCTACGTGTATAGGCTTGCTAGATTATTTCGATGCCAAAACACCAACTTTCTATGACAAATGGATAAAACCGTTAAAAGCTCCTATATAGAGAGAGTTGAGCAACTTCGGACCATCAAAGTTACTCGGTGTACACTTTTTATTGTTCTTCTATGTGAAATTTTACAAGTATAAGCTTCTTAGATTATTTTGATGTCAAAACAACAAGTTTCTATGACAAATGGACAAAACAGTTAAAAGCTCTTTCATAGAGAGAGTTGAGCAACTTCGGACCATTAAAGTTGCTCGGGGTACACTTTTTATTGTTTTTCTGTGTCAAATTCGACAAGTATAAGCCTGCTAGATTACTTCGATGCCAAAACACCAACTTTCTATGACAAATGGACAAAATCGTTAAAAGCTCCTCCATAGAGAGAGTTGAGCGACTTCGAACCATCAAAGTTGCTCGGTGTACATTTTTTTATTACTATTGTATGTCAAATTTTATGAGTATAGGCTTCCTAGATTATTTTGATGCCAAAACACCAAGTTTCTATGCCAAATGGACAAAACAGCTAAAAGCTCCTCCATAGAGAGAGTTGAGCATATTCAGACCATCAAAGTTGCTCGGTGTACACTTTTTATTGTTCTTCTATGTTAAATTTTATGAGTATAAGCTTCCTAGATTTTTTCGATGTGAAAACACAAATTTCTATGACAAATGGACAAAACGGTTAAAAGCTCCTCCACAGAGAGAGTTGAGCAACTTCGGACCATCAAAGTTTCTCGGGTTACACTTTTTATTGTTCTTCTATGTGAAATTTTACGAGTAGAAGCTTGCTAGATTATTTCGATGCCAAAACACCAACTTTCTATGACAAATGGACAAATCGTTAAAAGCTCCTCCATAGAGAGAGTTGAGCAACTTCAGACCATTAAAGTTGCTCGGGGTACACTTTTTATTGTTCTTCTATGTGAAATTTTACGAGTATAAAACTTGCTAGATTATTTCGATGCCGAAATACAAACTTTCTATGACAAATGGACAAAACCGTTAAAAGCTCCTCCATAGGGAGATTTGCAACTTCGGACCTTCAGAGTTGCTAGGCGTACACTTGACTTTTCTTCTATGTCAAATTTTACGAGTATAAGCTTGCTAGATTATTTCGAAGCCAAAACACCATTTTTCTATGACAAATGACAAAACCGTTAAAAGCTCCTCCATAGAGAGAGTTAAGCAACTACGGACCATCAAAGTTGCTCGGGGTACACTTTTTATTGTTCTTCTATGTCAAATTCTACGTGTATAGGCTTGCTAGATTATTTCGATGCCAAAACACCAACTTTCTATGACAAATGGATAAAACCGTTAAAAGCTCCTATATAGAGAGAGTTGAGCAACTTCGGACCATCAAAGTTGCTCGGTGTACACTTTTTATTGTTCTTCTATGTGAAATTTTACGAGTATAAGCTTCTTAGATTATTTTGATGTAAAAACAGCAAGTTTCTATGACAAATGGACAAAACAGTTAAAAGCTCTTTCATAGAGAGAGTTGAGCAACTTCGGACCATTAAAGTTGCTCGGGGTACACTTTTTATTGTTCTTCTGTGTCAAATTCGACAAGTATAAGCCTGCTAGATTACTTCGATGCCAAAACACCAACTTTCTATGACAAATGGACAAAATCGTTAAAAGCTCCTCCATAGAGAGAGTTGAGCGACTTCGAACCATCAAAGTTGCTCGGTGTACATTTTTTTATTACTATTGTATGTCAAATTTTATGAGTATAGGCTTCCTAGATTATTTTGATGCCAAAACACCAATTTCTATGCCAAATGGACGTTCTAAAAGCTCCTCCATAGAGAGAGTTGAGCATATTCGGACCATCAAAGTTGCTCGGTGTACACTTTTTATTGTTCTTCTATGTGAAATTTTATGAGTATAACCTTCCTAGATTATTTCGATGTCAAAACACAAATTTCTATGACAAATTGACAAAACGGTTAAAAGCTCCTCTACAGAGAGAGTTGAGCAATTTCGGACCATCAAAGTTGCTCGGGTTACACTTTTTTTTGTTCTTCTATGTCAAATTCTACGAGTATAAGCTTGCTAAATTATTTCGAAAAAATAACACCAACTTTCTATGAAAAATGGACAAAACCAATAAAAGCACCTCTATAGAGAGAGTTGAGCAACTTCGAACAATCAAAGTTGCTCAGTGTACACTTTTTATTGTTCTTCTATGTGAAGTTTTACGAGTATAAGCTTCCTAGATTATTTTGATGTGAAAACAGCAAGTTTCTACAACAAATGGAAAAACAGTTAAAAGTTTTTCATAGAGAGAGTTGAGCAACTTCGGACCATGAAAGTTGCTCGAGGTACACTTTTTATTGTTCGTCTGTATCAAATTCGACAAGTATAAGCCTGCTAGATTATTTCGATGCCAAAACACCAACTTTCTATGACAAATGGACAAAATCGTTAAAAGCTCCTCCATAGAGAGAGTTGAGCAACTTCCGACCATCAAAGTTGCTTTGTGTACACTTTTTATTCTTCCTCTATAACGAATTTTATGAGCATAAGCTTCGTAGATTGTTTCGATGCCAAAATACCAAGTTTCTAGGACAAATGGACAAAACAGTTAAAAGCTCCTCCATAGAGATAGTTGAGCAAACTCGGACCATCAAAGTTGCTCCGGGTACACTTTTTACTGTTCTTCTACGTCAAATTTTACGAGTATAAAACTTGCTAGATTATTTCTAATCCAAAACACAAACTTTCTATGACAAATGGAAAAAACCGTTAAAAGCTCCTCCATAGAGAGAGTTGAGCAACTTCGGTCCATCAAAGTTGCTCGGTGTACACTTTTTTATTACTATTGTATGTCAAATTTTACGAGTATAGGCTTCTTAGATTATTTTGATGCCAAAACACCAAGTTTCTATGACAAATGGACAAAACAGCTAAAAGCTCCTCCATAGAGAGAGTTGAGCATATTCAGACCATCAAAGTTGCTCGGTGTACACTTTTTATTGTTCTTCTATGTTAAATTTTATGAGTATAAGCTTCCTAGATTTTTTCGATGTGAAAACACAAATTTCTATGACAAATGGACAAAACGGTTAAAAACTCCTCCACAGAGAGAGTTGAGCAACTTCGGACCATCAAAGTTTCTCGGGTTACACTTTTTATTGTTCTTCTATGTGAAATTTTACGAGTATAAGCTTGCTAGATATTTCGATGCCAAAACACCAACTTTCTATGACAAATGGACAAATCGTTAAAAGCTCCTCCATAGAGAGAGTTGAGCAACTTCAGACCATTAAAGTTGCTCGGGGTACACTTTTTATTGTTCTTCTATGTGAAATTTTACGAGTATAAAACTTGCTAGATTATTTCGTTGCCGAAATACAAACTTTCTATGACAAATGGACAAAACCGTTAAAAGCTCCTCCATAGGGAGATTTGCAACTTCGGACCTTCAGAGTTGCTAGGGGTACACTTGACTTTTCTTCTATGTCAAATTTTACGAGTATAAGCTTGCTAGATTATTTCGAAGCCAAAACACCATTTTTCTATGACAAATGACAAAACCGTTAAAAGCTCCTCCATAGAGAGAGTTAAGCAACTACGGACCATCAAAGTTGCTCGGGGTACACTTTTTATTGTTCTTCTATGTCAAATTCTACGTGTATAGGCTTGCTAGATTATTTCGATGCCAAAACACCAACTTTCTATGACAAATGGATAAAACCGTTAAAAGCTCCTATATAGAGAGAGTTGAGCAACTTCGGACCATCAAAGTTGCTCGGTGTACACTTTTTATTGTTCTTCTATGTGAAATTTTACGAGTATAAGCTTCTTAGATTATTTTGATGTCAAAACAACAAGTTTCTATGACAAATGGACAAAACAGTTAAAAGATCTTTCATAGAGAGAGTTAAGCAACTTCGGACCATTAAAGTTGCTCGGGGTACACATTTTATTGTTCATTTGTGTCAAATTCGACAAGTATAAGCCTGCTAGATTACTTCGATGCCAAAACACCAACTTTCTATGACAAATGGACAAAATCGTTAAAAGCTCCTCCATAGAGAGAGTTGAGCGACTTCGAACCATCAAAGTTGCTCGGTGTACATTTTTTTATTACTATTGTATGTCAAATTTTATGAGTATAGGCTTCCTAGATTATTTTGATGCCAAAACACCAAGTTTCTATGCCAAATGGACGTTCTAAAAGCTCCTCCATAGAGAGAGTTGAGCATATTCGGACCATCAAAGTTGCTCGGTGTACACTTTTTATTGTTCTTCTATGTGAAATTTTATGAGTATAACCTTCCTAGATTTTTTCGATGTCAAAACACAAATTTCTATGACAAATTGACAAAACGGTTAAAAGCTCCTCTACAGAGAGAGTTGAGCAATTTCGGACCATCAAAGTTGCTCGGGTTACACTTTTTTTTGTTCTTCTATGTCAAATTCTACGAGTATAAGTTTGCTAAATTATTTCGAAAAAATAACACCAACTTTCTATGAAAAATGGGCAAAACCAATAAAAGCACCTCTATAGAGAGAGTTGAGCAACTTCGAACAATCAAAGTTGCTCAGTGTACACTTTTTATTGTTCTTCTATGTGAATTTTACGAGTATAAGCTTCCTAGATTATTTTGATGTCAAAACAGCAAGTTTCTACAACAAATGGAAAAAACAGTTAAAAGCTTTTTCATAGAGAGAGTTGAGCAACTTCGGACCATTAAAGTTGCTCGAGGTACACTTTTTATTGTTCGTCTGTATCAAATTCGACAAGTATAAGCCTGCTAGAATATTTCGATGCCAAAACACCAACTTTCTATGACAAATGGACAAAATCGTTAAAAGCTCCTCCATAGAGAGAGTTGAGCAACTTCGGACCATCAAAGTTGCTTGGTGTACACTTTTTATTCTACTTCTATATAGAATTTTACGAGCATAAGCTTCGTAGATTGTTTCGATGCCAAAACACCAAGTTTCTAGGACAAATGGACAAAACAATTAAAAGCTCCTCCATAGAGACAGTTGAGCAAATTCGGACCATCAAAGTTGCTCCGGGTACACATTTTATTGTTCTTCTATGTCAAATTCTACGTGTATAAGCTTACTAGATTATTTAGATGCCAAAACGCCAACTTTCTATGACAAATGGATAAAACCATTAAAAGCTCCTATATAGAGAGAGTTGAGCAACTTCGGACCATTAAAGTTGCTCGGTGTACACTTTTTATTGTTCTTCTATGTGAAATTTTACGAGTATAAGCTTCTTAGATTATTTTGATGTCAAAACAGCAAGTTTCTATGACAAATGGACAAAACAGTTAAAAGCTCTTTCATAGAGAGAGTTGAGCAACTTCGGACAGTTAAAGTTGCTCGGGGTACACTTTTTATTGTTCTTCTGTGTCAAATTCGACAAGTATAAACCTGCTAGATTACTTTGATGTCAAAACACCAACTTTCTATGACAAATGGACAAAATCGTTAAAAGCTCCTCCATAGAGAGAGTGGAGCAACTTTGGACCATCAAAGTTGCTCGGTGTACATTTTTTATTACTATTGTATGTCAAATTTTATGAGTATAGGCTTCCTAGATTGTTTGGATGCCAAAACACCAAGTTTCTATGACAAATGGACAAAACAGCTAAAAGCACCTCCATAGAGAGAGTTGAGCATGTTCGGACCATCAAAGTTGCTCGGTGTATACTTTTTATTGTTCTTCTATGTGAAATTTTATGAGTATAAGCTTCCTAGATTATTTCAATGTCAAAACACAAATTTCTATGACAAATTGACAAAACGGTTAAAAGCTCCTCCACAGAGAGAGTTGAGCAACTTCGGACCATCAAAGTTGCTCGGGTTACAATTTTTTTTGTTCTTCTATGTCAAATTCTATGAGTATATGCTTGCTAAATTATTTCGAAAAAATAACACCAACTTTCTATGAAAAATGGACAAAACCAATAAAAGCACATGTATAGAGAGAGTTCAGCAACTTCGAACAATCAAAGTTGCTCAGTGTACACTTTTTATTGTTCTTCTATGTGAAGTTTTATGAGTATAAGCTTCCTAGATTATTTTGATGTGAAAACAGCAAGTTTCTACAACAAATGGAAAAAACAGTTAAAAGCTTTTTCATAGAGAGAGTTGAGCAACTTCGAACCATTAAAGTTGCTCGGGGTACACTTTTTATTGTTCGTCTTTATCAAATTCGACAAGTATAAGCCTGCTAGATTATTTCGATTCCAAAACACCAACTTTCTATGACAAATGGATAAAACCATTAAAAGCTCCTATATAGAGAGAGTTGAGCAACTTCGGACCATTAAAGTCTCTCGGTGTACACTTTTTATTGTTCTTCTATGTGAAATTTTACGAGTATAAGCTTCTTAGATTATTTTGATGTCAAAACAACAAGCTTCTATGACAAATGGACAAAACAGTTAAAAGCTCTTTCATAGAGAGAGTTGAGCAACTTCGGACCATTAAAGCTGCTCGAGTTACACTTTTTATTGTTCGTCTGTATCAAATTCGACAAGTATATGCCTGCTAGATTATTTCGATGCCAAAACACCAACTTTCTATGACAAATGGACAAAATCGTTAAAAGCTCCTCCATAGAGAGAGTTGAGCAACTTCGGACCATCAAAGTTGCTTGGTGTACACTTTTTATTCTTCTTCTATATAGAATTTTACGAGCATAAGCTTCGTAGATTGTTTCGATGCCAAAACACCAAGTTTCTAGGACAAATGGACAAAACAATTAAAAGCTCCTCCATAGAGATAGTTGAGCAAATTCGGACCATCAAAGTTGCTCCGGTTACACATTTTATTGTTCTTCTATGTCAAATTCTACGTGTATAAGCTTACTAGATTATTTAGATGCCAAAACGCCAACTTTCTATGACAAATGGATAAAACCATTAAAAGCTCCTATATAGAGAGAGTTGAGCAACTTCGGACCATCAAAGTTGCTCGGTGTACACTTTTTATTGTTCTTCTATGTGAAATTTTACGAGTATAAGCTTCTTAGATTATTTTGATGTCAAAACAGCAAGTTTCTATGACAAATGGACAAAATAGTTAAAAGCTCTTTCATAGAGAGAGTTGAGCAACTTCGGACAATTAAAGTTGCTCGGGGTACACTTTTTATTGTTCTTCTGTGTCAAATTCGACAAGTATAAACCTGCTAGATTACTTTGATGTCAAAACACCAACTTTCTTTGACAAATGGACAAAATCGTTAAAAGCTCCTCCATAGAGTGAGTTGAGCAACTTTGGACCATCAAAGTTGCTCGGTGTACACTTTTTATTGTTCTTCTATGTGAAATTTTACGAGTATAGGCTTCTTAGATTGTTTGGATGTCAAAACAGCAAGTTTCTATGACAAATGGACAAAACAGTTAAAAGCTCTTTCATAGAGAGAGTTGAGCAACTTCGGACAATTAAAGTTGCTCGGGATACACTTTTTATTGTTCTTCTGTGTCAAATTCGACAAGTATAAACCTGCTAGATTACTTTGATGTAAAAACACCAACTTTCTATGACAAATGGACAAAATCGTTAAAAGCTCCTCCATAGAGAGAGTTGAGCAACTTTGGACCATCAAAGTTGCTCGGTGTACATTTTTTATTACTATTGTATGTCAAATTTTATGAGTATAGGATTCCTAGATTGTTTGGATGCCAAAACACCAAGTTTCTATGACAAATGGACAAAACAGCTAAAAGCACCTCTATAGAGAGAGTTGAGCATGTTCGGACCATCAAAGTTGCTCGGTGTATACTTTTTATTGTTCTTCTATGTGAAATTTTATGAGTATAAGCTTCCTAGATTATTTCGATGTCAAAACACAAATTTCTACGACAAATTGACAAAACGGTTAAAAGCTCCTCCACAGAGAGAGTTGAGCAACTTCGGACCATCAAAGTTGCTCGGGTTACAATTTTTTTTGTTCTTCTATGTCAAATTCTATGAGTATATGCTTGCTAAATTATTTCGAAAAAATAACACCAACTTTCTATGAAAAATGGACAAAACCAATAAAAGCACATGTATAGAGAGAGTTGAGCAACTTCGAACAATCAAAGTTGCTCAGTGTACACTTTTTATTGTTCTTCTACGTGAAGTTTTACGAGTATAAGCTTCTTAGATTATTTTGATGTGAAAACAGCAAGTTTCTACAACAAATGGAAAAAACAGTTAAAAGCTTTTTCATAGAGAGAGTTGAGCAACTTCGAACCATTAAAGTTGCTCGGGGAACACTTTTTATTGTTCGTCTTTATCAAATTCGACAAGTATAAGCCTGCTAGATTATTTCGATTCCAAAACACCAACTTTCTATGACAAATGGATAAAACCATTAAAAGCTCCTATATAGAGAGAGTTGAGCAACTTCGGACCATTAAAGTTGCTCGGTGTACACTTTTTATTGTTCTTCTATGTGAAATTTTACGAGTATAAGCTTCTTAGATTATTTTGATGTCAAAACAACAAGCTTCTATGACAAATGGACAAAACAGTTAAAAGCTCTTTCATAGAGAGAGTTGAGCAACTTCGGACAATTAAAGTTGCTCGGGGTACACTTTTTATTGTTCTTCTGTGTCAAATTCGACAAGTATAAACCTGCTAGATTACTTTGATGTCAAAACACCAACTTTCTATGACAAATGGACAAAATCGTTAAAAGCTCCTCCATAGAGAGAGTGGAGCAACTTTGGACCATCAAAGTTGCTCGGTGTACATTTTTTATTACTATTGTATGTCAAATTTTATGAGTATAGGCTTCCTAGATTGTTTGGATGCCAAAACACCAAGTTTCTATGACAAATGGACAAAACAGCTAAAAGCACCTCCATAGAGAGAGTTGAGCATGTTCGGACCATCAAAGTTGCTCGGTGTATACTTTTTATTGTTCTTCTATGTGAAATTTTATGAGTATAAGCTTCCTAGATTATTTCAATGTCAAAACACAAATTTCTATGACAAATTGACAAAACGGTTAAAAGCTCCTCCACAGAGAGAGTTGAGCAACTTCGGACCATCAAAGTTGCTCGGGTTACAATTTTTTTTGTTCTTCTATGTCAAATTCTATGAGTATATGCTTGCTAAATTATTTCGAAAAAATAACACCAACTTTCTATGAAAAATGGACAAAACCAATAAAAGCACATGTATAGAGAGAGTTCAGCAACTTCGAACAATCAAAGTTGCTCAGTGTACACTTTTTATTGTTCTTCTATGTGAAGTTTTATGAGTATAAGCTTCCTAGATTATTTTGATGTGAA
The DNA here is from genome assembly GCA_963580455.1 of Euonymus europaeus. Taxonomy (NCBI): domain Eukaryota; kingdom Viridiplantae; phylum Streptophyta; class Magnoliopsida; order Celastrales; family Celastraceae; genus Euonymus; species Euonymus europaeus. The sequence goes on from OY756969.1 coordinate 12,229,503, forward strand.
AACAGCAAGTTTCTACAACAAATGGAAAAAACAGTTAAAAGCTTTTTCATAGAGAGAGTTGAGCAACTTCGAACCATTAAAGTTGCTCGGGGTACACTTTTTATTGTTCGTCTTTATCAAATTCGACAAGTATAAGCCTGCTAGATTATTTCGATTCCAAAACACCAACTTTCTATGACAAATGGATAAAACCATTAAAAGCTCCTATATAGAGAGAGTTGAGCAACTTCGGACCATTAAAGTCTCTCGGTGTACACTTTTTATTGTTCTTCTATGTGAAATTCTACGAGTATAAGCTTCTTAGATTATTTTGATGTCAAAACAACAAGCTTCTATGACAAATGGACAAAACAGTTAAAAGCTCTTTCATAGAGAGAGTTGAGCAACTTCGGACCATTAAAGCTGCTCGAGTTACACTTTTTATTGTTCGTCTGTATCAAATTCGACAAGTATATGCCTGCTAGATTATTTCGATGCCAAAACACCAACTTTCTATGACAAATGGACAAAATCGTTAAAAGCTCCTCCATAGAGAGAGTTGAGCAACTTCGGACCATCAAAGTTGCTTGGTGTACACTTTTTATTCTTCTTCTATATAGAATTTTACGAGCATAAGCTTCGTAGATTGTTTCGATGCCAAAACACCAAGTTTCTAGGACAAATGGACAAAACAATTAAAAGCTCCTCCATAGAGACAGTTGAGCAAATTCGGACCATCAAAGTTGCTCCGGTTACACATTTTATTGTTCTTCTATGTCAAATTCTACGTGTATAAGCTTACTAGATTATTTAGATGCCAAAACGCCAACTTTCTATGACAAATGGATAAAACCATTAAAAGCTCCTATATAGAGAGAGTTGAGCAACTTCGGACCATCAAAGTTGCTCGGTGTACACTTTTTATTGTTCTTCTATGTGAAATTTTACGAGTATAAGCTTCTTAGATTATTTTGATGTCAAAACAGCAAGTTTCTATGACAAATGGACAAAATAGTTAAAAGCTCTTTCATAGAGAGAGTTGAGCAACTTCGGACAATTAAAGTTGCTCGGGGTACACTTTTTATTGTTCTTCTGTGTCAAATTCGACAAGTATAAACCTGCTAGATTACTTTGATGTCAAAACACCAACTTTCTATGACAAATGGACAAAATCGTTAAAAGCTCCTCCATAGAGTGAGTTGAGCAACTTTGGACCATCAAAGTTGCTCGGTGTACACTTTTTATTGTTCTTCTATGTGAAATTTTACGAGTATAGGCTTCTTAGATTGTTTGGATGTCAAAACAGCAAGTTTCTATGACAAATGGACAAAACAGTTAAAAGCTCTTTCATAGAGAGAGTTGAGCAACTTCGGACAATTAAAGTTGCTCGGGATACACTTTTTATTGTTCTTCTGTGTCAAATTCGACAAGTATAAACCTGCTAGATTACTTTGATGTAAAAACACCAACTTTCTATGACAAATGGACAAAATCGTTAAAAGCTCCTCCATAGAGAGAGTTGAGCAACTTTGGACCATCAAAGTTGCTCGGTGTACATTTTTTATTACTATTGTATGTCAAATTTTATGAGTATAGGATTCCTAGATTGTTTGGATGCCAAAACACCAAGTTTCTATGACAAATGGACAAAACAGCTAAAAGCACCTCCATAAAGAGAGTTGAGCATGTTCGGACCATCAAAGTTGCTCGGTGTATACTTTTTATTGTTCTTCTATGTGAAATTTTATGAGTATAAGCTTCCTAGATTATTTCGATGTCAAAACACAAATTTCTACGACAAATTGACAAAACGGTTAAAAGCTCCTCCACAGAGAGAGTTGAGCAACTTCGGACCATCAAAGTTGCTCGGGTTACAATTTTTTTTGTTCTTCTATGTCAAATTCTATGAGTATATGCTTGCTAAATTATTTCGAAAAAATAACACCAACTTTCTATGAAAAATGGACAAAACCAATAAAAGCACATGTATAGAGAGAGTTGAGCAACTTCGAACAATCAAAGTTGCTCAGTGTACACTTTTTATTGTTCTTCTACGTGAAGTTTTACGAGTATAAGCTTCTTAGATTATTTTGATGTGAAAACAGCAAGTTTCTACAACAAATGGAAAAAACAGTTAAAAGCTTTTTCATAGAGAGAGTTGAGCAACTTCGAACCATTAAAGTTGCTCGGGGAACACTTTTTATTGTTCGTCTTTATCAAATTCGACAAGTATACGCCTGCTAGATTATTTCGATTCCAAAACACCAACTTTCTATGACAAATGGATAAAACCATTAAAAGCTCCTATATAGAGAGAGTTGAGCAACTTCGGACCATTAAAGTTGCTCGGTGTACACTTTTTATTGTTCTTCTATGTGAAATTTTACGAGTATAAGCTTCTTAGATTATTTTGATGTCAAAACAACAAGCTTCTATGACAAATGGACAAAACAGTTAAAAGCTCTTTCATAGAGAGAGTTGAGCAACTTCGGACCATTAAAGTTGCACGGGGTACACTTTTTATTGTTCTTCTGTGTCAAATTCGACAAGTATAAGCCAGCTAGATTACTTCGATGCCAAAACACCAACTTTCTATGACAAATGGACAAAATCGTTAAAAGCTCCTCCATAGAGAGAGTTGAGCGAGTTCGAACCATCAAAGTTGCTCGGTGTACATTTTTTTATTACTATTGTATGTCAAATTTTATGAGTATAGGCTTCCTAGATTATTTTGATGCCAAAACACCAAGTTTCTATGCCAAATGGACGTTCTAAAAGCTCCTCCATAGAGAGAGTTGAGCATATTCGGACCATCAAAGTTGCTCGGTGTACACTTTTTATTGTTCTTCTATGTGAAATTTTATGAGTATAACCTTCCTAGATTATTTCGATGTCAAAACACAAATTTCTATGACAAATTGACAAAACGGTTAAAAGCTCCTCTACAGAGAGAGTTGAGCAATTTCGGACCATCAAAGTTGCTCGGGTTACACTTTTTTTTGTTCTTCTATGTCAAATTCTACGAGTATAAGCTTGCTAAATTATTTCGAAAAAATAACACCAACTTTCTATGAAAAATGGACAAAACCAATAAAAGCACCTCTATAGAGAGAGTTGAGCAACTTCGAACAATCAAAGTTGCTCAGTGTACACTTTTTATTGTTCTTCTATGTGAATTTTACGAGTATAAGCTTCCTAGATTATTTTGATGTCAAAACAGCAAGTTTCTACAACAAATGGAAAAAACAGTTAAAAGCTTTTTCATAGAGAGAGTTGAGCAACTTCGGACCATTAAAGTTGCTCGAGGTACACTTTTTATTGTTTGTCTGTATCAAATTCGACAAGTATAAGCCTGCTAGATTATTTCGATTCCAAAACACCAACTTTCTATGACAAATGGACAAAATCGTTAAAAGCTCCTCCATAGAGAGAGTTGAGCAACTTCGGACCATCAAAGTTGCTTGGTGTACACTTTTTATTCTTCTTCTATATCGAATTTTACGAGCATAAGCTTCGTAGATTGTTTCGATGCCAAAACACCAAGTTTCTAGGACAAATGGACAAAACAATTAAAAGCTCCTCCATAGAGACAGTTGAGCAAATTCGGACCATCAAAGTTGCTCCGGGTACACTTTTTACTGTTCTTCTATGTCAAATTTTACGAGTATAAAACTTGCTAGATTATTTCGATTCCAAGACACCAACTTTCTATGACAAGTGGACAAAATCGTTAAAGGCTCCTCCATAGAGAGAGTTGAGCAATTTCGGACCATCAAAGTTGCTTGGTGTACACTTTTTATTCTTCTTCTATAACGAATTTTATGAGCATAAGCTTCGTAGATTGTTTCGATGCCAAAACACCAAGTTTCTATGACAAATGGACAAAACAGTTAAAAGCTCTTTCATAGAGAGAGTTGAGCAACTTCGGACAATTAAAGTTGCTCGGGGTACACTTTTTATTGTTCTTCTGTGTCAAATTCGACAAGTATAAGCCAGCTAGATTACTTCGATGCCAAAACACCAACTTTCTATGACAAATGGACAAAATCGTTAAAAGCTCCTCCATAGAGAGAGTTGAGCGACTTCGAACCATCAAAGTTGCTCGGTGTACATTTTTTTATTACTATTGTATCTCAAATTTTATGTGTATAAGCTTACTAGATTATTTAGATGCCAAAACGCCAACTTTCTATGACAAATGGATAAAACCATTAAAAGCTCCTATATAGAGAGAGTTGAGCAACTTCGGACCATCAAAGTTGCTCGGTGTACACTTTTTATTGTTCTTCTATGTGAAATTTTACGAGTATAAGCTTCTTAGATTATTTTGATGTCAAAACAGCTAGTTTCTATGACAAATGGACAAAACCGTTAAAAGCCCTTTCATAGAGAGAGTTGAGCAACTTCGGACAATTAAAGTTGCTCGGGGTACACTTTTTATTGTTCTTCTGTGTCAAATTCGACAAGTATAAACCTGCTAGATTACTTTGATGTCAAAACACCAACTTTCTATGACAAATGGAGAAAATCGTTAAAAGCTCCTCCATAGAGAGAGTTGAGCAACTTTGGACCATCAAAGTTGCTCGGTGTACATTTTTTATTACTATTGTATGTCAAATTTTATGAGTATAGGCTTCCTAGATTGTTTGGATGCCAAAACACGAAGTTTCTATGACAAATTGACAAAACAGCTAAAAGCACCTCCATAGAGAGAGTTGAGCATGTTCGGACCATCAAAGTTGCTCGGTGTATACTTTTTATTGTTCTTCTATGTGAAATTTTATGAGTATAAGCTTCCTAGATTATTTCGATGTCAAAACACAAATTTCTATGACAAATTGACAAAACGGTTAAAAGCTCCTCCACAGAGAGAGTTGAGCAACTTCGGACCATCAAAGTTTCTCGGGTTACAATTTTTTTTGTTCTTCTATGTCAAATTCTATGAGTATATGCTTGCTAAATTATTTCGAAAAAATAACACCAACTTTCTATGAAAAATGGACAAAACCAATAAAAGCACATGTATAGAGAGAGTTGAGCAACTTCGAACAATCAAAGTTGCACAGTGTACACTTTTTATTGTTCTTCTATGTGAAGTTTTACGAGTATAAGCTTCCTAGATTATTTTGATGTGAAAACAGCAAGTTTCTACAACAAATGGAAAAAACAGTTAAAAGCTTTTTCATAGAGAGAGTTGAGCAACTTCGAACCATTAAAGTTGCTCGGGGTACACTTTTTATTGTTCGTCTTTATCAAATTCGACAAGTATAAGCCTGCTAGATTATTTCGATTCCAAAACAACACCTTTCTATGACAAATGGATAAAACCATTAAAAGCTCCTATATAGAGAGAGTTGAGCAACTTCGGACCATTAAAGTTGCTCGGTTTACACTTTTTATTGTTCTTCTATGTGAAATTTTACGAGTATAAGCTTCTTAGATTATTTTGATGTCAAAACAACAAGCTTCTATGACAAATGGACAAAACAGTTAAAAGCTCTTTCATAGAGAGAGTTGAGCAACTTCGGACCATTAAAGTTGCACGGGGTACACTTTTTATTGTTCTTCTGTGTCAAATTCGACAAGTATAAGCCAGCTAGATTACTTCGATGCCAAAACACCAACTTTCTATGACAAATGGACAAAATCGTTAAAAGCTCCTCCATAGAGAGAGTTGAGCGAGTTCGAACCATCAAAGTTGCTCGGTGTACATTTTTTTATTACTATTGTATGTCAAATTTTATGAGTATAGGCTTCCTAGATTATTTTGATGCCAAAACACCAAGTTTCTATGCCAAATGGACGTTCTAAAAGCTCCTCCATAGAGAGAGTTGAGCATATTCGGACCATCAAAGTTGCTCGGTGTACACTTTTTATTGTTCTTCTATGTGAAATTTTATGAGTATAACCTTCCTAGATTATTTCGATGTCAAAACACAAATTTCTATGACAAATTGACAAAACGGTTAAAAGCTCCTCTACAGAGAGAGTTGAGCAATTTCGGACCATCAAAGTTGCTCGGGTTACACTTTTTTTTGTTCTTCTATGTCAAATTCTACGAGTATAAGCTTGCTAAATTATTTCGAAAAAATAACACCAACTTTCTATGAAAAATGGACAAAACCAATAAAAGCACCTCTATAGAGAGAGTTGAGCAACTTCGAACAATCAAAGTTGCTCAGTGTACACTTTTTATTGTTCTTCTATGTGAATTTTACGAGTATAAGCTTCCTAGATTATTTTGATGTCAAAACAGCAAGTTTCTACAACAAATGGAAAAAACAGTTAAAAGCTTTTTCATAGAGAGAGTTGAGCAACTTCGGACCATTAAAGTTGCTCGAGGTACACTTTTTATTGTTCGTCTGTATCAAATTCGACAAGTATAAGCCTGCTAGATTATTTCGATGCCAAAACACCAACTTTCTATGACAAATGGACAAAATCGTTAAAAGCTCCTCCATAGAGAGAGTTGAGCAACTTCGGACCATCAAAGTTGCTTGGTGTACACTTTTTATTCTTCTTCTATATCGAATTTTAGGAGCATAAGCTTCGTAGATTGTTTCGATGCCAAAACACCAAGTTTCTAGGACAAATGGACAAAACAATTAAAAGCTCCTCCATAGAGACAGTTGAGCAAATTCGGACCATCAAAGTTGCTCCTGGTACACTTTTTACTGTTCTTCTATGTCAAATTTTACGAGTATAAACCTTGCTAGATTATTTCGATTCCAAGACACCAACTTTCTATGACAAGTGGACAAAATCGTTAAAGGCTCCTCCATAGAGAGAGTTGAGCAATTTCGGACCATCAAAGTTGCTTGGTGTACACTTTTTATTCTTCTTCTATAACGAATTTTATGAGCATAAGCTTCGTAGATTGTTTCGATGCCAAAACACCAAGTTTCTATGACAAATGGACAAAACAGTTAAAAGCTCTTTCATAGAGAGAGTTGACCAACTTCGGACAATTAAAGTTGCTCGGGGTACACTTTTTGTTGTTCTTCTGTGTCAAATTCGACAACTATAAGCCAGCTAGATTACTTCGATGCCAAAACTCCAACTTTCTATGACAAATGGACAAAATCGTTAAAAGCTCCTCCATAGAGAGATTTGAGCGACTTCGAACCATCAAAGTTGCTCGGTGTACATTTTTTTATTACTATTGTATCTCAAATTTTATGTGTATAAGCTTACTAGATTATTTAGATGCCAAAACGCCAACTTTCTATGACAAATGGATAAAACCATTAAAAGCTCCTATATAGAGAGAGTTGAGCAACTTCGGACCATCAAAGTTGCTCGGTGTACACTTTTTATTGTTCTTCTATGTGAAATTTTACGAGTATAAGCTTCTTAGATTATTTTGATGTCAAAACAGCAAGTTTCTATGACAAATGGACAAAACAGTTAAAAGCTCTTTCATAGAGAGAGTTGAGCAACTTCGGACAATTAAAGTTGCTCGGGGTACACTTTTTATTGTTCTTCTGTGTCAAATTCGACAAGTATAAACCTGCTAGATTACTTTGACGTCAAAACACCAACTTTCTATGACAAATGGACAAAATCGTTAAAAGCTCCTTCATAGAGAGAGTTGAGCAACTTTGGACCATCAAAGTTGCTCGGTGTACATTTTTTATTACTATTGTATGTCAAATTTTATGAGTATAGGCTTCCTAGATTGTTTGGATGCCAAAACACCAAGTTTCTATGACAAATGGACAAAACAGCTAAAAGCACCTCCATAGAGAGAGTTGAGCATGTTCGGACCATCAAAGTTGCTCGGTGTATACTTTTTATTGTTCTTCTATGTGAAATTTTATGAGTATATGCTTCCTAGATTATTTCGATGTCAAAACACAAATTTCTATGACAAATTGACAAAACGGTTAAAAGCTCCTCCACAGAGAGAGTTGAGCAACTTCGGACCATCAAAGTTGCTCGGGTTACAATTTTTTTTGTTCTTCTATGTCAAATTCTATGAGTATATGCTTGCTAAATTATTTCGAAAAAATAACACCAACTTTCTATGAAAAATGGACAAAACCAATAAAAGCACATGTATAGAGAGAGTTGAGCAACTTCGAACAATCAAAGTTGCTCAGTGTACACTTTTTATTGTTCTTCTATGTGAAGTTTTACGAGTATAAGCTTCCTAGATTATTTTGATGTGAAAACAGCAAGTTTCTACAACAAATGGAAAAAACAGTTAAAAGCTTTTTCATAGAGAGAGTTGAGCAACTTCGAACCATTAAAGTTGCTCGGGGTACACTTTTTATTGTTCGTCTTTATCAAATTCGACAAGTATAAGCCTGCTAGATTATTTCGATTCCAAAACACCAACTTTCTATGACAAATGGATAAAACCATTAAAAGCTCCTATATAGAGAGAGTTGAGCAACTTCGGACCATTAAAGTTGCTCGGTGTACACTTTTTATTGTTCTTCTATGTGAAATTTTACGAGTATAAGCTTCTTAGATTATTTTGATGTCAAAACAACAAGCTTCTATGACAAATGGACAAAACAGTTAAAAGCTCTTTCATAGAGAGAGTTGAGCAACTTCGGACCATTAAAGTTGCACGGGGTACACTTTTTATTGTTCTTCTGTGTCAAATTCGACAAGTATAAGCCAGCTAGATTACTTCGATGCCAAAACACCAACTTTCTATGACAAATGGACAAAATCGTTAAAAGCTCCTCCATAGAGAGAGTTGAGCGACTTCGAACCATCAAAGTTGCTCGGTGTACATTTTTTTATTACTATTGTATGTCAAATTTTATGAGTATAGGCTTCCTAGATTATTTTGATGCCAAAACACCAAGTTTCTATGCCAAATGGACGTTCTAAAAGCTCCTCCATAGAGAGAGTTGAGCATATTCGGACCATCAAAGTTGCTCGGTGTACACTTTTTATTGTTCTTCTATGTGAAATTTTATGAGTATAACCTTCCTAGATTATTTCGATGTAAAAACACAAATTTCTATGACAAATTGACAAAACGGTTAAAAGCTCCTCTACAGAGAGAGTTGAGCAATTTCGGACCATCAAAGTTGCTCGGGTTACACTTTTTTTTGTTCTTCTATGTCAAATTCTACGAGTATAAGCTTGCTAAATTATTTCGAAAAAATAACACCAACTTTCTATGAAAAATGGACAAAACCTATAAAAGCACCTCTATAGAGAGAGTTGAGCAACTTCGAACAATCAAAGTTGCTCAGTGTACACTTTTTATTGTTCTTCTATGTGAATTTTACGAGTATAAGCTTCCTAGATTATTTTGATGTCAAAACAGCAAGTTTCTACAACAAATGGAAAAAACAGTTAAAAGCTTTTTCATAGAGAGAGTTGAGCAACTTCGGACCATTAAAGTTGCTCGAGGTACACTTTTTATTGTTCGTCTGTATCAAATTCGACAAGTATAAGCCTGCTAGATTATTTCGATGCCAAAACACCAACTTTCTATGACAAATGGACAAAATCGTTAAAAGCTCCTCCATAGAGAGAGTTGAGCAACTTCGGACCATCAAAGTTGCTTGGTGTACACTTTTTATTCTTCTTCTATATCGAATTTTACGAGCATAAGCTTCGTAGATTGTTTCGATGCCAAAACACCAAGTTTCTAGGACAAATGGACAAAACAATTAAAAGCTCCTCCATAGAGACAGTTGAGCAAATTCGGACCATCAAAGTTGCTCCGGGTACACTTTTTACTGTTCTTCTATGTCAAATTTTACGAGTATAAAACTTGCTAGATTATTTCGATTCCAAGACACCAACTTTCTATGACAAGTGGACAAAATCGTTAAAGGCTCCTCCATAGAGAGAGTTGAGCAATTTCGGACCATCAAAGTTGCTTGGTGTACACTTTTTATTCTTCTTCTATAACGAATTTTATGAGCATAAGCTTCGTAGATTGTTTCGATGCCAAAACACCAAGTTTCTATGACAAATGGACAAAACAGTTAAAAGCTCTTTCATAGAGAGAGTTGAGCAACTTCGGACAATTAAAGTTGCTCGGGGTACACTTTTTATTGTTCTTCTGTGTCAAATTCGACAAGTATAAACCTGCTAGATTACTTTGATGTCAAAACACCAACTTTCTATGACAAATGGACAAAATCGTTAAAAGCTCCTCCATAGAGAGAGTTGAGCAACTTTGGACCATCAAAGTTGCTCGGTGTACATTTTTTATTACTATTGTATGTCAAATTTTATGAGTATAGGCTTCCTAGATTGTTTGGATGCCAAAACACTAAGTTTCTATGACAAATGGACAAAACAGCTAAAAGCACCTCCATAGAGAGAGTTGAGCATGTTCGGACCATCAAAGTTGCTCGGTGTACACTTTTTATTGTTCTTCTATGTGCAATTTTATGAGTATAAGCTTCCTAGATTATTTCGATGTCAAAACACAAATTTCTATGACAAATTGACAAAACGGTTAAAAGCTCCTCCACAGAGAGAGTTGAGCAACTTCGGACCATCAAAGTTGCTCGGGTTACAATTTTTTTTGTTCTTCTATGTCAAATTCTATGAGTATATGCTTGCTAAATTATTTCGAAAAAATAACACCAACTTTCTATGAAAAATGGACAAAACCAATAAAAGCACATGTATAGAGAGAGTTGAGCAACTTCGAACAATCAAAGTTGCTCAGTGTACACTTTTTATTGTTCTTCTATGTGAAGTTTTACGAGTATAAGCTTCCTAGATTATTTTGATGTGAAAACAGCAAGTTTCTACAACAAATGGAAAAAACAGTTAAAAGCTTTTTCATAGAGAGAGTTGAGCAACTTCGAACCATTAAAGTTGCTCGGGGTACACTTTTTATTGTTCGTCTTTATCAAATTCGACAAGTATAAGCCTGCTAGATTATTTCGATTCCAAAACACCAACTTTCTATGACAAATGGATAAAACCATTAAAAGCTCCTATATAGAGAGAGTTGAGCAACTTCGGACCATTAAAGTTGCTCGGTGTACACTTTTTATTGTTCTTCTATGTGAAATTTTACGAGTATAAGCTTCTTAGATTATTTTGATGTCAAAACAACAAGCTTCTATGACAAATGGACAAAACAGTTAAAAGCTCTTTCATAGAGAGAGTTGAGCAACTTCGGACCATTAAAGTTGCACGGGGTACACTTTTTATTGTTCTTCTGTGTCAAATTCGACAAGTATAAGCCAGCTAGATTACTTCGATGCCAAAACACCAACTTTCTATGACAAATGGACAAAATCGTTAAAAGCTCCTCCATAGAGAGAGTTGAGCGACTTCGAACCATCAAAGTTGCTCGGTGTACATTTTTTTATTACTATTGTATGTCAAATTTTATGAGTATAGGCTTCCTAGATTATTTTGATGCCAAAACACCAAGTTTCTATGCCAAATGGACGTTCTAAAAGCTCCTCCATAGAGAGAGTTGAGCATATTCGGACCATCAAAGTTGCTCGGTGTACACTTTTTATTGTTCTTCTATGTGAAATTTTATGAGTATAACCTTCCTAGATTATTTCGATGTCAAAACACAAATTTCTATGACAAATTGACAAAACGGTTAAAAGCTCCTCTACAGAGAGAGTTGAGCAATTTCGGACCATCAAAGTTGCTCGGGTTACAATTTTTTTTGTTCTTCTATGTCAAATTCTACGAGTATAAGCTTGCTAAATTATTTCGAAAAAATAACACCAACTTTCTATGAAAAATGGACAAAACCTATAAAAGCACCTCTATAGAGAGAGTTGAGCAACTTCGAACAATCAAAGTTGCTCAGTGTACACTTTTTATTGTTCTTCTATGTGAATTTTACGAGTATAAGCTTCCTAGATTATTTTGATGTCAAAACAGCAAGTTTCTACAACAAATGGAAAAAACAGTTAAAAGCTTTTTCATAGAGAGAGTTGAGCAACTTCGGACCATTAAAGTTGCTCGAGGTACACTTTTTATTGTTCGTCTGTATCAAATTCGACAAGTATAAGCCTGCTAGATTATTTCGATGCCAAAACACCAACTTTCTATGACAAATGGACAAAATCGTTAAAAGCTCCTCCATAGAGAGAGTTGAGCAACTTCGGACCATCAAAGTTGCTTGGTGTACACTTTTTATTCTTCTTCTATATCGAATTTTACGAGCATAAGCTTCGTAGATTGTTTCGATGCCAAAACACCAAGTTTCTAGGACAAATGGACAAAACAATTAAAAGCTCCTCCATAGAGACAGTTGAGCAAATTCGGACCATCAAAGTTGCTCCGGGTACACTTTTTACTGTTCTTCTATGTCAAATTTTACGAGTATAAAACTTGCTAGATTATTTCGATTCCAAGACACCAACTTTCTATGACAAGTGGACAAAATCGTTAAAGGTTCCTCCATAGAGAGAGTTGAGCAATTTCGGACCATCAAAGTTGCTTGGTGTACACTTTTTATTCTTCTTCTATAACGAATTTTATGAGCATAAGCTTCGTAGATTGTTTCGATGCCAAAACACCAAGTTTCTATGACAAATGGACAAAACAGTTAAAAGCCCTTTCATAGAGAGAGTTGAGCAACTTCGGACAATTAAAGTTGCTCGGGGTACACTTTTTATTGTTCTTCTGTGTCAAATTCGACAAGTATAAACCTGCTAGATTACTTTGATGTCAAAACACCAACTTTCTATGACAAATGGACAAAATCGTTAAAAGCTCCTCCATAGAGAGAGTTGAGCAACTTTGGACCATCAAAGTTGCTCGGTGTACATTTTTTATTACTATTGTATGTCAAATTTTATGAGTATAGGCTTCCTAGATTGTTTGGATGCCAAAACACTAAGTTTCTATGACAAATGGACAAAACAGCTAAAAGCACCTCCATAGAGAGAGTTGAGCATGTTCGGACCATCAAAGTTGCTCGGTGTACACTTTTTATTGTTCTTCTATGTGCAATTTTATGATTATAAGCTTCCTAGATTATTTCGATGTCAAAACACAAATTTCTATGACAAATTGACAAAACGGTTAAAAGCTCCTCCACAGAGAGAGTTGAGCAACTTCGGACCATCAAAGTTGCTCGGGTTACAATTTTTTTTGTTCTTCTATGTCAAATTCTATGAGTATATGCTTGCTAAATTATTTCGAAAAAATAACACCAACTTTCTATGAAAAATGGACAAAACCAATAAAAGCACATGTATAGAGAGAGTTGAGCAACTTCGAACAATCAAAGTTGCTCAGTGTACACTTTTTATTGTTCTTCTATGTGAAGTTTTACGAGTATAAGCTTCCTAGATTATTTTGATGTGAAAACAGCAAGTTTCTACAACAAATGGAAAAAACAGTTAAAAGCTTTTTCATAGAGAGAGTTGAGCAACTTCGAACCATTAAAGTTGCTCGGGGTACACTTTTTATTGTTCGTCTTTATCAAATTCGACAAGTATAAGCCTGCTAGATTATTTCGATTCCAAAACAACAACTTTCTATGACAAATGGATAAAACCATTAAAAGCTCCTATATAGAGAGAGTTGAGCAACTTCAGACCATTAAAGTTGCTCGGTGTACACTTTTTATTGTTCTTCTATGTGAAATTTTACGAGTATAATCTTCTTAGATTATTTTGATGTCAAAACAACAAGCTTCTTTGACAAATGGACAAAACAGTTAAAAGCTCTTTCATAGAGAGAGTTGAGCAACTTCGGACCATTAAAGTTGCTCGGGGTACACTTTTTATTGTTCTTCTGTGTCAAATTCGACAAGTATAAGCCAGCTAGATTACTTCGATGCCAAAACACCAACTTTCTATGACAAATGGACAAAATCGTTAAAAGCTCCTCCATAGAGAGAGTTGAGCAACTTTGGACCATCAAAGTTGCTTGGTGTACACTTTTTATTCTTCTTCTATATCGAATTTTACGAGCATAAGCTTCGTAGATTGTTTCGATGCCAAAACACCAAGTTTCTAGGACAAATGGACAAAACAATTAAAAGCTCCTCCATAGAGACAGTTGAGCAAATTCGGACCATCAAAGTTGCTCCGGGTACACTTTTTACTGTTCTTCTATGTCAAATTTTACGAGTATAAAACTTGCTAGATTATTTCGATTCCAAGACACCAACTTTCTATGACAAGTGGACAAAATCGTTAAAGGCTCCTCCATAGAGAGAGTTGAGCAATTTCGGACCATCAAAGTTGCTTGGTGTACACTTTTTATTCTTCTTCTATAACGAATTTTATGAGCATAAGCTTCGTAGATTGTTTCGATGCCAAAACACCAAGTTTCTAGGACAAATGGACAAAACAGTTAAAAGCTCCTCCATAGAGACAGTTGAGCAAACTCGGACCATCAAAGTTGCTCCGGGTACACTTTTTACTGTTCTTCTATGTCAAATTTTACGAGTATAAAACTTGCTAGATTATTTCTAATCCAAAACACAAACTTTCTATGACAAATAGAAAAAACCGTTAAAAGCTCCTCCATAGAGAGAGTTGAGCAACTTCGGACCATCAAAGTTGCTCGGTGTACACTTTTTTATTACTATTGTATGTCAAATTTTACGAGTATAGGCTTCTTAGATTATTTTGATGCCAAAACACCAAGTTTCTATGACAAATGGACAAAACAGCTAAAAGCTCCTCCATAGAGAGAGTTGAGCATATTCAGACCATCAAAGTTGCTCGGTGTACACTTTTTATTGTTCTTCTATGTTAAATTTTATGAGTATAAGCTTCCTAGATTTTTTCGATGTGAAAACACAAATTTCTATGACAAATGGACAAAACGGTTAAAAACTCCTCCACAGAGAGAGTTGAGCAACTTCGGACCATCAAAGTTTCTCGGGTTACACTTTTTATTGTTCTTCTATGTGAAATTTTACGAGTATAAGCTTGCTAGATTATTTCGATGCCAAAACACCAACTTTCTATGACAAATGGACAAATCGTTAAAAGCTCCTCCATAGAGAGAGTTGAGCAACTTCAGACCATTAAAGTTGCTCGGGGTACACTTTTTATTGTTCTTCTATGTGAAATTTTACGAGTATAAAACTTGATAGATTATTTCGATGCCGAAATACAAACTTTCTATGACAAATGGACAAAACCGTTAAAAGCTCCTCCATAGGGAGATTTGCAACTTCGGACCTTCAGAGTTGCTAGGGGTACACTTGACTTTTCTTCTATGTCAAATTTTACGAGTATAAGCTTGTTAGATTATTTCGAAGCCAAAACACCATTTTTCTATGACAAATGACAAAACCGTTAAAAGCTCCTCCATAGAGAGAGTTAAGAAACTACGGACCATCAAAGTTGCTCGGGGTACACTTTTTATTGTTCTTCTATGTCAAATTCTACGTGTATAGGCTTGCTAGATTATTTCGATGCCAAAACACCAACTTTCTATGACAAATGGATAAAACCGTTAAAAGCTCCTATATAGAGAGAGTTGAGCAACTTCGGACCATCAAAGTTGCTCGGTGTACACTTTTTATTGTTCTTCTATGTGAAATTTTACGAGTATAAGCTTCTTAGATTATTTTGATGTCAAAACAACAAGTTTCTATGACAAATGGACAAAACAGTTAAAAGCTCTTTCATAGAGAGAGTTGAGCAACTTCGGTCCATTAAAGTTGCTCGGGGTACACTTTTTATTGTTCTTCTGTGTCAAATTCGACAAGTATAAGCCTGCTAGATTACTTCGATGCCAAAACACCAACTTTCTATGACAAATGAATAAAATCGTTAAAAGCTCCTCCGTAGAGAGAGTTGAGCGACTTCGAACCATCAAAGTTGCTCGGTGTACAATTTTTTAATACTATTGTATGTCAAATTTTATGAGTATAGGCTTCCTAGATTATTTTGATGCCAAAACACCAAGTTTCTATGCCAAATGGACGTTCTAAAAGCTCCTCCAGAGAGAGAGTTGAGCATATTCGGACCATCAAAGTTGCTCGGTGTACACTTTTTATTGTTCTTCTATGTTAAATTTTATGAGTATAAGCCTCCTAGATTTTTTCGATGTGAAAACACAAATTTCTATGACAAATGGACAAAACGGTTAAAAGCTCCTCCACAGAGAGAGTTGAGCAACTTCGGACCATCAAAGTTTCTCGGGTTACACTTTTTATTGTTCTTCTATGTGAAATTTTACGAGTATAAGCTTGCTAGATTATTTCGATGCCAAAACACCAACTTTCTATGACAAATGGACAAATCGTTAAAAGCTCCTCCATAGAGAGAGTTGAGCAACTTCAGACCATTAAAGTTGCTCGGGGTACACTTTTTATTGTTCTTCTATGTGAAATTTTACGAGTATAAAACTTGCTAGATTATTTTGATGCCGAAATACAAACTTTCTATGACAAATGGACAAAACCGTTAAAAGCTCCTCCATAGGGAGATTTGCAACTTCGGACCTTCAGAGTTGCTAGGGGTACACTTGACTTTTCTTCTATGTCAAATTTTACGAGTATAAGCTTGCTAGATTATTTCGAAGCCAAAACACCATTTTTCTATGACAAATGACAAAACCATTAAAAGCTCCTCCATAGAGAGAGTTAAGCAACTACGGACCAACAAAGTTGCTCGGGGTACAGTTTTTATTGTTCTTCTATGTCAAATTCTATGTGTAATAGGCTTGCTAGATTATTTCGATACCAAAACACCAACTTTCTATGACAAATGGATAAAACCGTT
This sequence comes from Euonymus europaeus, assembly GCA_963580455.1. Classification (NCBI taxonomy): domain Eukaryota; kingdom Viridiplantae; phylum Streptophyta; class Magnoliopsida; order Celastrales; family Celastraceae; genus Euonymus; species Euonymus europaeus. The sequence continues at coordinate 12,246,149 of OY756969.1, forward strand.
AAAAGCTCCTACATAGAGAGAGTTGAGCAACTTCGGACCATCAAAGTTTCTCGGTGTACACTTTTATTGTTCTTCTATGTGAAATTTTACGAGTATAAGCTTCTTAGATTATTTTGATGTCAAAACAGCAAGTTTCTAAGACAAATGGACAAAACAGTTAAAAGCTCTTTCTTAGAGAGAGTTGAGCAACTTCGGACCATTGAAGTTGCTCGGGGTACACTTTTTATTGTTCTTCTGTGTCAAATTCGACAAGTATAAGCCTGTTAGATTATTTCGATGCCAAAACACCAACTTTCTATGACAAATGGACAAAATCGTTAAAAGCTCCTCCATAGAGAGAGTTGAGCGACATCGAACCACAAATTTGCTCGGTGTACCCTTTTTATTCTTCTTTTATATCAAATTTTACGAACATAAGCTTCGTAGATTGTTTCGATGCCAAAACACGAAGTTTCTATGACAAATGGACAAAACAGTTAAAAGCTCCTCCATAGAGACAGTTGAGCAAATTCGGACCATGAAAGTTGCTCCGGGTACACTTTTTACTGTTCTTCTATGTCGAATTTTACGAGTATAAAACTTGCTAGATTATTTCGATTCTAAAACACAAACTTTCTATGACAAATGTGCAAAACCGTTAAATGCTCCTCCATAGCGAGAGTTGAGCAACTTCGGACCATCAAAGTTGTTCAGTGTACACTTTTTATTACTATTGTATGTCAAATTTTACGAGTATATGCTTCCTAGATTATTTTGATGCCAAAACACCAAGTATCTACGACAAATGGATAAAACAGTGAAAAGCTCCTCCATAGAGACAGTTGAGCAAATTCAGACCATCAAAGTTGCTCGGGGTACACTTTTTATTGTTCTTCTATGTCAAATTCTACGTGTATAAGCTTACTAGATTATTTAGATGCCAAAACGCCAACTTTCTATGACAAATGGATAAAACCATTAAAAGCTCCTATATAGAGAGAGTTGAGCAACTTCGGACCATCAAAGTTGCTCGGTGTACACTTTTTATTGTTCTTCTATGTGAAATTTTACGAGTATAAGCTTCTTAGATTATTTTGATGTCAAAACAGCAAGTTTCTATGACAAATGGACAAAACAGTTAAAAGCTCTTTCATAGAGAGAGTTGAGCAACTTCGGACAATTAAAGTTGCTCGGGGTACACTTTTTATTGTTCTTCTGTGTCAAATTCGACAAGTATAAACCTGCTAGATTACTTTGATGTCAAAACACCAACTTTCTATGACAAATGGACAAAATCGTTAAAAGCTCCTCCATAGAGAGAGTTGAGCAACTTCGGACCATCAAAGTTGCTCGGTGTACATTTTTTATTACTATTGTATGTCAAATTTTATGAGTATAGGCTTCCTAGATTGTTTGGATGCCAAAACACCAAGTTTCTATGACAAATGGACAAAACAGCTAAAAGCACCTCCATAGAGAGAGTTGAGCATGTTCGGACCATCAAAGTTGCTCGGTGTACACTTTTTATTGTTCTTCTATGTGAAATTTTATGAGTATAAGCTTCCTAGATTATTTCGATGTCAAAACACAAATTTCTATGACAAATTGACAAAACGGTTAAAAGCTCCTCCACAGAGAGAGTTGAGCAACTTCGGACCATCAAAGTTGCTCGGGTTACAATTTTTTTTGTTCTTCTATGTCAAATTCTATGAGTATATGCTTGCTAAATTATTTCGAAAAAATAACACCAATTTTCTATGAAAAATGGACAAAACCAATAAAAGCACATGTATAGAGAGAGTTGAGCAACTTCGAACAATCAAAGTTGCTCAGTGTACACTTTTTATTGTTCTTCTATGTGAAGTTTTACGAGTATAAGCTTCCTAGATTATTTTGATGTGAAAACAGCAAGTTTCTACAACAAATGGAAAAAACAGTTAAAAGCTTTTTCATAGAGAGAGTTGAGCAACTTCGAACCATTAAAGTTGCTCGGGGTACACTTTTTATTGTTCGTCTTTATCAAATTCGACAAGTATAAGCCTGCTAGATTATTTCGATTCCAAAACACCAACTTTCTATGACAAATGGATAAAACCATTAAAAGCTCCTATATAGAGAGAGTTGAGCAACTTCGGACCATTAAAGTTGCTCGGTGTACACTTTTTATTGTTCTTCTATGTGAAATTTTACGAGTATAAGCTTCTTAGATTATTTTGATGTCAAAACAGCAAGTTTCTATGACAAATGGACAAAACAGTTAAAAGCTCTTTCTTAGAGAGAGTTGAGCAACTTCGGACCATTGAAGTTGCTCGGGGTACACTTTTTATTGTTCTTCTGTGTCAAATTCGACAAGTATAAGCCTGTTAGATTATTTCGATGCCAAAACACCAACTTTCTATGACAAATGGACAAAATCGTTAAAAGCTCCTCCATAGAGAGAGTTGAGCGACTTCGAACCATCAAATTTGCTCGGTGTACCATTTTTATTCTTCTTTTATATCAAATTTTACGAACATAAGCTTCGTAGATTGTTTCGATGCCAAAACACGAAGTTTCTATGACAAATGGACAAAACAGTTAAAAGCTCCTCCATAGAGACAGTTGAGCAAATTCGGACCATGAAAGTTGCTCCGGGTACACTTTTTACTGTTCTTCTATGTCAAATTTTACGAGTATAAAACTTGCTAGATTATTTCTATTCCAAAACACAAACTTTCTATGACAAATGGAAAAAACCGTTAAAAGCTCCTCCATAGAGAGAGTTGAGCAACTTCGGACTATCAAAGTTGCTCGGTGTACACTTTTTTATTACTATTGTATGTCAAATTTTACGAGTATAGGCTTCTTAGATTATTTTGATGCCAAAACACCAGTTTCTACGACAAATGGACAAAACAGTGAAAAGTTCCTCCATAGAGACAGTTGAGCAAATTCAGACCATCAAAGTTGCTCGGGGTACACTTTTTATTGTTCTTCTATGTCAAATTCTACGTGTATAAGCTTACTAGATTATTTAGATGCCAAAACGCCAACTTTCTATGACAAATGGATAAAACCATTAAAAGCTCCTATATAGAGAGAGTTGAGCAACTTCGGACCATCAAAGTTGCTCGGTGTACACTTTTTATTGTTCTTCTATGTGAAATTTTACGAGTATAAGCTTCTTAGATTATTTTGATGTCAAAACAGCAAGTTTCTATGACAAATGGACAAAACAGTTAAAAGCTATTTCATAGAGAGAGTTGAGCAACTTCGGACAATTAAAGTTGCTCGGGGTACACTTTTTATTGTTCTTCTGTGTCAAATTCGACAAGTATAAACCTGCTAGATTACTTTGATGTCAAAACACCAACTTTCTATGACAAATGGACAAAATCATTAAAAGCTCCTCCATAGAGAGAGTTGAGCAACTTCGGACCATCAAAGTTGCTCGGTGTACATTTTTTATTACTATTGTATGTCAAATTTTATGAGTATAGGCTTCCTAGATTGTTTGGATGCCAAAACACCAAGTTTCTATGACAAATGGACAAAACAGCTAAAAGCAATTCCATAGAGAGAGTTGAGCATGTTCGGACCATCAAAGTTGCTCGGTGTACACTTTTTATTGTTCTTCTATGTGAAATTTTATGAGTATAAGCTTCCTAGATTATTTCGATGTCAAAACACAAATTTCTATGACAAATTGACAAAACGGTTAAAAGCTCCTCCACAGAGAGAGTTGAGCAACTTCGGACCATCAAAGTTGCTCGGGTTACAATTTTTTTTGTTCTTCTATGTCAAATTCTATGAGTATATGCTTGCTAAATTATTTCGAAAAAATAACACCAACTTTCTATGAAAAATGGACAAAACCAATAAAAGCACATGTATAGAGAGAGTTGAGCAACTTCGAACAATCAAAGTTGCTCAGTGTACACTTTTTATTGTTCTTCTATGTGAAGTTTTACGAGTATAAGCTTCCTAGATTATTTTGATGTGAAAACAGCAAGTTTCTACAACAAATGGAAAAAACAGTTAAAAGCTTTTTCATAGAGAGAGTTGAGCAACTTCGAACCATTAAAGTTGCTCGGGGTACACTTTTTATTGTTCGTCTTTATCAAATTCGACAAGTATAAGCCTGCTAGATTATTTCGATTCCAAAACAACAACTTTCTATGACAAATGGATAAAACCATTAAAAGCTCCTATATAGAGAGAGTTGAGCAACTTCAGACCATTAAAGTTGCTCGGTGTACACTTTTTATTGTTCTTCTATGTGAAATTTTACGAGTATAAGCTTCTTAGATTATTTTGATGTCAAAACAACAAGTTTCTATGACAAATGGACAAAACAGTTAAAAGCTCTTTCTTAGAGAGAGTTGAGCAACTTCGGACCATTGAAGTTGCTCGGGGTACACTTTTTATTGTTCTTCTGTGTCAAATTCGACAAGTATAAGCCTGTTAGATTATTTCGATGCCAAAACACCAACTTTCTATGACAAATGGACAAAATCGTTAAAAGCTCCTCCATAGAGAGAGTTGAGCGACTTCGAACCATCAAATTTGCTCGGTGTACCCTTTTTATTCTTCTTTTATATCAAATTTTACGAACATAAGCTTCGTAGATTGTTTCGATGCTAAAACACCAAGTTTCTATGACAAATGGACAAAACAGTTAAAAGCTCCTCCATAGAGACAGTTGAGCAAATTCGGACTATGAAAGTTGCTCCGGGTACACTTTTTACTGTTCTTCTATGTCGAATTTTACGAGTATAAAACTTGCTAGATTATTTCTATTCCAAAACACAAACTTTCTATGACAAATGGAAAAAACCGTTAAAAGCTCCTCCATAGAGAGAGTTGAGCAACTTCGGACCATCAAAGTTGCTCGGTGTACACTTTTTTATTACTATTGTATTTCAAATTTTACGAGTATAGGCTTCTTAGATTATTTTGATGCCAAAACACCAAGTTTCTACGACAAATGGACAAAACAGTGAAAAGTTCCTCTATAGAGACAGTTGAGCAAATTCAGACCATCAAAGTTGCTCGGGGTACACTTTTTATTGTTCTTCTATGTCAAATTCTACGTGTATAAGCTTACTAGATTATTTAGATGCCAAAACGCCAACTTTCTATGACAAATGGATAAAACCATTAAAAGCTCCTTTATAGAGAGAGTTGAGCAACTTCGGACCATCAAAATTGCTCGGTGTACACTTTTTATTGTTCTTCTATGTGAAATTTTACGAGTATAAGCTTCTTAGATTATTTTGATGTCAAAACAGCAAGTTTCTATGACAAATGGACAAAACAGTTAAAAGCTCTTTCATAGAGAGAGTTGAGCAACTTCGGACAATTAAAGTTGCTCGGGGTACACTTTTTATTGTTCTTCTGTGTCAAATTCGACAAGTATAAAGCCACTAGATTACTTTGATGTCAAAACACCAACTTTCTTTGACAAATGGACAAAATCGTTAAAAGCTCCTCCATAGAGAGAGTTGAGCAACTTCGGACCATCAAAGTTGCTCGGTGTACATTTTTTATTACTATTGTATGTCAAATTTTATGAGTATAGGCTTCCTAGATTGTTTGGATGCCAAAACACCAAGTTTCTATGACAAATGGACAAAACAGCTAAAAGCACCTCCATAGAGAGAGTTGAGCATGTTCGGACCATCAAAGTTGCTCGGTATACACTTTTTATTGTTCTTCTATGTGAAATTTTATGAGTATAAGCTTCCTAGATTATTTCGATGTCAAAACACAAATTTCTATGACAAATTGACAAAACGGTTAAAAGCTCCTCCACAGAGAGAGTTGAGCAACTTCGGACCAACAAAGTTGCTCGGGTTACAATTTTTTTTGTTCTTCTATGTCAAATTCTATGAGTATATGCTTGCTAAATTATTTCGAAAAAATAACACCAACTTTCTATGAAAAATGGACAAAACCAATAAAAGCACATGTATAGAGAGAGTTGAGCAACTTCGAACAATCAATGTTGCTCAGTGTACAATTTTTATTGTTCTTCTATGTGAAGTTTTACGAGTATAAGCTTCCTAGATTATTTTGATGTGAAAACAGCAAGTTTCTACAACAAATGGAAAAAACAGTTAAAAGCTTTTTCATAGAGAGAGTTGAGCAACTTCGAACCATTAAAGTTGCTCGGGGTACACTTTTTATTGTTCGTCTTTATCAAATTCGACAAGTATAAGCCTGCTAGATTATTTCAATTCCAAAACACCAACTTTCTATGACAAATGGATAAAACCATTAAAAGCTCCTATATAGAGAGAGTTGAGCAACTTCGGACCATTAAAGTTGCTCGGTGTACACTTTTTATTGTTCTTCTATGTGAAATTTTACGAGTATAAGCTTCTTAGATTATTTTGATGTCAAAACAGCAAGTTTCTATGACAAATGGACAAAACAGTTAAAAGCTCTTTCTTAGAGAGAGTTGAGCAACTTCGGACCATTGAAGTTGCTCGGGGTACGCTTTTTATTGTTCTTCTGTGTCAAATTCGACAAGTATAAGCCTGTTAGATTATTTCGATGCCAAAACACCAACTTTCTATGACAAATGGACAAAATCGTTAAAAGCTCCTCCATAGAGAGAGTTGAGCGACTTCGAACCATCAAATTTGCTCGGTGTACCCTTTTTATTCTTCTTTTATATCAAATTTTACGAACATAAGCTTCGTAGATTGTTTCGATGCCAAAACACGAAGTTTCTATGACAAATGGACAAAACAGTTAAAAGCTCCTCCATAGAGACAGTTGAGCAAATTCGGACCATGAAAGTTGCTCCGGGTACACTTTTTACTGTTCTTCTATGTCGAATTTTACGAGTATAAAACTTGCTAGATTATTTCTATTCCAAAACACAAACTTTCTATGACAAATGGAAAAAACCGTTAAAAGCTCCTCCATAGAGAGAGTTGAGCAACTTCGGACCATCAAAGTTGCTCGGTGTACACTTTTTTATTACTATTGTATGTCAAATTTTACGAGTATAGGCTTCTTAGATTATTTTGATGCCAAAACACCAAGTTTCTACGACAAATGGACAAAACAGTGAAAAGTTCCTCCATAGAGACAGTTGAGCAAATTCAGACCATCAAAGTTGCTCGGGGTACACTTTTTATTGTTCTTCTATGTCAAATTCTACGTATATAAGCTTACTAGATTATTTAGATGCCAAAACGCCAACTTTCTATGACAAATGGATAAAACCATTAAAAGCTCCTATATAGAGAGAGTTGAGCAACTTCGGACCATCAAAGTTGCTCGGTGTACACTTTTTATTGTTCTTCTATGTGAAATTTTACGAGTATAAGCTTCTTAGATTATTTTGATGTCAAAACAGCAAGTTTCTATGACAAATGGACAAAATAGTTAAAAGCTATTTCATAGAGAGAGTTGAGCAACTTCGGACAATTAAAGTTGCTCGGGGTACACTTTTTATTGTTCTTCTGTGTCAAATTCGACAAGTATAAACCTGCTAGATTACTTTGATGTCAAAACACCAACTTTCTATGACAAATGGACAAAATCATTAAAAGCTCCTCCATAGAGAGAGTTGAGCAACTTCGGACCATCAAAGTTGCTCGGTGTACATTTTTTATTACTATTGTATGTCAAATTTTATGAGTATAGGCTTCCTAGATTGTTTGGATGCCAAAACAACAAGTTTCTATGACAAATGGACAAAACAGCTAAAAGCACCTCCATAGAGAGAGTTGAGCATGTTCGGACCATCAAAGTTGCTCTGTGTACACTTTTTATTGTTCTTCTATGTGAAATTTTATGAGTATAAGCTTCCTAGATTATTTCGATGTCAAAACAAAAATTTCTATGACAAATTGACAAAACGGTTAAAAGCTCCTCCACAGAGAGAGTTGAGCAACATCGGACCATCAAAGTTGCTCGGGTTACAATTTTTTTTGTTCTTCTATGTCAAATTCTATGAGTATATGCTTGCTAAATTATTTCGAAAAAATAACACCAACTTTCTATGAAAAATGGACAAAACCAATAAAAGCACATGTATAGAGAGAGTTGAGCAACTTCGAACAATCAAAGTTGCTCAGTGTACACTTTTTATTGTTCTTCTATGTGAAGTTTTACGAGTATAAGCTTCCTAGATTATTTTGATGTCAAAACAGCAAGTTTCTACAACAAATGGAAAAAACAGTTAAAAGCTTTTTCATAGAGAGAGTTGAGCAACTTCGGACCATTAAAGTTGCTCGAGGTACACTTTTTATTGTTCGTCTGTATCAAATTCGACAAGTATAAGCCTGCTAGATTATTTCGATGCCAAAACACCAACATTCTATGACAAATGGACAAAATCGTTAAAAGCTCCTCCATAGAGAGAGTTGAGCAACATCGGACCATCAAAGTTGCTCGGGTTACAATTTTTTTTGTTCTTCTATGTCAAATTCTATGAGTATATGCTTGCTAAATTATTTCAAAAAAATAACACCAACTTTCTATGAAAAATGGACAAAACCAATAAAAGCACATGTATAGAGAGAGTTGAGCAACTTCGAACAATCAAAGTTGCTCAGTGTACACTTTTTATTGTTCTTCTATGTGAAGTTTTACGAGTATAAGCTTCCTAGATTATTTTGATGTCAAAACAGCAAGTTTCTACAACAAATGGAAAAAACAGTTAAAAGCTTTTTCATAGAGAGAGTTGAGCAACTTCGGACCATTAAAGTTGCTCGGGGTACACTTTTTATTGTTCGTCTTTATCAAATTCGACAAGTATAAGCCTGCTAGATTATTTCGATTCCAAAACACCAACTTTCTATGACAAATGGATAAAACCATTAAAAGCTCCTATATAGAGAGAGTTGAGCAACTTCGGACCATTAAAGTTGCTCGGTGTACACTTTTTATTGTTCTTCTATTTGAAATTTTACGAGTACAAGCTTCTTAGATTATTTTGATGTCAAAACAACAAGTTTCTATGACAAATGGGCAAAACAGTTAAAAGCTCTTTCATAGAGAGAGTTGAGCAACTTTGGACCATTGAAGTTGCTCGGGGTACACTTTTTATTGTTCTTCTGTGTCAAATTCGACAAGTATAAGCCTGTTAGATTATTTTGATGCCAAAACACCAACTTTCTATGACAAATGGACAAAATCGTTAAAAGCTCCTCCATAGAGAGAGTTGAGCGATTCGAACCATCAAAGTTGCTCGGTGTACATTTTTTATTACTATTGTATGTCAAATTTTATGAGTATAGGCTTCCTAGATTGTTTGGATGCCAAAACACCAAGTTTCTATGACAAATGGACAAAACAGCTAAAAGCACCTCCATAGAGAGAGTTGAGCATGTTCGGACCATCAAAGTTGCTCGGTGTACACTTTTTATTGTTCTTCTATGTGAAATTTTATGAGTATAAGCTTCCTAGATTATTTCGATGTCAAAACACAAATTTCTATGAAAAATTGACAAAACGGTTAAAAGCTCCTCCACAGAGAGAGTTGAGCAACATCGGACCATCAAAGTTGCTGGGTGTACATTTTTTTATTACTATTGTATGTCAAATTTTATGAGTATAGGCTTCCTAGATTATTTTGATGCCAAAACACCAAGTTTCTATGCCAAATGAACGTTCTAAAAGCTACTTCATAGAGAGAGTTGAGCATATTCGGACCATCAAAGTTGCTCGGTGTACACTTTTTATTGTTCTTCTATGTGAAATTTTATGAGTATAACCTTCCTAGATTATTTCGATGTCAAAACACAAATTTCTATGACAAATTGACAAAACGGTTAAAAGCTCCTCTACAGAGAGAGTTGAGCAATTTCGGACCATCAAAGTTGCTCGGGTTACACTTTTTTTTGTTCTTCTATGTCAAATTCTACGAGTATAAGCTTGCTAAATTATTTCGAAAAAATAACACCAACTTTCTATGAAAAATGGACAAAACCAATAAAAGCACCTCTATAGAGAGAGTTGAGCAACTTCGAACAATCAAAGTTGCTCAGTGTACACTTTTTATTGTTCTTCTATGTGAAGTTTTACGAGTATAAGCTTCCTAAATTATTTTGATGTCAAAACAGCAAGTTTCTACAACAAATGGAAAAAACAGTTAAAAGCTTTTTCATAGAGAGAGTTGAGCAACTTCGGACCATTAAAGTTGCTCGAGGTACACTTTTTATTGTTCGTCTGTATCAAATTCGACAAGTATAAGCCTGCTAGATTATTTCGATGCCAAAACACCAACATTCTATGACAAATGGACAAAATCGTTAAAAGCTCCTCCATAGAGAGAGTTGAGCAACATCGGACCATCAAAGTTGCTCGGGTTACAATTTTTTTTGTTCTTCTATGTCAAATTCTATGAGTATATGCTTGCTAAATTATTTCAAAAAAATAACACCAACTTTCTATGAAAAATGGACAAAACCAATAAAAGCACATGTATAGAGAGAGTTGAGCAACTTCGAACAATCAAAGTTGCTCAGTGTACACTTTTTATTGTTCTTCTATGTGAAGTTTTACGAGTATAAGCTTCCTAGATTATTTTGATGTCAAAACAGCAAGTTTCTACAACAAATGGAAAAAACAGTTAAAAGCTTTTTCATAGAGAGAGTTGAGCAACTTCGGACCATTAAAGTTGCTCGGGGTACACTTTTTATTGTTCGTCTTTATCAAATTCGACAAGTATAAGCCTGCTAGATTATTTCGATTCCAAAACACCAACTTTCTATGACAAATGGATAAAACCATTAAAAGCTCCTATATAGAGACAGTTGAGCAACTTCGGACCATTAAAGTTGCTCGGTGTACACTTTTTATTGTTCTTCTATGTGAAATTTTACGAGTACAAGCTTCTTAGATTATTTTGATGTCAAAACAACAAGTTTCTATGACAAATGGGCAAAACAGTTAAAAGCTCTTTCATAGAGAGAGTTGAGCAACTTTGGACCATTGAAGTTGCTCGGGGTACACTTTTTATTGTTCTTCTGTGTCAAATTCGACAAGTATAAGCCTGTTAGATTATTTTGATGCCAAAACACCAACTTTCTATGACAAATGGACAAAATCGTTAAAAGCTCCTCCATAGAGAGAGTTGAGCGATTCGAACCATCAAAGTTGCTCGGTGTACATTTTTTATTACTATTGTATGTCAAATTTTATGAGTATAGGCTTCCTAGATTGTTTGGATGCCAAAACACCAAGTTTCTATGACAAATGGACAAAACAGCTAAAAGCACCTCCATAGAGAGAGTTGAGCATGTTCGGACCATCAAAGTTGCTCGGTGTACACTTTTTATTGTTCTTCTATGTGAAATTTTATGAGTATAAGCTTCCTAGATTATTTCGATGTCAAAACACAAATTTCTATGAAAAATTGACAAAACGGTTAAAAGCTCCTCCACAGAGAGAGTTGAGCAACATCGGACCATCAAAGTTGCTGGGTGTACATTTTTTTATTACTATTGTATGTCAAATTTTATGAGTATAGGCTTCCTAGATTATTTTGATGCCAAAACACCAAGTTTCTATGCCAAATGAACGTTCTAAAAGCTACTTCATAGAGAGAGTTGAGCATATTCGGACCATCAAAGTTGCTCGGTGTACACTTTTTATTGTTCTTCTATGTGAAATTTTATGAGTATAACCTTCCTAGATTATTTCGATGTCAAAACACAAATTTCTATGACAAATTGACAAAACGGTTAAAAGCTCCTCTACAGAGAGAGTTGAGCAATTTCGGACCATCAAAGTTGCTCGGGTTACACTTTTTTTTGTTCTTCTATGTCAAATTCTACGAGTATAAGCTTGCTAAATTATTTCGAAAAAATAACACCAACTTTCTATGAAAAATGGACAAAACCAATAAAAGCACCTCTATAGAGAGAGTTGAGCAACTTCGAACAATCAAAGTTGCTCAGTGTACACTTTTTATTGTTCTTCTATGTGAAGTTTTACGAGTATAAGCTTCCTAAATTATTTTGATGTCAAAACAGCAAGTTTCTACAACAAATGGAAAAAACAGTTAAAAGCTTTTTCATAGAGAGAGTTGAGCAACTTCGGACTATTAAAGTTGCTCGAGGTACACTTTTTATTGTTCGTCTGTATCAAATTCGACAAGTATAAGCCTGCTAGATTATTTCGATGCCAAAACACCAACTTTCTATGAAAAATGGACAAAATCGTTAAAAGCTCCTCCATAGAGAGAGTTGAGCAAATTCCGACCATCAAAGTTGCTTGGTGTACACTTTTTATTCTTCTTCTATAACGAATTTTATGAGCATAAGCTTCGTAGATTGTTTCGATGCCAAAACACCAAGTTTCCAGGACAAATGGACAAAACAGTTAAAAGCTCCTCCATAGAGACAGTTGAGCAAACTCGGACCATCAAAGTTGCTCCGGGTACACTTTTTACTGTTCTTCTATGTCAAATTTTACGAGTATAAAACTTGCTAGATTATTTCTATTCCAAAACACAAACTTTCTATGACAAATGGAAAAAACCGTTAAAAGCTCCTCCATAGAGAGAGTTGAGCAACTTCGGACCATCAAAGTTGCTCGGTGTACACTTTTTTATTACTATTGTATGTCAAATTTTACGAGTATAGGCTTCGTAGATTATTTTGATGCCAAAACACCAAGTTTCTATGACAAATGGACAAAACAGCTAAAAGCTCCTCCATAGAGAGAGTTGAGCATATTCAGACCATCAAAGTTGCTCGGTGTACACTTTTTATTGTTCTTCTATGTTAAATTTTATGAGTATAAGCTTCCTAGATTTTTTCGATGTGAAAACACAAATTTCTATGACAAATGGACAAAACGGTTAAAAGCTCCTCCACAGAGAGAGTTGAGCAACTTCGGACTATCAAAGTTTCTCGGGTTACACTTTTTATTGTTCTTCTATGTGAAATTTTACGAGTATAAGCTTGCTAGATTATTTCGATGCCAAAACACCAACTTTCTATGACAAATGGACAAATCGTTAAAAGCTCCTCCATAGAGAGAGTTGAGCAACTTCAGACCATTAAAGTTGCTCGGGGTACACTTTTTATTGTTCTTCTATGTGAAATTTTACGAGTATAAAACTTGCTAGATTATTTCGATGCCGAAATACAAACTTTCTATGACAAATGGACAAAACCGTTAAAAGCTCCTCCATAGGGAGATTTGCAACTTCGGACCTTCAGAGTTGCTAGGGGTACACTTGACTTTTCTTCTATGTCAAATTTTACGAGTATAAGCTTGCTAGATTATTTCGAAGCCAAAACACCATTTTTCTATGACAAATGACAAAACCATTAAAAGCTCCTCCATAGAGAGAGTTAAGCAACTACGGACCATCAAAGTTGCTCGGGGTACACTTTTTATTGTTCTTCTATGTCAAATTCTATGTGTATAGGCTTGCTAGATTATTTTGATGCCAAAACACCAACTTTCTATGACAAATGGATAAAACCGTTAAAAGCTCCTATATAGAGAGAGTTGAGCAACTTCGGACCATCAAAGTTGCTCGGTGTACACTTTTTATTGTTCTTCTATGTGAAATTTTACGAGTATAAGCTTCTTAGATTATTTTGATGTCAAAACAGCAAGTTTCTATGACAAATGGACAAAACAGTTAAAAGCTCTTTCATAAAAAGAGTTGAGCAACTTCGGACCATTGAATTTGCTCGGGGTAGACTTTTTATTGTTCTTCTGTGTCAAATTCGACAAGTATAAGCCTGTTAGATTATTTGGATGCCAAAACACCAACTTTCTATGACAAATGGACAAAATCGTTAAAAGCTCCTCCATAGAGAGAGTTGAGCAACTTCGAACCATCAAATTTGCTCGGTGTACCCTTTTTATTCTACTTTTATATCAAATTTTACGAACATAAGCTTCGTAGATTGTTTCGATGCCAAAACACGAAGTTTCTATGACAAATGGACAAAACAGTTAAAAGCTCCTCCAAAGAGACAGTTGAGCAAATTCGGACCATGAAAGTTGCTCCGGGTATACTTTTTACTGTTCTTCTATGTCGAATTTTACGAGTATAAAACTTGCTAGATTATTTCGATTCTAAAACACAAACTTTCTATGACAAATGTGCAAAACCGTTAAATGCTCCTCCATAGAGAGAGTTGAGCAACTTCGGACCATCAAAGTTGCTCGGTGTACATTTTTTATTACTATTGTATGTCAAATTTTATGAGTATAGGCTTCCTAGATTGTTTGGATGCCAAAACACCAAGTTTCTATGACAAATGGAGAAAACAGCTAAAAGCACCTCCATAGAGAGAGTTGAGCATGTTCGGACCATCAAAGTTGCTCGGTGTACACTTTTTATTGTTCTTCTATGTGAAATTTTATGAGTATAAGCTTCCTAGATTATTTCGATGTCAAAACACAAATTTCTATGACAAATTGACAAAACGGTTAAAAGCTCCTCCACAGAGAGAGTTGAGCAACTTCGGACCATCAAAGTTGCTCGGGTTACAATTTTTTTTGTTCTTCTGTGTCAAATTCTATGAGTATATGCTTGCTAAATTATTTCGAAAAAATAACACCAACTTTCTATGAAAAATGGACAAAACCAATAAAAACACCTTTATAGAGAGAGTTGAGCAACTTCGAACAATTAAAGTTGCTCAGTGTACACTTTTTATTGTTCTTCTATGTGAAGTTTTACGAGTATAAGCTTCCTAGATTATTTTGATGTGAAAACAGCAAGTTTCTACAACAAATGGAAAAAACAGTTAAAAGCTTTTTCATAGAGAGAGTTGAGCAACTTCGAACCATTAAAGTTGCTCGGGGTACACTTTTTATTGTTCGTCTTTATCAAATTCGACAAGTATAAGCCTGCTAGATTATTTCGATTCCAAAACACCAACTTTCTATGACAAATGGATAAAACCATTAAAAGCTCCTATATAGAGAGAGTTGAGCAACTTCGGACCATCAAAGTTGCTCGGTGTACACTTTTTATTGTTCTTCTATGTGAAATTTTACGAGTATAAGCTTATTAGATTATTTTGATGTCAAAACAACAAGTTTCTATGACAAATGGACAAAACAGTTAAAAGCTCTTTCATAGAGAGAGTTGAGCAACTTCGGACCATTAAAGTTGCTCGGGGTACACTTTTTATTGTTCTTCTGTGTCAAATTCGACAAGTATAAGCCTGCTAGATTACTTCGATGCCAAAACACCAACTTTCTATGACAAATGGACAAAATCGTTAAAAGCTCCTCCATAGAGAGAGTTGAGCGACTTCGAACCATCAAAGTTGCTCGGTGTACTTTTTTATTACTATTGTATGTCAAATTTTATGAGTATAGGCTTCCTAGATTATTTTGATGCCAAAACACCAAGTTTCTATGCCAAATGGACGTTCTAAAAGCTCCTCCATAGAGAGAGTTGAGCATATTCGGACCATCAAAGTTGCTCGGTGTACACTTTAAATTGTTCTTCTATGTGAAATTTTATGAGTATAACCTTCCTAGATTATTTCGATGTCAAAACACAAATTTCTATGACAAATTGACAAAACGGTTAAAAGCTCCTCTACAGAGAGAGTTGAGCAATTTCGGACCATCAAAGTTGCTCGGGTTACACTTTTTTTTGTTCTTCTATGTCAAATTCTAGGAGTATAAGCTTGCTAAATTATTTCGAAAAAATAACACAAACTTTCTATGAAAAATGGACAAAACCATTAAAAGCACCTCTATAGAGAGAGTTGAGCAACTTCGAACAATCAAAGTTGCTCAGTGTACACTTTTTATTGTTCTTCTATGTGAAGTTTTACGAGTATAAGCTTCCTAGATTATTTTGATGTCAAAACAGCAAGTTTCTACAACAAATGGAAAAAACAGTTAAAAACTTTTTCATAGAGAGAGTTGAGCAACTTCGGACCATTAAAGTTGCTCGAGGTACACTTTTTATTGTTCGTCTGTATCAAATTCGACAAGTATAAGCCTGCTAGATTATTTCGATGCCAAAATACCAACTTTCTATGACAAATGGACAAAATCGTTAAAAGCTCCTCCATAGAGAGAGTTGAGCAACATCCGACCATCAAAGTTGCTTGGTGTACACTTTTTATTCTTCTTCTATAACGAATTTTATGAGCATAAGCTTCGTAGATTGTTTCGATGCCAAAACACCAAGTTTCTAGGAAAAATGGACAAAACAGTTAAAAGCTCCTCCATAGAGACAGTTGAGCAAACTCGGACCATCAAAGTTGCTCCGGGTACACTTTTTACTGTTCTTCTATGTCAAATTTTACGAGTATAAAACTTGCTAGATTATTTCTATTCCAAAACACAAACTTTCTATGACAAATCGAAAAAACCGTTAAAAGCTCCTCCATAAAGAGAGTTGAGCAACTTCGGACCATCAAAGTTGCTCGGTGTACACTTTTTTATTACTATTGTATGTCAAATTTTACGAGTATAGGCTTCTTAGATTATTTTGATGCCAAAACACCAAGTTTCTATGACAAATGGACAAAACAGCTAAAAGCTCCTCCATAGAGAGAGTTGAGCATATTCAGACCATCAAAGTTGCTCGGTGTACACTTTTTATTGTTCTTCTATGTTAAATTTTATGAGTATAAGCTTCCTAGATTTTTTCGATGTGAAAACACAAATTTCTATGACAAATGGACAAAACGGTTAAAAGCTCCTCCACAGAGAGAGTTGAGCAACTTCGGACCATCAAAGTTTCTCGGGTTACACTTTTTATTGTTCTTCTATGTGAAATTTTACGAGTATAAGCTTGCTAGATTATTTCGATGCCAAAACACCAACTTTCTATGACAAATGGACAAATCGTTAAAAGCTCCTCCATAGAGAGAGTTGAGCAACTTCAGACCATTAAAGTTGCTCGGGGTACACTTTTTATTGTTCTTCTATGTGAAATTTTACGAGTATAAAACTTGCTAGATTATTTCGATGCCGAAATACAAACTTTCTATGACAAATGGACAAAACCGTTAAAAGCTCCTCCATAGGGAGATTTGCAACTTCGGACCTTCAGAGTTGCTAGGGGTACACTTGACTTTTCTTCTATATTCAAATTTTACGAGTATAAGCTTGCTAGATTATTTCGAAGCCAAAACACCATTTTTCTATGACAAATGACAAAACCGTTAAAAGCTCCTCCATAGAGAGAGTTAAGCAACTACGGACCATCAAAGTTGCTCGGGGTACACTTTTTATTGTTCTTCTATGTCAAATTCTACGTGTATAGACTTGCTAGATTATTTCGATGTCAAAACACCAACTTTCTATGACAAATGGATAAAACCGTTAAAAGCTCCTATATAGAGAGAGTTGAGCAACTTCGGACCATCAAAGTTGCTCGGTGTACACTTTTTATTGTTCTTCTATGTGAAATTTTACGAGTATAAGCTTCTTAGATTATTTTGATGTCAAAACAGCAAGTTTCTATGACAAATGGACAAAACAGTTAAAAGCTCTTTCATAGAGAGAGTTGAGCAACTTCGGACCATTGAAGTTGCTCGGGGTACACTTTTTATTGTTCTTCTGTGTCAAATTCGACAAGTATAAGCCTGTTAGATTATTTGGATGCCAAAACACCAACTTTCTATGACAAATGGACAAAATCGTTAAAAGCTCCTACATAGAGAGAGTTGAGCAACTTCGAACCATCAAATTTGCTCGGTGTACCCTTTTTATTCTTCTTTTATATCAAATTTTACGAACATAAGCTTCGTAGATTGTTTCGATGCCAAAACACGAAGTTTCTATGACAAATGGACAAAACAGTTAAAAGCTTCTCGAAAGAGACAGTTGAGCAAATTCGGACCATGAAAGTTGCTCCGGGTACACTTTTTACTGTTCTTCTATGTCGAATTTTACGAGTATAAAACTTGCTAGATTATTTCGATTCTAAAACACAAACTTTCTATGACAAATGTGCAAAACCGTTAAATGCTCCTCCATAGAGAGAGTTGAGCAACTTCGGACCATCAAAGTTGCTCGGTGTACATTTTTTATTACTATTGTATGTCAAATTTTATGAGTATAGGCTTCCTAGATTGTTTGGATGCCAAAACACCAAGTTTCTATGACAAGTGGACAAAACAGCTAAAAGCACCTCCATAGAGAGAGTTGAGCATGTTCGGACCATCAAAGTTGCTCGGTGTACACTTTTTATTGTTCTTCTATGTGAAATTTTGTGAGTATAAGCTTCCTAGATTATTTCGATGTCAAAACACAAATTTCTATGACAAATTGACAAAACGGTTAAAAGCTCCTCCACTGAGAGAATTGAGCAACTTCGGACCATCAAAGTTGCTCGGGTTACAATTTTTTTTTGTTCTTCTATGTCAAATTCTATGAGTATATGCTTGCTAAATTATTTCGAAAAAATAATACCAACTGTCTATGAAAAATGGACAAAACTAATAAAAGCACCTTTATAGAGAGAGTTGAGCAACTTCGAACAATTAAAGTTGCTCAGTGTACACTTTTTATTGTTCTTCTATGTGAAGTTTTACGAGTATAAGCTTCCTAGATTATTTTGATGTGAAAACAGCAAGTTTCTACAACAAATGGAAAAAACAGTTAAAAGCTTTTTCATAGAGAGAGTTGAGCAACTTCGAACCATTAAAGTTGCTCGGGGTACACTTTTTATTGTTCGTCTTTATCAAATTCGGCAAGTATAAGCCTGCTAGATTATTTCGATTCCAAAACACCAACTTTCTATGACAAATGGATAAAACCATTAAAAGCTCCTATATAGAGAGAGTTGAGCAACTTCGGACCATCAAAGTTGCTCGGTGTACACTTTTTATTGTTCTTCTATGTGAAATTTTACGAGTATAAGCTTCTTAGATTATTTTGATGTCAAAACAACAAGTTTCTATGACAAATGGACAAAACAGTTAAAAGCTCTTTCATAGAGAGAGTTGAGCAACTTCGGACCATTAAAGTTGCTCGGGGTACACATTTTATTGTTCTTCTGTGTCAAATTCGACAAGTATAAGCCTGCTAGATTACTTCGATGCCAAAACACCAACTTTCTATGACAAATGGACAAAATCGTTAAAAGCTCCTCCATAGAGAGAGTTGAGCGACTTCGAACCATGAAAGTTGCTCGGTGTACATTTTTTATTACTATTGTATGTCAAATTTTACGAGTATATGCTTCCTAGATTATTTTGATGCCAAAACACCAAGTTTCTATGACAAATGGACAAAAGAGCTAAAAGCTCCTCCATAGAGAGAGTTGAGCATATTCCGACCATCAAAGTTGCTCGGTGTACACTTTTTATTGTTCTTCTATATGAAATTTTATGAGTATAAGCTTCCTAGATTATTTCGATGTCAAAACACAAATTTCTATGACAAATTGACAAAACGGTTAAAAGCTCCTCCACAGAGAGAGTTGAGCAACTTCGGACAATCAAAGTTGCTCGGGTTACAATTTTTTTTGTTCTTCTATGTCAAATTCTACGAGTATAAGCTTGCTAAATTATTTCGAGAAAATAACACTAACGTTCTATGAAAAATGGACAAAACCAATAAAAGCACCTCTATAGAGAGAGTTGAGCAACTTCGAACCATCAAAGTTGCTCAGTGTACACTTTTTATTGTTCTTCTATGTGAAGTTTTACGAGTATAAGCTTCGTAGATTATTTTGATGTCAAAATAGCAAGTTTCTACGACAAATGGACAAAACAGTGAAAAGCTCCTCCATAGAGACAGTTGAGCAAATTCGGACCATCAAATTTGCTCCGGGTACACTTTTTACTGTTCTTCTATGTAGAATTTTAAGAGTATAAAACTTGCTAGATTATTTCGATTCCAAAACTCAAACTTTCTATGACAAATGGACAAAACCGTTAAATGCTCCTCCATTGAGAGAGTTGAGCAACTTCGGACCATCAAAGTTGCTCGGTGTACACTTTTCATTCCTATTGTATGTCGAATTTTACGAGCATAAGCTTCTTAGATTGTTTTGATGCCAAAACACCAAGTTTCTAGGACAAATGTAAAAAACAGTGAAAAGCTCCTCCATAGAGACAGTTGAGCAAATTCAGACCATCAAATTTGCTCGGGGTACACTTTTTATTGTTCTTCTATGTCATATTCTACCTGTATAAGTTTACTAGATTATTTAGATGCCAAAACGCCAACTTTCTATGACAAATGGATAAAACCATTAAAAGCTCCTATATAGAGAGAGTTGAGCAACTTCGGACCATCAAAGTTGCTCGGTGTACACTTTTTATTGTTCTTCTATGTGAAATTTTACGAGTATAAGCTTCTTAGATTATTTTGATGTCAAAACAGCAAGTTTCTATGACAAATAGACAAAACAGTTAAAAGCTCTTTCATAGAGAGAGTTGAGCAACTTTGGACAATTAAAGTTGCTCGGGGTACACTTTTATTGTTCTTCTGTGTCAAATTCGACAAGTATAAACCTGCTAGATTACTTTGATGTCAAAACACCAACTTTCTATGACAAATGGACAAAATCGTTAAAAGCTCCTCCATAGAGAGAGTTGAGCAACTTCGGACCATCAAAGTTGCTCGGTGTACATTTTTTATTACTATTGTATGTCGAATTTTATGAGTATAGGCTTCCTAGATTGTTTGGATGCCAAAACACCAAGTTTCTATGACAAATGGACAAAACGGCTAAAAGCACCTCCATAGAGAGAGTTGAGCATGTTCGGACCATCAAAGTTGCTCGGTGTACACTTTTTATTGTTCTTCTATGTGAAATTTTATGAGTATAAGCTTCCTAGATTATTTCGATGTCAAAACACAAATTTCTATGACAAATTGACAAAACGGTTAAAAGCTCCTCCACAGAGAGAGTTGAGCAACTTCGGACCATCAAAGTTGCTCGGGTTACAATTTTTTTTGTTCTTCTATGTCAAATTCTATGAGTATATGCTTGCTAAATTATTTCGAAAAAATAACACCAACTTTCTATGAAAAATGGACAAAACCAATAAAAGCACCTTTATAGAGAGAGTTGAGCAACTTCGAACAATCAAAGTTGCTCAGTGTACACTTTTTATTGTTCTTCTATGTGAAGTTTTACGAGTATAAGCTTCCTAGATTATTTTGATGTGAAAACAGCAAGTTTCTACAACAAATGGAAAAAACAGTTAAAAGCTTTTTCATAGAGAGAGTTGAGCAACTTCGAACCATTAAAGTTGCTCGGGGTACACTTTTTATTGTTCGTCTTTATCAAATTCGACAAGTATAAGCCTGCTAGATTATTTCGATTCCAAAACACCAACTTTCTATGACAAATGGATAAAATCGTTAAAGGCTCCTCCATAGAGAGAGTTGAGCAATTTCGGACCATCAAAGTTGCTTGGTGTACACTTTTTATTCTTCTTCTATATCAAATTTTACGAGCATAGGCTTCCTAGATTGTTTCGATGCCAAAACAAGAAGTTTCTATGGCAAATGGACAAAACAGTTAAAAGCTCCTCCATAGAAACAGTTAAAAGCTCCTCCATAGAGACAGTTGAGCGAATTCGGACCATCAAAGTTGCTCCGGATACACTTTTTACTGTTCTTTTATGTCGGATTTTACGAGTATAAAACTTGCTAGATTATTTCGATTCCAAAACACAAACTTTCTATGACAAATGGACAAAACCGTTAAATGCTCCTCCATAGAGAGAGTTGAGCAACTTAGGACAATCAAAGTTGCTCGGTGTACACTTTTTATTACTATTGTATGTCAAATTTTACGAGTATAGGCTTCTTAGATTATTTTGATGCCAAAACACCAAGTTTCTATGACAAATGGACAAAACCCTTAAATGCTCCTCCATAGAGAGAGTTGAGCAACTTAGGACAATCAAAGTTGCTCGGTGTACACTTTTTATTACTATTGTATGTCAAATTTTACGAGTATAGGCTTCTTAGATTATTTTGATGCCAAAACACCAAGTTTCTATGACAAATGGACAAAACAGCTAAAAGCTCCTCCATAGAGAGAGTTGAGCATATTCAGACCATCAAAGTTGCTCGGTGTACACTTTTTATTGTTCTTCTATGTTAAATTTTATGAGTATAAGCTTCCAAGATTTTTTCGATGTCAAAACACAAATTTCTATGACAAATGGAAAAAACGGTTAAAAGCTCCTCCACAGAGAGAGTTGAGCAACTTCGGACCATCAAAGTTTCTCGGGTTACACTTTTTATTGTTCTTCTATGTGAAATTTTACGAGTATAAGCTTGCTAGATTATTTCGATGCCAAAACACCAACTTTCTATGACAAAAGGACAAATCGTTAAAAGCTCCTCCATAGAGAGAGTTGAGCAACTTCAGACCATTAAAGTTGCTCGGGGTACACTTTTTATTGTTGTTCTATGTGAAATTTTACGAGTATAAGCTTCTTAGATTATTTTGATGTCAAAACAGCAAGTTTCTATGACAAATGGACATAAGAGTGAAAAGCTCCGCTATAGAGAGAGTTGAGCAAATTCAGACCATCAAAGTTGCTCGGCGTACAGTTTTTATTGTTCTTCTATGTCAAATTCTACGAGTATAAGCTTGCTAATTATTTCGAAAAAATAACACCAACTTTGTATGACAAATGGACAAAACCGTTAAAAGCTCCTCCAAAGAGAGAGTTCAGCAACTTAGGACAATCAAAGTTGCTCGGTGAACACTTTTTATTACTATTGTATGTCAAATTTTACGAGTATAGGCTTCCTAGATTATTTTGATGCCAAAACACCAAGTTTCTATGACAAATGGATAAAATAGCTAAAAGCTCCTCCATAGAGAGAGTTGAGCATATTCGGACCATCAAAGTTGCTCGGTGTACACTTTTTATTGTTCTTCTATGTGAAATTTTACGAGTATAAAACTTGCTAGATTGTTTCGATGCCAAAACACAAACTTCCTATGTCAAATGGACAAAACCATTAAAAGATCTTCCATAGAGAGAGTTGAGCATCTTCGAACCATCAAAGTTGCTAGGGGTACACTTTTTATTATTCTTCTATGTCAAATTTTATGAGTATAAGCTTGCTAGATTATTTCGAAAAAATAACACCAACTTTCTATGACAAATGGATAAAACCATTAAAAGCTCCTCCATAGAGAGAGTTGAGCAACTTCGGATAATGAAAGTTGCTCGTGTACACTTTTATTGTTCTTCTATGTGAAATTTTATAAGTATAAGCTTCCTAGATTATTTCGATGACAAAACACCAACTTTCTATGATAAATGTACAAAACAGTTAAAAGCACCTCCATAAAGAGAGTTGAGTAAACTCGGACCATCAAAGTTGCTCGGGGTACACTTTTTATTGTTCTTCTATGTCAAATTCTACGAGCATAAGCTTGCTAGATTATTTCGATGCCAAAACACCAAGTTTCTATGATAAATGGACAAAACAGTTAAATGCTCCTCCATAGCGAGAGTTGTGCAACTTCGGACCATCAAAGTTGCCCGGGGTACACCTTTTATTGTTCTTCTACGTCAAATTTTACGAGTAAAAAGCTTCCTAGATTATTTCGATGTCAAAAGAGCAGGTTTCTATGACAAATGGACAAAACCGTTAAAAGTTGCTCGGAGTACATCTTTTATTGTTCTTCTACGTGAAATTTTACGAGTAAAAAGCTTCCTAGATTATTTCGATGTCAAAAGAGCAGGTTTCTATGACAAATGGACAAAACCGTTAAAAGCTCCTCCATAGAGACAGTTGAGCAACTTCGGACCATTAAAGTTACTCGGGGTACACTTTTTATTGTTCTTCTATGTCAAATTCTACGTGTGTATAAGCTTACTAGATTATTTAGATGCCAAAACACCAACTTTCTATGACAAATGGATAAAACCATTAAAAGCTCTTATATAGAGAGAGTTGAGCAACTTCGAACCATCAAAGTTGCTCGGTGTACACTTTTTATTGTTCTTCTATGTGAAATTTTACGAGTATAAGCTTCTTAGATTATTTTGATGTCAAAACAACAAGTTTCTATAACAAATGGACAAAACAGTTAAAAGCTCTTTCATAGAGAGAGTTGAGCAACTTCGGACCATTAAAGTTGCTCGGGGTATACTTTTTATTGTTCTTCTGTGTCAAATTCGACAAGTATAAGCCTGCTAGATTACTTTGATGCCAAAACACCAACTTTCTATGACAAATGGACAAAATCGTTAAAAGCTCCTCCATAGAGAGAGTTGAGCAACTTCGGACCATCAAAGTCGCTCGGTGTACCTTTTTTATTACTATTGTATGTCAAATTTTATGAGTATAGGCTTCCTAGATTATTTTGATGCCAAAACACCAAGTTTCTATGACAAATGGACAAAACAGCTAAAAGCTCCTCCATAGAGAGGGTTGAGCATATTCAGACCATCAAAGTTGCTCGGTGTACACTTTTTATTGTTCTTCTATCTGAAATTTTATTAGTATAAGCTTCCTAGATTATTTCGATGTCAAAACACAAATTTCTATGACAAATTGACAAAACGGTTAAAAGCACCTCTACAGAGAGAGTTGTGCAATTTCGGTCCATCAAAGTTGCTCGGGTTACACTTTTTTTTGTTCTTCTATGTCAAATTCTACGAGTATAAGCTTGCTAAATTATTTCGAAAAAATAACACCAACTTTCTATGAAAAATGGACAAAACCAATAAAAGCACCGCTATAGAGAGAGTTGAGCAACTTCGAACAATCAAAGTTGCTCAGTGTACACTTTTTATTGTTCTTCTATGTGAAGTTTTACGAGTATAAGCTTCCTAGATTATTTTGATGTCAAAACAGCAAGTTTCTACAACAAATGGAAAAAACGGTTAAAAGTTTTTTCATAGAGAGAGTTGATCAACTTCGGACCATTAAAGTTGCTCAGGGTACACTTTTTATTGTTCGTCTGTATCAAATTCGACAAGTATAAGCCTGCTAGATTATTTCGATGCCAAAACACCAACTTTCTATGACAAATGGACAAAATCGTTAAAAGCTCCTCCATAGAGAGAGTTGAGCAACTTCGGACCATCAAAGGTGCTTGGTGTACACTTTTTATTCTTCTTCTATATCGAATTTTACGAGCATAAGCTTCGTAGATTGTTTCGATGCCAAAACACCAAGTTTCTAGGACAAATGGACAAAACAATTAAAAGCTCCTCCATAGAGACAGTTGAGCAAATTCGTACCATCAAAGTTACTCCGGGCACACTTTTTACTGTTCTTCTATGTCAAATTTTACGAGTATAAAACTTGCTAGATTATTTCTATTCCAAAACACAAACTTTCTATGACAAATGGAAAAAATCGTTAAAAGCTCCTCCATAGAGAGAGTTGAACAACTTCGGACCATCAAAGTTGCTCGGTGTACACTTTTTATTACTATTGTATGTCAAATTTTACGAGTATAGGCTTCCTAGATTATTTTGATGCCAAAACACCAAGTTTCTATGACAAATGGACAAAATAGCTAAAAGCTCCTCCATAGAGAGAGTTGAGCATATTCAGACCATCAAAGTTGCTCGGTGTACATTTTTTATTGTTCTTCTATGTGAAATTTTATGAGTTTAAGCTTGCTAGATTATTTCGATGCCGAAACACCAACTTTCTATGACAAATGGACAAATCGTTAAAAGCTCCTCCATAGAGAGAGTTGAGCAACTTCGGACCATTAAAGTTGCTCGGGGTACACTTTTTATTGTTCTTCTATGTGAAATTTTACGAGTATAAAACTTGCTAAGTTATTTCGATGCCGAAATAGAAACTTTCTATGACAAATGGACAAAACCGTTAAAAGCTCCTCCATAGAGAGATTTGCAACTTCAGACCTTCAGAGTTGCTAGGGGTACACTTTTTACTTTTCTTCTATGTCAAATTTTACAAGTATAAGTTTGCTAGATTATTTCGAAGCCAAAACCCCATTTTTCTATGACAAATGACAAAACCGTTAAAAGCTCCTCCATAGAGAGAGTTGAGCAACTACGGACCATCAAGGTTGCTCGGGGTACACTTTTTATTGTTCTTCTATGTCAAATTCTACGTGTATAGGCTTGCTATATTATTTCGATGCCAAAACACCAACTTTCTATGACAAATGGATAAAACCGTTAAAAGCTCCTATATAGAGAGAGTTGAGCAACTTCGGACCATCAAATTTTGCTCGGTGTACACTTTTTATTGTTCTTCTATGTGAAATTTTACGAGTATAAGCTTCTTAGATTATTTTGATGTCAAAACAGCAAGTTTCTATGACAAATGGACAAAACAGTTAAAAGCTCTTTCATAGAGAGAGTTGAGCAACTTCGGACCATTGAAGTTGCTCGGGGTACACTTTTTATTGTTCTTCTGTGTCAAATTCGACAAGTATAAGCCTGTTAGATTATTTCGACGCCAAAACACCAACTTTCTATGAGAAATGGAGAAAATTGTTAAAAGTTCCTCCATAGAGAGAGTTGAGCAACTTCGAACCATCAAATTTGCTCGGTGTACCCTTTTTATTCTTCTTTTATATCAAATTTTACGAACATAAGCTTCGTAGATTGTTTCGATGCCAAAACACGAAGTTTCTATGACAAATGTACAAAATAGTTAAAAGCTCTTTCATAGAGATAGTTGAGCAAATTCGGACCATGAAAGTTGCTCCGGGTACACTTTTACTGTTCTTCTATGTCGAATTTTACGAGTACAAAAAATTGCTAGATTATTTCGATTCCAAAACACCAACTTTCTATGACAAATGTGCAAAACCGTTAAAAGCTCTCCCATAGAGAGAGTTGAGCAACTTCGGACCATCAAAGTTGCTCGGTGTACACTTTTTATTCTTCTTCTATATCAAATTTTACGAGCATAAGCTTCCTAGATTGTTTCGATGCCAAAACACCAAGTTTCTATGGCAAATGGACAAAACAGTTAAAAGCTCCTCCATAGAGACAGTTGAGCAAATTCGGAGCATCAAAGTTGCTCCGGGTACACTTTTTACTGTTCTTTTATGTCAAATTTTACGAGTATAAAACTTGCTAGATTATTTCGATTCCAAAACACAAACTTTCTATGACAAATGGACAAAACCGTTAAACGCCCCTCCATAGAGAGAGATGAGCAACTTCGGACCATCAAAGTTGCTCGGTATACACTTTTTATTACTATTGTATGTCAAATTTTACGAGTATAGGCTTCTTAGATTATTTTGATGCCAAAACACTAAGTTTCTATGACAAATGGACAAAACAGCTAAAAGCTACTCCATAGAGAGAGTTGATCATATTCAGACCATCAAAGTTGCTTGGTGTACACTTTTTATTGTTCTTCTATATGAAATTTTATGAGTATAAGGCTTCCTAGATTATTTCAATGTCAAAACACAACTTTCTATGACAAATGGATAAAATCGTTAAAAGCTCCCCCATAGAGAGAGTTGAGCAACTTCGGACAATCAAAGTTGCTCGGTGTACACTTTTTTTATTCTTCTTCTATATCAAATTTTACGAGCATAAGCTTCCTAGATTGTTTCGATGCCAAAACACCATGTTTCTATGACAAATGGACAAAACAGCTAAAAACTCCTCCATAGAGAGAGTTGATCATATTCAGACCATCAAAGTTGCTCAGTGTACACTTTTTTTTGTTCTTCTATGTGAAATTTTATGAGTATAAGCTTCCTAAATTATTTTAATGTCAAAACACAAATTTCTATGACAAATGGACAAAACGGTTAAAAGTTCCTCCACAGAGAGAGTTGAGCAACTTCGGACCATCAAAGTTGCTCGGCGTAGACTTTTTATTGTTCTTCTATGTCAAATTCTACAAGTATGAGCTTGCTAGATTATTTCGAAAAAATAACACCGACTTTCTATGAAAAATGGATAAAACCATTAAAATCTCCTATATAGAGAGAGTTGAGCAACTTCGGCCCACCAAAGTTGCTCGGTGTACACTTTTTATTGTTCTTCTATGTGAAATTTTAAGAGTATAAGCTTCTTAGATTATTTTGATGTCAAAACAGCAAGTTTCTATGACAAATGGACAAAACAATTAAAAGCTCTTTCATAGAGAGAGTTGAGCAATTTCGGAACATTAAAGTTGCTCGGGGTACACTTTTTATTGTTCTTTTGTGTCAAATTCGACAAGTATAAGCCTGCTAGATTATTTCGATGCCAAACACCAACTTTCTATGACAAATGGACAAAATCATTAAAAGTTCCTGCATAGAGAGAGTTGAGCAACTTCGGACCATCAAAGTTGCTCGGTGTACACTTTTTATTGTTCTTCTGTATCAAATTTTACGAGCATAAGCTTCCTAGATTGTTTCGATGCCAAAACAACAAGTTTCTATGACAAATGGACAAAACAGTTAAAAGCTCCCCCATAGAGAGAGTTGAGCAAATTCGGACCATCAAAGTTGCTCCGGGTACACTTTTTACTATTCTTCTATGTCAAATTTTACGAGTATAAAACTTTCTCGATTATTTCGATTCTAAAAACCAAACTTTCTATGACAAATGGACAAAACCGTTAAAAGCTCCTCCATAGAGAGAGTTGAGCAACTTCGGACCATCAAAGTTGCTCGGTGTACACTTTTTATTACTATTGTATGTCAAATTTTACGAGTATAAGCTTCCTAGATTATTTCGATGCCAAAACACCAAGTTTCTATGACAAATGGACAAAACAGCTAAAAGCTCCTCCATAGAGAGAGTTGATCATATTCAGACCATCAAAGTTGCTTGGTGTACACTTTTTATTGTTCTTCTATATGAAATTTTATGAGTATAAGGCTTCCTAGATTATTTCAATGTCAAAACACAACTTTCTATGACAAATGGATAAAACCGTTAAAAGCTCCCCCATAGAGAGAGTTGAGCAACTTCGGACCATCAAAGTTGCTCGGTGTACACTTTTTTTATTCTTCTTCTATATCAAATTTTACGAGCATAAGCTTCCTAGATTGTTTCGATGCCAAAACACCAAGTTTCTATGACAAATGGACAAAACAGCTAAAAGCTCCTCCATAGAGAGAGTTGATCATATTCAGACCATCAAAGTTGCTCAGTGTACACTTTTTTTTGTTCTTCTATGTGAAATTTTATGAGTATAAGCTTCCTAAATTATTTTAATGTCAAAACACAAATTTCTATGACAAATGGACAAAACGGTTAAAAGTTCCTCCACAGAGAGAGTTGAGCAACTTCGGACCATCAAAGTTGCTCGGCGTAGACTTTTTATTGTTCTTCTATGTCAAATTCTACAAGTATAAGCTTGCTAGATTATTTCGAAAAAATAACTCCGACTTTCTATGACAAATGGATAAAACCGTTAAAAGTTCCTATATAGAGAGAGTTGAGTAACTTCGGGCCACCAAAGTTGCTCGGTGTACACTTTTTATTGTTCTTCTATGTGAAATTTTAAGAGTATAAGCTTCTTAGATTATTTTGATGTCAAAACAGCAAGTTTCTATGAGAAATGGACAAAACAGTTAAAAGCTCTTTCATAGAGAGAGTTGAGCAATTTCGTAACATTAAAGTTGCTCGGGGTACACTTTTTATTGTTCTTTTGTGTCAAATTCGACAAGTATAAGCCTGCTAGATTATTTCGATGCCAAACACCAACTTTCTATGACAAATGGACAAAATCGTTAAAAGCTCCTCCATAGAGAGAGTTGAGCAACTTCGGACCATCAAAGTTGCTCGGTGTACACTTTTTATTGTTCTTCTGTATCAAATTTTACGAGCATAAGCTTCCTAGATTGTTTCGATGCCAAAACAACAAGTTTCTATGACAAATGGACAAAACAGTTAAAAGCTCCTCCATAGATACAGTTGAGCAAATTCGGACCATCAAAGTTGCTCCGGGTCCTTTTTTTACTATTCTTCTATGTCAAATTTTACGAGTATAAAATTTTCTAGATTATTTCGATTCTAAAAACCAAACTTTCTATGACAAATGGACAAAACCGTTAAAAGCTCCTCCATAGAGAGAGTTGAGCAACTTCGGACCATCAAAGTTGCTCGGTGTACACTTTTTATTACTATTGTATGTCAAATTTTACGAGTATAAGCTTCCTAGATTATTTCGATGCCAAAACACCAAGTTTCTATGACAAATGGACAAAACAGCTAAAAGCTCCTCCATAGAGAGAGTTGATCATATTCAGACCATCAAAGTTGCTTGGTGTACACTTTTTATTGTTCTTCTATATGAAATTTTATGAGTATAAGGCTTCCTAGATTATTTCAATGTCAAAACACAACTTTCTATGACAAATGGATAAAACCGTTAAAAGCTCCCCCATAGAGAGAGTTGAGCAACTTCGGACCATCAAAGTTGCTCGGTGTACACTTTTTTTATTCTTCCTCTATATCAAATTTTACGAGCATAAGCTTCCTAGATTGTTTCGATGCCAAAACACCAAGTTTCCATGACAAATGGACAAAACAGCTAAAAGCTCCTCCATAGAGAGAGTTGATCATATTCAGACCATCAAAGTTGCTCAGTGTACACTTTTTTTTGTTCTTCTATCTGAAATTTTATGAGTATAAGCTTCCTAGATTATTTTAATGTCAAAACACAAATTTCTATGACAAATGGACAAAACGGTTAAAAGTTCCTCCACAGAGAGAGTTGAGCAACTTCGGACCATCAAAGTTGCTCGGCGTAGACTTTTTATTGTTCTTCTATGTCAAATTCTACAAGTATAAGCTTGCTAGATTATTTCGAAAAAATAACACCGACTTTCTATGACAAATGGATAAAACCGTTAAAAGCTCTTATATAGAGAGAGTTGAGCAACTTCGGGCCACCAAAGTTGCTCGGTGTACACTTTTTATTGTTCTTCTATGTGAAATTTTAAGAGTATAAGCTTCTTAGATTATTTTGATGTCAAAACAGCAAGTTTCTACGACAAATGGACAAAACAGTTAAAAGCTCTTTCATAGAGAGAGTTGAGCAATTTCGTAACATTAAAGTTGCTCGGGGTACACTTTTTATTGTTCTTTTGTGTCAAATTCGACAAGTATAAGCCTGCTAGATTATTTCGATGCCAAACACCAACTTTCTATGACAAATGGACAAAATCGTTAAAAGCTCCTCCATAGAGAGAGTTGAGCAACTTCGGACCATCAAAGTTGCTCGGTGTACACTTTTTTATTGTTCTTCTGTATCAAATTTTACGAGCATAAGCTTCCTAGATTGTTTCGATGCCAAAACAACAAGTTTCTATGACAAATGGACAAAACAGTTAAAAGCTCCTCCATAGATACAGTTGAGCAAATTCGGACCATCAAAGTTGCTCCGGGTACACTTTTTACTATTCTTCTATGTCAAATTTTACGAGTATAAAACTTTCTAGATTATTTCGATTCTAAAAACCAAACTTTCTATGACAAATGGACAAAACCGTTAAAAGCTCCTCCATAGAGAGAGTTGAGCAACTTCGGACCATCAAAGTTGCTCGGTGTACACTTTTTATTACTATTGTATGTCAAATTTTACGAGTATAAGCTTCCTAGATTATTTCGATGCCAAAACACCAAGTTTCTATGACAAATGGACAAAACAGCTAAAAGCTCCTCCATAGAGAGAGTTGAGCATATTCGGACCATCAAAGTTGCTCGGTGTACACTTTTCATTGTTCTTCTATGTGAAATTTTATGAGTATAAGCTTCCTATATTATTTCGATGTCAAAACACCAATTTCTATGAAAAATGAACAAAACTGTTTAAAGCTCCTCCACAGAGAGAGTTGAGAAACTTCGGACCATCAAAGTTGCTCGGGGTAGACTTTTTATTGTTCTTCTATGTCAAATTCTACGAGTATAAGCTCGCTAGATTATTTCGAAAAAATAACACCAACTTTCTATGACAAATGGACAAAACCAATAAAAGCACCTCTATAGAGAGAGTTGAGCAACTTTGAACCATCAAACTCGCTCGGTGTACACCTTTTATTGTTCTTTTATGTGAAGTTTTACGAGTCTAAGCTTCCTAGATTATCTTGATGTCAAAACAGCAAGTTTCTACGACACAAAACAGTTAAAAGCTCTTTCATAGAGAGAGTTGAGCAACTTCGGACCATTAAAGTTGCTCGGAGTACACTTTTTATTGTTCGTCTGTGTGAAATTCGACAAGTATAAGCCTGCTAGATTATTTCGATGCCAAAACACCAACTTTCTTTGACAAATGGACAAAATCGTTAAAACCTCCTCCATAGAGATAGTTCAGCAACTTCGGACCATCAAAGTTGCTCGGTGTACACTTTTTATTCTTCCTCTATATCAAATTTTACGAGCATAAGCTTCCTAGATTGTTTCGATGCCAAAACACCAAGTTTCTATGACAAAAGGACAAAACAGTTAAAAGCTCCTTCATAGATACAGTTGAGCAAATTCGGACCATCAAAGTTACTCCGAGTACACTTTTTACTGTTCTTCTATGTCAAATTTTACGAGTATAAAACTTGCTAGATTATTTTGATTTCAAAACACAAACTTTCTATGACAAATGGAGAAAATCGTTAAAAGCTCCTCCATAGAAAGAGTTGAGCAACTTCGGACCATCAAAGTTGCTCGGTGTACACTTTTTATTCTTCTTCTATATCAAATTTTACGAGCATAAGCTTCCTAGATTGTTTCGATGCCAAAACACCAGGTTTCTATGGCAAATGGACAAAACAATTAAAAGCTCTTTCATAGAGAGAGTTGAGTAACTTCGGACCATTAAAGTTGCTCGGGGTACACTTTTTATTGTTCTTTTGTGTCAAATTCGACAAGTATAAGCCTGCTAGATTATTTCGATGGCAAACACAAACTTTCTATGACAAATGGACAAAACCGTTAAAAGCTCCTCCATAGAGAGAGTTGAGCAACTTCGGAACATCAAAGTTGCTCGGTGTACACTTTTTATTACTATTGTATGTCAAATTTTACGAGTATAAGCTTCCTAGATTATTTCGATGCCAAACACAAACTTTCTATGACAAATGGACAAAACCGTTAAAAGCTCCTCCATAGAGAGAGTTGAGCAACTTCGGACCATCAAAGTTGCTCGGTGTACACTTTTTATTACTATTGTATGTCAAGTTTTACGAGTATAAGCTTCCTAGATTATTTCGATGCCAAAACACCAAGTTTCTATGACAAATGGACAAAACAGCTAAAAGCTCCTCCATAGAGAGAGTTCAGCATATTCGGACCATCAAAGTTGCTCGGTGTACACTTTTTATTCTTCTTCTATATCAAATTTTACGAGCATAAGCTTCCTAGATTGTTTCGATGCCAAAACACCAAGTTTCTATGGCAAATGGACAAACCAGTTAAAAGCTCTTTCATAGAGAGAGTTGAGCAACTTCGGACCATTAAAGTTGCTCGGGGTACACTTTTTAATGTTCTTTTGTGTCAAATTCGACAAGTATAAGCCTGCTAGATTATTTCGATGCCAAACACAAACTTTCTATGACAAATGGACAAAACCGTTAAAAGCTCCTCCATAGAGAGAGTTGAGCAACTTCGGACCATCAAAGTTGCTCGGTGTACACTTTTTATTGTTCTTCTGTATCAAATTTTACGAGCATAAGCTTCCTAGATTGTTTCGATGCCAAAACAACAAGTTTCTATGACAAATGGACAAAACAGTTAAAAGCTCCTCCATAGATACAGTTGAGCAAATTCGGACCATCAAAGTTGCTCGGTGTAAACTTTTTATTGTTCTTCTGTATCAAATTTTACGAGCATAAGCTTCCTAGATTGTTTCGATGCCAAAACACCAAGTTTCTATGGCAAATGGACAAAACAGTTAAAAGCTCTTTCATAGAGAGAGTTGAGCAACTTCGGACCATTAAAGTTGCTCGGGGTACACTTTTTATTGTTCTTTTGTGTCAAATTCGACAAGTATAAGCCTGCTAGATTATTTCGATGGCAAACACAAACTTTCTATGACAAATGGACAAAACCGTTAAAAGCTCCTCCATAGAGAGAGTTGAGCAACTTCGGAACATCAAAGTTGCTCGGTGTACACTTTTTATTACTATTGTATGTCAAATTTTACGAGTATAAGCTTCCTAGATTATTTCGATGCCAAAACACCAAGTTTCTATGACAAATGGACAAAACAGCTAAAAGCTCATCCATAGAGAAAGTTAAGCATATTCGGACCATCAAAGTTGCTCGGTGTACACTTTTTATTACTATTGTATGTCAAATTTTAGGAGTATAGGCTTCCAAGATTATTTCGATGCCAAAACACCAAGTTTCTATGACAAATAGACAAAACAGCTAAAAGCTCCTCCATAGAGAGAGTTGAGCATATTCGGACCATCAAAGTTGCTCGGTGTACACTTTTTATTCTTCTTCTATATCAAATTTTACGAGCATAAGCTTCCTAAATTGTTTCAATGCCAAAACACCAAGTTTCTATGGCAAATGGACAAAACAGTTAAAAGCTCTTTCGTAGAGAGAGTTGAGCAACTTCGGACCATTAAAGTTGCTCGGGGTACACTTTTTATTGTTCTTTTGTGTCAAATTCGACAAGTATAAGCCTGCTAGATTATTTCGATGCCAAACACAAACTTTCTATGACAAATGGACAAAACCGTTAAAAGCTCCTCCATAGAGAGAGTTGAGCAACTTCGGACCATCAAAGTTGCTCGGTGTACACTTTTTATTACTATTGTATGTCAAGTTTTATGAGTATAAGCTTCCTAGATTATTTCGATGCCAAAACACCAAGTTTCTATGACAAATGGACAAAACAGCTAAAAGGTCCTCCATAGAGAGAGTTAAGCATATTCAGACCATCAAAGTTGCTCGGTGTACACTTTTTATTACTATTGTTTGTCAAATTTTATGAGTATAGGCTTCCAAGATTATTTCGATGCCAAAACACCAAGTTTCTATGACAAATAGACAAAACAGCTAAAAGCTCCTCCATAGAGAGAGTTGATCATATTTAGACCATCAAAGTTGCTCGGTGTACACTTTTTTTTGTTCTTCTATGTGAAATTTTATGAGTATAAGCTTCCTAGATTATTTAAATGTCAAAACACAAATTTCTATGACAAATGGACAAAACGGTTAAAAGTTCCTCCACAGAGAGAGTTGAGCAACTTCGGACCATCAAAGTTGCTCGAGGTAGACTTTTTATTGTTCTTCTATGTCAAATTCTACGAGTATAAGCTTGCTAGATTATTTCAAAAAAATAACACCAACTTTCTATGACAAATGGATAAAACCGTTAAAAGCTCCTATATAGAGAAAGTTGAACAACTTCGTGCCACCAAAGTTGCTCGGTGTACACTTTTTATTGTTCTTTTATGTGAAATTTTAAGAGTATAAGCTTCTTAGATTATTTTGATGTCAAAACATCAAGTTTCTATGACAAATGGACAAAACAGTTAAAAGCTTTTTCATAGATAGAGTTGAGCAACTTCAGACCATTGAAGTTGCTCGGGGTACACTTTTTATTGTTCTTCTGTATCAAATTTTACGAGCATAAGCTTCCTAGATTGTCTCGATGCCAAAACAACAAGTTTCTATGACAAATGGACAAAACAGTTAAAAGCTCCTCCATAGATACAGTTGAGCAAATTCGGACCATCAAAGTTTCTCCGGGTACACTTTTTACTGTTCTTCTATGTCAAATTTTACGAGTATAAAACTTTCTAGATTATTTCGATTCCAAAAACCAAACTTTCTATGAAAAATGGACAAAACCGTTAAAAGCTCCTCCATAGAGAGAGTTGAGCAACTTCGGACCATCAAAGTTGCTCGGTATACACTTTTTATTACTATTGTATGTCAAATTTTACGAGTATAATCTTCCTAGATTATTTCGATGCCAAAACACCAAGTTTCTATGACAAATAGACAAAACAGCTAAAAGTTCCTCCATAGAGAGAGTTGAGCATATTCGGACCATCAAAGTTGCTCGGTGTACACTTTTTATTGTTCTTCTATGTGAAATTTTATAAGCTTCCTAGATTATTTCGATGTCAAAACACCAATTTCTATGACAAATGGGCAAAACGGTTAAAAGCTCCTCCACAGAGAGAGTTGAGCAACTTTGGACCATGAAAGTTGCTCGGGGTACACTTTTTATTGTTCTTCTATTTCTAATTCTACGAGTATAAGCTTGCTAGATTATTTCAAAAAAATAACACCAACTTTCTATGACAAATGGACAAAACCCTTAAAAGCACCTCTATAGAGAGAGTCGAGCAACTTCGGACCATCAAAGTTGCTCGGTGTACACTTTTTATTGTTCTTCTATGTGAAATTTTACGAGTATAAGCTTCCTAGAATATTTCGATGTCAAAATAGCAAGTTTAAATGACAAATGGACACAACAGTTAAAAGTTCCTCTATAGAGAGAGTTGAGCAAATTCGGACCATCAAAGTTGCTCGGGGTACACTTTTTATTGTTCTTCTATGTCAAATTCTACGAGTATTGGCTTGCTAGGTTATTTCGAAAAAATTAAACCAACTTTCTATGACAAATGGACAAAACCGTTAAAAGCTCCTCCATAGAGAGAATTCAGCAACTTTGGACCATCAAAGTTGCTCGGTGTACACTTTTTATTGTTCTTCTGTGTGAAATTTTACGAGTATAAAACTTGCTAGATTATTTCGATGCCAAAACACAAACTTTCTATGACAAATACACAAAACCATTAAAAGCTCCTCCATAGAGAGAGTTGAGCAACTTCGAACCATCAAAGTTGCTAAGGGTACATTTTTTATTATTCTTCTATGTCAAATTTTACGAGTATAAGCTTGCTAGATTATTTCGATGCCAAAACACCAACTTTCTATGACAAATTGATAAAACCGTTAAAAGCTCCTCCATAGAGAGAGTTGAGCAACTTCGGACAATGAAGGTTGCCCGTGTACACTTTTTATTGTTCTTCTATGTGAAATTTTACGAGTATAAGCTTCCTAGAATATTTCGATGTCAAAATAGCAAGTTTAAATGACAAATGGACACAATAGTTAAAAGTTCCTCTATAGAGAGAGTTGAGCAAATTCGGACCATCAAAGTTGCTCGGGTTACACTTTTTATTGTTCTTCTATGTCAAATTCTACGAGTATAAGCTTGCTAGATTATTTCGATGTCAATACACCAAGTTTCTATGATAAATGGACAAAACAGTTATAAGGTTCTTCATAGAGAGAGTTGAGCAACTTCGGACCATGAAAGTTGCTCGGGGTACACTTTTTATTGTTCTTCTATGTGAAATTTTACGAGTATAAAGTTTCCTAGATTATTTCGATGTCAAAAGAGCAAGTTTCTATGACAAATGGACAAAACCGTTAAAAGCTCCTCCATAGAGAGAGTTGAGCAACATCGGACCATCAAAGTTGCTCAGTATAAACTTTTTATTGTTCTTCTATTTGAAATTTTATGAGTATAAGCTTGCTAGATTATTTTGATGCCAAAACACCAACTTTCTATGACAAATGGACAAAATCGTTAAAAGCTCCTACATAGAGAGAGTTGAGCAACTTCGGACCATTAAAGTTGCTCGGGGTACACTTTTTATTGTTCTTCTATGTCAAATTCTATGTGTATAAGCTTACTAGATTATTTAGATGCCAAAACCCCAACTTTCTATGAAAAATGGACAAAACCGTTAAAAGCTCATCCATAGAGAGAGTTGAGCAACTTCGGACAATCAAAGTTGCTCGGTGTACACTTTTTATTGTTCTTCTATGTGAAATTTTACGAGTATAAAACTTGCTAGATTATTTCGATGCCGAAACACAAACTTTCTATGACAAATGGACAAAACCGATAAATGCTCCTCCATAGAGAGAGTTGAGCAACTTCGGACCATCAAAGTTGCTCGGTGTACACTTTTTATTACTATTGTATGTCAAATTATACAAGTATAAGCTTCCTAGAATATTTTGATGCCAAAACACCAAGATTCTATGACAAATGGACAAAACAGCTAAAAGCTCCTCCATAGAGAGAGTTGATCATATTCAGACCATCAAAGTTGCTCGGTGTACACTTTTTATTGTTCTTTTATGTGAAATTTTATGAGTATAAGCTTCTTAGAATATTTCGATATCAAAACACCAATTTCTGTGACAAATGGACAAAACGGTTAAAAGCTCCTCCACAGAGAGAGTTGATCAACTTCGGACCATCAAAGTTGCTCGGGGTACAGTTTTTTTTGTTCTTCTATGTCTAATTCTACGAGTACAAGCTTTCTAGATTATTTCAAAAAAATAACACCAACTTTCTTTGACAAATGGACAAAAACCGTTAAAAGCACCTCTATAGAGAGAGTCGAGCAAGTTCGGACCATCAAAGTAGCTCGGTGTACACATTTTATTGTTCTTCTATGTGAAATTTTATGAGTATAAACTTCTTAGATTATTTTGATGTCAAAAGAGCAAGTTTCTATGACAAATGGACAAAACAGTTAAAAGCTCTTTCACAGAGAGAGTTGAGCAACTTCGGACCATTAAAGTTGCTTGGGGTACACTTTTCATTGTTCTTCGGTGTCAAATTTGACAAGTATAAGCCTGCTAGATTATTTCGATGCCAAACATAAACTTTCTATGACAAATGGACAAAATCGTTAAAAGCTCCAACATAGAGAGAGTTGAGCAACTTCGGACCATCAAAGTTGCTCGGTGTACACTTTTTATTGTTCTTCTGTATCAAATTTTATGAGCATAAGCTTCCTAGATTTTTTCGATGCCAAAACAACAAGTTTCCATGACAAATGGACAAAACTGTTAAAACCTCCTCCCTAGATAGAGTTGAGCAAATTCGGACCATCAAAGTTGCTCCGGGTACACTTTTTACTGTTCTTCTATGTCAAATTTTACGAGTATAAAACTTTCTAGATTATTTCGATTCCAAAAACCAAACTTTCTATGACAAATGGACAAAACCGTTGAAAGCTCCCCCATAGAGAGAGTTGAGCAACTTCGGACCATCAAAGTTGCTCGGTGTACACTTTTTATTACTATTGTATGTCAAATTTTACGAGTATAAGCTTCCTAGATTATTTCGATGCCAAAACACCAAGTTTCTATGACAAATGGACAAAACAGCTAAAATCCCTCCATAGAGAGAGTTGAGCATATTCGGACCATCAAAGTTGCTTGGTGTACACTTTTTATTGTTCTTCTATGTGAAATTTTATGAGTATAAGCTTCCTAGATTATTTCGATGCCAAAACACCAATTTCTATGACAAATGGACAAAACGGTTAAAAGCTCCTCGACAGAGAGAGTTGAGCAACTTTGGACCTTCAAAGTTGCTCGGGGTACACTTTTTATTGTTCTTCTATGTCTAATTCTACGAGTATAAGCTTGCTAGATTATTTCAAAAAA
Source organism: Euonymus europaeus (assembly GCA_963580455.1). NCBI lineage: Eukaryota > Viridiplantae > Streptophyta > Magnoliopsida > Celastrales > Celastraceae > Euonymus > Euonymus europaeus. The sequence continues at coordinate 12,285,415 of OY756969.1, forward strand.
ATAACACCAACTTTCTATGACAAATGGACAAAACCGTTAAAAGCACCTCTATAGAGAGAGTCGAGCAAGTTCGGACATCAAAGTTGCTCGGTGTACACTTTTTAATGTTCTTCTATGTGAAATTTTATGTGTATAAGCTTCCTAGAATATTTCGATGTCAAAATAGCAAGTCTAAATGACAAAAGGACACAACAGTAAAAAGTTTCTCTATAGAGAGAGTTGAGCAAATTCAGACCATCAAAGTTGCTCGGGGTACACTTTTTATTGTTCTTCTATGTCAAATTCTACGAGTATTGGCTTGCTAGGTTATTTCGAAAAAATAACATCAACTTTCTATGACAAATGGACAAAACCGTTAAAAGCTCCTCCATAGAGAGAATTGAGCAACTTTGGGCGATCAAAGTTGCTCGGTGTACACTTTTTATTGTTCTTCTATGTGAAATTTGACGAGTATAAAACTTGCTAGATTATTTCGATGCCAAAACACAAACTTCCTTTAACAAATAGACAAAACCATAAAAAGCTCCTCCATAGAGAGAGTTGAGCAACTTCGAACCATCAAAGTTGCTAGGGGTACACTTTTTATTATTCTTCTATGTCAAATTTTACGAGTATAGGCTTGCTAGATTTTTTCGATGTCAAAACACCAATTTCTGTGACAAATGGACAAAACGGTTAAAAGCTCCTCCACAGAGAGAGTTGAGCAACTTTGGACCATCAAAGTTGCTCTGGGTACACTTTTTATTGTTCTTCTATGTCTAATTCTACGAGTATAAGCTTGCTAGATTATTTCAAAAAAATAACACCAACTTTCTATGACAAATGGACAAAACCGTTACAAGCACCTCTATAGAGAGAGTCGAGCAATTTCGGACCATCAAAGTTGCTCGTTGTACACTTTTTATTGTTCTTCTATGTGAAATTTTACGAGTATAAGCTTCCTAGAATATTTCGATGTCAAAATAGCAAGTTTAAATGACAAATGGACACAACAGTTAAAAGTTCCTCTATTCGAGTTGAGCAAATTCGGACCATCAAAGTTGCTCGGGGTACACTTTTTATTGTTCCTCTATGTCAAATTCTACGAGTATTGGCTTGCTAGGTTATTTCGAAAAAATAACACCAACTTTCTATGACAAATAGACAAAACCATTAAAAGCTCCTCCATAGAGAGAGTTGAGCAACTTCGAACCATCAAAGTTGCTAGGGGTACACATTTTATTATTCTTCTATGTCAAATTTTACGAGTATAAGCATGCAAGATTTTTTCGATGACAAAACACCAACTTTCTATGACAAATGGACAAAACGGTTAAAAGCTCCTCCACAGAGAGAGTTGAGCAAATTTGGACCATCAAAGTTGCTCGGGGTACACTTTTTATTGTTCTTCTATGTCTAATTCTACGAGTATAAGCTTGCTAGATTATTTCAAAAAAATAACACCAACTTTCTATGACAAATGGATAAAACCGTTAAAAGCTCCTATATAGAGAGAGTTGAACAACTTCGGGCCACCAAAGTTGCTCGGTGTACACTTTTTATTGTTCTTCTATGTGAAATTTTAAGAGTATAAGCTTCTTAGATTATTTTGATGTCAAAACATCAAGTTTCTATGACAAATGGACAAAACAGTTAAAAGCTCTTTCATAGAGAGAGTTGAGCAACTTCGGACCATTAAAGTTGCTCGGGGTACACTTTTTATTGTTCTCCTGTGTCAAATTCGACAAGTATAAGCCTGCTAGATTATTTCGATGCCAAACACCAACTTTCTATGACAAATGGACAAAATCGTTAAAAGATCCTCCATAGAGAGAGTTGAGCAACTTCGGACCATCAAAGTTGCTCAGTGTACATTTTTTATTGTTCTTCCGTATCAAATTTTACGAGGATAAGCTTCCTAGATTGTCCCGATGCCAAAACAACAAGTTTCTATGACAAATGGAAAAAACAGTTAAAAGCTCCTCCATAGATAAATTTGAGCAAATTCGGACCATCAAAGTTGCTCCGGGTACACTTTTTACTGTTCTTCTATGTCAAATTTTACGAGTATAAAACTTTCTAGATTATTTCGATTCCAAAAACCAAACTTTCTATGACAAATGGACAAAACCGATAAAAGCTCCTCCATAGAGAGAGTTGAGCAACTTCGGACCATCAAAGTTGCTCGGTATACACTTTTTATTATTATTGTATGTCAAATTTTACGAGTATAAGCTTCGTAGATTATTTCGATGCCAAAACACCAAGTTTCTATGACAAATAGACAAAACAGCTAAAAGCTCCTCCATAGAAAGAGTTGAGCATATTCGGACCATCAAAGTTTCTCGGTGTACACTTTTTATTGTTCTTCTATGTGAAATTTTATAAGCTTCGTAGATTATTTCGATGTCGAAAAACCAATTTCTGTGAAAAATGGACAAAACGGTTAAAAGCTCCTCCACAGAGAGAGTTGAGCAACTTTGGACCATGAAAGTTGCTCGGGATACACTTTTTATTGTTCTTCTATTTCTAATTCTACGAGTATAAGCTTGCTAGATTATTTCAAAAAAATAACACCAACTTTCTATGACAAATGGACAAAACCGTTAAAAGCACCTCTATAGAGAGAGTCGAGCAACTTCGGACCATCAAAGTTGCTCGGTGTACACTTTTTATTGTTCTTCTATGTGAAATTTTACGAGTATAAACTTCCTAGAATATTTCGATGTCAAAATAGCAAGTTTAAATGACAAATGGACACAACAGTTAAAAGTTCCTATATTCGAGTTGAGCAAATTCGGACTATCAAAGTTGTTCGAGGTACACTTTTTATTGTTCCTCTATGTCAAATTCTACGAGTATTGGCTTGCTAGGTTATTTCCAAAAAATAACACCAACTTTCTATGACAAATGGACAAAACCGTTAAAAGCTCCTCCATAGAGAGAATTGAGCAACTTTGGACCATCAAAGTTGCTCGGTATACACTTTTTATTGTTCTTCTGTGTGAAATTTTACGAGTATAAAACTTGCTAGATTATTTCGATGCCAAAACACAAAATTTCTATGACAAATAGATAAAACCATTAAAAGCTCCTCCATAGAGAGAGTTGAGCAACTTCGAACCATCAAAGTTGCTAGGGGTACACTTTTTATTATTTTCTATGTGAAATTTTACGAGTATAAGCTTGCTAGATTATTTCGATGCCAAAACACCAACTTTCTATGACAAATTGATAAAACCGTTAAAAGCTCCTCCACAGAGAGAGTTGAGCAACTTCGGACAATGAAAGTTGCTCGTGTACACTTTTTATTGTTCTTCTATGTGAAATTTTATGAGTATAAGCTTCCTAGACTATTTCCATGACAAAACACCGACTTTCTATTACAAATGTACAAAACAGTTAGAACTCCTCCATAAAGAGAGTTGAGCAAATTCGGACCATCAAAGTTGCTCGGGGTACACTTTTTATTGTTCTTCTATGTCAAATTCTACGAGTATAAGCTTGCTAGATTATTTTGATGCCAATACACCAAGTTTCTATGATAAATGGACAAAACAGTTATAAGGTCCTTCATAGAGAGAGTTGAGCAACTTCGGACCATGAAAGTTGCTCGGGGTACACTTTTTATTGTTCTTATATGTGAAATTTTACGAGTATAAAGCTTCCTAGATTATTTCGATTTCAAAAGAGCAAGTTTCTACGACAAAAAGCTCCTCCATAGAGAGAGTTGAGCAACATCGGACCATCAAAGTTGCTCACTATACACTTTTTATTGTTCTTCTATATGAAATTTTCCGAGTATAAGCTTGCTAGATTATTTCGATGCCAAAACACCAACTTTCTATGACAAATGGACAAAATTGTTAAAAGCTCCTCCATAGAGAGAGTTGAGCAACTTCGGACCATCAAAGTTGCCCGGTGTACACTTTTTATTGTTCTTCTGTATCAAATTTTACGAGCATAAGCTTCCTAGATTGTTTCGATTCCAAAACAAAAAGTTTCTATGATAAATGGACAAAACAGTTAAAAGGTCCTCCATAGATAGAGTTGAGCAAATTCCGACAATCAAAGTTGCTCGTTGTACACTTTTTATTACTATTGTATGTCAAATTCTACGAGTATTGGCTTGCTAGGTTATTTCGAAAAAATAACACCAACTTTCAATGACAAATAGACAAAACCATTGAAAGCTCCTCCATAGAGAGAGTTGAGCAACTTCGTACCATCAAAGTTGCTAGGGGTACACTTTTTATTATTCTTCTATGTCAAATTTTACGAGTATAAGCATGCTAGATTTTTTCGATGACAAAACACCAACTCTCTATGACAAATGGACAAAACGGTTAAAAGCTCCTCCACAGAGAGAGTTGAGCAAATTTGGACCATCAAAGTTGCTCGGGGTACACTTTTTATTGTTCTTCTATGTCTAATTCTACGAGTATAAGCTTGCTAGATTATTTCAAAAAAATAACACCGACTTTCTATGACAAATGGATAAAACCGTTAAAAGCTCCTATATAGAGAGAGTTGAACAACTTCGGGCCACCAAAGTTTCTCGGTGTACACTTTTTATTGTTCTTCTATGTGAAATTTTAAGAGTATAACTTCTTAGATTATTTTGATGTCAAAACATCAAGTTTCTATGACAAATGGACAAAACAGTTAAAAGCTCTTTCATAGAGAGAGTTGAGCAACTGCGGACCATTAAAGTTGCTCGGGGCACACTTTTTATTGTTCTTCTGTGTCAAATTCGACAAGTATAAGCCTGCTAGATTATTTCGATGCCAAACACCAACTTTCTATGACAAATGGACAAAATCGTTAAAAGATCCTCCATAGAGAGAGTTGAGCAACTTCGGACCATCAAAGTTGCTCAGTGTACATTTTTTATTGTTCTTCTGTATCAAATTTTACGAGGATAAGCTTCCTAGATTGTCTCGATGCCAAAACAACAAGTTTCTATGACAAATGGACAAAACAGTTAAAAGCTCCTCCATAGATAAATTTGAGCAAATTCGGACCATCGAAGTTGCTCCGGGTTCACTTTTTACTGTTCTTCTATGTCAAATTTTACGAGTATAAAACTTTCTAGATTATTTCGATTCCAAAAACCAAACTTTCTATGACAAATGGAAAAAACCGATAAAAGCTCCTCCATAGAGAGAGTTGAGCAACTTCGGACCATCAAAGTTGCTCGGTATACACTTTTTATTACTATTGTATGTCAAATTTTACGAGTATAAGCTTCCTATATTATTTCGATGCCAAAACACCAAGTTTCTATGACAAATAGACAAAACAGCAAAAAGCTCCTCCATAGAAAGAGTTGAGCATATTCGGACCATCAAAGTTTCTCGGTGTACACTTTTTATTGTTCTTCTATGTGAAATTTTATAAGCTTCCTAGATTATTTCGATGTCAAAACACCAATTTCTGTGAAAAATGGACAAAACGGTTAAAAGCTCCTCCACAGAGAGAGTTGAGCAACTTTGGACCATGAAAGTTGCTCGGGGTACACTTTTTATTGTTCTTCTATTTCTAATTCTACGAGTATAAGCTTGCTAGATTATTTCAAAAAATAACACCAACTTTCTATGACAAATGGACAAAACCGTTAAAAGCACCTCTATAGAGAGAGTCGAGCAACTTTGGACCATCAAAGTTGCTCGGTATACACTTTTTATTGTTCTTCTGTGTGAAATTTTACGAGTATAAAACTTGCTAGATTATTTCGATGCCAAAACACAAAATTTCTATGACAAATAGATAAAACCATTAAAAGCTCCTCCATAGAGAGAGTTGAGCAACTTCGAACCATCAAAGTTGCTAGGGGTACACTTTTTATTATTTTCTATGTGAAATTTTACGAGTATAAGCTTGCTAGATTATTTCGATGCCAAAACACCAACTTTCTATGACAAATTGATAAAACCGTTAAAAGCTCCTCCACAGAGAGAGTTGAGCAACTTCGGACAATGAAAGTTGCTCGTGTACACTTTTTATTGTTCTTCTATGTGAAATTTTATGAGTATAAGCTTCCTAGACTATTTCCATGACAAAACACAGACTTTCTATTAGAAATGTACAAAACAGTTAGAACTCCTCCATAAAGAGAGTTGAGCAAATTCGGACCATCAAAGTTGCTCGGGGTACACTTTTTATTGTTCTTCTATGTCAAATTCTAAGAGTATAAGCTTGCTAGATTATTTCGATGCCAATACACCAAGTTTCTATGATAAATGGACAAAACAGTTATAAGGTCCTTCATAGAGAGAGTTGAGCAACTTCGGACCATGAAAGTTGCTCGGGGTACACTTTTTATTGTTCTTCTATGTGAAATTTTACGAGTATAAAGCTTCCTAGATTATTTCGATTTCAAAAGAGCAAGTTTCTATGACAAAATGCTCCTCCATAGAGAGAGTTGAGCAACATCGGACCATCAAAGTTGCTCACTATACACTTTTTATTTTTCTTCTATATGAAATTTTCCGAGTATAAGCTTGCTAGATTATTTCGATGCCAAAACACCAACTTTCTATGACAAATGGACAAAATTGTTAAAAGCTCCTCCATAGAGAGAGTTGAGCAACTTCGGAACATCAAAGTTGCCCGGTGTACACTTTTTATTGTTCTTCTGTATCAAATTTTACGAGCATAAGCTTCCTAGATTGTTTCGATGCCAAAACAAAAAGTTTCTATGATAAATGGACAAAACAGTTAAAAGCTCCTCCATAGATAGAGTTGAGCAAATTCCGACAATCAAAGTTGCTCGGTGTACACTTTTTATTACTATTGTATGTCAAATTCTATGAGTATTGGCTTGCTAGGTTATTTCGAAAAAATAACACCAACTTTCTATGACAAATAGACAAAACCATTCAAAGCTCCTCCATAGAGAGAGTTGAGCAACTTCGAACCATCAAAGTTGCTAGGGGTACACTTTTTATTATTCTTCTATGTCAAATTTTACGAGTATAAGCATGCTAGATTTTTTCGATGACAAAACACCAACTCTCTATGACAAATGGACAAAACGGTTAAAAGCTCCTCCACAGAGAGAGTTGAGCAAATTTGGACCATCAAAGTTGCTCGGGGTACACTTTTTATTGTTCTTCTATGTCTAATTCTACGAGTATAAGCTTGCTAGATTATTTCAAAAAAATAACACCGACTTTCTATGACAAATGGATAAAACCGTTAAAAGCTCCTATATAGAGAGAGTTGAAAAACTTCGGGCCACCAAAGTTGCTCGGTGTACACTTTTTATTGTTCCTCTATGTGAAATTTTAAGAGTATAAGCTTCTTAGATTATTTTGATGTCAAAACATCAAGTTTCTATGACAAATGGACAAAACAGTTAAAAGCTCTTTCATAGAGTTGAGCAACTTCGGACCATTAAAGTTGCTCGGGGTACACTTTTTATTGTTCTTCTGTGTCAAATTCGACAAGTATAAGCCTGCTAGATTATTTCGATGCCAAACACCAACTTTCTATGACAAATGGACAAAATCGTTAAAAGATCCTCCATAGAGAGAGTTGAGCAACTTCGGACCATCAAAGTTGCTCAGTGTACATTTTTTATTGTTCTTCTGTATCAAATTTTACGAGGATAAGCTTCCTAGATTGTCTCGATGCCAAAACAACAAGTTTCTATGACAAATGGACAAAACAGTTAAAAGCTCCCCCATAGATACATTTGAGCAAATTCGGACCATCAAAGTTGCTCCGGGTACACTTTTTACTGTTCTTCTATGTCAAATTTAACGAGTATAAAACTTTCTAGATTATTTCGATTCCAAAAACCAAACTTTCTATGACAAATGGACAAAACCGATAAAAGCTCCTCCATAGAGAGAGTTGAGCAACTTCGGAACATCAAAGTTGCTCGGTATACACTTTTTATTACTATTGTATGTCAAATTTTACGAGTATAAGCTTCCTAGATTATTTCGATGCCAAAACACCAAGTTTCTATGACAAATAGACAAAACGGTTAAAAGCTCCTCCATAGAAAGAGTTGAGCATATTCGGACCATCAAAGTTTCTCGGTGTACACTTTTTATTGTTCTTCTATGTGAAATTTTATAAGCTTCCTAGATTATTTCGATGTCAAAACACCAATTTCTGTGAAAAATGGGCAAAACGGTTAAAAGCTCCTCCACAGAGAGAGTTGAGCAACTTTGGACCATGAAAGTTGCTCGGGGTACACTTTTTATTGTTCTTCTATTTCTAATTCTACGAGTATAAGCTTGCTAGATTATTTCAAAAAAATAACACCAACTTTCTATGACAAATGGACAAAACCGTTAAAAGCACCTCTATAGAGAGAGTCGAGCAACTTCGGACCATCAAAGTTGCTCGGTGTACACTTTTTATTGTTCTTCTATGTGAAATTTTACGAGTATAAACTTCCTAGAATATTTCGATGTCAAAATAGCAAGTTTAAGTGACAAATGGACACAACAGTTAAAAGTTCCTCTATTCGAGTTGAGCAAATTCGGACCATCAAAGTTGCTCGAGGTACACTTTTTATTGTTCCTCTATGTCAAATTCTACGAGTATTGACTTGCTAGGTTATTTCCAAAAAATAACACCAACTTTCTATGACAAATGGACAAAACCGTTAAAAGCTCCTCCATAGAGAGAATTGAGCAACTTTGGACCATCAAAGTTGCTCGGTGTACACTTTTTATTGTTCTTCTGTGTGAAATTTTACGAGTATAAAACTTGCTAGATTATTTCGATGCCAAAACACAAACTTTCTATGACAAATAGATAAAACCATTAAAAGCTCCTCCATAGAGAGAGTTGAGCAACTTCGAACCATCAAAGTTGCTAGGGGTACACTTTTTATTATTTTCTATGTCAAATTTTACGAGTATAAGCTTGCTAGATTATTCCGATGCCAAAACACCAACTTTCTATGACAAATTGATAAAACCGTTAAAAGCTCCTCCACAGAGAGAGTTGAGCAACTTCGGACAATGAAAGTTGCTCGTGTACACTTTTTATTGTTCTTCTATGTGAAATTTTATGAGTATAAGCTTCCTAGACTATTTCCATGACAAAACACCGACTTTCTATTACAAATGTACAAAATAGTTAGAACTCCTCCATAAAGAGAGTTGAGCAAATTCGGACCATCAAAGTTGCTCGGGGTACACTTTTTATTGTTCTTCTATGTCAAATTCTACGAGTATAAGCTTGCTAGATTATTTCGATGCCAATACACCAAGTTTCTATGATAAATGGACAAAACAGTTATAAGGTCTTTCATAGAGAGAGTTGAGCAACTTCGGACCATGAAAGTTGCTCGGGGTACACTTTTTATTGTTCTTCTATGTGAAATTTTACGAGTATAAAGCTTCCAAGATTATTTCGATTTCAAAACAGCAAGTTTCTATGACAAAAAGCTCCTCCATAGAGAGAGTTGAGCAACATCGGACCATCAATGTTGCTCACTATACACTTTTTATTGTTCTTCTATATGAAATTTTCCGAGTATAAGCTTGCTAGATTATTTCGATGCCAAAACACCAACTTTATATGACAAATGGACAAAATTGTTAAAAGCTCCTCCATAGAGAGAGTTGAGCAACTTCGGACCATCAAAGTTGCCCGGTGTACACTTTTTATTGTTCTTCTGTATCAAATTTTACGAGCATAAGCTTCCTAGATTGTTTCGATGCCAAAACAAAAAGTTTCTATGATAAATGGACAAAACAGTTAAAAGCTCCTCCATAGATAGAGTTGAGCAAATTCCGACAATCAAAGTTGCTCGGTGTACACTTTTTATTACTATTGTATGTCAAATTCTACGAGTATTGGCTTGCTAGGTTATTTCGAAAAAATAACACCAACTTTCTATGACAAATAGACAAAACCATTAAAAGCTCCTCCATAGAGAGAGTTGAGCAACTTCGAACCATCAAAGTTGCTAGGGGTACACTTTTTATTATTCTTCTATGTCAAATTTTACGAGTATAAGCATGCTAGATTTTTTCGATGACAAAACACCAACTCTCGATGACAAATGGAAAAAACGGTTAAAAGCTCCTCCACAGAGAGAGTTGAGCAAATTTGGACCATCAAAGTTGCTCGGGGTACACTTTTTATTGTTCTTCTATGTCTAATTCTACGAGTATAAGCTTGCTAGATTATTTCAAAAAAATAACACCGACTTTCTATGACAAATGGATAAAACCGTTAAAAGCTCCTATATAGAGAGAGTTGAGCAAATTCGGGCCACCAAAGTTGCTCGGTGTACACTTTTTATTGTTCTTCTATGTGAAATTTTAAGAGTATAAGCTTCTTAGATTATTTTGATGTCAAAACATCAAGTTTCTATGACAAATGGGCAAAACAGTTAAAAGCTCTTTCATAGAGAGAGTTGAGCAACTTCGGACCATTAAAGTTGCTCGGGGTACACTTTTTATTGTTCTTCTGTGTCAAATTCGACAAGTATAAGCATCCTAGATTGTCTCGATGCCAAAACAACAAGTTTCTATGACAAATGGACAAAACAGTTAAAAGCTCCTCCATAGAGAGAGTTGAGCAAATACGGACCATCAAAGTTGCTCCGGGTACACTTTTTACTGATCTTCTATGTCAAATTTTACGAGTATAAAACTTTCTAGATTATTTCGATTCCAAAAACCAAACTTTCTATGACAAATGGACAAAACCGATAAAAGCTCCTCCATAGAGAGAGTTGAGCAACTTCGGACCATCAAAGTTGCTCGGTATACACTTTTTATTACTATTGTATGTCAAATTTTACGAGTATAAGCTTCGTAGATTATTTCGATGCCAAAACACCAAGTTTCTATGACAAATAGACAAAACAGCTAAAAGCTCCCCCATAGAAAGAGTTGAGCATATTCGGACCATCAAAGTTTCTCGGTGTACACTTTTTATTGTTCTTCTATGTGAAATTTTATAAGCTTCCTAGATTATTTCGATGTCAAAACACCAATTTCTGTGAAAAATGGACAAAACGGTTAAAAGCTCCTCCACAGAGAGAGTTGAGCAACTTTGGACCATGAAAGTTGCTCGGAGTACACTTTTTATTGTTCTTCTATTTCTAATTCTACGAGTATAAGCTTGCTAGATTATTTCAAAAAAATAACACCAACTTTCTATGACAAATGAAAAAAACCGTTAAAAGCACCTCTATAGAGAGAGTCGAGCAACTTCGGACCATCAAAGTTGCTCGGTGTACACTTTTTATTGTTCTTCTATGTGAAATTTTACGAGTATAAACTTCCTAGAATATTTCGATGTCAAAATAGCAAGTTTAAATGACAAATGGACACAACAGTTAAAAGTTCCTCTATTCGAGTTGAGCAAATTCGGACCATCAAAGTTGCTCGAGGTACACTTTTTATTGTTCCTCTATGTCAAATTCTACGAGTATTGGCTTGCTAGGTTATTTCCAAAAAATAACACCAACTTTCTATGACAAATAGACAAAACCGTTAAAAGCTCCTCCATAGAGAGAGTTGAGCAACTTCGGACAATGAAAGTTGCTCGTGTACACTTTTTATTGTTCTTCTATGTGAAATTTTATGAGTATAAGCTTCCTAGATTATTTCGATGACAAAACACCAACTTTCTATGACAAATGGACAAAACCGTTAAAAGCACCTCTATAGAGAGAGTCGAGCAACTTCGGACCATCAAAGTTGCTCGGTGTACACTTTTTATTGTTCTTCTATGTGAAATTTTACGAGTATAAACTTCCTAGAATATTTCGATGTCAAAATAGCAAGTTTAAATGACAAATGGACACAACAGTTAAAAGTTCCTCTATTCGAGTTGAGCAAATTCGGACCATCAAAGTTGCTCGAGGTACACTTTTTATTGTTCCTCTATGTCAAATTCTACGAGTATTGGCTTGCTAGGTTATTTCCAAAAAATAACACCAACTTTCTATGACAAATGGACAAAACGGTTAAAAGCTCCTCCACAGAGAGAGTTGAGCAACTTTGGACCATGAAAGTTGCTCGGAGTACACTTTTTATTGTTCTTCTATTTCTAATTCTACGAGTATAAGCTTGCTAGATTATTTCAAAAAAATAACACCAACTTTCTATGACAAATGGACAAAACCGTTAAAAGCACCTCTATAGAGAGAGTCGAGCAACTTCGGACCATCAAAGTTGCTCGGTGTACACTTTTTATTGTTCTTCTGTGTGAAATTTTACGAGTATAAAACTTGCTAGATTATTTCGATGCCAAAACACAAACTTTCTATGACAAATAGATAAAACCATTAAAAGCTCCTCCATAGAGAGAGTTGAGCAACTTCGAACCATCAAAGTTGCTAGGGGTACACTTTTTATTATTTTCTATGTGAAATTTTACGAGTATAAGCTTGCTAGATTATTTCGATGCCAAAACACCAACTTTCTATGACAAATTGATAAAACCGTTAAAAGCTCCTCCACAGAGAGAGTTGAGCAACTTCGGACATTGAAAGTTGCTCGTGTACACTTTTTATTGTTCTTCTATGTGAAATTTTATGAGTATAAGCTTCCTAGACTATTTCCATGACAAAACACCGACTTTCTATTACAAATGTACAAAACAGTTAGAACTCCTCCATAAAGAGAGTTGAGCAAATTCGGACCATCAAAGTTGCTCGGGGTACACTTTTTATTGTTCTTCTATGTCAAATTCTACGAGTATAAGCTTGCTAGATTATTTCGATGCCAATACACCAAGTTTCTATGATAAATGGACAAAACAGTTATAAGGTCCTTCATAGAGAGAGTTGAGCAACTTCGGACCATGAAAGTTGCTCGGGGTACACTTTTTATTGTTCTTCTATGTGAAATTTTACGAGTATAAAGCTTCCTAGATTATTTCGATTTCAAAAGAGCAAGTTTCTATGACAAAAGGCTCCTCCATAGAGAGAGTCGAGCAACATCGGACCATCAGAGTTGCTCACTATACACTTTTTATTGTTCTTCTATATGAAATTATCCGAGTATAAGCTTGCTAGATTATTTCGATGCCAAAACACCAACTTTCTATGACAAATGGACAAAATTGTTAAAAGCTCCTCCATAGAGAGAGTTGAGCAACTTCGGACCATCAAAGTTGCCCGGTGTACACTTTTTATTGTTCTTCTGTATCAAATTTTACGAGCATAAGCTTCCTAGATTGTTTCGATGCCAAAACAAAAATTTTATATGATAAATGGACAAAACAGTTAAAAGCTCCTCCATAGATAGAGTTGAGCAGATTCCGACAATCAAAGTTGCTCGGTGTACACTTTTTATTACTATTGTATGTCAAATTTTACGAGTATAAGCTTCCTAGATTATTTCGAAAAAATAACAGCAACTTTCTATGACAAATAGACAAAACCATTAAAAGCTCCTCCATAGAGAGAGTTGACCAACTTCGAACCATCAAAGTTGCTATAGGTACACTTTTTATTATTCTTCTATGTCAAATTTTACGAGTATAAGCATGCTAGATTTTTTCGATGACAAAACACCAACTCTCTATGACAAATGGACAAAACGGTTAAAAGCTCTTCCAGAGAGAGAGTTGAGCAAATTTGGACCATCAAAGTTGCTCGGGGTACACTTTTTATTGTTCTTCTATGTCTAATTCTACGAGTATAAGCTTGCTAGATTATTTCAAAAAAATAACACCAACTTTCTATGACAAATGGATAAAACCGTTAAAAGCTCCTATATAGAGAGAGTTGAACAACTTCGGGCCACCAAAGTTGCTCGGTGTACACTTTTTATTGTTCTTCTATGTGAAATTTTAAGAGTATAAGCTTCTTAGATTATTTTGATGTCAAAACATCAAGTTTTTATGACAAATGGACAAAACAGTTAAAAGCTCTTTCATAGAGAGAGTTGAGCAACTCCGGACCATTAAAGTTGCTCGGGGTACACTTTTTATTGTTCTTCTGTGTCAAATTCGACAAGTATAAGCCTGCTAGATTATTTCAATGCCAAACACCAACTTTCTATGACAAATGGACAAAATCGTTAAAAGCTCCTCCATAGAGAGAGTTGAGCAACTTCGGACCATCAAAGTTGCTCAGTGTACATTTTTTATTGTTCTTCTGTATCAAATTTTACGAGGATAAGCTTCCTAGATTGTCTCGATGCCAAAACAACAAGTTTCTATGACAAATGGACAAAACAGTTAAAAGCTCCTCCATAGATACATTTGAGCAAATTCGGACCATCAAAGTTGCTCCGGGTACACTTTTTACTGTTCTTCTATGTCAAATTTTACGAGTATAAAACTTTCTAGATTATTTCGATTCCAAAAACCAAACTTTCTATGACAAATGGACAAAACCGATAAAAGCTCCTCCATAGAGAGAGTTGAGCAACTTCGGACCATCAAAGTTGCTCGGTATACACTTTTTATTACTATTGTATGTCAAATTTTACGAGTATAAGCTTCGTAGATTATTTCGATGCCAAAACACCAAGTTTCTATGACAAATAGACAAAACAGCTAAAAGCTCTCCCATAGAAAGAGTTGAGCATATTCGGACCATCAAAGTTTCTCGGTGTACACTTTTTATTGTTCTTCTATGTGAAATTTTATAACCTTCCTAGATTATTTCGATGTCAAAACACCAATTTCTGTAAAAAATGGACAAAACGGTTAAAAGCTCCTCCACAGAGAGAGTTGAGCAACTTTGGACGATGAAAGTTGCTCGGGGTACACTTTTTATTGTTCTTCTATTTCTAATTCTACGAGTATAAGCTTGCTAGATTATTTCAAAAAAATAACACCAACTTTCTATGACAAATGGACAAAACCGTTAAAAGCACCTCTATAGAGAGAGTCGGGCAACTTCGGACCATCAAAGTTGCTCGGTGTACACTTTTTATTGTTCTTCTATGTGAAATTTTACGAGTATAAACTTCCTAGAATATTTCGATGTCAAAATAGCAAGTTTAAATGACAAATGGACACAACAGTTAAAAGTTCCTCTATTCGAGTTGAGCAAATTCGGACCATCAAAGTTGCTCGGGGTACACTTTTTATTGTTCTTCTATGTGAAATTTTACGAGTATAAAGCTTCCTAGATTATTTCGATTTCAAAAGAGCAAGTTTCTATGACAAAAAGCTCCTCCATAGAGAGAGTTGAGCAACATCGGACCATCAGAGTTGCTCACTATACACTTTTTATTGTTCTTCTATATGAAATTATCCGAGTATAAGCTTGCTAGATTATTTCGATGCCAAAACACCAACTTTCTATGACAAATGGACAAAATTGTTAAAAGCTCCTCCATAGAGAGAGTTGAGCAACTTCGGACCATCAAAGTTGCCCGGTGTACACTTTTTATTGTTCTTCTGTATCAAATTTTACGAGCATAAGCTTCCTAGATTGTTTCGATGCCAAAACAAAAAGTTTATATGATAAATGGACAAAACAGTTAAAAGCTCCTCCATAGATAGAGTTGAGCAGATTCCGACAATCAAAGTTGCTCGGTGTACACTTTTTATTACTATTGTATGTCAAATTTTACGAGTATAAGCTTCCTAGATTATTTCGAAAAAATAACAGCAACTTTCTTTGACAAATAGACAAAACCATTAAAAGCTCCTCCATAGAAAGAGTTGACCAACTTCGAACCATCAAAGTTGCTATGGGTACACTTTTTATTATTCTTCTATGTCAAATTTTACGAGTATAAGCATGCTAGATTTTTTCGATGACAAAACACCAACTCTCTATGACAAATGGACAAAACGGTTAAAAGCTCTTCCACAGAGAGAGTTGAGCAAATTTGGACCATCAAAGTTGCTCGGGGTACACTTTTTATTGTTCTTCTATGTCTAATTCTACGAGTATAAGCTTGCTAGATTATTTCAAAAAAATAACACCAACTTTCTATGACAAATGGATAAAACCGTTAAAAGCTCCTATATAGAGAGAGTTGAACAACTTCGGGCCACCAAAGTTGCTCGGTGTACACTTTTTATTGTTCTTCTATGTGAAATTCTAAGAGTATAAGCTTCTTAGATTATTTTGATGTCAAAACATCAAGTTTCTATGACAAATGGACAAAACAGTTAAAAGCTCTTTCATAGAGAGAGTTGAGCAACTCCGGACCATTAAAGTTGCTCGGGGTACACTTTTTATTGTTCTTCTGTGTCAAATTCGACAAGTATAAGCCTGCTAGATTATTTCGATGCCAAACACCAACTTTCTATGACAAATGGACAAAATCGTTAAAAGCTCCTCCATAGAGAGAGTTGAGCAACTTCGGACCATCAAAGTTGCTCAGTGTACATTTTTTATTGTTCTTCTGTATCAAATTTTACGAGGATAAGCTTCCTAGATTGTCTCGATGCCAAAACAACAAGTTTCTATGACAAATGGACAAAACAGTTAAAAGCTCCTCCATAGATACATTTGAGCAAATTCGGACCATCAAAGTTGCTCCGGGTACACTTTTTACTGTTCTTCTATGTCAAATTTTACGAGTATAAAACTTTCTAGATTATTTCGATTCCAAAAACCAAACTTTCTATGACAAATGGACAAAACCGATAAAAGCTCCTCCATAGAGAGAGTTGAGCAACTTCGGACCATCAAAGTTGCTCGGTATACACTTTTTATTACTATTGTATGTCAAATTTTACGAGTATAAGCTTCGTAGATTATTTCGATGCCAAAACACCAAGTTTCTATGACAAATAGACAAAACAGCTAAAAGCTCTCCCATAGAAAGAGTTGAGCATATTCGGACCATCAAAGTTTCTCGGTGTACACTTTTTATTGTTCTTCTATGTGAAATTTTATAACCTTCCTAGATTATTTCGATGTCAAAACACCAATTTCTGTAAAAAATGGACAAAACGGTTAAAAGCTCCTCCACAGAGAGAGTTGAGCAACTTTGGACGATGAAAGTTGCTCGGGGTACACTTTTTATTGTTCTTCTATTTCTAATTCTACGAGTATAAGCTTGCTAGATTATTTCAAAAAAATAACACCAACTTTCTATGACAAATGGACAAAACCGTTAAAAGCACCTCTATAGAGAGAGTCGGGCAACTTCGGACCATCAAAGTTGCTCGGTGTACACTTTTTATTGTTCTTCTATGTGAAATTTTACGAGTATAAACTTCCTAGAATATTTCGATGTCAAAATAGCAAGTTTAAATGACAAATGGACACAACAGTTAAAAGTTCCTCTATTCGAGTTGAGCAAATTCGGACCATCAAAGTTGCTCGAGGTACACTTTTTATTGTTCCTCTATGTCAAATTCTACGAGTATTGGCTTGCTAGGTTATTTCCAAAAAATAACACCAACTTTCTATGACAAATGGACAAAACCGTTAAAAGCTCCTCCATAGAGAGAATTGAGCAAGTTTGGACCATCAAAGTTGCTCGGTGTACAATTTTTATTGTTCTTCTGTGTGAAATTTTACGAGTATAAAACTTGCTAGATTATTTCGATCCCAAAACACAAACTTTCTATGACAAATAGATAAAACCATTAAAAGCTCCTCCATAGAGAGAGTTGAGCAACTTCGAACCATCAAAGTTGCTAGGGGTACACTTTTTATTATTTTCTATGTCAAATTTTACGAGTATAAGCTTGCTAGATTATTTCGATGCCAAAACACCAACTTTCTATGACAAATTGATAAAACCGTTAAAAGCTCCTCCACAGAGAGAGTTGAGCAACTTCGGATATTGAAAGTTGCTCGTGTACACTTTTTATTGTTCTTCTATGTGAAATTTTATGTGTATAAGCTTCCTAGACTATTTCCATGACAAAACACCGACTTTCTATTACAAATGTACAAAACAGTTAGAACTCCTCCATAAAGAGAGTTGAGCAAATTCGGACCATCAAAGTTGCTCGGGGTACACTTTTTATTGTTCTTCTATGTCAAATTCTACGAGTATAAGCTTGCTAGATTATTTCGATGCCAATACACCAAGTTTCTATGATAAATGGACAAAACAGTTATAAGGTCCTTCATAGAGAGAGTTGAGCAACTTCGGACCATGAAAGTTGCTCGGGGTACACTTTTTATTGTTCTTCTATGTGAAATTTTACGAGTATAAAGCTTCCTAGATTATTTCGATTTCAAAAGAGCAAGTTTCTATGACAAAAAGCTCCTCCATAGAGAGAGTTGAGCAACATCGGACCATCAGAGTTGCTCACTATACACTTTTTATTGTTCTTCTATATGAAATTATCCGAGTATAAGCTTGCTAGATTATTTCGATGCCAAAACACCAACTTTCTATGACAAATGGACAAAATTGTTAAAAGCTCCTCCATAGAGAGAGTTGCGCAACTTCGGACCATCAAAGTTGCCCGGTGTACACTTTTTATTGTTCTTCTGTATCAAATTTTACGAGCATAAGCTTCCTAGATTGTTTCGATGCCAAAACAAAAAGTTTATATGATAAATGGACAAAACAGTTAAAAGCTCCTCCATAGATAGAGTTGAGCAGATTCCGACAATCAAAGTTGCACGGTGTACACTTTTTATTACTATTGTATGTCAAATTTTACGAGTATAAGCTTCCTAGATTATTTCGAAAAAATAACAGCAACTTTCTTTGACAAATAGACAAAACCATTAAAAGCTCCTCCATAGAGAGAGTTGACCAACTTCGAACCATCAAAGTTGCTATGGGTACACTTTTTATTATTCTTCTATGTCAAATTTTACGAGTATAAGCATGCTAGATTTTTTCGATGACAAAACACCAACTCTCTATGACAAATGGACAAAACGGTTAAAAGCTCCTCCACAGAGAGAGTTGAGCAAATTTGGACCATCAAAGTTGCTCGGGGTACACTTTTTATTGTTCTTCTATGTCTAATTCTACGAGTATAAGCTTGCTAGATTATTTCAAAAAAATAACACCAACTTTCTATGACAAATGGATAAAACCGTTAAAAGCTCCTATATAGAGAGAGTTGAACAACTTCGGGCCACCAAAGTTGCTCGGTGTACACTTTTTATTGTTCTTCTATGTGAAATTTTAAGAGTATAAGCTTTTTAGATTATTTTGATGTCAAAACATCAAGTTTCTATGACAAATGGACAAAACAGTTAAAAGCTCTTTCATAGAGAGAGTTGAGCAACTTCGGACCATTAAAGTTGCTCGGGGTACACTTTTTATTGTTCTTCTGTGTCAATTTCGACAAGTATAAGCCTGCTAGATTATTTCGATGCCAAACACCAACTTTCTATGACAAATGGACAAAATCGTTAAAAGCTCCTGCATAGAGAGAGTTGAGCAACTTCGGACCATCAAAGTTGCTCAGTGTACAATTTTTATTGTTCTTCTGTATCAAATTTTACGAGGATAAGCTTCCTAGATTGTCTCGATGCCAAAACAACAAGTTTCTATGACAACAAAACAGTTAAAAGCTCCTCCATAGATACATTTGAGCAAATTCGGACCATCAAAGTTGCTCCGGGTACACTTTTTACTGTTCTTCTATGTCAAATTTTACGAGTATAAAAATTTCTAGATTATTTCGATTCCAAAAACCAAACTTTCTATGACAAATGGACAAAACCGATAAAAGCTCCTCCATAGAGAGAGTTGAGCAACTTCGGACCATCAAAGTTGCTCGGTATACACTTTTTATTACTATTGTATGTCAAATTTTACGAGTATAAGCTTCCTAGATTATTTCGATGCCAAAACACCAAGTTTCTATGACAAATAGACAAAACAGCTAAAAGCTCCTCCATAGAAAGAGTTGAGCATATTCGGACCATCAAAGTTTCTCGGTGTACACTTTTTATTGTTCTTCTATGTGAAATTTAATAAGCTTCCTAGATTATTTCGATGTCAAAACACCAATTTCTGTAAAAAAATGGACAAAACGGTTAAAAGCTCCTTCACAGAGAGATTTGAGCAACTTTGGACGATGAAAGTTGCTCGGGGTACACTTTTTATTGTTCTTCTATTTCTAATTCTACGAGTATAAGCTTGCTAGATTATTTCAAAAAAATAACACCAACTTTCTATGACAAATGGACAAAACCGTTAAAAGCACCTCTATAGAGAGAGTCGAGCAACTTCGGACCATCAAAGTTGCTCGGTGTACACTTTTTATTGTTCTTCTATGTGAAATTTTACGAGTATAAACTTCCTAGAATATTTCGTTGTCAAAATAGCAAGTTTAAATGACAAATGGACACAACAGTTAAAAGTTCCTCTATTCGAGTTGAGCAAATTCGGACCATCAAAGTTGCTCGAGGTACACTTTTTATTGTTCCTCTATGTCAAATTCTACGAGTATTGGCTTGCTAGGTTATTTCCAAAAAATAACACCAACTTTCTATGACAAATGTACAAAACCGTTAAAAGCTCCTCCATAGAGAGAATTGAGCAACTTTGGACCATCAAAGTTGCTCGGTGTACACTTTTTATTGTTCTTCTGTGTGAAATTTTACGAGTATAAAACTTGCTAGATTATTTCGATGCCAAAACACAAACTTTCTATGACAAATAGATAAAACTATTAAAAGCTCCTCCATAGAGAGAGTTGAGCAACTTCGAACCATCAAAGTTGCTAGGGGTACACTTTTTATTATTTTCTATGTCAAATTTTACGAGTATAAGCTTGCTAGATTATTTCGATGCCAAAACACCAACTTTCTATGACAAATTGATAAAACCGTTAAAAGCTCCTCCACAGAGAGAGTTGAGCAACTTCGGACAATGAAAGTTGCTCGTGTACACTTTTTATTGTTCTTCTATGTGAAATTTTATGAGTATAAGCTTCCTAGACTATTTCCATGACAAAACACCGACTTTCTATTACAAATTTACAAAACAGTTAGAACTCCTCCGTAAAGAGAGTTGAGCAAATTCGGACCATCAAAGTTGCTCGGGGTACACTTTTTATTGTTCTTCTATGTCAAATTCTACGAGTATAAGCTTGCTAGATTATTTCGATGCCAATACACCAAGTTTCTATGATAAATGGACAAAACAGTTATAAGGTCCTTCATAGAGAGAGTTGAGCAACTTCGGACCATGAAAGTTGCTCGGGGTACACTTTTTATTGTTCTTCTATGTGAAATTTTACGAGTATAAAGCTTCCTAGATTATTTCGATTTCAAAAGAGCAAGTTTCTATGACAAAAAGCTCCTCCATAGAGAGAGTTGAGCAACATCGGACCATCAAAGTTGCTCACTATACACTTTTTATTGTTCTTCTATATGAAATTTTCCGAGTATAAGCTTGCTAGATTATTTCGATGCCAAAACACCAACTTTCTATGACAAATGGACAAAATTGTTAAAAGCTCCTCCATAGAGAGAGTTGAACAACTTCGGACCATCAAAGTTGCCCGGTGTACACTTTTTATTGTTCTTCTGTATCAAATTTTACGAGCATAAGCTTCCTAGATTGTTTCGATGCCAAAACAAACAGTTTCTATGATAAATGGACAAAACAGTTAAAAGCTCCTCCATATATAGAGTTGAGCAGATTCCGACAATCAAAGTTGCTCGGTGTACACTTTTTATTACTATTGTATGTCAAATTTTACGAGTATAAGCTTCCTAGATTATTTCGAAAAAATAACAGCAACTTTCTATGACAAATAGACAAAACCATTAAAAGCTCCTCCATAGAGAGAGTTGACCAACTTCGAACCATCAAAGTTGCTATGGGTACACTTTTTATTATTCTTCTATGTCAAATTTTACGAGTATAAGCATGCTAGATTTTTTCGATGACGAAACGCCAACTCTCTATGACAAATGGACAAAACGGTTAAAAGCTCTTCCACAGAGAGAGTTGAGCAAATTTGGACCATCAAAGTTGCTCGGGGTACACTTTTTATTGTTCTTCTATGTCTAATTCTACGAGTATAAGCTTGCTAGATTATTTCAAAAAAATAACACCAACTTTCTATGACAAATGGATAAAACCGTTAAAAGCTCCTATATAGAGAGAGTTGAACAACTTCGGGCCACCAAAGTTGCTCGGTGTACACTTTTTATTGTTCTTCTATGTGAAATTTTAAGAGTATAAGCTTCTTAGATTATTTTGATGTCAAAACATCAAGTTTCTATGACAAATGGACAAAACAGTTAAAAGCTCTTTCATAGAGAGAGTTGAGCAACTCCGGACCATTAAAGTTGCTCGGGGTACACTTTTTATTGTTCTTCTGTGTCAAATTCGACAAGTATAAGCCTGCTAGATTATTTCGATGCCAAACACCAACTTTCTATGACAAATGGACAAAATCGTTAAAAGCTCCTCCATAGAGAGAGTTGAGCAAC
The DNA here is from genome assembly GCA_963580455.1 of Euonymus europaeus. NCBI lineage: Eukaryota > Viridiplantae > Streptophyta > Magnoliopsida > Celastrales > Celastraceae > Euonymus > Euonymus europaeus. The sequence goes on from OY756969.1 coordinate 12,307,682, forward strand.
TTCGGACCATCAAAGTTGCTCAGTGTACATTTTTTATTGTTCTTCTGTATCAAATTTTACGAGGATAAGCTTCCTAGATTGTCTCGATGCCAAAACAACAAGTTTCTATGACAAATGGACAAAACAGTTAAAAGCTCCTCCATAGAAACATTTGAGCAAATTCGGACCATCAAAGTTGCTCCGGGTACACTTTTTACTGTTCTTCTATGTCAAATTTTACGAGTATAAAACTTTCTAGATTATTTCGATTCCAAAAACAAAACTTTCTATGACAAATGGACAAAACCGATAAAAGCTCCTCCATAGAGAGAGTTGAGCAACTTCGGACCATCAAAGTTGCTCGGTATACACTTTTTATTACTATTGTATGTCAAATTTTACGAGTATAAGCTTCCTAGATTATTTCGATGCCAAAACACCAAGTTTCTATGACAAATAGACAAAACAGCTAAAAGCTCCTCCATAGAAAGAGTTGAGCATATTCGGACCATCAAAGTTTCTCGGTGTACACTTTTTATTGTTCTTCTATGTGAAATTTTATAAGCTTCCTAGATTATTTCGATGTCAAAACACCAATTTCTGTAAAAAATGGACAAAACGGTTAAAAGCTCCTCCACAGAGAGAGTTGAGCAACTTTGGACGATGAAAGTTGCTCGGGGTACACTTTTTATTGTTCTTCTATTTCTAATTCTACGAGTATAAGCTTGCTAGATTATTTCAAAAAAATAACACCAACTTTCTATGACAAATGGACAAAACCGTTAAAAGCACCTCTATAGAGAGAGTCGAGCAACTTCGGACCATTAAAGTTGCTCGGTGTACACTTTTTATTGTTCTTCTATGTGAAATTTTACGAGTATAAACTTCCTAGAATATTTCGATGTCAAAATAGCAAGTTTAAATGACAAATGGACACAACAGTTAAAAGTTCCTCTATTCGAGTTGAGCAAATTCGGACCATCAAAGTTGCTCGAGGTACACTTTTTATTGTTCCTCTATGTCAAATTCTACGAGTATTGGCTTGCTAGGTTATTTCCAAAAAATAACACCAACTTTCTATGACAAATGGACAAAACCGTTAAAAGCTCCTCCATAGAGAGAATTGAGCAACTTTGGATCATCAAAGTTGCTCGGTGTACACTTTTTATTGTTCTTCTGTGTGAAATTTTACGAGTATAAAACTTGCTAGATTATTTCGATGCCAAAACATAAACTTTCTATGACAAATAGATAAAACCATTAAAAGCTCCTCCATAGAGAGAGTTGAGCAACTTCGAACCATCAATGTTGCTAGGGGTACACTTTTTATTATTTTCTATGTCAAATTTTACGAGTATAAGCTTGCTAGATTATTTCGATGCCAAAACACCAACTTTCTATGACAAATTGATAAAACCGTTAAAAGTTCCTCCACAGAGAGAGTTGAACAACTTCGGACATTGAAAGTTGCTCGTGTACACTTTTTATTGTTCTTCTATGTGAAATTTTATGAGTATAAGCTTCCTAGACTATTTCCATGATAAAACACCGACTTTCTATTACAAATTTACAAAACAGTTAGAACTCCTCCATAAAGAGAGTTGAGCAAATTCGGACCATCAAAGTTGCTCGGGGTACACTTTTTATTGTTCTTCTATGTCAAATTCTACGAGTATAAGCTTGCTAGATTATTTCGATGCCAATACACCAAGTTTCTATGATAAATGGACAAAACAGTTATAAGGTCCTTCATAGAGAGAGTTGAGCAACTTCGGACCATGAAAGTTGCTCGGGGTACACTTTTTATTGTTCTTCTATGTGAAATTTTACGAGTATAAAGCTTCCTAGATTATTTCGATTTCAAAAGAGCAAGTTTCTATGACAAAAAGCTCCTCCATAGAGAGAGTTGAGCAACATCGGACCATCAGAGTTGCTCACTAGACACTTTTTATTGTTCTTCTATATGAAATTATCCGAGTATAAGCTTGCTAGATTATTTCGATGCCAAAACACCAACTTTCTATGACAAATGGACAAAATTGTTAAAAGCTCCTCCATAGAGAGAGTTGAGCAACTTCGGACCATCAAAGTTGCCCGGTGTACACTTTTTATTGTTCTTCTGTATCAAATTTTACGAGCATAAGCTTCCTAGATTGTTTCGATGCCAAAACAAAAAGTTTCTATGATAAATGGACAAAACAGTTAAAAGCTCCTCCATAGATAGAGTTGAGCAGATTCCGACAATCAAAGTTGCTCGGTGTACACTTTTTATTACTATTGTATGTCAAATTTCACGAGTATAAGCTTCCTAGATTATTTCGAAAAAATAACAGCAACTTTCTATGACAAATAGACAAAACCATTAAAAGCTCCTCCATAGAGAGAGTTGACCAACTTCGAACCATCAAAGTTGCTATGGGTACACTTTTTATTATTCTTCTATGTCAAATTTTACGAGTATAAGCATGCTAGATTTTTTCGATGACGAAACGCCAACTCTCTATGACAAATGGACAAAACGGTTAAAAGCTCTTCCACAGAGAGAGTTGAGCAAATTTGGACCATCAAAGTTGCTCGGGGTACACTTTTTATTGTTCTTCTATGTCTAATTCTACGAGTATAAGCTTGCTAGATTATTTCGATGCCAATACACCAAGTTTCTATGATAAATGGACAAAACAGTTATAAGGTCTTTCATAGAGAGAGTTGAGCAACTTCGGACCATGAAAGTTGCTCGGGGTACACTTTTTATTGTTCTTCTATGTGAAATTTTACGAGTATAAAGCTTCCTAGATTATTTCGATTTCAAAAGAGCAAGTTTCTATGACAAAAAGCTCCTCCATAGAGAGAGTTGAGCAACATCGGACCATCAGAGTTGCTCACTATACACTTTTTATTGTTCTTCTATATGAAATTATCCGAGTATAAGCTTGCTAGATTATTTCGATGCCAAAACACCAACTTTCTATGACAAATGGACAAAATTGTTAAAAGCTCCTCCATAGAGAGAGTTGAGCAACTTCGGACCATCAAAGTTGCCCGGTGTACACTTTTTATTGTTCTTCTGTATCAAATTTTACGAGCATAAGCTTCCTAGATTGTTTCGATGCCAAAACAAAAAGTTTCTATGATAAATGGACAAAACAGTTAAAAGCTCCTCCATAGATAGAGTTGAGCAGATTCCGACAATCAAAGTTGCTCGGTGTACACTTTTTATTACTATTGTATGTCAAATTTTACGAGTATAAGCTTCCTAGATTATTTCGAAAAAATAACAGCAACTTTCTATGATAAATAGACAAAACCATTAAATGCTCCTCCATAGAGAGAGTTGACCAACTTCGAACCATCAAAGTTGCTATGGGTACACTTTTTATTATTCTTCTATGTCAAATTTTACGAGTATAAGCATGCTAGATTTTTTCGATGACAAAACACCAACTCTCTATGACAAATGGACAAAACGGTTAAAAGCTCCTCCACAGAGAGAGTTGAGCAAATTTGGACCATCAAAGTTGCTCGGGGTACACTTTTTATTGTTCTTCTATGTCTAATTCTACGAGTATAAGCTTGCTAGATTATTTCAAAAAAATAACACCAACTTTCTATGACAAATGGATAAAACCGTTAAAAGCTCCTATATAGAGAGAGTTGAACAACTTCGGGCCACCAAAGTTGCTCGGTGTACACTTTTTATTGTTCTTCTATGTGAAATTTTAAGAGTATAAGCTTTTTAGATTATTTTGATGTCAAAACATCAAGTTTCTATGACAAATGGACAAAACAGTTAAAAGCTCTTTCATAGAGAGAGTTGAGCAACTCCGGACCATTAAAGTTGCTCGGGGTACACTTTTTATTGTTCTTCTGTGTCAATTTCGACAAGTATAAGTCTGCTAGATTATTTCGATGCCAAACACCAACTTTCTATGACAAATGGACAAAATCGTTAAAAGCTCCTGCATAGAGAGAGTTGAGCAACTTCGGACCATCAAAGTTGCTCAGTGTACAATTTTTATTGTTCTTCTGTATCAAATTTTACGAGGATAAGCTTCCTAGATTGTCTCGATGCAAAAACAACAAGTTTCTATGACAACAAAACAGTTAAAAGCTCCTCCGTAGATACATTTGAGCAAATTCGGACCATCAAAGTTGCTCCGGGTACACTTTTTACTGTTCTTCTATGTCAAATTTTACGAGTATAAAACTTTCTAGATTATTTCGATTCCAAAAACCAAACTTTCTATGACAAATGGACAAAACCGATAAAAGCTCCTCCATAGAGAGAGTTGAGCAACTTCGGACCATCAAAGTTGCTCGGTATACACTTTTTATTACTATTGTATGTCAAATTTTACGAGTATAAGCTTCCTAGATTATTTCGATGCCAAAACACCAAGTTTCTATGACAAATAGACAAAACAGCTAAAAGCTCCTCCATAGAAAGAGTTGAGCATATTCGGACCATCAAAGTTTCTCGGTGTACACTTTTTATTGTTCTTCTATGTGAAATTTAATAAGCTTCCTAGATTATTTCGATGTCAAAACACCAATTTCTGTAAAAAAATGGACAAAACGGTTAAAAGCTCCTTCACAGAGAGATTTGAGCAACTTTGGACGATGAAAGTTGCTCGGGGTACACTTTTTATTGTTCTTCTATTTCTAATTCTACGAGTATAAGCTTGCTAGATTATTTCAAAAAAATAACACCAACTTTCTATGACAAATGGACAAAACCGTTAAAAGCACCTCTATAGAGAGAGTCGAGCAACTTCGGACCATCAAAGTTGCTCGGTGTACACTTTTTATTGTTCTTCTATGTGAAATTTTACGAGTATAAACTTCCTAGAATATTTCGTTGTCAAAATAGCAAGTTTAAATGACAAATGGACACAACAGTTAAAAGTTCCTCTATTCGAGTTGAGCAAATTCGGACCATCAAAGTTGCTCGAGGTACACTTTTTATTGTTCCTCTATGTCAAATTCTACGAGTATTGGCTTGCTAGGTTATTTCCAAAAAATAACACCAACTTTCTATGACAAATGTACAAAACCGTTAAAAGCTCCTCCATAGAGAGAATTGAGCAACTTTGGACCATCAAAGTTGCTCGGTGTACACTTTTTATTGTTCTTCTGTGTGAAATTTTACGAGTATAAAACTTGCTAGATTATTTCGATGCCAAAACACAAACTTTCTATGACAAATAGATAAAACTATTAAAAGCTCCTCCATAGAGAGAGTTGAGCAACTTCGAACCATCAAAGTTGCTAGGGGTACACTTTTTATTATTTTCTATGTCAAATTTTACGAGTATAAGCTTGCTAGATTATTTCGATGCCAAAACACCAACTTTCTATGACAAATTGATAAAACCGTTAAAAGCTCCTCCACAGAGAGAGTTGAGCAACTTCGGACAATGAAAGTTGCTCGTGTACACTTTTTATTGTTCTTCTATGTGAAATTTTATGAGTATAAGCTTCCTAGACTATTTCCATGACAAAACACCGACTTTCTATTACAAATTTACAAAACAGTTAGAACTCCTCCGTAAAGAGAGTTGAGCAAATTCGGACCATCAAAGTTGCTCGGGGTACACTTTTTATTGTTCTTCTATGTCAAATTCTACGAGTATAAGCTTGCTAGATTATTTCGATGCCAATACACCAAGTTTCTATGATAAATGGACAAAACAGTTATAAGGTCCTTCATAGAGAGAGTTGAGCAACTTCGGACCATGAAAGTTGCTCGGGGTACACTTTTTATTGTTCTTCTATGTGAAATTTTACGAGTATAAAGCTTCCTAGATTATTTCGATTTCAAAAGAGCAAGTTTCTATGACAAAAAGCTCCTCCATAGAGAGAGTTGAGCAACATCGGACCATCAAAGTTGCTCACTATACACTTTTTATTGTTCTTCTATATGAAATTTTCCGAGTATAAGCTTGCTAGATTATTTCGATGCCAAAACACCAACTTTCTATGACAAATGGACAAAATTGTTAAAAGCTCCTCCATAGAGAGAGTTGAACAACTTCGGACCATCAAAGTTGCCCGGTGTACACTTTTTATTGTTCTTCTGTATCAAATTTTACGAGCATAAGCTTCCTAGATTGTTTCGATGCCAAAACAAACAGTTTCTATGATAAATGGACAAAACAGTTAAAAGCTCCTCCATATATAGAGTTGAGCAGATTCCGACAATCAAAGTTGCTCGGTGTACACTTTTTATTACTATTGTATGTCAAATTTTACGAGTATAAGCTTCCTAGATTATTTCGAAAAAATAACGGCAACTTTTTATGACAAATAGACAAAACCATTAAAAGCTCCTCGATAGAGAGAGTTGACCAACTTCGAACCATCAAAGTTGCTATGGGTACACTTTTTATTATTCTTCTATGTCAAATTTTACGAGTATAAGCATGCTAGATTTTTTCGATGACAAAACACCAACTCTCTATGACAAATGGACAAAACGGTTAAAAGCTCTTCCACAGAGAGAGTTGAGCAAATTTGGACCATCAAAGTTGCTCGGGGTACACTTTTTATTGTTCTTCTATGTCTAATTCTACGAGTATAAGCTTGCTAGATTATTTCAAAAAAATAACACCAACTTTCTATGACAAATTGATAAAACCGTTAAAAGCTCCTATATAGAGAGAGTTGAACAACTTCGGGCCGCCAAAGTTGCTCGGTGTACACTTTTTATTGTTCTTCTATGTGAAATTTTAAGAGTACAAGCTTCTTAGATTATTTTGATGTCAAAACATCAAGTTTCTATGACAAATGGACAAAACAGTTAAAAGCTCTTTCATAGAGAGAGTTGAGCAACTTCGGACCATTAAAGTTGCTCGCGGTACACTTTTTATTGTTCTTCTGTGTCAAATTCGACAAGTATAAGCCTGCTAGATTATTTCGATGCCAAACACCAACTTTCTATGACAAATGGACAAAATCGTTAAAAGCTCTTCCATAGAGAGAGTTGAGCAACTTCGGACCATCAAAGTTGCTCAGTGTACATTTTTTATTGTTCTTCTGTATCAAATTTTACGAGGATAAGCTTCCTAGATTGTCTCGATGCCAAAACAACAAGTTTCTATGACAAATGGACAAAACAGTTAAAAGCTCCTCCATAGATACATTTGAGCAAATTCGGACCATCAAAGTTGCTCCGGGTACACTTTTTACTGTTCTTCTATGTCAAATTTTACGAGTATAAAACTTTCTAGATTATTTCGATTCCAAAAACCAAACTTTCTATGACAAATGGACAAAACCGATAAAAGCTCCTCCATAGAGAGAGTTGAGCAACTTCGGACCATCAAAGTTGCTCGGTATACACTTTTTATTACTATTGTATGTCAAATTTTACGAGTATAAGCTTCCTAGATTATTTCGATGCCAAAACACCAAGTTTCTATGACAAATAGACAAAACTGCTAAAAGCTCCTCCATAGAAAGAGTTGAGCATATTCGGACCATCAAAGTTTCTCGGTGTACACTTTTTATTGTTCTTCTATGTGAAATTTAATAAGCTTCCTAGATTATTTCGATGTCAAAACACCAATTTCTGTAAAAAATGGACAAAACGGTTAAAAGCTCCTTCACAGAGAGATTTGAGCAACTTTGGACGATGAAAGTTGCTCGGGGTACACTTTTTATTGTTCTTCTATTTCTAATTCTACGAGTATAAGCTTGCTAGATTATTTCAAAAAAATAACACCAACTTTCTATGACAAATGGACAAAACCGTTTAAAGCACCTCTATAGAGAGAGTCGAGCAACTTCGGACCATCAAAGTTGCTCGGTGTACACTTTTTATTGTTCTTCTATGTGAAATTTTACGAGTATAAACTTCCTAGAATATTTCGTTGTCAAAATAGCAAGTTTAAATGACAAATGGACACAACAGTTAAAAGTTCCTCTATTCGAGTTGAGCAAATTCGGACCATCAAAGTTGCTCGAGGTACACTTTTTATTGTTCCTCTATGTCAAATTCTACGAGTATTGGCTTGCTAGGTTATTTCCAAAAAATAACACCAACTTTCTATGACAAATGTACAAAACCGTTAAAAGCTCCTCCATAGAGAGAATTGAGCAACTTTGGACCATCAAAGTTGCTCGGTGTACACTTTTTATTGTTCTTCTGTGTGAAATTTTACGAGTATAAAACTTGCTAGATTATTTCGATGCCAAAACACAAACTTTCTATGACAAATAGATAAAACTATTAAAAGCTCCTCCATAGAGAGAGTTGAGCAACTTCGAACCATCAAAGTTGCTAGGGGTACACTTTTTATTATTTTCTATGTCAAATTTTACGAGTATAAGTTTGCTAGATTATTTTGATGCCAAAACACCAAGTTTCTATGACAAATGGACAAAACAGGTAAAAGCTCCTCCATAGAGGGAGTTGATCATATTCAGACCATCAAAGTTGCTCGGTGTACACTTTTTATTGTTCTACTATGTGAAATTTTATGAGTATAAGCTTCCTAGATTATTTCGATGTCAAAACACAAATTTCTATGACAAATGGACAAAACGGTTAAAAGCTCTTTCATAGAGAGAGTTGAGCAACTTCGGACCATTAAAGTTGCTCGGGGTACACTTTTTATTGTTCTTCTGTGTCAAATTCGACAAGTATAAGCCTGCTAGATTATTTCGATGCCAAACACCAATGTTCTATGACAAATTGACAAAATTGTTAAAGGCTCCTCCATAGATAGAGTTGAGAAAATTCGGACCATCAAAGTTGCTCCGGGTACACTTTTTACTGTTCTTCTATGTCAAATTTTGCGAGTATAAAACTTTCTAGATTATTTCGATTCCAAAAACCAAACTTTCTATGACAAATGGACAAAACCGTTAAAAGCTCCTGCAAAGAGAGAGTTGAGCAACTTCGGACCATCAAAGTTGCTCGGTGTACACTTTTTATTACTATTGTATGTCAAATTTTACGAGTATAAGCTTCCTAGATTATTTCGAAGCCAAAACACCAAGTTTCTATGACAAATGGACAAAACAGCTAAAAGCTCCTCCATAGAGAGAGTTGAGCATATTCGGACCATCAAAGTTGCTCGGTGTACACTTTTTATTGTTTTTCTATATGAAATTTTATGAGTATAAACTTCCTAGATTATTTCGATGTCAAAACACCAATTTCTATGACACATGAACAAAACGGTTAAAAGCTCCTCCACAGAGAGAGTTGAGCAACTTTGGACCATCAAAGTTGCTCGGGGTACACTTTTTATTGTTCTTCTATGTCTAATTCTACGAGTATAAGCTTGCTAGATTATTTCAAAAAAATAACGCCAACTTTCTATGACAAATGGACAAAACCGTTAAAGGCACTTCTATAGAGAGAGTCGAGCAACGTCGGACCATCAAAGTTGCTCGGTGTACACTTTTTATTGTTCTTCTATGTGAAATTTTACGAGTATAAGCTTCCTAGAATATTTTGATGTCAAAATAGCAAGTCTAAATGACAAATGGACACAACAGTTAAAAGTTCCTCTATACAGAGAGTTGAGCAAATTCGGACCATCAAAGTTGCTCAGGGTACACTTTTTATTGTTCTTCTATGTCAAATTCTACGAGTATTGGCTTGCTAGGTTATTTCCAAAAAATAACACCAACTTTCTATGACAAATGGACAAAACCGTTAAAAGCTCCTCCATAGAGAGAATAGAGCAACTTTGTGCCATCAAAGTTGCTCGGTGTACACTTTTTATTGTTCTTCTATGTGAAATTTTACGAGTATAAAACTTGCTAGATTATTTCGATGCCAAAACACAAACTTCCTATGACAAATAGACAAAACCATTAAAAGCTCCTCCATGGAGAGAGTTGAGAAACTTCGAACCATCAAAGTTGCTAGGGGTACACTTTTTATTATTTTCTATGTCAAATTTTACGAGTATAAGCTTGCTAGATTATTTCGATGCCAAAACACCAACTTTCTATGACAAATTGATAAAACCGTTAAAAGCTCCTCCACAGAGAGAGTTGAGCAACTTCGAACAATGAAAGTTGCTCGTGTACACTTTTTATTGTTCTTCTATGTGAAATTTTATGAGTATAAGCTTCCTAGACTATTTCCATGACAAAACACCGACTTTCTATTACAAATGTACAAAACGGTTAGAACTCCCCCATAAAGAGAGTTGAGCAAATTCGGACCATCAAAGTTGCTCGCTAGGTTATTTCGAAAAAATAACACCAACTTTCTATGACAAATGGACAAAACCGTTAAAAGCTCCTCCATAGAGAGAATTGAGCAACTTTGGGCCATCAAAGTTGCTCGGTGTACACTTTTTATTGTTTTTCTATATGAAATTTTACGAGTATAAGCTTTCTAGATTATTTCGATGTCAAAACACCAATTTCTTTGACACATGGACAAAACGGTTAAAAGCTCCTCCACAGAGAGAGTTGAGCAACTTTGGACCATCAAAGTTGCTCGGGGTACACTTTTTATTGTTCTTCTATGTCTAATTCTACGAGTATAAGCTTGCTAGATTATTTCAAAAAAATAACGCCAACTTTCTATGACAAATGGACAAAACCGTTAAAAGCACCTCTATAGAGAGAGTCGAGCAACTTTGGACCATCAAAGTTGCTCGGTGTACACTTTTTATTGTTCTTCTATGTGAAATTTTACGAGTATAAACTTCCTAGAATATTTCGATGTCAAAATAGCAAGTTTAAATGACAAATGGACACAACAGTTAAAAGTTCCTCTATTCGAGTTGAGCAAATTCGGACTATCAATGTTGCTCGAGGTACATTTTTTATTGTTCCTCTATGTCAAATTCTACGAGTATTGGCTTTCTAGGTTATTTCCAAAAAATAACACCAACTTTCTATGACAAATGGACAAAACCGTTAAAAGCTCCTCAATAGAGAGAATTGAGCAACTTTGGACCATCAAAGTTGCTCGGGGTACACTTTTTATTGTTCTTCTATGTCTAATTCTACGAGTATAAGCTTGCTAGATTACTTCAAAAAAATAACACCAACTTTCTATGACAAATGGACAAAACCGTTAAAAACACCTCAATAGAGAGAGTCGAGCAACTTCGGACCATCAAAGTTGCTCGGTGTACACTTTTTATTGTTCTTCTATGTGAAATTTTACGAGTATAAGCTTCCTAGAATATTTCGATGTCAAAATAGCAAGTTTAAATGACAAATGGACACAACAGTTAAAAGTTGCTCTATAGAGAGAGTTGAGCAAATTCGGACCATCAAAGTTGCTCGGGGTACACTTTTTATTGTTTTTCTATATGAAATTTTATGAGTATAAGCTTCCTAGATTATTTCGATGTCAAAACACCAATTTCTATGACACATGGACAAAACGGTTAAAAGCTCCTCCACAGAGAGAGTTGAGCAACTTTGGACCATCAAAGTTGCTCGGGGTACACTTTTTATTGTTCTTCTATGTCTAATTGTACGAGTATAAGCTTGCTAGATTATTTCAAAAAAATAACGCCAACTTTCTATGACAAATGGACAAAACCGTTAAAGGCACCTCTATAGAGAGAGTCGAGCAACTTCGGACCATCAAAGTTGGTCGGTGTACACTTTTTGTTGTTCTTCTATGTGAAATTTTACGAGTATAAGCTTCCTAGAATATTTTGATGTCAAAATAGCAAGTCTAAATGACAAATGGACACAACAGTTAAAAGTTCCTCTATACACAGAGTTGAGCAAATTCGGACCATCAAAGTTGCTCAGGGTACACTTTTTATTGTTCTTCTATGTCAAATTCTACGAGTATTGGCTTGCTAGGTTATTTCGAAAAAATAACACCAACTTTCTATGAAAAATGGACAAAACCGTTAAAAGCTCCTCCATAGAGAGAATTGAGCAACTTTGGGCCATCAAAGTTGCTCGGTGTACACTTTTTATTGTTCTTCTATGTGAAATTTTACGAGTATAAAACTTGCTAGATTATTTCGATGCCAAAACACAAACTTCCTATGACAAATAGACAAAACCATTAAAAACTCCTCCATGGAGAGAGTTGAGCAACTTCGAACCATCAAAGTTGCTAGGGGTACACTTTTTATTATTCTTCTATGTCAAATTTTACGAGTATAAGCTTGCTAGATTATTTCGATGCCAAAACACCAACTTTCTATGACAAATGGACAAAACGGTTAAAAACTCATCCACAGAGAGAGTTGAGAACCTTTGGACCATCAAAGTTGCTCGGGGTACACTTTTTATTGTTCTTCTATGTCTAATTCTACGAGTATAAGCTTGCTAGATTACTTCAAAACAATAACACCAACTTTCTATGACAAATGGACAAAACCGTTAAAAACAACTCAATAGAGAGAATCGCTCAAAAGTTGCTCGGTGTACACTTTTTATTGTTCTTCTATGTGAAATTTTACGAGTATAAGCTTCCTAGAATATTTCGATGTCAAAATAGCAAGTTTAAATGACAAATGGACACAACAGTTAAAAGTTCCTCTATAGAGAGAGTTGAGCAAATTCGGACCATCAAAGTTGCTCGGGGTACACTTTTTATTGTTCCTCTATGTCAAATTCTACGAGTATTGGCTTGCTAGGTTATTTCGAAAATATGACAAATGGACAAAACCGTTAAAAGCTCATCCATAGAGAGAATTGAGCAACTTTGGACTATCAAAGTTGCTCGGTGTACACTTTTTATTGTTCTTCTGTGTGAAATTTTACGAGTATAAAATTTGCTAGATTATTTCGATGCCAAAACACAAACTTTCTATGACAAATAGAAAAAACCATTAAAAGCTCCTCTATAGAGAGAGTTGAGCAACTTCGAACCATCAAAGTTGCTAGGGGTACACTTTTTATTATTCTTCTATGTCAAATTTTACGAGTATAAGCTTGCTAGATTATTTCGATGCCAAAACACCAACTTTCTATGACAAATGGATAAAACCGTTAAAAGCTCCTATATAGAGAGAGTTGAGCAACTTCGGGCCACCAAAGTTGCTCGGTGTACACTTTTTATTGTTCTTCTATGTGAAATTTTAAGAGTATAAGCTTCTTAGATTATTTTGATGTCAAAACAGCAAGTTTCTATGACAAATGGACAAAACAATTAAAAGCTCTTTCGTAGAGAGAGTTGAGCAACTTCGGACCATTAAAGTTGCTCGGGGTACACTTTTTATTGTTCTTCTGTGTCAAATTCGACAAGTATACGCCTGCTAGATTATTTCGATGCCAAACACCAACTTTCTATGACAACTGGACAAAATCGTTAAAAGCTCCTCCATAGAGAGAGTTGAGCAACTTCGGACCATCAAAGTTGCTCGGTGTACACTTTTTATTCTTCTTCTATATCAAATTTTACGAGTATAAGCTTCCTAGATGGTTTCGATGCCAAAACACCAAGTTCCTATGAAAACTGGACAAAACATTTAAAAGCTCCTCCATAGAGACAGTTGAGCAAATTCGGACCATCAACGTTGCTCCAGGTTCACTTTTTACTGTTCTTCTATGTCAAATTTTACGAGTAGAAAACTTGCTAGGTTATTTCGATTCCAAAACGCAAACTCTCTACGAAAAATGGACAAAACCGTTAAAAGCTCCTCCATAGAGAGAGTTGAGCAACTTCGGACCATCAAAGTTGCTCGGTGTACACTTTTTATCACTATTGTATGTCAAATTTTTCGAGTATAAGCTTCCTAGATTATTTCGATGCCAAAACACCAAGTTTCTATGACAAATGGACAAAACAGCTAAAAACTCCTCCATAGAGAGACTTGAGCATATTCAGACCATCAAAGATGCTCGGTGTACAATTTTTATTGCTCATCTATGTGAAATTTTACGAATATAAAACTTGCTGGATTATTTCGATGCCAAAACACAAACTTTCTATGACAAATGGACAAAACCATTAAAAGCACCTCCATAGAGAGAGTTGAGAAACTTCGAACCATCAAAGTTGCTAGGGGTACACTTTTTATTATTCTTCTACGTCAAATTTTACGATTATAAGCTTGCTAGATTATTTCGATGCCAAAACACCAACTTTCTATGACAAATGGACAAAACCGTTAAAAGCTTCTCGATAGAGAGAGTTGAGCAACTTCGGACAATGAAAGTTGCTCGTGTACACTTTTTATTGTTCTTCTATGTGAAATTTTATGAGTATATAAGCTTCTTAGATTATTTCGATGAGAAAACACCAAGTTTCTATGAAAAACGGACAAAACAATTAAAAGCTCCTCCATAGAGACAGTTGAGCAAATTCGGACCATCAACGTTGCTCCGGGTACACTTTTTACTGTTCTTCTATGTCAAATTTTATAAGTAGAAAACTTGCTAGATTTTTTCGATTCCAAAACGCAAACTCTCTATGACAAATAGACAAAACCGTTAGAAGCTCCTCCACAGAGAGTGTTGAGCAACTTCGGACCATCAAAGTTGCTCGGTGTACACTTTTTATTAGTATTGTATGTCATATTTTACGAGTATAAGCTTCCTAGATTATTTCGATGCCAAAACACCAAGTTTCTATGACAAATGGACAAAACAGTTAAAAGCTCCTCCATAGAAAGAGTTGAGCATATTCGGACCATCAAAGATGCTCGGTGTACAATTTTTATTGCTCATCTATGTGAAATTTTACGAATATAAAACTTGCTGGATTAGTTCGATGCCAAAACACAAACTTTCTATGACAAATGGACAAAACCATTAGAAGCTCCTCCATAGAGAGAGTTGAGCAACTTCGAACCATCAAAGTTGCTAGGGGTACACTTTTTATTATTCTTCTACGTCAAATTTTACGAGTATAAGCTTGCTAGGTTATTTCGATGCCAAAACACCAACTTTCTATGACAAATGGACAAAACCGTTAAAAGCTACTCGATAGAGAGAGTTGAGCAACTTTTGACAATGAAAGTTGCTCGTGTACACTTTTTATTGTTCTTCTATGTGAAATTTTATGAGTATATAAGCTTCTTAGATTATTTCGATGACAAAACACCAACTTTCTATGACAAATGGACAAAACAGTTAAAAGCTCCTCCATAAAGAGAGTTGAACAAATTCGGACCATCAAAGTTGCTCCGGGTACACTTTTTATTGTTATTCTATGTCAAATTCTACGAGTATAAGCTTGCTAGATTATTTCGATGCCAATACACCAAGTTTCTATGATAAATGGACAAAACAGTTAAAAGGTCCTTCATAGAGAGAGTTGAGCAACTTCGGACCATGAAAGTTGCTCGGGGTATACTTTTTATTGTTCTTCTATGTGAAATTTTACGAGTATAAAGCTTCCTAGATTATTTCGATGCGAAAACACCAAGTTTTTATGACAAATGGAAAAAACCGTTAAAAGCTGCCCCGTAGAGAGAGTTGAGCAACTTCGGACCATCAAAGTTGCTCGGTGTACACTTTTTATTGTTCTTCTATGTGAAATTTTACGAGTATAAGCTTGCTAGATTATTTCGATGCCAAAATGTAATATCCCGAGTTTTCAAATGACTCTTGATATAAGGTGAGGTAACACATGACTGTTATTTTATTGATTAGGTGTGGGTTAATAGGTGCTAAATAGATTTGGAATAATTCTGATGTTTTATATGTTAGTAACTAAATAGATACGAAGAATTTTTTTAGTATTAGTATTATTAAAATTGGTGCGATAAATAAAAATTCGAGTTCACCAGTGATTGAAAACAGAGTTAAAACCGAGTCACCACGATGTTTTGGGAGCAGGTGTTTGAATAGGAAAATAAATAATAGGTAGTGTCGAATTTGCAAATAAAGGTGGGTACGTGTAATTGGATCTAAGGGCTGAGGGCAAAGTAGTAAAAGAACAAATAAAACATAATAAAATATATATAGTCACGCGAACCGAGGCGGGAACCCTAACACGGAAACCGGTTTCGTTTGAACCTAAGGGGGCGGCGACGGGAATTGAGATTTCGGCTCCTGCGAAAGTAGGCGACCAGCGGGTACGTGGGCGACGATCGGGCCAAGGGGAATCTAGAGCTACCAATTTCGGACGGAAAAGAGGTGGTTTTTGTCGCCAACGGAGGAGACGAAAGGAGCGGTTGCCGTGAACTTCAAGCGTCAATCCGACGTTTTTGGACGCCGATCAGGTAATAAGACCCATCGTTCGACTCGTGGTGAGGAACTCTGCAGGTTTCAGGCGGTGGTGGCGTCGCTGTGGCCGTTCCAGCCATAAACCGGTGACTTGCTCAAGTGGGTCTGTTGACCCGCTTGAGGAGCAAGAAGGTGCAGTCCGGGTCAACCCGACCCGGCGCCCCACCTAATTCATATTTTAATATTTATATTTATTATTAATTAATAAATAGTGATTTTTATAAAACAAGCGTAAATACTAATGCCATTAGGTACTGCCATAAATCTCAGGAACGGAATACCATAGCTGAAATTGTTTAGAGTTACGAGAACAAATTGAGGTAAGTAGTATTTCAACTGCATTACGGAACGGTGTGATTGACTGTGTTGATTGCCGTGTTCATGAATTTATGTGCAAATCATGATGTTATATGAGACTGAAATTGTGTTGTTGATGATATGTGAATGATGATTTATTATTTGATGATAATGGTGTCACGTTGAGGTAATGTTTATTTGTGGTTTTGCATGAAGCATGACATTCTATGGCATACATGACACGTACATAAATGAAAAATATGTTTTTTTTCGAACCTAGTACATTGCTACAGGGAGGGTATATGGTGACTGGAAAAGGAAAAAGGAAAAGAAAAATGTGTATTAACTGGAAAGCGTTCTTTGGTAGAACACTTAATCAAAAGAAAAATCTCAACCGGTTGCTCTGTAGCAGTGTACCTAGGTTAGGGCCCAAGTATTGGATAAATGATTTGAATGGTTGACTGTTCATTAAAGATGATCACGTGCACTCATGCATAGATATTACTTGTTGAGCTTTAGCTCACTATGTTCCGTGATGCAGATATAGGTTTCTCGGATTATTATGCTGATCTGGTGGTTGATGGTGAGCGTGCGGATCCGTGAAGATGATACTCATGTGACAGAAGCTAGGTTTTCTTAGCTATTAATAATGACTCAGAAATAAATTATTTTATGTTATGCTAATTAATAAATTTGGGGTTTTATTTAATAAGCGAGGGTTCGCGGTACAATGACTAAAGGGTTATTGCATGTTTTATCCTAAGGATGATGGTGGAGATATGATGACGTTATTAAATTTTTGGTTAATCTCTTTATCGTGAGTTAAACTAATAAATGATATTTAACTTCTCATTTTATAAGCTGTAATGTGAAGTAGTCTTAATTGGAATAATTAGTTATTTATTTATTTGACGGTTTGGATTGTGATGTGGGTAGCATTCCGGTCTGTGGCTTATAATCTAGTGCACACCAACTTTCTATGACAAATGGACAAAACCGTTAAAAGCTCCTCCATAGAGAGAGTTGAGCAACTTCGGACCATTAAAGTTGCTCGGGGTACACTTTTTATTGTTCTTCTATGTCAAATTCTATGTGTATAAGCTTACTAGATTATTTAGATGCCAAAACACCAACTTTCTATGACAAATGGACAAAACCGTTAATAGCTCATCCATAGAGAGAGTTGAGCAACTTCGGACCATCAAAGTTGCTCGGTGTACACTTTTTATTGTTCTTCTATGTGAAATTATACGAGTATAAAACTTGCTAGATTATTTCGATGCCGAAACACAAACTTTCTATGACAAATGGACAAAACCATTAAAAGCCCCTCCATAGAGAGAGTTGAGCAACTTCGGACCATCAAAGTTGCTAGGGGTACACTTTTTATTTTTCTTCTATGTCAAATTTTACGAGTATAAGCTTGCTAGATTATTTCGATGCCAAAACACCAACTTTCTATGACAAATGGACAAAACCGTTAAAAGCTCCTCCATAGAGAGAGTTGAGCAACTACGGACCATCAAAGTTGCTCCGCGTACACTATTTATTGTTCTTCTATGTCAAATTCTACGTGTATAGGCTTGGTATATTATTTCGATGCCAAAACACCAACTTTCTATGACAAATGGATAAAACCGTTAAAAGCTCCTATATAGAGAGAGTTGAGCAACTTCGGGCCATCAAAGTTGCTCGGTGTACAGATTTTATTGTTCTTCTATGTGAAATTTTAAGAGTATAAGCTTCTTAGATTATTTTGATGTCAAAACAGCAAGTTTCTAGGACAAATGGACAAAACAGTTAAAAGCTCTTTCACAGAGAGAGTTGAGCAACTTCAGACCATTAAAGTTGCTCGGGGTACACTTTTTATTGTTCTTCTGTGTCAAGTTGGACAAGTATAAGCCTGCTAGATTATTTCGTTGCCAAACACCAACTTTCTATGACAAATGGACAAAATCGTTAAAAGCTCCTCCATAGAGAGAGTTGAGCAACTACGGACCATCAAAGTTGCTCGGCGTACACTTTTTATTGTTCTTCTATGTCAAATTCTACGTGTATAGGCTTGGTAGATTATTTCGATGCCAAAACACCAACTTTCTATGACAAATGGATAAAACCGTTAAAAGCTCCTATATAGAGAGAGTTGAGCAACTTTGGGCCATCAAAGTTGCTCGGTGTACAGTTTTTATTGTTCTTCTATGTGAAATTTTAAGAGTATAAGCTTCTTAGATTATTTTGATGTCAAAACAGCAAGTTTCTATGACAAAAGGACAAAACAGTTAAAAGCTCTTTCATAGAGAGAGTTGAGCAACTTCGGACCATTAAAGTTGCTCGGGGTACACTTTTTATTGTTCTTCTGTGTCAAATTCGACAAGTATAAGCCTGCTAGATTATTTCGTTGCCAAACACCAACTTTCTATGACAAATGGACAAAATCATTAAAAGCTCCTTCATAGTGAGAGTTGAGCAACTTCGGACCATCAAAGTTGCTCGGTGTACACTTTTTATTCTTCTTCTATATCAAATTTTACGAGCATAAGCTTCCTAGATTGTTTCGATGCCAAAACACCAAGTTTCTATGACAAATAGACAAAACAGTTAAAAGCTCCTCCATAGAGACAGTTGAGCAAATTCGGACCATCAAAGTTGCTCCGGGTACATTTTTTACTGTTCTTCTATGTCAAATTTTACGAGTAGAAAACTTGCTATATTATTTCGATTCCAAAACACAAACTTTCTATGACAAATGGACAAAACCGTTAAAAGCTCCTCCATAGAGAGAGTTGAGCAAATTCCGACCATCAAAGTTGCTCGGTGTACACTTTTTATTACTATTGTATGTCAAATTTTACGAGTATAGGCTTCCTAGATTATTTTGATGCCAAAACACCAAGTTTCTATGACAAATGGACAAAACAGCTAAAAGCTCCCCCATAGAGAGAGTTGAGCATATTCAGACCATCAAAGTTGCTCGGTGTACACTTTTTATTACTATTGTATGTCAAATTTTACGAGTATGGGCTTCCTAGATTATTTTGATGCCAAAACACCAAGTTTCTATGACAAATGGACAAAACAGCTAAAAGCTCCTCGATAGAGAGAGTTGAGCATATTCAGACCATCAAAGTTGCTCGGTGGTACACTTTTTATTGTTCTTCTATGTGAAATTTTATGAGTATAAGCTTCCTAGATTATTTCGATGTCGAAACATAAATTTCTATGACAAATGGACAAAACGGTTAAAAGTGTTAGGATCGTTTCTAGACTTAAGAGGGGGGTGAATTAAGACTATGTCTACTTTTTAGTTAAAATGGTCTTGATCACAAATAGTATAATATGACAACTCAATGCACAAGATATAGCAAATAAGTTCACAAACAAAACAACAATAAATTTCTAATTTAACCGATTATAGAAACTTGAAGAACCAATTCTTGTAGCACTCCAAATGATGATGAATGTGTAATATAGTCTGCACACTTGAATGAGATAGTTAGTAATAACAACACAATATAAAACAATATGAAAATTTTGTTTTCTTAATCTTTAACACCCTGATTAATCAAACCAATTTCAATTTACTGAATTCTAACTCTTTTGTGATTTTGAAAACTTTTGTTGTCTAAGTAATAATCACAAGTACGAAATAATAAAGAGATAGAGAGATGACACCAAGATTTTTACGTGGTTCCTCAAACTGAGTACATCCACGGCCCTCCTTCAAAGGGACTTGCCAACACCTCCATGATAAGTGCTAGAATGTACGTTCTTAAAGTGATAAAATACTACCAAAGCAATGCCAAGAAATTGTGCTTAAAAGCTGAATTTTCAAGATTATTGTACTTAAGATCTTCTTGGATGTTTTGCAGGTTAAGAGCTAGTAAGAGCTATTGGAATGAGATTTGATCTTCAGTAAATGTTAAGAGGACACTTCAAGTTTGCAGGAAGTGCTGGTTCACAAAAATCAGAGTTCATTTGGGCCTCTAAAGGTTGCCTCGAAGTCAAGTTTGGAAGTTATATCCGAAGCATAATTTCTGTTTGCAGACCAGACCTTTAGAAGCCCATAACTTGAGCGTCTGATGTCCAAATTGAGTTATTAAAAAGCCCATAATTATCTACACATTTGTATCTACAATATTGATGAAGGGTTTGAGTTCATAATATGCTTCGTTTAGGCCCAGAATGCAGTTACAAGATTAGTGTGTAATTGGAAGTTGATGTCATTGATGATACCATTTCCATTCAAAGAGTGGACAATCCACCACACGAATTTGATGGACATTCCACCACCAAAAGATGGCACTAGCTCCTCCACTATGTGCTCATTTTATCTATAAATAGAGAGGAGTAGGAGCTAGGAGGGGGAGCTTGGAGACAAGAAGGAAAGAAGGAGAAGGATTGGAAGCATAAAGAGGAGAAGCAAAAGAAGAAAACAAGGCTTGTGTTTGTAATTATGTTTTTATGTTTCATGTCTTATTTGGTTATGTATAACTAAACTCTTATTAGTTAGGGCTTGTCTTGAAGCCCTAAGCATGCTTTCAATTTTATAAGTTGTGTGGATTTCAATTTCTACAAGCATGATGATTTTGATTTTTCCATGTTATGTGAGTTCTAGTATTGTGTTTCTTTGATTAGCTAACTTTGAAGCATGTATTAGAATTAATTGTTGTAGAACATAGTCAATTGCCTTGTTGAATATGTTCTTTCTTGCAACATATAATTCAGTTGAAAATGAATTATGAAAAATCAATTCTTGAATACCTAAGTACAAATACCATGTATTAGGATTCTTGTGACATTCATATTCTCTTTGCTCTTATTGAATTCTTGATTGTTGATTGATGCAGACGCCATGCTAGATTTCGATTAAGAATACACGTAATGAGGTAGACGCCATACACTTTACATGCAATTAAGAGAGAATCATACAACTTGAGTTTGGCCATAACCTTGTTGTGAATGTTGTCATCATATGCTTGTTAAAATTGTTAGTCTATTATTTCTTATAAATTGTTTGAATGTTTTGTGGTGGATTGTGAGTCTTAGCTATTGTTTTCATTAATATCAATTCTTATTCTTGTTCTCAACGTCAATTTCTTTGTCTTAATTTTTATCTATTACAAGATTTAACCCCCCCCCCCCCCTTTTTCCCCCTTTTATAATTGTATCAATTATATTCAAGTGTTAGATTATATATCTATTAGCATCACTCCTTGTGGGATCGACTCTTACTTGTTCACTATATATATTAATTGTACATTTGTAGGTTATTTTAAATTGTTACTAACGACATAACACTCCACTATGAATGCACTTCAAAGTACAAGTTACAATCTTGTTGATTTTATGGCTGAATCAACGAACCCTTACAATTCAATAAGCAAATATGATACTTGACTCAATGTGTATAATGGCTTTGGCTCAAGGATGGCTCTTTGATAGCTAGATATGAGAAATAACGTTCAAAGTATGAAAAGCTCAAAGTATGGCTGAGTATTGGCAAGATAGGCTCTCTCAAAAATTGGTTTTAGGAAGATGAGAACTCAAGAGAGTAACAATAGGGCTCAAGAACGTTTTTGGCTTGAAGTTAGAGAGAATAAGGTTAAAACGCAGCAAGCTTTCTTAGTTGGACTTATAGAGAATGATTGATTAAATGGCTTAGGTCCAACGGCTCATTTGAGGTGAGAAAGGAATGATTCTTGGTGAAATCTTTTTGGAGAAGGAAAATGGACGAAAATTAGGTATTGAAGATGTAGGAGAATCGGCTAGGATAGGCTAGTATTTGTGTTTATGGGATTTTGGCTAATCACACATAATTTGACACAATGAAGGTTGGCTTTCCTTTTCAATTCTCCTAAGAGAATTCTTCATGATCTCGTTTCCTTTCTTGTAAGCTTGAATAAGTCTTCATCTTGATCTTGTTTCCTTCTTGAGTGAATCTTCTTGATGTTCCAGAATGTCACCAATGGTCAAGATCTCTTCTTATATATAGAAAACCCTCCAACGGTTGGGATTGATCTTCTCCTTGATTTGATGTTGATCTCATGATCTTCGTTTTAGTTGAAATTCGGATTTTCCTTCCATACGGTAGAAAAATGACAATTCCATGCTCTTCTTGTGTTATCTTTCCATAAAACTTGATCACCTTTTGATTCTTTACATATGGAATGCAAGACTTGATCTCTTTCCATAAGAATTGAACCTTTCTTGATCTCTTTCCATAAGAATTGAATTCCTGAACTTTTCATGATTTCTTTCCATATTCCATGCCTACAAACTTTCAAAAGATAATCCAAAAAGGATTTCTAACATTTTTGTCAACACAAGTTAGTTTCCATAAATGAAACACATTATGACAACTATATGAAAGAAAAACGTGCATATATATATGAGAATGTTTTGATCAATTATTAAAGTGCAGATCATAAATATAAGACTAAGATCACATGAATTACCATATATAGAATCAAGGCTACATGAATTAAGTATTTCACACACATATTCAGCCACTTAGCATTTTCGAAATTCATCAAACTTAAGCTTGAATATTAAAGTTGCTCGGGGTACACTTTTTATTGTTCGTCTGTGTCAAATTCAACAAGTATAAGCCTGCTAGATTATTTCGATGCCAAAACACCAACTTTCTATGACAAATGGACAAAATCGTTAAAAGCTCCTCGATAGAGAGAGTTGAGCAACTTCGGACCATCAAAGTTGCTCGGTGTACACTTTTTATTCTTCTTCTATATCAAATTTTACGAGCATAAGCTTCCTAGATTGTTTCGATGCCAAAACACCAAGTTTCTATGGAAAATGGACAAAACTGTTAAAAGCTCCTCCATACAGACAGTTGAGCAAATTCGGACCATCAAAGTTGCTCCGGGTACACTTTTTACTGTTCTTTTATGTCGAATTTTACGAGTATAAAACTTGCTAGACAGATGGACAAACTTGCTACTGTTCTATGACAAATGGACAAAACAGATAAAAGCTCCTCCATAGAGAGAGTTGAGCATATTCAGACCATCAAAGTTGCTCGGTGTAGACTTTTTATTACTATTGTATGTCAAATTTTACGAGTATAGGCTTCCTAGATTATTTTGATGCCAAAACACCAAGTTTCTATGACAAATGGACAAAACAGCTAAAAGCTCCTCCATAGAGAGAGTTGAGCATATTCAGACCATCAAAGTTGCTCGGTGTACACTTTTTATTATTCTTCTATGTGAAATTTTATGAGTATAAGCTTCCTGGATTATTTCGATGTCGAAACATAAATTTTTATGACAAATGGACAAAACGGTTAAAAGCTCCTACACAGAGAGAGTTGAGCAACTTCGGAACATCAAAGTTGCTCGGGGTACACTTTTTATTGTTCTTCTATGTCAAATTCTACGAGTATAAGCTTGCTAGATTATTTCGAAAAAATAACACCAACTTTCTATGACAAATGGACAAAACCAATAAAAGCACCTTTATAGAGAGAGTTGAGCAACTTCGAACCATCAAAGTTGCTCGGTGTACACTTTTTATTGTTCTTCTATGTGAAGTTTTACGAGTATAAGCTTCCTAGATTATTTTGATGTCAAAACAACAAGTTTCTACGACAAATGGACAAAACAGTTAAAAGCTCTTTCATAGAGAGAGTTGAGCAACTTCGGACCATTAAAGTTGCTCGGGGTACACTTTTTATTGTTCGTCTGTGTCAAATTCGACAAGTATAA
The DNA here is from genome assembly GCA_963580455.1 of Euonymus europaeus. Classification (NCBI taxonomy): domain Eukaryota; kingdom Viridiplantae; phylum Streptophyta; class Magnoliopsida; order Celastrales; family Celastraceae; genus Euonymus; species Euonymus europaeus. Next base: position 12,331,804 of record OY756969.1, read on the forward strand.
GCCTGATAAGTGCTAGAATATACATTCTTAAAGTGATAAATACTACCAAAGCAATGCCAAGAAATTGTGCTTAAAAGCTGAATTTTCAAGATTATTGTACTTAAGATCTTCTTGGATGTTTTGCAGGTTAAGAGCTAGTAAGAGCTGTTGGAATGAGATTTGATCTTCAGAAAATGTTTAGAGGAAATTTCAAGCTTTTCAGGAAGTATTGGTTCATAGAAATCGGAGTTCATTTGGGCCTCTAAAGGTTGTCTTGAAGTCAAGTTTGGAAGTTATATCCGAAGCAGAATTTCTGTTTGCAGACCAGACCTTTAGAAGCCCATAACTTGAACGTCTGATGTCCAAATTGAGTGATTCAAAAGCCCATAATTATCTAGACATTTGAATCTACAATATTGATGAAGGGTTTGAGTTCATAATAGGCTTCGTTTAGGCCCAGAATGTAGTTACAAGATTAGTGTGTAATTGGATGTTGATGTCATTGATGATACCATTTCCATTCAAAGAGTGGACAATCCACCACACGAATTTGATGGACAATCCACCACCAAAAGATGGCACTAAATCCTCCACTATGTGCTCATTTTCTCTATAAATAGAGAGGAGTAGGAGCTAGGAGGAGGAGCTTGGAGACAAAAAGGAAAGAAGGAGAAGGATTGGAAGCAAAAAGAGGAGAAGGAAAAGAAGAAAACAAGGCTTGTATTTGTAATTATGTTTTTATGTTTCATGTTTTATTTGGTTATGTATAACTAAACTCTTGTTAGTTAGGGCTTGTCTTGAAGCCCCAAGCATGCTTTCAATTTTATAAGTTGTGTGGATTTCAATTTCTACAAGCATGATGATTTTGATTTTTCCATGTTATGTGAGTTCTAGTATTGTGTTTCTTTGATTAGCTAACTTTGAAGCATGTATTAGAATTAATTGTTGTAGAACATAGTCAATTGCCTTGTTGAATATGTTCTTTCTTGCAACATATAATTCAGTTGAAAATGAATTATGAAAAATCAATTCTTGAATACCTAAGTACAAATACCATGTATTAGGATTCTTGTGACATTCATATTCTCTTTACTCTTATTGGATTCTTGATTGTTGATTGATGCAAATGTCATGCTAGATTTCAATTAAGAATACACGTAATGAGGTAGACGCCATACACTTTACATGCAATTAAGAGAGAATCATACAACTTGAGTTTGACCATGACCTTGTTGTGAATGTTGTCATCATATGCTTGTTTAAATTGTTACTCTATTATTTCTTATAAATTGTTTGAATGTTTTGTGGTGGATAGTGAGTCTTAGCTATTGTTTTCATTAATTCTCATTCTTGTTCTTAACGTCAATTTCTTTGTCTTAATTTTTATCTATTGCAAGACTTAACCCCCCTTGTATCAATTATATTCAGGTGTAAGATTGTATATCTATTAGCATCACTCCTTGTGGGATCGACTCTTACTTATTCACTATATATATTAATTGTACATTTGTAGGTTATTTTAAATTGTTACTAACGACATAACAATTTTTGGCGCCGTTGCCGGGGATGTGATTATCTAATATAATGTCATCTAACTCTTGTATATAATTTATTTATTTATTTTTGTTGTTAGCACCTCCTACATGGAAGGTTTTACATTACATGTCATTATTTAACGTGGTTGGCTTAAAGCCCCATTTTATTAATATTAATGGCTGGTTCTACCACCTACTATTGTTGATATATGTATATATCTATTAATATTAATGGCTGGTTCTACCGCCTATTAATATGCCTTAATATTTACTAATATCATTTTTTTCTATGGTTGGCCTTTTCTGCCCCATTTTATTTCTTCTGTATACTAACTTTTTATATATTGTCAACTAACTCCTTTAATCCTCTGGTTGTGATTGGCACTGCCATCCACCAAATTTTCTCTATATTAATTTATGTTCATGGTTGGCCTCGCCACCTAGTTCATTTATATTGTTATTTTTCCTATTTTGCAGATACATGAATGTCCAGCTCAAATCTTGGGAACTTATCGAGTGACAACATTTCGTTAAGCACAAAATTAGCGGATATCCGTTTATTTTGTCAAAGAGAGCATCGCACTCCAGAAAGATCACCTTTGTCATCACCAACTACAAGTCCCCCAGCCCCAGTTCAAATGGAAGAAGAACCAGATAACATGAACAAGCCACTCAAGGATTTCTCTGTGCCTCAAGCAGCAGATCAAGCTTCATGCATTGTCTACCCTCAGACTACTGTAGACAACTTTGAACTAAAGTCAGGAATGATTCATTTGTTGCCTACGTTCTTAGGCCATGCTGGAGAAGATCCTCATATGCATCTTAAAGAATTCTCTGATGTCTGTTCCACAATTAAAATAAGAGGTTTAACTGATGAGCAGGTTCATCTGCGATTGTTTCCATTTAGTCTGAAGGAACAAGCAAAGACATGGCTTCACTCTTTACCAAGAGCTTCAATTAGAACATGGACAGATTTGGCAAACAAGTTCTTGACGAAATTCTTTCCAGCTCAAAAGACAAATAAAATAAGGAAAGAGATAGTGAGCATCCAACAAAATGATGGAGAAGCATTCCATGAATATTGGGAGAGATACAAGAGGCTCTTAAGCTGTTGTCCTCATCATAATATTCAAGAATGGCTACTAATGCAATATTTTTATGAAGGGATGCTGGATTCAGATCGCAAAATGGTGGACGCCACATCTGGTGGTGGATTGATGAATAACAATGCCGGACAAGCCAGGGAGATGTTCGAAACTCTGTCAACTAATTCTCAACAATGGAGCTACAATAGAGTGAGAGAACCTCAGAAAAGGGCTGGAATCTACGAAGCACAATCAAGTTCAAACATGGAAGCCCAAATTGCAAACTTGACAAATATGGTGAAGCAGTTAATCGTTCCAGGCTCTCAAGTGTGTGCTGTGTGCAGTACACCTGGACATGCTATGGAAAGTTGTCCACAAAATGAAGTTGCGGTCTTGGATGCTCAAATAAATGCATTCGGTACTTATCCAAATCAGAATCAAAACCAAATGCAAAGGCCAAGGAATGATCCATTTGCTCCTACCTACAATCCAGGATGGAGGAATCATCCAAATTTTAGGTGGAGTAATAATCAACCAATGCAACAACCTTTTGCTCAATTACCACAACATCGGGTTCAAGTGGAGCCTCCGAAACCATCACTTGAAGATATGGTTACATCTATGGCACAGAGCACTCAAGCATTCATGCAGAAAACTGATAACGTCATTGCAAATTTGGAACAACAAATGGGACAATTAGCCACTGCATTAAATCAAAGAGAACCTGGAAAGCTTCCTGGCCAAGTTGTTGTCAACCCTAAGATTAATGAACATGCTAAAGCAATCACTCTAAGGGGAGGGAAAACAATTGGAAAAATGAGCGTGCCAGAAGAAGAGAAGAACCTTGACTCTGACAATATGATCAATCCAGACATTCTAGATCCAAATTCTAGCAGCAGTGCTACTCCTTTCCAGGAAACGCCAAACCTTCAGGTTACCTCTAACCTTCCAAATTCTATTTCTTCACATGCTCCTTTTCCTAGCAGATTGCAGAAATCAAAGAAAGAAGATCCAATGCAAGGAATCTTGGATACTTTCAAGAAGGTGGAGATTAACATTCCTCTTTTAGATGCCATCAAACAAATGCCAAAATATGCAAAATTCCTCAAGGATTTGTGCACAAATAAGAGGAAGTTCAAAGAGTTTGAAACGATTAAGGTTTCTGAGGAAGTTTCAGCTGTTCTACAAAGCAAACTCCCTCCCAAGCTAAAAGATCCGGGCAGTTTTACTATCCCTTGTATCATTGGGGGTCACAGGTTTGAGAAAGCTCTTCTTGACTTAGGTGCATCTGTCAATCTAATGCCTTTTTCTGTTTTTGAATCTTTGAATATAGGGGAACTAAAGGCGACCTCTGTGAGCATCCAGTTGGCAGATAGATCGATCAAATACCCTAGGGGTATTCTAGAAGATGTATTAGTCAAAGTTGACGGATTAATCTTACCTGCTGATTTTCTAGTATTGGAGATGGAGCCGATTCCTTTGTCAGAAGTAAAGTTAACCTTAATTCTTGGTCGTCCATTCATGGCCACAGCAGGTACTAAAATTGATGTTCAAAAGGGTACACTAACTATGAATGTGCAGGGACAAACGATTGAGTACAAGGTATTTGGAGCACTCAAATTACCAAGTGATGAACATTACTGTTTTCACTTAGATGCGTTAGATACAATTTGTCAACAAGTGTTCAATGACAGTTGTGGTCGAGATATTGTGGAAAAAGTTTTAATTCATGACTTTGGAACCATCGATGAGGATAAACAAGCTAGCAAAGTCTTAGCTCGCCTTGAAGCTTTACCTTCTTTAGGTATGTATATTTCTGCCTTTGAGCCTTTACCAGTGCCTAAGACAAAACTTGTACCATCTGTTGTGCAGGCACCTCAATTGGAGTTGAAGGAACTACCAAAGCATTTGAAGTACGCGTATGTGGGTGAAGAAAGTACATTGCCAGTAATCATTGCGTCTGACCTCAGCATTGAAGAAGAAGAGAAATTGTTGAGGGTACTAAAAGGGCATAAAACATCAATCGGATGGAGTATTGCTGATATCAGAGGAATCAGTCCCTCTAGATGTATGCATCGAATACTACTAGAGGAGGGAACAAAACCAACAAGAGATGCCCAACGCAGACTTAACCCAATAATGAAGGAGGTGGTGCTAAAAGAAGTACTCAAATTGCTAGATGTTTGGCATCATTTACCATATCTCTGATAGCAAATGGGTTAGTCCGGTACAAGTGGTTCCTAAAAAATCTGGAGTTACAGTAGTCCTTAATGAAGATAATGAGTTGGTTCCCACGCGAGTTCAAATAGGATGGCGTGTTTGCATTGACTACAGAAAGCTTAATTCAGGTACTAGAAAAGATCATTTTCCACTACCTTTTATTGATAAAATGTTGGAACGTCTTGCAGGTCATAGCCATTATTGTTTTCTTGATGGATATTCAGGCTACAATCAGATTGCAATAGCACCAGAAGATCAAGACAAGACGACATTTACTTGTCCATATGGTACATTTGCCTACAGGCGCATGCCTTTTGGTCTTTGCAATGCTCCAGGTACTTTTCAAAGGTGTATGATGAGCATATTTTCAGATATGGTGGAGCAAATTATTGAGGTATTTATGGATGATTTTAGTGTATTTGGTTCATCTTTTGATAAATGCCTTCATAACCTCGCTTTGGTCTTAGAAAGATGCCAAGAATGCAATCTAGTTTTAAACTGGGGAAAATGTCATTTTATGGTACAACAAGGAATTGTGCTTGGTCATATCATCTCTAGCAAGGGAATAGAAGTTGACAAAGCAAAAGTGGATCTGGTAAGTAATCTTCCACCTCCATCTACAGTTAAGGAAATAAGATCTTTCCTTGGACATGCAGGTTTCTACAGGAGGTTCATCAAGGATTTCTCCAAGATAGCTAAGCCATTGTGTAACTTACTATCCAAGGATGTGACATTTGAGTTTGATGAGACATGTTTGATAGCTTTTAACAAGCTTAAACTCCTTCTTACGTCAGCACCGATCATGATGCCTCCCAATTGGAGCCTCCCTTTTGAACTAATGTGCGATGCTTCTGATTATGCTGTAGGAGCAGTTTTGGGACAACGAGTAAATAAAGTACCTCATGTTATCTACTATGCCAGTAGAACACTCAATGATGCCCAATTAAACTACTCCACTACAGAGAAGGAGCTCCTTTCTGTTATTTTTGCTTTAGAAAAATTTCGTGCATATTTGATTGGTACTAAAGTAATTGTATTTTCTGACCATGCAGCTCTTAGGTACCTTCTTCAAAAGAAGGATGCAAAGCCTCGCTTGATTAGATGGATTCTACTACTTCAAGAGTTTGATCTGGAGATTAAGGACAAAAAAGGATCCGAGAATGTAGTGGCTGATCACCTCAGCCGTTTGGTGAACAATTCAGTGATCGAAGAAGACTCTTTGCCTCTAAATGAGAATTTTCCTGATGAGCAATTATTATCTTTATCTATTTCTACACCATGGTATGCTGACATTGTCAATTACCTTGTTACAGGTGATCTTCCAGGAAATGTGCCAAGAACTTACAAGGATAAGCTCGTGACAACATCAAAGTATTACATATGGGATGATCCATACCTTTTCAAATGGTGTTCTGACCAAATCATCAGACGGTGTGTGCCAGAATCAGAATTTCAATCCATACTCACGTTTTGTCACTCATATGCTTGTGGAGGACATTCTGGTCCAAAGAAGACAGCTTTGAAAGTATTGCAATGTGGCTTTCATTGGCCGAGTTTGTTCAAAGATGCATATACTTTCTGCTCTACTTGTGATAGGTGTCAAAGGCTAGGTAATCTTTCATCTAGGAATCAGATGCCTTTATCACCTATTCTAATAGTTGAAATTTTTGATGTTTGGGGTATTGATTTCATGGGACCTTTTCCTTCATCTAAAGGTTATTTATATATCTTACTTGCTGTGGATTATGTTTCAAAATGGGTGGAAGCAGTTCCATCCAAGACTAATGATTCTCGAGTTGTTCTCAGATTCCTTAAAGAAAATATATTAGCAAGATTTGGAACACCCAGGGCGATCATTAGTGATGGAGGGTCCCATTTCAATAATAAACTTTTTGCAGCACTATTGCAAAATTATGGAGTCAAACATAAGGTGTCCACGCCATATCATCCACAGACAAGCGGACAAGCTGAAATCTGTAATAGGGAAATTAAGCAGATATTGGAGAAGACTGTGAGCTCCTCACGCAAGGATTGGTCGGATCGTCTCATGGATGCTCTATGGGCTTATCGTACAGCCTATAAAACTCCGATTGGAATGTCACCATACAGGTTGGTTTTTGGCAAACCCTGCCACTTACCAGTCGAATTAGAGCACAAAGCATATTGGGCTATCAAACAGTACAATTTTGAGATGAAGGCTGCAGGAGAGCAACGAAAGTTGCAGTTGAGTGAGTTGGAAGAACTCCGAAATGAAGCCTATGAGAGCTCTAAAATATACAAGGAGAAGACCAAGGCCTATCATGATAAGACCATTTTGAGAAAACATTTTGAACCTGGGCAGAAAGTCTTATTATATAACTCACGCCTCCGACTATTCCCAGGTAAGCTCCGTTCACGATGGTATGGTCCATTCCTTATTACTCATGTTTTTTCACATGGTGCAGTGAATCTTCAACACCCACAGACGGGAAATATTTTTAAAGTGAATGGTCATCGTCTCAAGCACTATTTAGAGCCAGCAACAGAACATTTTGATGAGAATTTAAGGCTCTGTGATCCTGTTCCACTCACTTGATACGCTGTTCCGTCTGGCTGACGACGCTAAATTTAGCGCTTATGGGAGGCAACCCATATTTCTTTCTCATTATCTTTGTGTGTTCAATCAAGCATTTAGTCCAGTTGCACATTTTATTAGCATATTCACTTTTACTTTCACCTTGAGGTGGTCACTGTACACTTTTGTGTGCGTGGGGCTTGATTGCGCCCATATGTCTACGGTGTGAGCTTTCTCCACCAGCTTAATGTGGTTTGGATCTTCAAATGTTTACTTATAGGGCAGCTGGGAGGGAGAGCATCTCATGACGGTATTGTCATTAGTATAAGACCTGAAGGTTTACATTTTGATCCTGTGGACAAAAGCTGTGGTCTCCTGATAGGCCGAAGGAAAACACTCGATGGCGTTAGCACAGAAGTCACTGGAATGAGCCTCTGTTACCTTACTTGTGCATGTGCATTGGTTGAAAAAAAAAAGTATATATATTTATATTTATATATTTGGGATTGCTTACGCAAAATATATTTTGATCGGGTAAGATAGTATGATATATTATGCTACTAATTGCATGTCTAGCGAAATTCTGTCTAAGGAATTTGGTATTTAAGTGGACCACTGTGTCCCTCCAATCTTTCCTGGGAATTTCCCTGGTGTAATTAGTGATATAATTGTTTATATCTTCTACACCAATGATCTACAAAAAAAAAAAAAAAAAAAAAAAAAAAAAAACGAAACCCTAATTGTTTTCTTCTCACACTCTGTTTATTTCTAATTTTCAACTTTCCCTTTTCAGATCATCTCTCTTTCTCCGTCACAGTATGTCGCGCAGCCCTCGTGATACCGTTGCGACGGTAGACTTGTTCGCCAGAGCTACGATCCTGCCAGAACGTCGAATCGATTCAAAAATCCTGAACGATTCTGCCAACAACTGGGCCATGAGTTACCTCCGTGACCATTCTCTGCTGTTCTTGGTCGATCCTGATCCAAAAGACGAATTGCCGGTGTATCCTCACATCGTTCGCTCCTTTTACCATACTCTTCTCAAGTTACCCCACTCTTCTGGCACTCCACCAGTGTATCAGGTTGACATCCCTGGTCTTCGGCTTCAATTCACGTCAGCGGATATTTGCAAGTGTTTAGGTTATCCACCTACCGCTGACGTCGCTGTAGGTTTTCAAGCGCCGATCTCTATTTCCCATCAAGAGATGATTGATGATATGTGTCAAGGGCGACACGATCCGAATAATGATGTTTCTACACGCCGCTCTTATTTGCCGTCCACGATGTGGATGCTTGATGATGCCATCCGAAGTAACCTTTGCCCCATTGGACACAGTCAACAACGCTAGGGTAACATACTTTCCGTCCTGTATTACATGTATCGCGGAGCCTGGTTTGATATTGGCCGGATTTACCTTGAGAGCATTCTTAAGGCGAAGACCCTTGTGGAGAAACAAAAAACCAAGGTCGGGAGATTATTTTTCCCGAGGCTCATCACGCGGTTGCTTTTCAGTATGGGCATTCTCCCACCTCTCAGTCAGACAACTTCCAATTATCCGGTGACTGTTTTGGAGAACTCTAGCTGGCGTCAGAGTACTAGCCACATGCTTTCCAGTGCTCGTCGACAACGAACACCGCGACGTCATTTCAAGCTTTTCAGGAAGTATTGGTTCATAGAAATCGGAGTTCATTTGGGCCTCTAAAGGTTGTCTTGAAGTCAAGTTTGGAAGTTATATCCGAAGCAGAATTTCTGTTAGCAGACCAGACCTTTAGAAGCCCATAACTTGAACGTCTGATGTCCAAATGGAGTGATTCAAAAGCCCATAATTATCTACACATTTTTATCTACAATATTGATGAAGGGTTTGAGTTCATAATAGGCTTCGTTTAGGCCCAGAATGTAGTTACAAGATTAGTGTGTAATTGGATGTTGATGTCATTGATGATACCATTTCCATTCAAAGAGTGGACAATCCACCACACGAATTTGATGGACAATCCACCACCAAAAGATGGCACTAAATCCTCCACTATGTGCTCATTTTCTCTATAAATAGAGAGGAGTAGGAGCTAGGAGGAGGAGCTTGGAGACAAGAAGGAAAGAAGGAGAAGGATTGGAAGCAAAAAGAGGAGAAGGAAAAGAAGAAAACAAGGCTTGTATTTGTAATTATGTTTTTATGTTTCATGTTTTATTTGGTTATGTATAACTAAACTCTTGTTAGTTAGGGCTTGTCTTGAAGCCCCAAGCATGCTTTCAATTTTATAAGTTGTGTGGATTTCAATTTCTACAAGCATGATGATTTTGATTTTTCCATGTTATGTGAGTTCTAGTATTGTGTTTCTTTGATTAGCTAACTTTGAAGCATGTATTAGAATTAATTGTTGTAGAACATAGTCAATTGCCTTGTTGAATATGTTCTTTCTTGCAACATATAATTCAGTTGAAAATGAATTATGAAAAATCAATTCTTGAATACCTAAGTACAAATACCATGTATTAGGATTCTTGTGACATTCATATTCTCTTTACTCTTATTGGATTCTTGATTGTTGATTGATGCAAATGTCATGCTAGATTTCAATTAAGAATACACGTAATGAGGTAGACGCCATACACTTTACATGCAATTAAGAGAGAATCATACAACTTGAGTTTGACCATGACCTTGTTGTGAATGTTGTCATCATATGCTTGTTTAAATTGTTACTCTATTATTTCTTATAAATTGTTTGAATGTTTTGTGGTGGATAGTGAGTCTTAGCTATTGTTTTCATTAATTCTCATTCTTGTTCTTAACGTCAATTTCTTTGCCTTAATTTTTATCTATTGCAAGACTTAACCCCCCTTGTATCAATTATATTCAGGTGTAAGATTGTATATCTATTAGCATCACTCCTTGTGGAATCGACTCTTACTTATTCACTATATATATTAATTGTACATTTGTAGGTTATTTTAAATTGTTACTAACGACATAACAAAGCCCGCTAGATTATTTCGATGCCAAAACACTAACTTTCTATGACAAATGGACAAAATCGTTAAAAGCTCCTGCATAGAGAGAGTTGAGCAACTTCGGACCATCAAAGTTGCTCGGTGTACACTTTTTATTCTTCTTCTATATCAAATTTTATGAGCATAAGCTTCCTAGATTGTTTCGATGCCAAAACACCAAGTTTCTACGGCAAATGGACAAAACTGTTAAAAGCTCCTCCATAGAGACAGTTGAGCAAATTCGGACCATCAAAGTTGCTCCGGGTACACTTTATACTGTTCTTTTATGTCGAATTTTACAAGTATAAAACTTGCTAGATTATTTCGATTCCAAAACACAAACTTTCTATGACAAATGGACAAAACCGTTAAATGCTCCTCCATAGAGAGAGTTGAGCAACTTCGGACCATCAAAGTTGCTCGGTGTACACTTTTTATTACTATTGTATGTCAAATTTTACGAGTATAGGCTTCCTAGATTATTTTGATGCCAAAATACCAAGTTTCTATGACAATTGGACAAAACAGCTAAAAGCTCCTCCATAGAGAGAGTTGAGCATATTCAGACCATCAAAGTTGCTCGGTGTACACTTTTTATTGTTCTTCTATTTGAAATATTATGAGTATAAGTTTCCTAGATTATTTCGATGTCGAAACATAAATTTCTATGACAAATGGACAAAACGGTTAAAAGCTCCTACACAGAGAGAGTTGAGCAACTTCGGAACATCAAAGTTGCTCGGGGTACACTTTTTATTGTTCTTCTATGTCAAATTCTACGAGTATAAGCTTGCTAGATTATTTCGAAAAAATAACACCAACTTTCTATGAAAAATGGACAAAACCAATAAAAGCACCTTTATAGAGAGAGTTGAGCAACTTCGAACCATCAAAGTTGCTCGGCGTACACTTTTTATTGTTCTTCTATGTAAAGTTTTACGAGTATAAGCTTCCTAGATTATTTTGATGTCAAAACAGCAAGTTTCTACGACAAATGGACAAAACAGTTAAAAGCTCTTTCATAAGAGAGAGTTGAGCAACTTCGGACCATTAAAGTTGCTCGGGGTACACTTTTTATTCTTCGTCTGTGTCAAATTCGACAAGTATAAGCCCGCTAGATTATTTCGATGCCAAAACACTAACTTTCTATGACAAATGGACAAAATCGTTAAAAGCTCCTGCATAGAGAGAGTTGAGCAACTTCGGACCATCAAAGTTGCTCGGTGTACACTTTTTAATCTTCTTCTATATCAAATTTTACGAGCATAAGCTTCCTAGATTGTTTCGATGCCAAAACACCAAGTTTCTATGGCAAATGGACAAAACTGTTAAAAGCTCCTCCATAGAGACAGTTGAGCAAATTCGGACCATCAAAGTTGCTCCGGGTACACTTTTTACTGTTCTTTTATGTCGAATTTTACGAGTATAAAACTTGCTAGATTATTTCGATTCCAAAACACAAACTTTCTATGACAAATGGACAAAACCGTTAAATGCTCCTCCATAGAGAGAGTTGAGCAACTTCGGACCATCAAAGTTGCTCGGTGTACACTTTTTATTACAATTCTATGTCAAATTTTACGAGTATAGGCTTCCTAGATTATTTTGATGCCAACACACCAAGTTTCTATGACAAATGGACAAAACAGCTAAAAGCTCCTCCATAGAGAGAGTTGAGCATATTCAGACCATCAAAGTTGCTCGGTGTACACTTTTTATTGTTCTTCTATGTGAAATTTTATGAGTATAAGCTTCCTAGATTATTTCGATGTCGAAACATAAATTTCTATGACAAATGGACAAAACGGTTAAAAGCTCCTCCACAGGGAGAGTTGAGCAACTTCGGACCATCAAAGTTGCTCGGGGTACACTTTTTATTGTTCTTCTATGTCAAATTCTACGAGTATAAGCTTGCTAGATTATTTCGAAAAAATAACACCAACTTTCTTCGACAAACGGACAAAACCGTTAAAAGCACCTCTATAGAGAGAGTTGAGCAACTTCGAACCATCAAACTTGCTCGGTGTACACTTTTTATTGTTGTTCTATGTGAAGTTTTACGAGTATAAGCTTCCTAGATTATTTCGATGTCGAAACCTAAATTTCTATGACAAATGGACAAAACGGTTAAAAGCTCCTACACAGAGAGAGTTGAGCAACTTCGGAACATCAAAGTTGCTCGGGGTACACTTTTTATTGTTCTTCTATGTCAAATTCTACGAGTATAAGCTTGCTAGATTATTTCGAAAAAATAACACCAACTTTCTATGACAAATGGACAAAACCAATAAAAGCACCTTTATAGAGAGAGTTGAGCAACTTCGAACCATCAAAGTTGCTCGGTGTACACTTTTTATTGTTCTTCTATGTGAAGTTTTACGAGTATAAGCTTCCTAGATTATTTTGATGTCAAAACAGCAAGTTTCTACGACAAATGGACAAAACAGTTAAAAGCTCTTTCATAGAGAGAGTTGAGCAACTTCGGACCATTAAAGTTGCTCGGGGTACACTTTTTATTGTTCGTCTGTGTCAAATTCGACAAGTATAAGCCCGCTAGATTATTTCGATGCCAAAACACTAACTTTCTATGACAAATGGACAAAATCGTTAAAAGCTCCTGCATAGAGAGAGTTGAGCAACTTCGGACCATCAAAGTTGCTCGGTGTACACACTTTATTCTTCTTCTATATCAAATTTTACGAGAATAAGCTTCCTAGATTGTTTCGATGCCAAAACACCAAGTTTCTATGGCAAATGGACAAAACTATTAAAAGCTCCTCCATAGAGACAGTTGAGCAAATTCGGACCATCAAAGTTGCTCCGGGTACACTTTTTACTGTTCTTTTATGTCGAATTTTACGAGTATAAAACTTGCTAGATTATTTCGATTCCAAAACACAAACTTTCTGTGACAAATGGACAAAACCGTTAAATGCTCCTCCATAGAGAGAGTTGAGCAACTTCGGACCATCAAAGTTGCTCGGTGTACACTTTTTATTACAATTGTATGTCAAATTTTACGAGTATAAGCCTACTAGATTATTCCGATGCCAAAACACCAACTTTCTATGACAAATGGACTAAACAGCTAAAAGCTCCTCCATAAAGAGTTGATAAACTTCGGACCATCAAAGTTGCTCGGTGTACACTTTTTATTCTTCTTCTACATCAAATTTTATGAGCATAAGCTTCCTAGATTGTTTCGATGCCAAAACACCAAGTTTCTATGGCAAATGGACAAAACGGTTAAAAGCTCCTCTATAGAGACAGTTGAGCAACTTCGGACCATCAAAGTTTCTCCGGGTACACTTTTTATTGTTCTTCTATGTCAAATTCTACGAGTATAAGCTTGCTAGATTATTTCGAAAAAATAACACAAACTTTCTTCGACAAACGGACAAAACCGTTAAAAGCACCTCTATAGAGAGAGTTGAGCAACTTCGAACCATCAAAGTTCCTCGGTGTACACTTTTTATTGTTGTTCTATGTGAAGTTTTACGAGTATAAGCTTCCTAGATTATTTCGATGTCGAAACCTAAATTTCTATGACAAATGGACAAAACGGTTAAAAGCTCCTCCACAGGGAGAGTTGAGCAACTTCGGACCATCAAAGTTGCTCAGGGTACACTTTTTATTGTTCTTCTATGTCAAATTCTACGAGTATAAGCTTGCTAGATTATTTCAAAAAAATAACCCCAACTTTCTATGACAAACGGACAAAACCGTTAAAAGCACATCTATAGAGAGAGTTGAGCAACTTCGAACCATCAAAGTTGCTCGGTGTACACTTTTTATTGTTCTTCTATGTGAAGTTTTACGAGTATAAGCTTCCTAGATTATTTTCATGTCAAAACAGCAAGTTTCTACGACAAATGGACAAAATAGTTAAAAGCACTTTCATAGAGAGAGTTGAGCAACTTCGGACCATTAAAGTTGATCGGGGTACACTTTTTATTGTTCGTCTGTGTCAAATTCGATAAGTATAAGCCTGCTAGAATATTTCGATGCCTAAACACCAACTTTCTATGACAAATGGACAAAATTGTTAAAAGATCCTCCATAGAGAGAGTTGAGCAACTTCGGACCATCAAAGTTGCTCGGTGTACACTTTTTATTCTTCTTCTATATCAAATTTTACGAGCATAAGCTTCCTAGATTGTTTCGATGCCAAAACACCAAGTTTCTATGGCAAATGGACAAAACTGTTAAAAGCTCCTCCATAGAGACAGTTGAGCAAATTCGGACCATCAAAGTTGCTCCGGGTACACTTTTTACTGTTCTTTTATGTCGAATTTTACGAGTATAAAACTTGCTAGATTATTTCGATTCCAAAACACAAACCTTCTATGACAAATGGACAAAACTGTTAAATGCTCCTCCATAGAGAGAGTTGAGCAACTTTGGACTATCAATGTTTCTCGGTGTAAACTTTTTATCACTATTGTATGTCAAACTTTACGAGTATAGGCTTCCTATATTATTTTGATGCTAAAACACCAAGTTTCTATGACAAATGGACAAAACAGCTAAAAGCTCTACCATAGAGAGAGTTGATCATATTCGGACCAGCAAAGTTGCTCGCTGTACACTTTTTATTGTTCTTCTATGTGAAATTTTAGGAGTATAAGCTTCCTAGATTATTTCGATGTCAAAACACAAATTTCTATGACAAATGGACAAAACGGTTAAAAGGTCCTCCACAGGGAGAGTTGAGCAACTTCGGACCATCAAAGTTGCTCGGGGTACACTTTTTATTGTTCTTCTATGTCAAATTCTACGAGTATAAGCTTGCTAGATTATTTTGAAAAAATAACACCAACTTTCTTCGACAAACGGACAAAACCGTTAAAAGCACCTCTACAGAGAGAGTTGAGCAACTTCGAACCATCAAAGTTACTCGGTGTACACTTTTTATTGTTGTTCTATGTGAAGTTTTACAAGTATAAGCTTCCTAGATTATTTTGATGTCAAAACAGCATGTTTCTACGACAAATGGACAAAACAGTTAAAAGCTCTTTCACAAGAGAGAGTTGAGCAACTTCGGACCATTAAAGTTGCTCGGGGTACACTTTTTATTGTTTGTCTATGTCGAATTCGACAAGTATAAGCCTACTAGATTATTCCGATGCCAAAACACCAACTTTCTATGACAAATGGACAAAATCGTTAAAAGCTCCTCCATAGAGAGAGTTGAGCAACTTCGGACCATCAAAGTTGCTCGGTGTACACTTTTTATTCTTCTTCTATATCAAATTTTACGAGCATAAGCTTCCTAGATTGTTTCGATGCCAAAACACCAAGTTTCTATGGCAAATCGACAAAACTGTTAAAATCTCCTCCATAGAGACAGTTGAGCAAATTCGGACCATCAAAGTTGCTCCGGGTACACTTTTTACTGTTCTTTTATGTCGAATTTTACGAGTATAAAACTTGCTAGATTATTTCGATTCCAAAACACAAACTTTCTATGACAAATGCACAAAATCGTTAAATGCCCCTCCATAGAGAGAGTTTAGCAACTTCATACCATCAAAGTTGCTCGGTGTACACTTTTTATTACTATTATATGTCAAATTTTACGAGTATAGGCTTCCTAGATTATTTTGATGCCAAAACACGAAGTTTCTATGACAAATGGACAAAACAGCTAAAAGCTCCTTCATAGAGAGAGTGGATCATATTCGGACCATCAAAGTTGCTCGGTGTACACTTTTTATTGTTCTTCTATGTGAAATTTTATGAGTATAAGCTTCCTAGATTATTTCGATGTCAAACCAAAAATTTCTATGACAAATGGACAAAACTGTTAAAAGCTCCTCCACAGGGAGAGTTGAGCAACTTCGGACCATCAAAGTTGCTCGGGGTACACTTTTTATTGTTCTTCTATGTCAAATTCTACGAGTATAAGCTTGCTAGATTATTTCGAAAAAATAATACCAACTTTCTTCGACAAACGGACAAAACCGTTAAAAGCACCTCTATAGAGAGAGTTGAGCAACTTCGATTCATCAAAGTTTCTCGGTGTACACTTTTTATTGTTCTTCTATGTGAAGTTTTACGAGTATAAGCTTCCTAGATTATTTTGATGTCAAAACAGCAAGTTTCTACGACAAATGGACAAAACAGTTAAAAGCTCTTTCATAGAGAGAGTTGAGCAACTTCGGACCATTAAAGTTGCTCGGGGTATACTTTTTATTGTTCGTCTGTGTCAAATTCGGAAAGTATAAGCCTGCTAGATTATTCCGATGCCAAAACACCAACTTTCTATGACAAATGGACAAAATCGTTAAAAGCTCCTCCATAGAGAGAGTTGAGCAACTTCGGACCATCAAAGTTGCTCGGTGTACACTTTTTATTCTTCTTCTATATCAAATTTTACGAGCATATGCTTCATAGATTGTTTCGATGCCAAAACACCAAGTTTCTATGGCAAATGGACAAAACTATTAAAAGCTCCTCCATAGAGACAGTTGAGCAAATTCGGACCATCAAAGTTGCTCCGGGTACACATTTTACTGTTCTTTTATGTCGAATTTTACGAGTATAAAACTTGCTAGATTATTTCGATTCCAAAACACAAACTTTCTATGACAAATGGACAAAACCGTTAAATGCTCCTCCATAGAGAGAGTTGAGCAACTTCGCACCATCAAAGTTGCGCGGTGTACACTTTTTATTCTTCTTCTATATCAAATTTTACGAGCATAAACTTCCTAGATTGTTTCAATGCCAAAACACCAAGTTTCTATGGCAAATGGACAAAACTGTTAAAAGCTCCTCCATAGAGACAGTTGAGCAAAATCGGACCATCAAAGTTGCTCCGGATACACATTTTACTGTTCTTTTATGTCGAATTTTACGAGTATAAAACTTGCTGGATTATTTCGATTCCAAAACACAAACTTTCTATGACAAATGGACGAAACCGTTAAATGCTCCTCCATAGAGAGAGTTGAGCAACTTCGCACCATCAAAGTTGCTCGGTGTACACTTTTTATTCTTCTTCTATATCAAATTTTACGAGCATAAACTTCCTAGATTGTTTCAATGCCAAAACACCAAGTTTCTATGGCAAATGGACAAAACTGTTAAAAGCACATCCATAGAGACAGTTGAGCAAATTCGTACCATCAAAGTTGCTCCGGGTACACTTTTTACCGTTCTTTTATGTCGAATTTTACGAGTATAAAACTTGCTAGATTATTTCGATTCCTAAACACAAACTTTCTATGACAAATGGACAAAACCGTTAAATGCTCCTCCATAGAGAGAGTTTAGCAACTTCGGATCATTAAAGTTGCTCGGGGTACAATTTTTATTGTTTGTCTGTGTCAAATTCGACAAGTATAAGCCTGCTAGATTATTTCGATGCCAAAACACCAACTTTCTATGACAAATGGACAAAATCGTTAAATGCTCCTCCATAGAGAGAGTTGAGCAACTTCGGACCATCAAAGTTGCTCGGTGTACACTTTTTATTACTGTTGTATGTCAAATTTTACGAGTATAGGCTTCCTAGATTATTTTGATGCCAAAACACCAAGTTTCTATGACAAATGGACAAAACAGCTAAAAGCTCCTCCATATATAGAGTTGATCATATTCGAACCATCAAAGTTGCTCGGTGTACACGTTTTATTGTTCTTCTATTTGAAATTTTGGGAGTATAAGCTTCCTAGATTATTTCGATGTCAAAACACAAATTTCTATGACAAATGGACAAAACGGTTAAAAGCTCCTCCACAGAGAGAGTTGAGCAACTTCGGACCATCAAAGTTGCTCGGGGTACAATTTTTATTGTTCTTCTATGTCAAATTCTACGAGTTTATAAGCTTGCTAGATTATTTCGAAAAAATAACACCAACTTTCTTCGACAAACGGACAAAACCTTTAAAAGCACCTCTATAGAGAGAGTGGAGTAACTTCAAACCATCAAAGTTGCTCGGTGCACACTTTTTATTGTTGTTCTATGTGAAGTTTTACGAGTATAACCTTCCTAGATTATTTTGATGTCAAAACAGCAAGTTTCTACTACAAATGGACAAAACAGTTAAAAGCTCTTTCATAGAGAGAGTTGAGCAACTTCGGACCGTTAAAGTTGCTCGGGGTACACTTTTTATTGTTCGTCTGTGTCAAATTCGACAAGTATAAGCCTGCTAGATTATTTCGATGCCAAAACACCAACTTTCTATGACAAATGGACAAAATCGTTAAAAGCTCCTCCATAGAGAGAGTTGAGCAACTTCGGACCATCAAAGTTGCTCGGTGTACACTTTTTTTCTTCGTCTATATCAAATTTTATGAGCATAAGCTTCCTAGATTGTTTCGATGCCAAAACACCAAGTTTCTATGGCAAATGGACAAAACTGTTAAAAGCTCCTCCATAGAGACAGTTGAGCAAATTCGGACCATCAAAGTTGCTTCGGGTACACCTTTTACTGTTCTTTTATGTCGAATTTTACGAGTATAAAACTTGCTAGATTATTTCGATTCCAAAACACAAACTTTCTATGACAAATGGACAAAACCGTTAAATGCTCCTCCATAGAGAGAGTTTAGCAACTTCATACCATCAAAGTTGCTCGGTGACACTTTTTATTACTATTGTATGTCAAATTTTACGAGTATAGGCTTCCTAGATTATTTTGATGCCAAAACACCAAGTTTCTATGACAAATGGACAAAACAGCTAAAAGCTCCTTCATAGAGAGAGTGGATCATATTCGGACCATCAAAGTTGCTCGGTGTACACTTTTTATTGTTCTTCTATGTGAAATTTTATGAGTATAAGCTTCCTAGATTATTTCGATGTCAAAACAAAAATTTCTATGACAAATGGACAAAACTGTTAAAAGCTCCTCCACAGGGAGAGTTGAGCAACGTCGGACCATCAAAGTTGCTCGAGGTACACTTTTTATTGTTCTTCTATGTCAAATTCTACGAGTATAAGCTTGCTAGATTATTTCGAAAAAATAATACCAACTTTCTTCGACAAACGGACAAAACCGTTAAAAGCACCTCTATAGAGAGAGTTGAGCAACTTCGAACCATCAAAGTTGCTCGGTGTACACTTTTTATTGTTGTTCTATGTGAAGTTTTAAGAGTATAAGCTTCCTAGATTATTTTGATGTCAAAACAGCAAGTTTCTACGACAAATGGACAAAACAGTTAAAAGCTCTTTCATAGAGAGAGTTGAGCAACTTCGGACCATTAAAGTTGCTCGGGGTACACTTTTTATTGTTCGTCTGTGTCAAATTCGACAAGTATAAGCCTGCTAGATTATTCCGATGCCAAAACACCAACTTTCTATGACAAATGGACAAAATCGTTAAAAGCTCCTCCATAGAGATAGTTGAGGAACTTCGGACCATCAAAGTTGCTCGGTGTACACTTTTTATTCTTCTTCTATATCAAATTTTACGAGCATATGCTTCATAGATTGTTTCGATGCCAAAACACCAAGTTTCTATGGCAAATGGACAAAACTGTTAAAAGCTCCTCCGTAGAGACAGTTGAGAAAATTCGGACCATCAAAGTTGCTCCGGGTACACATTTTACTGTTCTTTTATGTCGAATTTTACGAGTATAAAACTTGCTAGATTATTTCGATTCCAAAACACAAACTTTCTATGACAAATGCACAAAACCGTTAAATGCTCCTCCATAGAGAGAGTGGATCATATTCGGACCATCAAAGTTGCTCGGTGTACACTTTTTATTGTTCTTCTATGTGAAATTTTATGAGTATAAGCTTCCTAGATTATTTCGATGTCAAAACAAAAATTTCTATGACAAATGGACAAAACGGTTCAAAGCTCCTCCACAGGGAGAGTTAAGCAACTTCGGACCATCAAAGTTGCTCCGGCTACACTTTTTATTGTTCTTCTATGTCAAATTCTACGAGTATAAGCTTGCTAGATTATTTCGAAAAAATAACAACAACTTTCTTCGACAAACGGACAAAACCGTTAAAAGCACCTCTATAGAGAGAGTTGAGTAACTTCAAACCATCAAAGTTGCTCGGTGCACACTTTTTATTGTTGTTCTATGTGAAGTTTTACGAGTATAAGCTTCCTAGATTATTTTGATGTCAAAACAGCAAGTTTCTACGACAAATGGACAAAACAGTTAAAAGCTCTTTCATAGAGAGAGTTGAGCAACTTCGGACCATTAAAGTTGCTCGGGGTACACTTTTTATTGTTCGTCTGTGTCAAATTCGACAAGTATAAGCCTGCTAGATTATTTCGATGCCAAAACACCAACTTTCTATGACAAATGGACAAAATCGTTAAAAGCTCCTCCATAGAGAGAGTTGAGCAACTTCGGACCATCAAAGTTGCTCGGTGTACACTTTTTATTCTTCTTCTATATCAAATTTTATGAGCATAAGCTTCCTAGATTGTTTCGATGCCAAAACACCAAGTTTCTATGGCAAATGGACAAAACTGTTAAAAGCTCCTCCATAGAGACAATTGAGACAAATTCGGACCATCAAAGTTGCTCCGGGTACACTTTTTACTGTTCTTTTATGTCGAATTTTACGAGTATAAAACTTGCTAGATTATTTCGATTCCAAAACACATACTTTCTATGACAAATGGACAAAACCGTTAAATGCTCCTCCATAGAGAGAGTTTAGCAACTTCGCACTATCAAAGTTGCTCGGTGCACACTTTTTATTACTATTGTATGTCAAATTTTACGAGTATAGGCTTCCTAGATTATTTTGATGCCAAAACACCAAGTTTCTATGACAAATGGACAAAACAGCTAAAAGCTCCTCTATAGAGAGAGTTGATCATATTCGGACCATCAAAGTTGCTCGGTGTACACGTTTTAATGTTCTTCTATGTGAAATTTTATGAGTATAAGCTTCCTAGATTATTTCGATGTCAAAACACAAATTTCTATGACAAATGGACAAAACGGTTAAAAGCTCCCCCACAGAGAGAGTTGAGCAACTTCGGACCGTCAAAGTTGCTCGGGGTACACTTTTTATTGTTCTTCTATGTCAAATTCTACGAGTAATAAGCTTGCTAGATTATTTCGAAGCCGAAACACAAACTTTCTATGAGAAATGGATAAAATCGTTAAAAGCTCCTCCATAGAGAGAGTTGAGCATATTCGGACCATCAATGTTGCTCGTTGTACACTTTTTATTGTTCTTCTATGTGAAATATTACGAGTATAAGCTTCCTAGATTATTTCGATGTCAAAACATAATTTTCTATGACAAATGGACAAAACGGTTTAAAGCTCATCCACAGAGAGAGTTGAGCAACTTCGGACCATCAAAGTTGCTCGGGGTACACTTTTTATTGTTCTTCTGTGTCAAATTCTACGAGTATAAGCTTGCTAGATTATTTCGAAAAAATAACACCAACTTTCTATGACAAACGGACAAAACCGTTAAAAGAACATCTATAGAGAGAGTTGAGCAAGTTCGAACCATCAAAGTTGCTCGGTGTACACTTTTTATTGTTGTTCTATGTGAAGTTTTACGAGTATAAGCTTCCTAGATTATTTTGATGTCAAAACAGCAAGTTTCTACGACAAATGGACAAAACAGTTAAAAGCTCTTTCATAGAGAGAGTTGAGCAACTTCGGACCATTAAAGTTGCTCGGGGTACACTTTTTATTGTTCGTCTGTGTCAAATTCGACAAGTATAAGCCTGCTAGATTATTTCGATGCCAAAACACCAACTTTCTATGACAAATGGACAAAATCGTTAAAAGCTCCTGCATAGAGAGAGTTGAGCAACTTCGGACCATCGAAGTGTCTCGGTGTATACTTTTTATTCTTCTTCTATATCAAATTTTAGCTTCCTAGATTGTTTCGATGCCAAAACACCAAGTTTCTATGGCAAATGGACAAAACTGTTAAAAGCTCCTCCATAGAGACAGTTGAGCAACTTCGGACCATCAAAGTTGCTCGGTGTACACTTTTTATTCTTCTTCTATATCAAATTTTATGAGCATAAGCTTCCTAGATTGTTTCGATGCCAAAACACCAAGTTTCTATGGCAAATGGACAAAACTGTTAAAAGCTCCTCCATAGAGACAATTGAGACAAATTCGGACCATCAAAGTTGCTCCGGGTACACTTTTTACTGTTCTTTTATGTCGAATTTTACGAGTATAAAACTTGCTAGATTATTTCGATTCCAAAACACATACTTTCTATGACAAATGGACAAAACCGTTAAATGCTCCTCCATAGAGAGAGTTTAGCAACTTCGCACTATCAAAGTTGCTCGGTGCACACTTTTTATTACTATTGTATGTCAAATTTTACGAGTATAGGCTTCCTAGATTATTTTGATGCCAAAACACCAAGTTTCTATGACAAATGGACAAAACAGCTAAAAGCTCCTCTATAGAGATAGTTGATCATATTCGGACCATAAAAGTTGCTCGGTGTACACGTTTTAATGTTCTTCTATGTGAAATTTTATGAGTATAAGCTTCCTAGATTATTTCGATGTCAAAACACAAATTTCTATGACAAATGGACAAAACGGTTAAAAGCTCCTCCACAGAGAGAGTTGAGCAACTTCGGACCGTCAAAGTTGCTCGGGGTACACTTTTTATTGTTCTTCTATGTCAAATTCTACGAGTAATAAGCTTGCTAGATTATTTCGAAGCCGAAACACAAACTTTCTATGAGAAATGGATAAAATCGTTAAAAGCTCCTCCATAGAGAGAGTTGAGCATATTCGGACCATCAATGTTGCTCGTTGTACACTTTTTATTGTTCTTCTATGTGAAATATTACGAGTATAAACTTCCTAGATTATTTCGATGTCAAAACATAATTTTCTATGACAAATGGACAAAACGGTTTAAAGCTCATCCACAGAGAGAGTTGAGCAATTTCGGACCATCAAAGTTGCTCGGGGTACACTTTTTATTGTTCTTCTGTGTCAAATTCTACGAGTATAAGCTTGCTAGATTATTTCGAAAAAATAACACC
This sequence comes from Euonymus europaeus, assembly GCA_963580455.1. Lineage (NCBI taxonomy): Eukaryota > Viridiplantae > Streptophyta > Magnoliopsida > Celastrales > Celastraceae > Euonymus > Euonymus europaeus. Next base: position 12,355,145 of record OY756969.1, read on the forward strand.
AACTTTCTATGACAAACGGACAAAACCGTTAAAAGAACATCTATAGAGAGAGTTGAGCAAGTTCGAACCATCAAAGTTGCTCGGTGTACACTTTTTATTGTTGTTCTATGTGAAGTTTTACGAGTATAAGCTTCCTAGATTATTTTGATGTCAAAACAGCAAGTTTCTACGACAAATGGACAAAACAGTTAAAAGCTCTTTCATAGAGAGAGTTGAGCAACTTCGGACCATTAAAGTTGCTCGGGGTACACTTTTTATTGTTCGTCTGTGTCAAATTCGACAAGTATAAGCCTGCTAGATTATTTCGATGCCAAAACACCAACTTTCTATGACAAATGGACAAAATCGTTAAAAGCTCCTGCATAGAGAGAGTTGAGCAACTTCGGACCATCGAAGTGTCTCGGTGTATACTTTTTATTCTTCTTCTATATCAAATTTTAGCTTCCTAGATTGTTTCGATGCCAAAACACCAAGTTTCTATGGCAAATGGACAAAACTGTTAAAAGCTCCTCCATAGAGACAGTTGAGCAAATTTGGACCATCAAAGTTGTACCGGATACACTTTTTACTGTTCTTTTATGTCGAATTTTACGAGTATAAAACTTGCTGGATTATTTCGATTCCAAAACACAAACTTTCTATGACAAATGGACAAAACCGTTAAATGTTCCTCCATAGAGAGAGTTGAGCAACTTCGGACCATCAAAGTTGCTCGGTGTACACTTTTTATTCTTCTTCTATATCAAATTTTACGAGCATAAACTTCCTAGATTATTTCGCTGCCAAAACACCAAGTTTCTATGGCAAATGGACAAGACTGTTAAAATCTCCTCCATAGAGACAGTTGAGCAAATCGGACCATCAAAGTTGCTCCGGGTACACTTTTTACTGTTCTTTTATGTCGAATTTTACGAGTATAAAACTTGCTAGATTATTTCGATTCCAAAACACAAACTTTCTATGACAAATGGACAAAACCGTTAAATGCTCCTCCATTGAGAGAGTTTAGCAACTTCGGACCATTAAAGTTGCTCGGGGTACACTTTTTATTGTTTGTCTGTGTCAAATTCGACAAGTATAAGCCTGCTAGATTATTTCGATGCCAAAACACCAACTTTCTATGACAAATGGACAAAATCGTCAAATGCTCCTCCATAGAGAGAGTTGAGCAACTTCGGACCATCAAAGTTGCTCGGTGTACACTTTTTATTACTATTGTATGTCAAATTTTACGAGTATAGGCTTCTTAGATTATTTTGATGCCAAAACACCGAGTTTCCATGACAAATGGACAAAACAGCTAAAAGCTCCTCCATAGAGAGAGTTGATCATATTTGAACCATAAAAGTTGCTCGGTGTACACGTTTTAATGTTCTTCTATTTGAAATTTTAGGAGTATAAGCTTCCTAGATTATTTCGATGTGAAAACACAAATTTCTATGACAAATGGACAAAACGGTTAAAAGCTCCTCCACAGAGAGAGTTGAGCAACTTCGGACCATCAAAGTTGCTCGGGGTACACTTTTTATTGTTCTTCTATGTCAAATTCTACGAGTTTATAAGCTTGCTAGATTATTTCGAAAAAATAACACGAACTTTCTTCGGCAAACGGACAAAACCGTTAAAAGCACCTCTATAGAGAGAGTTGAGTAACTTCAAACCATCAAAGTTGCTCGGTGCACACTTTTTATTGTTGTTCTATGTGAAGTTTTACGAGTATAAGCTTTCTAGATTATTTTGATGTCAAAACAGCAAGTTTCTACGAAAAATGGACAAAACAGTTAAAAGCTCTTTCATAGAGAGAGTTGAGCAACTTCGGACCATTAAAGTTGCTCAGTGTACACTTTTTATTGTTCGTCTGTGTCAAATTCGACAAGTATAAGCCTGCTAGTTATTTCGATGCCAAAACACCAACTTTCTATGACAAATGGACAAAATCGTTAAAAGCTCCTCCATAGAGAGAGTTGAGCAACTTCGGACCATCAAAGTTGCTCGGTGTACACTTTTTATTCTTCTTCTATATCAAATTTTATGAGCATAAGCTTCCTAGATTGTTTCGATGCCAAAACACCAAGTTTCTACGGCAAATGGACAAAACTGTTAAAAGCTCCTCCATAGAGACAGTTGAGCAAATTCGGACATCAAAGTTGCTCCGGGTACACTTTTTACTGTTCTTTTATGTCGAATTTTACGAGTATAAAACTTGCTAGATTATTTCGATTCCAAAACACAAACTTTCTATGACAAATGGACAAAACCGTTAAATGCTCCTCCATAGAGAGAGTTTAGCAACTTCGGATCATTAAAGTTGCTCGGGGTACACTTTTTATTGTTTGTCTGTGTCAAATTCGACAAGTATAAGCCTGCTAGATTATTTCGATGCCAAAACACCAACTTTCTATGACAAATGGACAAAATCGTTAAATGCTCCTCCATAGAGAGAGTTGAGCAACTTCGGACCACCAAAGTTGCTCGGTGTACACTTTTTATTACTATTGTATGTTAAATTTTACGAGTATAGGCTTCCTAGATTATTTTAATGCCAAAACACCAAGTTTCTATGACAAATGGACAAAACAGCTAAAAGCTCTTCCATAGAGAGATTTGATCATATTCGAACAATCAAAGTTGCTCGGTGGACACGTTTTAATGTTCTTCTATGTGAAATTTCAGGAGTATAAGCTTCCTAGATTATTTCGATGTCAAAACACAAATTTCTATGACAAATGGACAAAACGGTTAAAAGCTCCTCCACAGAGAGAGTTGAGCAACTTCGGACCATCAGAGCTACTCGGGATACACTTTTTATTGTTCTTCTATGTCAAATTCTACGAGTATAAGTGGTAGATTATTTCGATGCCGAAACACAAACTTTCTATGAGAAATGGACAAAATCGTTAAAAGCTCCTCCATAGAGAGAGTTGAGCAACTTCGGTCCATCAAAGTTGCTCGGTGTACACTTTTTATTCTTCTTCTATATCAAATTTTACGAGCATAAGCTTCCTAGATTGTTTCGATGCCAAAACACCAAGTTTCTATGGCAAATGGACAAAACAGTTAAAAGCTCCTCCGTAGAGACAATTGAGCAAATTCGGACTATCAATGTAGCTCCGGGTACACTTTTTACTCTTCTTTTATGTCGAATTTTACGAGTATAAAACTTGCTATATTTTTTCGATTCCAAAACACAAACTTTCTATGACAAATGGACAAAACCGTTAAATGCTCCTCCATAGAGAGAGTTGAGCAACTTCGGACCATCACAGTTGCTCGGTGTACACTTTTTATTACTATTGTATGTCAAATTTTACGAGTATAGGCTTCTTAGATTATTTTGATGCCAAAACACCGAGTTTCTATGACAAATGGACAAAACAGCTAAAAGCTCCTCCATAGAGAGAGTTGATCATTTTCGGACAATCAAAGTTGCTCGGTGTACACTTTTTATTGTTCTTCTATGTGAAATTTTATGAGTATAAGCTTCCTTGATTATTTCGATGTCAAAACACAAATTTCTATGACAAATGGACAAAATGGTTAAAAGCTCATCCACAGAGAGATTTGAGCAACTTCCGACCATCAAAGTTGCTCGAGGTACACTTTTTATTGTTCTTCTATGTCAAATTCTACGAGTATAAGTTTGCTAGATTATTTCAAAAAAATAACACCAACTTTCTATGACAAACGGACAAAACCGTTAAAAGCACATCTATAGAGAGGGTTGAGCAACTTCGAACCATCAAAGTTGCTCGGTGTACACTTTTTATTGTTCTTCTATGTGAAGTTTTACGAGTATAAGCTTCCTAGATTATTTTGATGTCAAAACAGCAAGTTTCTACGACAAATGGACAAAACAGTTAAATGCTCTTTCATATAGAGAGTTGAGCAACTTCGGACCACTAAAGTTGCTCGGGGTACACTTTTTATTGTTCGTCTGTGTCAAATTCGACAAGTATAAGCCTGCTAGATTATTTCGATGCCAAAACGCCAACTTTCTATGACAAATGGACGAAATCGTTAAAAGCTCCTCCATAGAGAGAGTTGAGCAACTTCGGACCATCAAAGTTGCTCGGTGTACACTTTTTATTCTTCTTCTATATCAAATTCTAGGAGCATAAGCTTCCTAGATTGTTTCGATGCCAAAACACCATGTTTCTATGGCAAATGGACAAAACAGTTAAAAGCTCCTTCATAGAGACAGTTGAGCAAATTCGGACCATCAAAGTTGCTCCGGGTACACTTTTTACTGTTCTTTTATGTCGAATTTTACGAGTATAAAACTTGCTAGATTATTTCGATTCCAAAACACAAACTTTCTATGACAAATGGACAAAACCGTGAAATGCTCCTCCATAGAGAGAGTTGAGCAACTTCAGACCATCAAAGTTGCTCGGTGTACACTTTTTATTGTTCTTCTATGTCAAATTTTATGCGTATAAAGCTTTCTAGATTATTTCGATGCCAAAACACCAACTTCCTATGACAAATGGACAAAATCGTTAAAAGCTCCTCCATAGAGAGAGTTGATTAAATTCGGACCATCAAAGTTGCTCGGTGTACACTTTTTATTACTATTGTATGTCAAATTTTACGAGTATACGCTTTCTAGATTATTTCGATGCCAAAACACCAAGTTTCTATGACAAATGGACAAAACAGCTAAAAGCTCCTCCATAGAGAGAGTTGAGCATATTCAGACCATCAAAGATGCTCGGTGTACAATTTTTATTGTTTTTCTATATGGAATTTTATGCGTATAAGCTTCCTAGATTATTTTGATGTCAAAACACCAATTTCTATGACAAATGGACAAAACGGTTAAAAGCTCCAACACAGAGAGAGTTGAGCAACTTCGGACCATCAAAGTTGCTCAGGGTACACTTTTTATTGTTCTTCTATGTCAAATTTTACGAGTGTGAGCTTGTAGACTATTTCGATGCCAAAACACCAACTTTCTATGAAAATTAGATAAAACCGTTAAAAGCACCTCAAGAAAGAGAGTTGAGCAACTTCAGACCATCAAAGTTGCTCAGTGTACACTTTTTATTGTTCTTCTATGTGAAATTTTATGAGTATAAGCTTCCTAGATTATTTCGACGTCAAAACAGCAAGTTTCTGTGACAAATGGACATAACATAACAGTTAAAAGCTCCTCCATAGAGAGAGTTGAGCAAATTTGGTCCATCAAAGTTGCTCGGTGTACACTTTTTATTGTTCTCCTATGTGAAATTTTACGAGTATAAGCTTGCTAGATTATTTCGATGCTAAAACACCAACTTTCTATGACAAATGGACAAAACCGTTAAAAGCTCCTCCATAGAGAGAGTTGAGCAACTTTGGACCATTAAAGTTGCTCGGGGTACACTTTTTATTGTTCCTCTATGTCAAATTCTATTTGTATAAGCTTACTAGATTATTTAGATGTCAAAGCACCAACTTTCTATGACAAATGGACAAAACCGTTAAAAGCTCATCCATAGAGAGAGTTGAGCAACTTCGGATCATCAAAAATGCTCGGTGTACACGTTTTATTGTTCTTCTATGTGAAATTCTACAAGTATAAAACTTGCTAGATTATTTTGATGCGGAAAAACAAACTTTCTATAACAAATGGACAAAACCGTTAAAAGCTCCTCCATAGAGAGAGTTGAGCAACTTCGGACCATCAAAGTTGATAGGGGTACACTTTTTATTATTCTTCTATGTCAAATTTTACGACTATAAGCTTCCTAGATTATTTCGATGCCAAAACACCAATTTTCTATGACAAATGGACAAAACAGCTAAAAGCTCCTCCATAGAAAGAGTTGAGCATATTCGGACAATCACAGATGCTCGGTGTACAATTTTTATTGTTCTTCTATATGAAATTTTATGCGTATAAGCTTCCTAGATTATTTCGATGTCAAAACACCAATTTCTATGACAGATGGACAAAACGGTTAAAAGCTCATACATAGAGAGAGTTGAGCAACATCGGACCATCAAAGTTGCTCGGGGTACACTTTTTATTGTTCTTCTATGTGAAATTTTACGAGTATAAGCTCGCTAGATTATTTCGATGCCAAAACACCAACTTTCTATGACAAATGGACAAAACCGTTAAAAACACCTCCATAGAGAGAGTTGAGCAACTTTGGACCATTAAAGTTGCTCGGGGTACACTTTTTATTGTTCTTCTATGTCAAATTCTATGTGTAAGCTTACTAGATTATTTAGATGCCAAAACACCAACTTTCTATGACAAATGGACAAAACCGTTAAAAGCTCATCCATAGAGAGAGTTGAGCAACTTCAGACCATCAAAGTTGCTCGGTGTACACTTTTTATTGTTCTCCTATGTGAAATTTTACGAGTATAAGCTTGCTAGATTATTTCGATGCCAAAACACCAACTTTCTATGACAAATGAACAAAACCGTTAAAAGCTCCTCCATAGAGAGAGTTGAGCAATTTTGGACCTTTAAAGTTGCTCGGGGTACACTTTTTATTGTTCTTCTATGTCAAATTCTCTTTGTATAAGCTTACTATATTATTTAGACGCCAAAACACCAACTTTCTATGACTAATGGACAAAACCATTAAAAGCTCATCCATAGAGAGAGTTGAGCAACTTCGGACCATCAAAGTTGCTCGGTGTACACTTTTTATTGTTCTTCTATGTGAAATTCTACAAGTATAAAACTTGCTAGATTATTTTGATGCGGAAACACAAACTTTCTATGACAAATGGACAAAACCGTTAAAAGCTCCTCCATAGAGAGAGTTGAGCAAGTTCGGACCATCAAAGTTGATAGGGGTACACTTTTTATTATTCTTTTATGTCAAATTTTACGAGTATAAGCTTCCTAGATTATTTCGATGCCAAAACACCAAGTTTCTATGACAAATGGACAAAATAGCTAAAAGCTCCTCCATAGAGAAAGTTGAGCATATTCAGACCATCAAAGATGCTCGGTGTACAATTTTGATTGTTCTTCTATATGAAATTTTATGCATATAAGCTTCCTAGATTATTTCGTTGTCAAAACACCAATTTCTATGACAAATGGACAAAACGGTTAAAAGCTCCTACACAGAGAAAGTTGAGCAACTTCGGACCATCAAAGTTGCTCGGGGTACACTTTTTATTGTTCTTCTATGTCAAATTCTACGAGTATGAGCTTGTAGACTATTTCGATGCCAAAACACCAAGTTTCTATGAAAATTAGATAAAACCGTTAAAAGCACCTCAAGAGAGAGAGTTGAGCAACTTCAGACCATCAAAGTTGCTCGGTGTACACTTTTTATTGTTCTTCTATGTGAAATTTTACGAGTATAAGCTTCCTAGATTATTTCGATGTCAAAACAGCAAGTTTCTTTGACAAATGGACATAACAGTTAAAAGCTCCTCCATAGAGAGAGTTGAGCAAATTCAGACCATCAAAGTTGCTCGGTGTACACTTTTTATTGTTTTTCTATGTGAAATTTTACGAGTATAAACTTCCTAGATTATTTCGATGCCAAAACAGCAAGTTTCTGTGACAAATGGACATAACAGTTAAAAGCTCCTCCATAGAGAGAGTTGAGCAAATTCGGACCATCAAAGTTGCTCGGTGTACACTTTTTATTGTTCTCCTATGTCAAATTCTATTTGTATAAGCTTACTAGATTATTTAGATGCCAAAACACCAACTTTCTATGACAAATGGAAAAAACCGTTAAAAGCTCATCCATAGAGAGAGTTGAGCAACTTCGGACCATCAAAGTTGCTCGGTGTACACTTTTTATTGTTCTTCTATGTGAAATTCTACAAGTATAAAACTTGCTAGATTATTTTGATGCGGAAACACAAACTTTCTATGACAAATGGACAAAACCGTTAAAAGCTCCTCCATAGAGAGAGTTGAGCAACTTTGGACCATCAAAGTTGATAGGAGTACACTTTTTATTATTCTTCTATGTCAAATTTTACGAGTATAAGCTTCCTAGATTATTTCGATGCCAAAACACCAACTTTCTATGACAAATGGACAAAACAGCTAAAAGCTCCTCCATAGAGAGAGTTGAGCATATTTCAGACCATCAAGGATGCTCGGTGTACAATTTTTGTGGTTCATCTATATGAAATTTTATGCGTATAAGCTTCCTAGATTATTTCGATGTCAAAACACCAATTTCTATGATAAATGGACAAAACGGTTAAAAGCTCCTACACAGAGAGAGTTGAGCAACTTCGGACCATCAAAGTTGCTCGGGGTATATTGTTCTTCTATGTCAAATTCTACGAGTATGAGCTTGTAGACTATTTCGATGCCAAAACACCAAGTTTCTATGAAAATTAGATAAAACCGTTAAAAGCACCTCAAGAGAGAGAGTTGAGCAACTTCAGACCATCAAAGTTGCTCGGTGTACACTTTTTATTGTTCTTCTATGTGAAATTTTACGAGTATAAGCTTCCTAGATTATTTCGATATCAAAATAGGAAGTTTCTGTGACAAATGGACATAACAGTTAAAAGCTCCTCCATAGAGAGAGTTGAGCAAATTCGGACCATCAGAGTTGCTCGGTGTACACTTTTTATTGTTCTCCTATGTGAAATTTTACGAGTATAAATCTTGCTAGATTATTTCGATGCCGAAACACAAGCTTTCTATGACAAATGGACAAAACCGTTAATAGCTCCTCCATAGAGAGAGTTGAGCAACTTCGGACTATCAAAGTTGCTAGGGAGACACTTTTTATTTTTCTTCTATGTCAAATTTTACGAGTATAAGCTTGCTAGATTATTTCGATGCCAAAACACCAACTTTCTATGACAAATGGACAAAACCGTTAAATGCTCCTCCATAGAGAGAGTTGAGCGACTTCGGACCATCAAAGTTGCTCGGTGTACACTTTTTATTCTTCTTCTATATCAAATTTTACGAGCATAAGCATCCTAGATTGTTTCGATGCCAAAACACCAAGTTTCTATGACAATTAGACAAAATAGTTAAAAGCTCCTCCATACAGACAGTTGAGCAAATTCGGACCATCAAAGTTTCTCCGGGTACACTTTTTACTGTTCTTCTATGTCAAATTTTACGAATATAAAACTTGCTAGATTATTTTGATGCGGAAACACAAACTTTCTATGAAAAATGGACAAAACGGTTAAAAGCTCCTACACAAAGAGAGTTGAGCAACTTCGGACTATCGAAGTTGCTCGGGGTACACTTTTTATTGTTCTTCTATGTCAAATTCTACGAGTATGAGCTTGTAGACTATTTCGATGCCAAAACACCAACTTTCTATGAAAATTAGATAAAACCGTTAAAAGCACCTCAAGAGAGAGAGTTGAGCAACTTCAGACCATCAAAGTTGCTCGGTGTACACTTTTTACTGTTCTTCTATGTGAAATTTTACGAGTATAAGCTTCCTAGATTATTTCGATGTCAAACAGCAAGTTTCTGTGACAAATGGACATAACAGATCAAAGCTCCTTCATAGAGAGAGTTGAGCAAATTCGGACCATCAAAGTTGCTCGGTTTACACTTTTTATTGTTCTCCTATGTGAAATTTTACGAGTATAAGCTTGCTAGATTATTTCGATGTCAAAACACCAACTTTCTATGATAAATGGACAAAACCGTTAAAAGCTCCTCCATAGAGAGAGTTGAGCAACTTCGGACCATCAAAGTTGATAGGGGTACACTTTTTATTATTCTTCTATGTCAAATTTTACGAGTATAAGGTTCCTAGATTATTTCGATGCCAAAACACCAACTTTTTATGACAAATGGACAAAACAGCTAAAAGATCCTCCATAGAGAGAGTTGAGCAACTTCGGACCATCAAAGTTGATAGGGGTACACTTTTTATTATTCTTCTATGTCAAATTTTACGAGTATAAGCTTCCTAGATTATTTCGATGCCAAAACAGCAACTTTCTATGACAAATGGACAAAACAGCTAAAAGTTCATCCATAGAGAGAGTTGAGCAACTTCGGACCATCAAAGTTGCTCTGGGTAGACTTTTTATTGTTCTTCTATGTCAAATTCTACGAGTATGAGCTGGTAGACTATTTCGATGCCAAAACACCAAGTTTCTATGAAAATTAGATAAAACCGTTAAAAGCACCTCAAGAGAGAGAGTTGAGGAACTTCAGACCATCAAAGTTGCTCGGTGAACACTTTTTATTGTTCTTCTATGTGAAATTTTACGAGTATAAGCTTCCTAGATTATTTCGATGTCAAAATAGCAAGTTTCTGTGACAAATGGACATAACAGTTAAAAACTCCTCCATAGAGAGAGTTGAGCAAATTCGGACCATCAAAGTTGCTCGGTGAACACTTTTTATTGTTCTTCTATGTGAAATTTTACAAGTATAAGCTTCCTAGATTATTTCGATGTCAAAATAGCAAGTTTCTGTGACAAATGGACATAACAGTTAAAAACTCCTCCATAGAGAGAGTTGAGCAAATTCGGACCATCAAAGTTGCTCGGTGTACACTTTTTATTGTTCTCCTATGTGAAATTTTACGAGTATAAATCTTGCTAGATTATTTCGATGCCGAAACACAAGCTTTCTATGACAAATGGACAAAACCGTTAAAAGCTCCTCCATAGAGAGAGTTGAGCAACTTCGGACTATCAAAGTTGCTAGGGAGACACTTTTTATTTTTCTTCTATGTCAAATTTTACGAGTATAAGCTTGCTAGATTATTTCGATGCCAAAACACCAACTTTCTATGACAAATGGACAAAACTGTTAAATGCTCCTCCATAGAGAGAGTTGAGCAACTTCGGACCATCAAAGTTGCTCGGTGTACACTTTTTGTTCTTCTTCTATATCAAATTTTACGAGCATAAGCATCCTAGATTATTTCGATGCCAAAACACCAAGTTTCTATGACAAATAGACAAAATAGTTAAAAGCTCCACCATAGAGACAGTTGAGCAAATTCGGACCATCAAAGTTTCTCCGGGTACACTTTTTACTGTTCTTCTATGTCAAATTTTACGAATATAAAACTTGCTAGATTATTTTGATGCGGAAACACAAACTATCTATGAAAAATTGACAAAACGGTTAAAAGCTCCTACACAAAGAGAGTTGAGCAACTTCGGACGATCAAAGTTGCTCGGGGTACACTTTTTATTGTTCTTCTATGTCAAATTCTACGAGTATGAGCTTGTAGACTATTTCGATGCCAAAACACCAACTTTCTATGAAAATTAGATAAAACCGTTAAAAGCACCTCAAGAGAGAGAGTTGAGCAACTTCAGACCATCAAAGTTGCTCGGTGTACACTTTTTATTGTTCTTCTATGTGAAATTTTACGAGTATAAGCTTCCTATATTATTTCGATGTCAAAACAGCAAGTTTCTGTGACAAATGGACATAACAGTTAAAAGCTCCTCGATAGAGAGAGTTGAGCAAATTCGGACCATCAAAGTTGCTCGTTGTACACTTTTTATTGTTCTCCTATGTGAAATTTTACGAGTATAAGCTTGCTAGATTATTTCGATGCCAAAACACCAAATTTCTATGACAAATGGACAAAACCGTTAAAAGCTCCGCCATAGAGAGAGTTGCCAACTTTGGACCATTAAAGTTGCTCGGGGTACACTTTTTATTGTTCTTCTATGTCAAATTCTATGTGTATAAGCTTACTAGATTATTTCGATGTCAAAACACCAATTTCTATGACAAATGGACAAAACGGTTAAAAGCTCCTACACAGAGAGAGTTGAGCAACTTCGGACCATCAAAGTTGCTCGGGGTACACTTTTTATTGTTCTTCTATGTCAAATTCTACGAGTATGAGCTTGTAGACTATTTCGATGCCAAAACAGCAAGTTTCTGTGACAAATGGACATAACAGTTAAAAGCTCCTCGATAGAGAGAGTTGAGCAAATTCGGACCATCAAAGTTGCTCGGTGTACACTTTTTATTGTTCTCCTATGTGAAATTTTACGAGTATAAGCTTGCTAGATTATTTCGATGCCAAAACACCAACTTTCTACGATAAATGGACAAAACCATTAAAAGCTCCGCCATAGAGAGAGTTGAGCAACTTTGGACCATTAACGTTGCTCGGGTACACTTTTTATTGTTCTTCTATGTCAAATTCTACGTGTATAAGCTTACTAGATTATTTCGATGTCAAAACAGCAAGTTTCTGTGACAAATGGACATAACAGTTAAAAGCTCCTCGATAGAGAGAGTTGAGCAAATTCGGACCATCAAAGTTGCTCGGTGTACACTTTTTATTGTTCTCCTATGTGAAATTTTACGAGTATAAGCTTCCTAGATTATTTCGATGCCAAAACACCAAGTTTCTATGACAAATGGACAAAACAGCTAAAAGCACCTCAAGAGAGAGAGTTGAGCAACTTCAGACCATCAAAGTTGCTCGGTGTACACTTTTTATTGTTCTTCTATGTGAAATTTTACGTGTATAAGCTTCCTAGATTATTTCGATGTCAAAACAGCAAGTTTCTGTGACAAATGGACATAACAGTTAAAAGCTCCTCTATAGAGAGAGTTGAGCAAATTCGGACCATCAAAGTTGCTCGGTGTACACTTTTTATTGTTCTCCTATGTGAAATTTTACGAGTATAAGCTCGCTAGATTATTTCGATGCCAAAACACCAACTTTCTATGACAAATGGTCAAAACCATTAAAAGCTCCTGCATAGAGAGAGTTGAGAAACTTTGGACCATTAAAGTTGCTCGGGGTACACTTTTTATTGTTCTTCTTTGTCAAATTCTATTTGTATAAGCTTACTAGATTATTTAGATGGCAAAACACCAACTTTCTATGACAAATGGACAAAACCGTTAAAAGCTCATCCATAGGGAGAGTTGAGCAACTTCGGACCATCAAAGTTGCTCGCTGTACACTTTTTATTGTTCTCCTATGTGAAATTTTACGAGTATAAGTTTGCTAGATTATTTCGATGCCAATACACCAAGTTTCTATGACAAATGGACAAAACAGTTAAAAGATCCTTCATAGAGAGAGTTGAGCAACTTCGGACCATGAAAGTTTCTCAGGGTACACTTTTTATTTTTCTTCTACGTGAAATTTTACGAGTATAAAGCTTCCTAGATTATTTCGATGTCAAAAGAGCAAGTTTCTATGACAAATGGACAAAACCGTTAAAAGCTCATCCGTAGAGAGAGTTGAGCAACTTCGGACCATCGAAGTTGCTCGTTGTACACTTTTTATTGTTCTCCTATGTGAAATTTTACGAATATAAGCTTGCAAGTTTATTTCGATGCCAAAACACCAACTTTCTATGACAAATGGACAAAACCGTTAAAAGCTCCTCCATAGAGAGAGTTGAGCAACTTCGGACCATCAAAGTTGCTCGGTGTACACTTTTTATTGTTCTTCTATGTGAAATTCAACAAGTATAAAACTTGCTAGATTATTTTGATGCGGAAACACAAACTTTCTATGACAAATGGACAAAACTATTAAAAGCTCCTCCATAGAGAGAGTTGAGCAACTTCGGACCACCAAAGTTGCTCGGTGTACACTTTTTATTGTTCTTCTATGTGAAATTCTACAAGTATAAAACTTGCTAGATTATTTTGATACGGAAACACGAACTTTCTATGACAAATGGACAAAACCGTTAAAAGCTCTTCCATAGAGAGAGTTGAGAAACTTCGGACCATCAAAGTTGATAGGGGTACACTTTTTATTATTCTTCTATGTTAAATTTTACGAGTATAAGCTTCCTAGATTATTTCGATGCCAAAACACCAAGTTTCTATGACAAATGGACAAAACAGCTAAAAGCTCCTCCATAGTGAGAGTTGAGCATATTCAGACCATCAAAGATGCTCGGTGTACAATTTTTATTGTTCTTCTATGTGAAATTTTATGCGTATAAGCTTCCTAGATTATTTCGATGTCAAAACACCAATTTCTATGACAAATGGACAAAACGGTTAAAAGCTACTACACAGAGAAAGTTGAGCAACTTCGGAGTATCAAAGTTGCTCGGGGTACACTTTTTATTGTTATTTTATGTCAAATTCTACGAGTATGAGCTTGTAGACTATTTCGATGCCAAAACACCAACTTTCTAATAAAATTAGATAAAACCGTTAAAAGCACCTCAAGAGAGAGAGTTGAGCAACTTCAGACCATCAAAGTTGCTCGCTGTACACTTTTTATTGTTCTTCTATGTCAAATTCTACGAGTATAAGCTTGCTAGATTATTTCGATGCCAATACGCCAAGTTTCTATGATAAATGGACAAAATAGTTAAAAGGTCCTTCATAGAGAGAGTTGAGAAACTTCGGACCATGAAAGTTGCTCGAGGTACACTTTTTATTGTTCTTCTATGTGAAATTGTACGAGTATAAAGCTTCCTTGATTATTTCGATGCCAATACACCAAGTTTCTATGATAAATGGACAAAACAGTTAAAAAGTCCTCCGTAGAGAGAGTTAAACAACTTCGGACCATGAAAGTTGCTCGGAGTACACTTTTTATTGTTCTCCTATGTGAAATTTTACGAGTATAAAGCTTCCTAGATTATTTCGATGTCAAAAGAGCAAGTTTCTATGACAAATGGACAAAACCGTTAAAAGCTCCTCCGTAGAGAGAGTTGAGCAACTTCGGACCATCAAAGTTGCTCGGTGTACACTTTTTATTGTTCTCCTATGTGAAATTTTACGAGTATAAGCTTGCTAGATTATTTAGATGCCAAAACACCAACTTTCTATGACAAATGGACAAAACCGTTAAAAGCTCATCATAGAGTGAGTTGAGCAACTTCGGACCATCAAAGTTGCTCGGTGTACACTTTTTATTGTTCTTCTATGTGAAATTCTACAAGTATAAAACTTGCCAGATTATTTTGATTCGGAAACACAAACTTTCTATGACAAATGGACAAAACCGTTAAAAGCTCCTTCATAGAGAGAGTTGAGCAACTTCGGACAATCAAAATTGATAGGGGTACACTTTTTATTATTCTTCTATGTCAAATTTTACGAGTATAAGCTTCCTAGATTATTTCGATGCCAAAACACCAAGTTTCAATGACAAATGGACAAAACAGCTAAAAGCTCCTCCATAGAGAGAGTTGGGCAAATTCTGACCATCAAAGTTGCTCGGTGTACACTTTTTATTGTTCTCCTATGTGAAATTTTACGAGTATAAGCTTGCTAGATTTTTTCGATGTCAAAACACCAATTTTCTATGACAAATGGACAAAACTGTTAAAAGCTCCTCCATAGAGAGAGTTGAGCAACTTAAGACCATCAAAGTTGCTCGGGGTACACTTTTTATTGTTCTTCTATGTCAAATTCTATGAGTCTGAGCTTGTAGACTATTTCGATGCCAAAACACCAACTTTCTATGAAAATTAGATAAAACCGTTAAAAGCACCTCAAGAGAGAGAGTTGAACAACTTCAGACCATCAAAGTTGCTTGGTGTACACTTTTTATTTTTCTTTTATGTGAAATTTTACGAGTATAAGCTTCCTAGACTATTTCGATGTCAAAACAGCAAGTTTCTTTGACAAATGGACATAACAGTTAAAAGCTCCTCCATAAAGAGAGTTGAGCAAATTCTGACCATCAAAGTTGCTCGGGGTACACTTTTTATTGTTCTTCTATGTCAAATTCTACGAGTATAAGCTTGCTAGATTATTTCGATGCCAATACACCAAGTTTCTATGATAAATGAACAAAATAGTTAAAAGTTCCTTCATAGAGAGAGTTGAGAAACTTCGGACCATGAAAGTTGCTCGGGGTACACTTTTTATTGTTCTTCTATGTGAAATTGTACCAGTATAAAGCCTCCTTGATTATTTCGATGCCAATACACCAAGTTTCTATGATAAATGGACAAAACAGTTAAAAAGTCCTCCGTAGAGAGAGTTGAGCAACTTCGGACAATGAAAGTTGCTCGGGGTACACTTTTTATTGTTCTCCTATGTGAAATTTTACGAGTATAAAGCTTCCTAGATTATTTCGATGTCAAAAGAGCAAGTTTCTATGACAAATGGACAAAACCGTTAAAAGCTCCTCCGTAGACAGAGTTGAGCAACTTCGAACCATGAAAGTTGCTCGGTGTACACTTTTTGTTGTTCTCCTATGTGAAATTTTACGAGTATAAAGCTTCCTAGATTATTTTGAATCGGAAACACAAACTTTCTATGACAAATGGACAAAACCGTTAAAAGCTCCTTCATAGAGAGAGTTGAGCAACTTCGGACCATCAAAGTTGATAGGGGTACACGTTTTATTATTCTTCTATGTCAAATTTTACGAGTATAAGCTTCCTAGATTATTTCGATGCCAAAACACCAAGTTTCAATGACAAATGGACAAAACAGCTAAAAGCTCCTCCATAGAGAGAGTTGAGCATATTCAGACCATCAAAGATGCTCGGTGTACAATTTTTATTGTTCTTCTATGTGAAATTTTATGCGTATAAGCTTCCTAGATTATTTCGATGTCAAAACACCAATTTCTATGACAAATGGACAAAACGGTTAAAAGCTCCTACACAGAGAGAGTTGAGCAACTTCGGACCATCAAAGTTGCTCGGGGTACACTTTTTATTGTTCTTCTATGTCAAATTCTATGAGTCTGAGCTTGTAGACTATTTCGATGCCAAAACACCAACTTTCTATGAAAATTAGATAAAACCGTTAAAAGCATCTCAAGAGAGAGAGTTGAGCAACTTCAGACCATCAAAGTAGCTCGGTGTACACTTTTTATTGTTCTTCTATGTGAAATTTTACGAGTATAAGCTTCCTAGATTATTTCGATGTCAAAAACAGCAAGTTTCTGTGACAAATGGACATAACAGTTAAAATGTCCTCCATAAAGAGAGTTGAGCAAATTCTGACCATCAAAGTTGCTCGGGGTACACTTTTTATTGTTCTTCTATGTCAAATTCTACGAGTATAAGCTTGCTAGATTATTTCGATGCCAATACACCAAGTTTCTATGATAAATGGACAAAACAGTTAAAAAGTCCTCCGTAGAGAGAGTTGACCAACTTCGGACCATGAAAGTTGCTCGGGGTACACTTTTTATTGTTCTCCTATGTGAAATTTTACGAGTATAAAGCTTCCTAGATTATTTCGATGTCAAAAGAGCAAGTTTCTATGGCAAATGGACAAAACCGTTAAAAGCTCCTCCGTAGAGAGAGTTGAGCAACTTCGGACCATCAAAGTTGCTCGGTGTACACTTTTTATTGTTCTCCTATGTGAAATTTTACGAGTATAAGCTTGCTAGATTATTTAGATGCCAAAACACAAACTTTCTATGACAAATGGAAAAAACTGTTAAAAGCTCCTCCATAGAGAGAGTTGAGCAACTTCGGACCACCAAAGTTGCTCGGTGTACACTTTTTATTGTTCTTCTATGTGAAATTCTACAAGTATAAAACTTGCTAGATTATTTTGATGCGGAAACACGAACTTTCTATGACAAATGGACAAAACCGTTAAAAACTCTTCCATAGAGAGAGTTGAGCAACTTCGGACCATCAAAGTTGATAGGGGTACACTTTTTATTATTCTTCTATGTCAAATTTTACGAGTATAAGCTTCCTAGATTATTTCGATGCCAAAACACCAAGTTTCTATGATAAATGGACAAAACAGCTAAAAGCTCCTCCATAGAGAGAGTTGAGCATATTCAGACCATCAAAAATGCTCGGTGTACAATTTTTATTGTTCTTCTACGTGAAATTTTATGCGTATAAGCTTCCTAGATTATTTCGATGTCAAAACACCAATTTCTATGACAAATTGACAAAACGGTTAAAAGCTACTACACAGAGAGAGTTGAGCAACTTCGGAGCATCAAAGTTGCTCGGGGTACACTTTTTATTGTTATTCTATGTCAAATTCTACGAGTATGAGCTTGTAGACTATTTCGATGCCAAAACAACAACTTTCTAATAAAATTAGATAAAACCGTTAAAAGCACCTCAAGAGAGAGAGTTGAGCAACTTCAGACCATCAAAGTTGCTTGGTGTACACTTTTTATTGTTCTTCTATGTGAAATTTTACGAGTATAAGCTTTCTAGATTATTTCGATGTCAAAAACAGCAAGTTTCTGTGACAAATGGACAAAACAGTTAAAAGGTCCTCCATAAAGAGTGTTGAGCAAATTCTGACCATCAAAGTTGCTCGGGGTACACTTTTTATTGTTCTTCTATGTCAAATTCCACGAGTATAAGCTTGCTAGATTATTTCGATGCCAATACACCAAGTTTCTATGATAAATGGACAAAACAGTTAAAAAGTCCTCCGTAGAGAGAGTTGACCAACTTCGGACCATGAAAGTTGCTCGGGGTACACTTTTTATTGTTCTCCTATGTGAAATTTTACGAGTATAAAGCTTCCTAGATTATTTCGATGTCAAAAGAGCAAGTTTCTATGACAAATGGACAAAACCGTTAAAAGCTCCTCCGTAGAGAGAGTTGAGCAACTTCGGACCATCAAAGTTGCTCGGTGTACACTTTTTATTGTTCTCCTATGTGAAATTTTACGAGTATAAGCTTGCTAGATTATTTAGATGCCAAAACACCAACTTTCTATGACAAATGGACAAAACCGTTAAAAGCTCATCATAGAGTGAGTTGAGAAACTTCGGACCATCAAAGTTGCTCGGTGTACACTTTTTATTGTTCTTCTCTGTGAAATTCTACAAGTATAAAACTTGCTAGATTATTTTGATGCGGAAACACAAACTTTCTATGAAAAATGGACAAAACCGTTAAAAGCTCCTTCATAGAGAGAGTTGAGCAACTTCGGACCATCAAAGTTGATAGGGGTACACTTTTTATTATTCTTCTATGTCAAATTTTACGAGTATAAGCTTCCTAGATTATTTCGATGCCAAAACACCAAGTTTCAATGACAAATGGACAAAACAGCTAAAAGCTCCTCCATAGAGAGAGTTGAGCATATTCAAACCATCAAAGTTGCTCGGTGTACAATTTTTATTGTTCTTCTATGTGAAATTTTATGCGTATAAGCTTCCTAGATTATTTCGATGTCAAAACACCAATTTCTATGACAAATGGACAAAACGGTTAAAAGCTCCTACACAGAGAGAGTTGAGCAACTTCGGACCATCAAAGTTGCTCGGGGTACACTTTTTATTGTTCTTCTATGTCAAATTCTATGAGTATGAGCTTGTAGACTATTTCGATGCCAAAACACCAACTTTCTATGAAAATTAGATAAAACCGTTAAAAGCACCTCAAGAGAGAGAGTTGAGCAACTTCAGAGCATCAAAGTAGCTCGGTGTACACTTTTTATTGTTCTTCTATGTGAAATTTTACGAGTATAAGTTTCCTAGATTATTCCGATGTCAAAAACAGCAAGTTTCTGTGACAAATGGACATAACAGTTAAAAGGTCCTCCATAAAGAGAGTTGAGCAAATTCTGACCATCAAAGTTGCTCGGGGTACACTTTTTATTGTTCTTCTATGTCAAATTCTACGAGTATAAGCTTGCTAGATTATTTCGATGCCAATACACCAAGTTTCTATGAGAAATGGACAAAACAGTTAAAAGATCCTTCATAGAGAGAGTTGAGCAACTTCGGATCATGAAAGTTGCTCGGGGTACACTTTTTATTTTTCTTCTATGTGAAATTTTACGAGTATAAAGCTTCCTAGATTATTTCGATGTCAAAAGAGCAAGTTTCTATGACAAATGGACAAAACCGTTAAAAGCTCATCCGTAGAGAGAGTTGAGCAACTTCGGACCATCGAAGTTGCTCGCTATACACTTTTTATTGTTCTCCTATGTGAAATTTTACGAGTATAAGCTTGCAAGATTATTTCGATGCCAAAACACAAACTTTCTATGACAAATGGACAAAACCGTTAAAAGCTCCTCCATAGAGAGAGGTGAGCAACTTCGGACCATCAAAGTTGCTCGGTGTACACTTTTTATTGTTCTTCTATGTGAAATTCAACAAGTATAAAACTTGCTAGATTATTTTGATGCGGAAACACAAACTTTCTACGAAAAATGGACAAAACCGTTAAAAGCTCCTCCATAGAGAGAGTTGAGTAACTTCGGACCATCAAAGTTGATAGGGGTACACTTTTTATTATTCTTCTATGTCAAATTTTACGAGTATAAGCTTCCTAGATTATTTAAATGCCAAAACACCAAGTTTCTATGACAAATGGACAAAACAGCTAAAAGCTCCTCTATAGAGAGAGTTGAGCATATTCAGACCATCAAAGATGCTCGGTTTACTATTTTTATTATTCTTCTATGTGAAATTTTATGCGTATAAGCTTCCTAGATTATTTCGATGTCAAAACACCAATTTCTATGACAAATGGACAAAACGGTTAAAAGCTCCTACACGGAGAGAGTTGGGCAACTTCGGACCATCAAAGTTGCTCGGGGTACACTTTTTATTGTTCTTCTATGTCAAATTCTATGAGTATGAGCTTGTAGACTATTTCGATGCCAAAACAACAACTTTCTATGAAAATTAGATAAAACCGTTAAAAGCACCTCAAGAGAGAGAGTTGAACAACTTCAGAACATCAAAGTTGCTTGGTGTACACTTTTTATTGTTGTTCTATGTGAAATTTTACGAGTATAAGCTTTCTAACTATTTCGATGTCAAAACAGCAAGTTTCTGTGACAAATGGACATAACAGTTAAAAGCTCCTCCATAAAGAGAGTTGAGCAAATTCTGACCATCAAAGTTGCTCGGGGTACACTTTTTATTGTTCTTCTATGTCAAATTCTACGAGTATAAGCTTGCTAGATTATTTCGATGCCAATACACCGAGTTTCTATGACAAATGGACAAAACAGTTAAAAGATCCTTCATAGAGAGAGTTGAGCAACTTCGGACCATGAAAGTTGCTCAGGGTACACTTTTTATTTTTCTTCTATGTGAAATTTTACGAGTATAAAGCTTCCTATATTATTTCGATGTCAAAAGAGCAAGTTTCTATGACAAATGGACAAAACCTTTAAAAGCTCATCAGTAGAGAGAGTTGAGCAACTTCGGACCATCGAAGTTGCTCGTTGTACACTTTTTATTGTTCTCCTATGTGAAATTTTACGAATATAAGCTTGCTAGATTATTTCGATGCCAAAACACCAACTTTCTATGACAAATGGACAAAACTGTTAAAAGCTCCTCCATAGAGAGAGTTGAGCAACTTCGGACCATCAAAGTTGCTCGGTGTACACTTTTTATTGTTCTTCTCTGTGAAATTCTACAAGTATAAAACTTGCTAGATTATTTTGATGCGGAAACACAAACTTTCTATGAAAAATGGACAAAACCGTTAAAAGCTCCTCCATAGAGAGAGTTGAGTAACTTCGGACCATCAAAGTTGATAGGGGTACACTTTTTATTATTCTTCTATGTCAAATTTTACGAGTATAAGCTTCCTAGATTATTTCGATGCCAAAACACCAAGTTTCAATGACAAATGGACAAAACAGCTAAAAGCTCCTCCATAGAGAGAGTTGAGCATATTCAAACCATCAAAGTTGCTCGGTGTACAATTTTTATTGTTCTTCTATTTGAAATTTTATGCGTATAAGCTTCCTAGATTATTTCGATGTCAAAACACCAATTTCTATGACAAATGGACAAAACGGTTAAAAGCTCCTACACAGAGAGAGTTGAGCAACTTCGGACCATCAAAGTTGCTCGTGGTACACTTTTTATTGTTCTTCTATGTCAAATTCTATGAGTATGAGCTTGTAGACTATTTCGATGCCAAAACACCAACTTTCTATGAAAATTAGATAAAACCGTTAAAAGCACCTCAAGAGAGAGAGTTGAGCAACTTCAGAGCATCAAAGTAGCTCGGTGTACACTTTTTATTGTTCTTCTATGTGAAATTTTACGAGTATAAGCTTCCTAGATTATTCCGATGTCAAAAACAGCAAGTTTCTGTGACAAATGGACATAACAGTTAAAAGGTCCTCCATAAAGAGAGTTGAGCAAATTCTGACCATCAAAGTTGCTCGGGGTACACTATTTATTGTTCTTCTATGTCAAATTCTACGAGTATAAGCTTGCTAGATTATTTCGATGCCAATACACCAAGTTTCTATGAGAAATGGACAAAACAGTTAAAAGATCCTTCATAGAGAGAGTTGAGCAACTTCGGATCATGAAAGTTGCTCGGGGTACACTTTTTATTTTTCTTCTATGTGAAATTTTACGAGTATAAAGCTTCCTAGATTATTTCGATGTCAAAAGAGCAAGTTTCTATGACAAATGGACAAAACCGTTAAAAGCTCATCCGTAGAGAGAGTTGAGCAACTTCGGACCATCGAAGTTGCTCGCTGTACACTTTTTATTGTTCTCCTATGTGAAATTTTACGAGTATAAGCTTGCAAGATTATTTCGATGCCAAAACACAAACTTTCTATGACAAATGGACAAAACCGTTAAAAGCTCCTCCATAGAGAGAGGTGAGCAACTTCGGACCATCAAAGTTGCTCGGTGTACACTTTTTATTGTTCTTCTATGTGAAATTCAACAAGTATAAAACTTGCTAGATTATTTTGATGCGGAAACACAAACTTTCTACGAAAAATGGACAAAACCGTTAAAAGCTCCTCCATAGAGAGAGTTGAGTAACTTCGGACCATCAAAGTTGATAGGGGTACACTTTTTATTATTCTTCTATGTCAAATTTTACGAGTATAAGCTTCCTAGATTATTTAAATGCCAGAACACCAAGTTTCTATGACAAATGGACAAAACAGCTAAAAGCTCCTCTATAGAGAGAGTTGAGCATATTCAGACCATCAAAGATGCTCGGTTTACTATTTTTATTATTCTTCTATGTGAAATTTTATGCGTATAAGCTTCCTAGATTATTTCGATGTCAAAACACCAATTTCTATGACAAATGGACAAAACGGTTAAAAGCTCCTACACGGAGAGAGTTGGGCAACTTCGGACCATCAAAGTTGCTCGGGGTACACTTTTTATTGTTCTTCTATGTCAAATTCTATGAGTATGAGCTTGTAGACTATTTCGATGCCAAAACAACAACTTTCTATGAAAATTAGATAAAACCGTTAAAAGCACCTCAAGAGAGAGAGTTGAACAACTTCAGAACATCAAAGTTGCTTGGTGTACACTTTTTATTGTTGTTCTATGTGAAATTTTACGAGTATAAGCTTCCTAACTATTTCGATGTCAAAACAGCAAGTTTCTGTGACAAATGGACATAACAGTTAAAAGCTCCTCCATAAAGAGAGTTGAGCAAATTCTGACCATCAAAGTTGCTCGGGGTACACTTTTTATTGTTCTTCTATGTCAAATTCTACGAGTATAAGCTTGCTAGATTATTTCGATGCCAATACACCGAGTTTCTATGACAAATGGACAAAACAGTTAAAAGATCCTTCATAGAGAGAGTTGAGCAACTTCGGACCATGAAAGTTGCTCAGGGTACACTTTTTATTTTTCTTCTATGTGAAATTTTACGAGTATAAAGCTTCCTAGATTATTTCGATGTCAAAAGAGCAAGTTTCTATGACAAATGGACAAAACCTTTAAAAGCTCATCCGTAGAGAGAGTTGAGCAACTTCGGACCATCGAAGTTGCTCGTTGTACACTTTTTATTGTTCTCCTATGTGAAATTTTACGAATATAAGCTTGCTAGATTATTTCGATGCCAAAACACCAACTTTCTATGACAAATGGACAAAACTGTTAAAAGCTCCTCCATAGAGAGAGTTGAGCAACTTCGGACCATCAAAGTTGCTCGGTGTACACTTTTTATTGTTCTTCTATGTGAAATTCAACAAGTTTAAAACTTGCTAGATTATTTTGATGCGGAAACACAAACTTTCTATGACAAATGGAAAAAACTGTTAAAAGCTCCTCCATAGAGAGAGTTGAGCAACTTCGGACCACCAAAGTTGCTCGTTGTACACTTTTTATTGTTCTTCTATGTGAAATTCTACAAGTATAAAACTTGCTAGATTATTTTGATGCGGAAACACGAACTTTCTATGACAAATGGACAAAACCGTTAAAAGCTCTTCCATAGAGAGAGTTGAGCAACTTCGGACCATCAAAGTTGATAGGGGTACACTTTTTATTATTCTTCTATGTCAAATTTTACGAGTATAAGCTTCCTAGATTATTTCGATGCCAAAACACCAAGTTTCTATGATAAATGGACAAAACAGCTAAAAGCTCCTCCATAGAGAGAGTTGAGCATATTCAGACCATCAAAAATGCTCGTGGTACAATTTTTATTGTTCTTCTATGTGAAATTTTATGCGTATAAGCTTCCTAGATTATTTCGATGTCAAAACACCAATATCTATGACAAATTGACAAAACGGTTAAAAGCTACTACACAGAGAGAGTTGAGCAACTTCGGAGCATCAAAGTTGCTCGGGGTACACTTTTTATTGTTATTCTATGTCAAATTCTACGAGTATGAGCTTGTAGACTATTTCGATGCCAAAACACCAACTTTCTAATAAAATTAGATAAAACCGTTAAAAGCACCTCAAGAGAGAGAGTTGAGCAACTTCAGACCATCAAAGTTGCTTGGTGTACACTTTTTATTGTTCTTCTATGTGAAATTTTACGAGTATAAGCTTCCTAGATTATTTCGATGTCAAAACAGCAAGTTTCTGTGACAAATGGACATAACAGTTAAAAGCTCCTCCATAGAGAGAGTTGAGCAAATTCTGACCATCAAAGTTGCTCGGTGTACACTTTTTATTGTTCTCCTACGTGAAATTTTACGAGTATAAGCTTGCTAGATATTTTCGATGTCAAAACACCAATTTTCTATGACAAATGGACAAAACCGTTAAAAGCTCCTCCATAGAGAGAGTTGAGCAACTTTGGACCATGAAAGTTGCTCGGGGTACACTTTTTGTCGTTCTTCTATGTGAAATTTTACGAGTATAAAGCTACCTAGATTATCTCGATGTCAGAAGAGCAAGTTTCTATGACAAATGGACAAAACCGTTAAAAGCTCCTCCGTAGAGAGAGTTGAGCAACATCGGACCATCGAAATTGCTCGGTGTACACTTTTTATTGTTCTCCTATGTGAAATTTTACGAGTATAAGCTTGCTAGATTATTTAGATGCCAAAACACCAACTTTCTATGACAAATGGACAAAACCGTTAAAAGCACATCCATAGAGAGAGTTTAGCAACTTCGGACCACCAAAGTTGCTCGGTGTACACTTTTTATTGTTCTTCTATGTGAAATTCTACAAGTATAAAACTTGTTAGATTATTTTGATGCGGAAACACAAACTTTCTATGACAAATGGACAAAACCGTTAAAAGCTCCTCCATAGAGAGAGTTGAGCAACTTCGGACCATCAAAGTTGATAGGGGTACACCTTTTATTATTCTTCTATGTCAAATTTTACGAGTATAAGCTTCCTAGATTATTTCGATGCCAAAACACCAAGTTTCTATGACAAATGGACAAAACAGCTAAAAGCTCCTCCATAGAGAGAGTTGAGCATGTTCAGGCCATCAAAGATGCTCGGTGTACAATTTTTATTGTTCTTCTATGTGAAATTTTATGCGTATAAGCTTCCTAGATTATTTCGATGTCAAAACACCAATTTCTATGACAAATGGACAAAATGATTAAAAGCTCCTACACAGAGAGAGTTGAGCAACTTCGGACCATCAAAGTTGCTCGGGGTACACTTTTTATTGTTCTTCTATGACAAATTCTATGAGTCTGAGCTTGTAGACTATTTCGATGCCAAAACACCAACTTTCTCTGAAAATTAGATAAAACCGTTAAAAGCACCTCAAGAGAGAGAGCTGAACAACTTCAGACCATCAAAGTTGCTTGGTGTACACTTTTTATTGTTCTTCTATGGCATCGAAATAATCAAGGAAGCTTTATAGTCGTACAATTTCACATAGAAGAACAATAAAAAATGTACCCCGAGCAACTTTCATGGTCCGAAGTTTCTCAACTCTCTCTATGAAGGACCTTTTAACTATTTTGTCCATTTATCATAGAAACTTGGTAAATTGGCATCGAAATAATCTAGCAAGCTTCTATGATAAATGGACAAAACAGTTAAAAAGTCCTCCGTAGAGAGAGTTGAGCAACTTCGGACCATGAAAGTTGTACGAGGTACACTTTTTATTGTTCTCCTATGTGAAATTTTACGAGTATAAAGCTTCCTAGATTATTTCGATGTCAAAAGAGCAAGTTTCTATGACAAATGGACAAAACCGTTAAAAGCTACTCCGTAGAGAGAGTTGAGCAACTTCGGACCATCAAAGTTGCTCGGTGTACACTTTTTATTGTTCTCCTATGTGAAATTTTACGAGTATAAGCTTGCTAGATTATTTAGATGCGGAAACACAAACTTTCTATGACAAATAGAAAAAACTGTTAAAAGCTCCTCCATAGAGAGAGTTGAGCAACTTCGGACCACCAAAGTTGCTCGGTGTACACTTTTTATTGTTCTTCTATGTGAAATTCAACAAGTATAAAACTTGCTAGATTATTTTGATGCGGAAACACAAACTTTCTATGACAAATGGACAAAACCGTTAAAAGCACCTTCATAGAGAGAGTTGAGCAACTTCGGACCATCAAAGTTGATAGGGGTACACTTTTTATTATTCTTCTATGTCAAATTTTACGAGTATAAGCTTCCTAGATTATTTCGATGCCAAAACACCAAGTTTCAATGACAAATGGACAAAACAGCTAAAAGCTCCTCCATAGAGAGAGTTGAGCATATTCAGCCCATCAAAGATGCTCGGTGTACAATTTTTATTGTTCTTCTATGTGAAATTTTATGCGTATAAGCTTCCTAGATTATTTCGATGTCAAAATACCAATTTCTATGACAAATGGACAAAACGGTTAAAAGCTCCTACACAGAGAGAGTTGAGCAACTTCGGACCATCAAAGTTGCTCGGGGTACACTTTTTATTGTTCTTCTATGTCAAATTCTATGAGTCTGAGCTTGTAGACTATTTCGATGCCAAAACACCAACTTTCTATGAAAATTAGATAAAACCGTTAAAAGCATCTCAAGAGAGAGAGTTGAGCAACTTCAGACCATCAAAGTAGCTCGGTGTACACTTTTTATTGTTCTTCTATGTGAAATTTTACGAGTATAAGCTTCCTAAATTATTTCGATGTCAAAAACAGCAAGTTTCTGTGACAAATGGACATAACAGTTAAAAGGTCCTCCATAAAGAGAGTTGAGCAAATTCTGACCATCAAAGTTGCTCGGGGTACACTTTTTATTGTTCTTCTATGTCAAATTCTACGAGTATAAGCTTGCTAGATTATTTCGATGCCAATACACCAAGTTTCTATGATAAATGGACAAAACAGTTAAAAAGTCCTCCGTAGAGAGAGTTGACCAACTTCGGACCATGAAAGTTGCTCGGGGTACACTTTTTATTGTTCTCCTATGTGAAATTTTACGAGTATAAAGCTTCCTAGATTATTTCGATGACAAAAGAGCAAGTTTCTATGACAAATTGACAAAACCGTTAAAAGCTCATCCGTAGAGAGAGTTGAGCAACTTCGGACCATCGAAGTTGCTCGCTGTACACTTTTTATTGTTCTCCTATGTGAAATTTTACAAGTATAAGCTTGCAAGATTATTTCGATGCAAAAACACCAACTTTCTATGACAAATGGACAAAACCGTTAAAAGCTCCTCCATAGAGAGAGGTGAGCAACTTCGGACCATCAAAGTTGCTCGGTGTACACTTTTTATTGTTCTTCTATGTGAAATTCAACAAGTATAAAACTTGCTAGATTATTTTGATGCGGAAACACAAACTTTCTATGAAAAATGGACAAAACCGTTAAAAGCTCTTCCATAGAGAGAGTTGAGCAACTTCGGACCATCAAAGTTGATAGGGGTACACTTTTTATTATTCTTCTATGTCAAATTTTACGAGTATAAGCTTCCTAGATTATTTAAATGCCAAAACACCAAGTTTCTATGACAAATGGACAAAACAGCTAAAAGCTCCTCTATAGAGAGAGTTGAGCATATTCAGACCATCAAAGATGCTCGGTTTACTATTTTTATTATTCTTCTATGTGAAATTTTATGCGTATAAGCTTCCTAGATTATTTCGATGTCAAAACACCAATTTCTATGACAAATGGACAAAACGGTTAAAAGCTCCTACACAGAGAGAGTTGAGCAACTTCGGACCATCAAAGTTGCTCGGGGTACACTTTTTATTGTTCTTCTATGTCAAATTCTATGAGTATGAGCTTGTAGACTATTTCGATGCCAAAACAACAACTTTCTATGAAAATTAGATAAAACCGTTAAAAGCACCTCAAGAGAGAGAGTTGAACAACTTCAGACCATCAAAGTTGCTTGGTGTACACTTTTTATTGTTCTTCTATGTGAAATTTTACGAGTATAAGCTTCCTAACTATTTCGATGTTAAAACAGCAAGTTTCTGTGACAAATGGACATAACAGTTAAAAGCTCCTCCATAAAGAGAGTTGAGCAAATTCTGACCATCAAAGTTGCTCGGGGTACACTTTTTATTGTTCTTCTATGTCAAATTCTACGAGTATAAGCTTGCTAGATTATTTCGATGCCAATACACCAAGTTTTTATGACAAATGGACAAAACAGTTAAAAGATCCTTCATAGAGAGAGTTGAGCAACTTCGGAACATGAAAGTTGCTCAGGGTACACTTTTTATTTTTCTTCTATGTTAAATTTTACGAGTATAAAGCTTCCTATATTATTTCGATGTCAAAAGAGCAAGTTTCTATGACAAATGGACAAAACCTTTAAAAGCTCATCCGTAGAGAGAGTTGAGCAACTTCGTACCATCGAAGTTGCTCGTTGTACACTTTTTATTGTTCTCCTATGTGAAATTTTACGAATATAAGCTTGCTAGATTATCTCGATGCCAAAACACCAACTTTCTATGACAAATGGACAAAACTGTTAAAAGCTCCTCCATAGAGAGAGTTGAGCAACTTCGGACCACCAAAGTTGCTCGGTGTACACTTTTTATTGTTCTTCTATGTGAAATTCAACAAGTATAAAACTTGCTTGATTATTTTGATGCGGAAACACAAACTTTCTATGACAAATGGAAAAAACTGTTAAAAGCTCCTCCATAGAGAGAGTTGAGCAACTTCGGACCACCAAAGTTGCTCGGTGTACACTTTTTATTGTTCTTCTATGTGAAATTCTACAAGTATAAAACTTGCTAGATTATTTTGATGCGGAAACACGAACTTTCTATGACAAATGGACAAAACCGTTAAAAGCTCTTCCATAGAGAGAGTTGGGCAACTTCGGACCATCAAAGTTGATAGGGGTACACTTTTTATTATTCTTCTATGTCAAATTTTACGAGTATAAGCTTCCTAGATTATTTCGATGCCAAAACACCAAGTTTTTATGATAAATGGACAAAACAGCTAAACGCTCCTCCATAGAGAGAGTTGAGCATATTCAGTCCATCAAAAATGCTCGGTGTACAATTTTTATTGTTCTTCTATGTGAAATTTTATGCGTATAAGCTTCATAGATTATTTCGATGTCAAAACACCAATTTCTAGGACAAATTGACAAAACGGTTAAAAGCTACTACACAGAGAGAGTTGAGCAACTTCGGAGCATCAAAGTTCCTCGGGGTACACTTTTTATTGTTATTCTATGTCAAATTCTACGAGTATGAGCTTGTAGACTATTTCGATGCCAAAACACCAACTTTCTAATAAAATTAGATAAAACCGTTAAAAGCGCCTCAAGAGAGAGAGTTGAGCAACTTCAGACCATCAAAGTTGCTTGGTGTACACTTTTTATTGTTCTTCTATGTGAAATTTTACGTGTATAAGCTTCCTAGATTATTTCGATGTCAAAACAGTAAGTTTCTGTGACAAATGGACATAACAGTTAAAAGCTCCTCCATAGAGAGAGTTGAGCAAATTCTGACCATCAAAGTTGCTCGGTGTACACTTTTTATTGTTCTCCTACGTGAAATTTTACGAGTATAAGCTTGCTAGATATTTTCGATGTCAAAACACCAATTTTCTATGACAAATGGACAAAACCGTTAAAAGCTCCTCCATAGAGAGAGTTGAGCAACTTTGGACCATGAAAGTTGCTCGGGGTACACTTTTTGTCGTTCTTCTATGTGAAATTTTACGAGTATAAAGCTACCTAGATTATCTCGATGTCAGAAGAGCAAGTTTCTATGACAAATGGACAAAACCGTTAAAAGCTCCTCTGTAGAGAGAGTTGAGCAACATCGGACCATCGAAGTTGCTCGGTGTACACTTTTTATTGTTCTCCTATGTCAAATTTTACGAGTATAAGCTTGCTAGATTATTTAGATGCCAAAACACCAACTTTATATGAAAAATGGACAAAATCGTTAAAAGCACATCCATAGAGAGAGTTTAGCAACTTCGGACCACCAAAGTTGCTCGGTGTACACTTTTTATTGTTCTTCTATGTGAAATTCTACAAGTATAAAATTTGTTAGATTATTTTGATAAGGAAACACAAACTTTCTATGACAAATGGACAAAACCGTTAAAAGCTCCTCCATAGAGAGAGTTGAGCAACTTCGGACCATCAAAGTTGATAGGGGTACACTTTTTATTATTCTTCTATGTCAAATTTTACGAGTATAAGCTTCCTAGATTATTTCGATGCCAAAACACCAAGTTTCTATGACAAATGGACAAAACAGCTAAAAGCTCCTCCATAGAGAGAGTTGAGCATATTCAGGCCATCAAAGATGCTCGGTGTACAATTTTTATTGTTCTTCTATGTGAAATTTTATGCGTATAAGCTTCCTAGATTATTTCGATGTCAAAACACCAATTTCTATGACAAATGGACAAAATGATTAAAAGCTCCTACACAGAGAGAGTTGAGCAACTTCGGACCATCAAAGTTGCTCGGGGTACACTTTTTATTGTTCTTCTATGACAAATTCTATGAGTCTGAGCTTGTAGACTATTTCGATGCCAAAACACCAACTTTCTCTGAAAATTAGATAAAACCGTTAAAAGCACCTCAAGAGAGAGAGTTGAACAACTTCAGACCATCAAAGTTGCTTGGTGTACACTTTTTATTGTTCTTCTATGGCATCGAAATAATCAAGGAAGCTTTATACTCGTACAATTTCACATAGAAGAACAATAAAAAGTGTACCCCGAGCAACTTTCATGGTCCGAATTTCTCATCTCTCTCTATGAAGGACCTTTTAACTATTTTGTCCATTTATCATAGAAACTTGGTGTATTGGCATCGAAAAAATCTAGCAAGCTTCTATGATAAATGGACAAAACAGTTAAAAAGTCCTCCGTAGAGAGAGTTGAGCAACTTCGGACCATGAAAGTTGTTCGAGGTACACTTTTTATTGTTCTCCTATGTGAAATTTTACGAGTATAAAGCTTCCTAGATTATTTCGATGTCAAAAGAGCAAGTTTCTATGACAAATGGACAAAACCGTTAAAAGCTCCTCCGTAGAGAGAGTTGAGCAACTTCGGACCATCAAAGTTGCTCGGTGTACACTTTTTATTGTTCTCCTATGTGAAATTTTACGAGTATAAGCTTGCTAGATTATTTAGATGCCAAAACACCAACTTTCTATGACAAATGGACAAAACCGTTAAAAGCTCATCCATAGAGTGAGTTGAGCAACTTCGGACCATCAAAGTTGCTCGGTGTACACTTTTTATTGTTCTTCTATGTGAAATTCTACAAGTATAAAACTTGCTAGATTATTTTGATGCGGAAACACAAACTTTGTATGACAAATGGACAAAACCGTTAAAAGCTCCTCCATAGAGAGAGTTGAGCAACTTCGGACCATCAAAGTTGATAGGGGTACACTTTTTATTATTCTTCTATGTCAAATTTTACGAGTATAAGCTTCCTAGATTATTTCGATGGCAAAACACCAAGTTTCTATGACAAATGGACAAAACAGCTAAAAGCTCCTCCATAGAGAGAGTTGAGCATATTCAGACCATCAAAGATGCTCGGTGTACAATTTTTATTGTTCTTCTATGTGAAATTTTATGCGTATAAGCTTCCTAGATTATTTCGATGTCAAAACACCAATTTCTATGACAAATGGACAAAACGGTTAAAAGCTCCTACACAGAGAGAGGTGAGCAACTTCGGACCATCAAAGTTGCTCGGTGTACACTTTTTATTGTTCTTCTATGTGAAATTCAACAAGTATAAAACTTGCTAGATTATTTTGATGCGGAAACACAAACTTTCTATGACAAATGGACAAAACCGTTAAAAGCTCCTTCATAGAGAGAGTTGAGCAACTTCGGACCATCAAAGTTGATCAGGGTACACTTTTTATTATTCTTCTATGTCAAATTTTACGAGTATAAGCTTCCTAGATTATTTAGATGCCAAAACACCAAGTTTCTATGACAAATGGACAAAACAGCTAAAAGCTCCTACACAGAGAGAGTTGAGCATATTCAGACCATCAAAGATGCTCGGTTTACTATTTTTATTATTCTTCTATGTCAAATTTTATGCGTATAAGCTTCCTAGATTATTTTGATGTCAAAACACCAATTTCTATGACAAATGGACAAAACGGTTAAAAGCTCCTACACAGAGAGAGTTGAGCAACTTCGGACCATCAAAGTTGCTCGGGGTACACTTTTTATTGTTCTTCTATGTCAAATTCTATGAGTATGAGCTTGTAGACTATTTCGATGCCAAAACAACAACTTTCTATGAAAATTAGATAAAACCGTTAAAAGCACCTCAAGAGAGAGAGTTGAGCAACTTCAGACCATCAAAGTTGCTCGGTGTACACTTTTTATTGTTCTTCTATGTGAAATTTTACGCGTATAAGCTTCCTAACTATTTCGATGTCAAAACAGCAAGTTTCTGTGACAAATGGACATAACAGTTAAAAGCTCCTCCATAAAGAGAGTTGAGCAAATTCTGATTATCAAAGTTGCTCGGGGTACACTTTTTATTGTTCTTCTATGTCAAATTCTACGAGTATAAGCTTGCTAGATTATTTCGATGCCAAAAGAGCAAGTTTCTATGACAAATGGACAAAACCGTTAAAAGCCTCCTCCGTAGAGAGAGTTGAGCAACTTCGGACCATCAAAGTTGCTCGCTGTACACTTTTTATTGTTCTCCTATGTGAAATTTTACGAGTACAAGTTTGCTAGATTTTTTCGATGTTAAAAGAGCAAGTTTCTATGACAAATGGACAAAACCGTTAAAAGCCCCTCCGTAGAGAGAGTTGAGCAACTTCGGACCATCAAAGTTGCTCGGTGTACACTTTTTATTGTTCTCCTATGTGAAATTTTACGAGTATAAGCTTGCAAGATTATTTCGATGCCAAAACACCAACTTTCTATGACAAATGGACAAAACCGTTAAAAGCTCCTCCATAGAGAGAGTTGAGCAACTTTGGACCATCCAAGTTGCTCGGGGTACACTTTTGATTGTTCTTCTATCTGAAATTCTACAAGTATAAAACTTGCTAGATTATTTTGATGCGGAAACACAAACTTTCTATGACAAATGGAAAAAACTGTTAAAAGCTCCTCCATAGAGAGAGTTGAGCAACTTCGGACCACCAAAGTTGCTCGGTGTACACTTTTTATTGTTCTTCTATGTGAAATTCTACAAGTATAAAACTTGCTAGATTATTTTGATGCGGAAACACGAACTTTCTATGACAAATGGACAAAACCGTTAAAAGCTCTTCCATAGAGAGAGTTGAGCAACTTCGGACCATCAAAGTTGATAGGGGTACACTTTTTATTATTCTTCTATGTCAAATTTTACGAGTATAAGCTTCCTAGATTATTTCGATGCCAAAATACCAAGTTTCTATGACAAATGGACAAAACAGCTAAAAGCTCCTCCATAGAGAGAGTTGAGCAACTTCGGACCATCAAAGTTGATAGGGGTACACTTTTTATTATTCTTCTATGTCAAATTTTACGAGTATAAGCTTCCTAGATTATTTCGATGCCAAAACACCAAGTTTCTATGACAAATGGACAAAACAGCTAAAAGCTCCTCCATAGAGAGAGTTGAGCATATTCAGGCCATCAAAGATGCTCGGTGTACAATTTTTATTGTTCTTCTATGTGAAATTTTATGCGTATAAGCTTCCTAGATTATTTCGATGTCAAAACACCAATTTCTATGACAAATGGACAAAATGATTAAAAGCTCATACACAGAGAGAGTTGAGCAACTTCGGACCATCAAAGTTGCTCGGGGTACACTTTTTATTGTTCTTCTATGACAAATTCTATGAGTCTGAGCTTGTAGACTATTTCGATGCCAAAACACCAACTTTCTCTGAAAATTAGATAAAACCGTTAAAAGCACCTCAAGAGAGAGAGTTGAACAACTTCAGACCATCAAAGTTGCTTGGTGTACACTTTTTATTGTTCTTCTATGGCATCGAAATAATCAAGGAAGCTTTATACTCGTACAATTTCACATAGAAGAACAATAAAAAGTGTACCCCGAGCAACTTTCATGGTCCGAATTTCTCATCTCTCTCTATGAAGGACCTTTTAACTATTTTGTCCATTTATCATAGAAACTTGGTGTATTGGCATCGAAAAAATCTAGCAAGCTTCTATGATAAATGGACAAAACAGTTAAAAAGTCCTCCGTAGAGAGAGTTGAGCAACTTCGGACCATGAAAGTTGTTCGAGGTACACTTTTTATTGTTCTCCTATGTGAAATTTTACGAGTATAAAGCTTCCTAGATTATTTCGATGTCAAAAGAGCAAGTTTCTATGACAAATGGACAAAACCGTTAAAAGCTCCTCCGTAGAGAGAGTTGAGCAACTTCGGACCATCAAAGTTGCTCGGTGTACACTTTTTATTGTTCTCCTATGTGAAATTTTACGAGTATAAGCTTGCTAGATTATTTAGATGCCAAAACACCAACTTTCTATGACAAATGGACAAAACCGTTAAAAGCTCATCCATAGAGTGAGTTGAGCAACTTCGGACCATCAAAGTTGCTCGGTGTACACTTTTTATTGTTCTTCTATGTGAAATTCTACAAGTATAAAACTTGCTAGATTATTTTGATGCGGAAACACAAACTTTGTATGACAAATGGACAAAACCGTTAAAAGCTCCTCCATAGAGAGAGTTGAGCAACTTCGGACCATCAAAGTTGATAGGGGTACACTTTTTATTATTCTTCTATGTCAAATTTTACGAGTATAAGCTTCCTAGATTATTTCGATGGCAAAACACCAAGTTTCTATGACAAATGGACAAAACAGCTAAAAGCTCCTCCATAGAGAGAGTTGAGCATATTCAGACCATCAAAGATGCTCGGTGTACAATTTTTATTGTTCTTCTATGTGAAATTTTATGCGTATAAGCTTCCTAGATTATTTCGATGTCAAAACACCAATTTCTATGACAAATGGACAAAACGGTTAAAAGCTCCTACACAGAGAGAGGTGAGCAACTTCGGACCATCAAAGTTGCTCGGTGTACACTTTTTATTGTTCTTCTATGTGAAATTCAACAAGTATAAAACTTGCTAGATTATTTTGATGCGGAAACACAAACTTTCTATGACAAATGGACAAAACCGTTAAAAGCTCCTCCATAGAGAGAGTTGAGCAACTTCGGACCATCAAAGTTGATCAGGGTACACTTTTTATTATTCTTCTATGTCAAATTTTACGAGTATAAGCTTCCTAGATTATTTAGATGCCAAAACACCAAGTTTCTATGACAAATGGACAAAACAGCTAAAAGCTCCTACACAGAGAGAGTTGAGCATATTCAGACCATCAAAGATGCTCGGTTTACTATTTTTATTATTCTTCTATGTCAAATTTTATGCGTATAAGCTTCCTAGATTATTTTGATGTCAAAACACCAATTTCTATGACAAATGGACAAAACGGTTAAAAGCTCCTACACAGAGAGAGTTGAGCAACTTCGGACCATCAAAGTTGCTCGGGGTACACTTTTTATTGTTCTTCTATGTCAAATTCTATGAGTATGAGCTTGTAGACTATTTCGATGCCAAAACAACAACTTTCTATGAAAATTAGATAAAACCGTTAAAAGCACCTCAAGAGAGAGAGTTGAGCAACTTCAGACCATCAAAGTTGCTCGGTGTACACTTTTTATTGTTCTTCTATGTGAAATTTTACGCGTATAAGCTTCCTAACTATTTCGATGTCAAAACAGCAAGTTTCTGTGACAAATGGACATAACAGTTAAAAGCTCCTCCATAAAGAGAGTTGAGCAAATTCTGATTATCAAAGTTGCTCGGGGTACACTTTTTATTGTTCTTCTATGTCAAATTCTACGAGTATAAGCTTGCTAGATTATTTCGATGCCAAAAGAGCAAGTTTCTATGACAAATGGACAAAACCGTTAAAAGCCTCCTCCGTAGAGAGAGTTGAGCAACTTCGGACCATCAAAGTTGCTCGCTGTACACTTTTTATTGTTCTCCTATGTGAAATTTTACGAGTACAAGTTTGCTAGATTTTTTCGATGTTAAAAGAGCAAGTTTCTATGACAAATGGACAAAACCGTTAAAAGCCCCTCCGTAGAGAGAGTTGAGCAACTTCGGACCATCAAAGTTGCTCGGTGTACACTTTTTATTGTTCTCCTATGTGAAATTTTACGAGTATAAGCTTGCAAGATTATTTCGATGCCAAAACACCAACTTTCTATGACAAATGGACAAAACCGTTAAAAGCTCCTCCATAGAGAGAGTTGAGCAACTTTGGACCATCCAAGTTGCTCGGGGTACACTTTTGATTGTTCTTCTATGTGAAATTCTACAAGTATAAAACTTGCTAGATTATTTTGATGCGGAAACACAAACTTTCTATGACAAATGGAAAAAACTGTTAAAAGCTCCTCCATAGAGAGAGTTGAGCAACTTCGGACCACCAAAGTTGCTCGGTGTACACTTTTTATTGTTCTTCTATGTGAAATTCTACAAGTATAAAACTTGCTAGATTATTTTGATGCGGAAACACGAACTTTCTATGACAAATGGACAAAACCGTTAAAAGCTCTTCCATAGAGAGAGTTGAGCAACTTCGGACCATCAAAGTTGATAGGGGTACACTTTTTATTATTCTTCTATGTCAAATTTTACGAGTATAAGCTTCCTAGATTATTTCGATGCCAAAATACCAAGTTTCTATGACAAATGGACAAAACAGCTAAAAGCTCCTCCATAGAGAGAGTTGAGCATATTCAGACCATCAAAAATGCTCGGTGTACAATTTTTATTGTTCTTCTATGTGAAATTTTATGCGTATAAGCTTCCTAGATTATTTCGATGTCAAAACACCAATTTCTATGACAAATTGACAAAACGGTTAAAAGCTACTACACAGAGAGAGTTGAGCAACTTCGGAGCATCAAAGTTGCTCGGGGTACACTTTTTATTGTTATTCTATGTCAAATTCTACGAGTATGAGCTTGTAGACTATTTCGATGCCAAAACACCAACTTTCTAATAAAATTAGATAAAACCGTTAAACGCACCTCAAGAGAGAGAGTTGAGCAACTTCAGACCATCAAAGTTTCTTGGTGTACACATTTTATTGTTCTTCTATGTGAAATTTTACGAGTATAAGCTTCCTAGATTATTTCGATGTCAAAACAGCAAGTTTCTGTGACAAATGGACATAACAGTTAAAAGCTCCTCCATAGAGAGAGTTGAGCAACTTTGGACCATGAAAGTTGCTCGGGGTACACTTTTTGTCGTTCTTCTATGTGAAATTTTACCAGTATAAAGCTACCTAGATTATCTCGATGTCAGAAGAGCAAGTTTCTATGACAAATGGACAAAACCGTTAAAAGCTCCTCCGTAGAGAGAGTTGAGCAACATCGGACCATCGAAATTGCTCGGTGTACACTTTTTATTGTTCTCCTATGTGAAATTTTACGAGTATAAGCTTGCTAGATTATTTAGATGCCAAAACACCAACTTTCTTTGACAAATGGACAAAACCATTAAAAGCTCCTCCATAGAGAGAGTTGAGCAACTTCGGACCATCAAAGTTGCTTGGTGTACACTTTTTATTGTTGTTCTATGTGAAATTCAACAAGTATAAAACTTGCTAGATTATTTTGATGCGGAAACACAAACTTTCTATGACAAATGGAAAAACTGTTAAAAGCTCCTCCATAGAGAGAGTTGAGCAACTTCGGACCACCAAAGTTGCTCGGTGTACACTTTTTATTGTTCTTCTATGTGAAATTCTACAAGTATAAAACTTGCTAGATTATTTTGATGCGGAAACACGAACTTTCTATGACAAATGGACAAAACCGTTAAAAGCTCTTCCATAGAGAGAGTTGAGCAACTTCGGACCATCAAAGTTGATAGGGGTACACTTTTTATTATTCTTCTATGTCAAATTTTACGAGTATAAGCTTCCTAGATTATTTCGATGCCAAAACACCAAGTTTCTATGACAAATGGACAAAACAGCTAAAAGCTCCTCTATAGAGAGAGTTGAGCATATTCAGACCATCAAAAATGCTCGGTGTACAATTTTTATTGTTCTTCTATGTGAAATTTTATGCGTATAAGCTTCCTAGATTATTTCAATGTCAAAACACCAATTTCTATGACAAATTGACAAAACGGTTAAAAGCTACTACACAGAGAGAGTTGAGCAACTTCGGAGCATCAAAGTTGCTCGGGGTACACTTTTTATTGTTATTCTATGTCAAATTCTACGAGTATGAGCTTGTAGACTATTTCGATGCCAAAACATCAACTTTCTAATAAAATTAGATAAAACCGTTAAAAGCACCTCAAGAGAGAGAGTTGAGCAACTTCAGACCATCAAAGTTGCTTGGTGTACACTTTTTATTGTTCTTCTATGTGAAAGTTTACGAGTATAAGCTTCCTAGATTATTTCAATGTCAAAACAGCAAGTTTCTGTGACAAATGGACATAACAGTTAAAAGCTCCTCCATAGAGAGAGTTGAGCAAATTCTGACCATCAAAGTTGCTCGGTGTACACTTTTTATTGTTCTCCTATGTGAAATTTTACGAGTATAAGCTTGCTAGATTTTTTCGATGTCAAAACAACAATTTTCTATGACAAATGGACAAAACCGTTAAAAGCTCCTCCATAGAGAGAGTTGAGCAACTTTGGACCATGAAAGTTGCTCGGGGTACACTTTTTGTCGTTCTTCTATGTGAAATTTTACGAGTATAAAGCTACCTAGATTATCTCGATGTCAGAAGAGCAAGTTTCTATGACAAATGGACAAAACCGTTAAAAGCTCCTCCGTAGAGAGAGTTGAGCAACATCGGACCATCGAAGTTGCTCGGTGTACACTTTTTATTGTTCTCCTATGTGAAATTTTACGAGTATAAGCTTGCTAGATTATTTAGATGCCAAAACACCAACTTTCTATGACAAATGGACAAAACCGTTAAAAGCACATCCATAGAGAGAGTTTAGCAACTTCGGACCACCAAAGTTGCTCGGTGTACACTTTTTATTGTTCTTCTATGTGAAATTCTACAAGTATAAAACTTGTTAGATTATTTTGATGCGGAAACACAAACTTTCTATGACAAATGGACAAAACCGTTAAAAGCTCCTCCATAGAGAGAGTTGAGCAACTTCGGACCATCAAAGTTGATAGGGGTACACTTTTTATTATTCTTCTATGTCAAATTTTACGAGTATAAGCTTCCTAGATTATTTCGATGCCAAAACACCAAGTTTCTATGACAAATGGACAAAACAGCTAAAAGCTCCTCCATAGAGAGAGTTGAGCATATTCAGGCCATCAAAGATGCTCGGTGTACAATTTTTATTGTTCTTCTATGTGAAATTTTATGCGTATAAGCTTCCTAGATTATTTCGATGTCAAAACACCAATTTCTATGACAAATGGACAAAATGGTTAAAAGCTCCTACACAGAGAGAGTTGAGCAACTTCGGACCATCAAAGTTGCTCGGGGTACACTTTTTATTGTTCTTCTATGACAAATTCTATGAGTCTGAGCTTGTAGACTATTTCGATGCCAAAACACCAACTTTCTCTGAAAATTAGATAAAACTGTTAAAAGCACCTCAAGAGAGAGAGTTGAACAACTTCAGACCATCAAAGTTGCTTGGTGTACACTTTTTATTGTTCTTCTATGGCATCGAAATAATCAAGGAAGCTTTATACTCGTACAATTTCACATAGAAGAACAATAAAAAGTGTACCCCGAGCAACTTTCATGGTCCGAAGTTTCTCAACTCTCTCTATGAAGGACCTTTTAACTATTTTGTCCATTTATCATAGAAACTTGGTGTATTGGCATCGAAATAATCTAGCAAGCTTCTATGATAAATGGACAAAACAGTTAAAAAGTCCACCGTAGAGAGAGTTGAGCAACTTCGGACCATGAAAGTTGTTCGAGGTACACTTTTTATTGTTCTCCTATGTGAAATTTTACGAGTATAAAGCTTCCTAGATTATTTAGATGCCAAAACACCAAGTTTCTATGACAAATGGACAAAACAGCTAAAAGCTCCTACACAGAGAGAGTTGAGCATATTCAGACCATCAAAGTTGCTCGGTGTACACTTTTTATTGTTCTCCTATGTGAAATTTTACGAGTATAAGCTTGCTAGATTATTTAGATGCCAAAACACCAACTTTCTATGACAAATGGACAAAACCGTTAAAAGCTCATCCATAGAGTGAGTTGAGCAACTTCAGACCATCAAAGTTGCTCGGTGTACACTTTTTATTGTTCTTCTATGTGAAATTCTACAAGTATAAAACTTGCTAGATTATTTTGATGCGGAAACACAAACTTTCTATGACAAATGGACAAAACCGTTAAAAGCTCCTCCATAGAGAGAGTTGAGCAACTTCGGACCATCAAAGTTGCTCGGGGTACACTTTTTATTATTCTTCTATGTCAAATTTTACGAGTATGAGCATGTAGACTATTTCGATGCCAAAACACCAACTTTCTATGAAAATTAGATAAAAACCGTTAAGAGCACCTCAAGAGAGAGAGTTGAGCAAATTCAGACCATCAAAGTTGCTCGGTGTACAGTTTTTATTGTTCTTCTATGTGAAATTTTACGAGTATAAGCTTCCTAGATTATTTCGATGTCAAAACAGCAAGTTTCTGTGACAAATGGACATAACAGTTAAAAGCTCCTCCATAAAGAGAGTTGAGCAAATTCTGACCATCAAAGTTGCTCGGGGTACACTTTTTATTGTTCTTCTATGTCAAATTCTACGAGTATAAAGCTTCCTATATTATTTCGATGTCAAAAGAGCAAGTTTCTATGACAAATGGACAAAACCGTTAAAAGCTCCTTCCTAGAGAGAGTTGAGCAACTTCGGACCATGAAAGTTGCTCGGGGTACACTTTTTATTGTTCTTCTATGTGAAATTTTACGAGTATAAAGCTTCCTAGATTATTTCGATGTCAAAAGAGCAAGTTTCTATGACAAATGGACGAAACCGTTAAAACCTCATCCGTAGAGAGAGTTGAGCAACTTCAGACTATCCAAGTTGCTCGGTGTACACTTTTTATTGTTCTCCTATGTGAAATTTTACGAGTATAAGCTTGCTAGATTATTTAGATGCCAAAACACCAACTTTCTATGACAAATGGACAATACCGTTAAAAGCTCATCCATAGAGAGCGTTGAGCAATTTCGGACCATCAAAGTTGCTCGGTGTATACTTTTGATTGTTCTTCTATGTGAAATTCTACAAGTATAAAATTTGCCAGATTATTTTGATGCGGAGACACAAACTTTCTATGACAAATGGACAAAACCGTTAAAAGCTCCTCCATAGAGAGAGTTGAGCAACTTCGGACCATCAATGTTGATAGGGGTACACGTTTTATTATTCTTCTATGTCAAATTTTACGAGTATAAGCTTGCTAGATTATTTCGATGCCAAAACACCAACTTTCTATGACAAATGGACAAAACA
Organism: Euonymus europaeus; assembly: GCA_963580455.1. Classification (NCBI taxonomy): domain Eukaryota; kingdom Viridiplantae; phylum Streptophyta; class Magnoliopsida; order Celastrales; family Celastraceae; genus Euonymus; species Euonymus europaeus. The sequence continues at coordinate 12,397,117 of OY756969.1, forward strand.
GTTAAAAGCTCCTCCATAGAGAGAGTTGAGCTACTACGGACCATCAAAGTTGCTCTTGTACACTTTGTATTGTTCTTTTATGTGAAATTTTATGAGTATAAGCTTCGTAGATTATTTCGATGACAAAACACTAACTTTCTATGACAAATGTGCAAAATAGTTAAATGCTCCTCCATAAAGAGAGTTGAGCAAATTCTGACCATCAAAGTTGCTCGGGGTACACTTTTTATTGTTCTTCTATGTCAATTTCTACGAGTATAAGCTTGCAAGATTATTTTGATGCCAATACACCAAGTTTCTATGATAAATGGACAAAACAGTTAAAAGGTCCTTCATAGAGAGAGTTGAGCAACTTCGGACCACGAAAGTTGCTCGGGGTACACTTTTTATTATTCTTCTATGTCAAATTTTACGAGTATAAGCTTTCTAGATTATTTCGATGCCAAAACACCAATTTTATACGACAAATGGACAAAACAACTAAAAGCTCCTGCATAGAGAGAGTTGAGCATATTCAGACCATCAAAGATGCTCGGTGTACAATTTTTATTGTTCTTCTATGTGAAATTTTATGCGTATAAGCTTCCTAGATTATTTCGATGTCAAAACACCAATTTCTATGACAAATGGACAAAACGGTTAAAAGCTCCTACACAGAGAGAGTTGAGCAACTTCGGACCATCAAAGTTGCTCGGGGTACACTTTTTATTGTTCTTCTATGTCAAATTCTACGAGTATAAGCTTGCTAGATTATTTCGATGCCAATACACCAAGTTTCTATGATAAATGGACAAAACCGTTTAAAGGTCCTTCATAGAGAGAGTTGAGCAACTTCGGACCATGAAAGTTGCTCGAGGTACACTTTTTATTGTTCTTCTATGTCAAATTCTACGAGTATGAGCTTTTAGACTATTTCGATGCCAAAACACCAACTTTCTATGAAAATTAGATAAAACCATTAAAAGCACCTCAAGAGAGAGAGTTGAGCAACTTCATACCATCAAAGTTGCTCGGTGTACACTTTTTATTGTTCTTCTATGTGAAATTTTACGAGTATAAGCTTCCTAGATTATTTCGATGTCAAAACAGCAAGTTTCTGTGACAAATGGACATAACAGTTAAAAGCTCCTCCATAAAGAGAGTTGAGCAAATTCTGATAATCAAAGTTGCTCGGGGTACACTTTTTATTGTTCTTCTATGTCAAATTCTACGAGTATAAGCATGCTAGATTATTTCGATGCCAATACACCAAGTTTCTATGATAAATGGACAAAACAGTTAAAAGGTCCTTCATAGAGAGAGTTGAGCAACTTCGGAGCATGAAAGTTGCTCGGGTTACACTTTTTATTGTTCTTCTATGTGAAATTTTACGAGTATAAAGCTTCCTAGATTATTTCGATGTCAAAAGAGCAAGTTTCTATGACAAATGGACAAAACCGTTAAAAGCTCCTCCGTAGAGAGAGTTGAGCAACTTCGGACCATCAAAGTTGCTCGCTGTACACTTTTTATTGTTCTCCTATGTGAAATTTTACGAGTACAAGCTTGCTAGATTTTTTCGATGCGGAAACACGAACTTTCTATGACAAATGGACAAAACCGTTAAAAGCTCTTCCATAGAGAGAGTTGAGCAACTTCGGATCATCAAAGTTGATAGAGGTATACTTTTTATTATTCTTCTATGTCAAATTTTACGAGTATAAGCTTCCTAGAATATTTCGATGCCAAAACACCAAGTTTCTATGACAAATGGACAAAACAGCTAAAAGCTCCTCCATAGAGAGAGTTGAGCATATTCAGACAATCAAAAATGCTCGGTGTACAATTTTTATTGTTCTTCTATGTGAAATTTTATGCGTATAAGCTTCCTAGATTATTTCGATGTCAAAACACCAATTTCTATGACAAATTGACAAAACGGTTAAAAGCTACTACACAGAGAGAGTTGAGCAACTTCGGAGCATCAAAGTTGCTCGGGGTACACTTTTTATTGTTATTCTATGTGAAATTCTACGAGTATAAAGCTTCCTAGATTATTTCGATGTCAAAAGAGAAAGTTTCTATGACAAATGGACAAAACCGTTAAAAGCTCCTCCGTAGAGAGAGTTGAGCAACTTCGGACCATCAAAGTTGCTCGGTGTACACTTTTTATTGTTCTTCTATGTGAAATTGTAAGAGTATAAGCTTCTTAGATTATTTTGATGTTAAAACAACAAGTTTCTATGACAAATAGACAAAACAGTTAAAAGCTCTTTCATAGAGAGAGTTGAGCAACTTCGGACCATTAAAGTTGCTCGGGGTACACTTTTTATTGTTCTTCTGTGTCAAATTCAACAAGTATAAGCCTGCTAGATTATTTCGATGCCAAACAGCAAGTTTCTATGACAAATGGACAAAACCGTTAAAAGCTCCTCCGTAGTGAGAGTTGAGCAACTTCGGACAATCCAAGTTGCTCGGTGTACACTTTTTATTGTTCTCTTATGTGAAATTTTACGAGTATAAGCTTGCTAGATTATTTAGATGCCAAAACACCAACTTTCTATGATAAATGGACAAAAACGTTAAAAGCTCCTACACAGAGAGAGTTGAGCAACTTCGGACCATCCAAGTTGCTCGGGGTACACTTTTTATTGTTCTTCTATGTCAAATTCTACGAGTATAAGCTTGCTAGATTATTTCGATGCCAATACACCAAATTTCTATGATAAATGGACAAAACCGTTAAAAGCTCCTACACAGAGAGAGTTGAGCAACTTCGGACCATCAAAGTTGCTCGGGGTACACTTTTTATTGTTCTTCTATGTCAAATTCTACGAGTATAAGGTTCCTAGATTATTTCGATGTCAAAACAGCAAGTTTCTGTGACAAATGGACATAACAGTTAAAAGCTCCTCCATAAAGAGAGTTGAGCAAATTCTGACCATCAAAGTTGCTCGGGGTACACTTTTTATTGTTCTTCTATGTCAAATTCTACGAGTATAAGCTTGCTGGATTATTTCGATGCCAATACACCAAGTTTCTATGATAAATGGACTTTAATAGTCCGAAGTTGCTAAACTCTCTCTATGGAGGAGCATTAAACGGTTTTGTCCATTTGTCATAGAAAGTTGGTGTTTTGGCATCTAAATAATCTAGCAAGCTTATACTCGTAAAATTTGAAATAGAAGAACAATAAAAAGTGTACACCGAGCAACTTTGATGGTCCGAAGTTGCTCAACTCTCTCTACGGAGGAGCTTTTAACGGTTTTGTCCATTTGTCATAGAAACTTGCTCTTCTGACATCGAGATAATCTAGGTAGCTTTATACTCGTAAAATTTCACATAGAAGAACGACAAAAAGTGTACCCCGAGCAACTTTCATGGTCCAAAGTTGGTCGACTCTCTCTGTGGAGGACCTTTTAACGTTTTTGTCTATTTGTCTTACAAAGTTGGTGTTTTGGCATCAAAATAATCTAGGAAGCCTACACTCGAAAATTTGACATAGAAGAACAATAAAAAGTGTACACCGAGCAACTTTAATAGTCCGAAGTTGCTCAACTCACTCTATGGAGGAGCATTAAACGGTTTTGTATATTTGTCAAAGAAAGTTGAGCAACCTGAGTGGTATCGGAGCCCGACTCCTCCGTGAGGTAATTACGATCTCTGTTTTACTTCCTACGCAAATTATACTTCCATCTCCTGTATATTGCTATGTAAATTGGTTACCTTTCTTTCGTATGCCTAATGTTTATCGTCTATGTGCTATTGCTCGCCTATGTCTCGCTTCTGTGTTCCCGGGAGGGATAGTAGATATGATTATGTTAAGGTTTTTTCATAACTTGAATGTTTATTTTAATTCCGATGATTTTGCCTATCGCCTACTGAGGTCTGGGTCTGTTTATACTAGATCTGCTTATTTTAGTATTCGAGCTCTTAGAGATTAATATGCCTGCATATTCTCTAATATTGGAACTGCAACTTGAATTAAATGATCTTGAAGAATACATTAATGAATGTGAAGAATTAATAACTGAAATAAATCACCAACGTTCTCTCTGTGTTCGAGGATCTCTAAAAGACGTTTATTTGTGGAACGTCTATAACATGGTTGATGATTTAATTGATGATTTGAATCAACAGTGGCAGGATATCACAGACGAAATAAGACGTCTTCGAAATGCCTAATCCATTGCTTAGCACTCTCAGGCACATGAATAGACAATTTGAGCGATCAATTGCTGACTTTGACGACTTATTAGTTCGTGTTAATGCTCTAGGGCAAAGAACTGCTCCAGATCATCCGAGGTTCATAATGCTCATGGACCTGTATATGCAACTCTCTGATATTATCACTGCATTAAAAAATGCTAGACGTGCTTTGCTTAGGCAAATGGAACTCTTATCTAGGGTCTAGATATGGTTTGTCCTAATATCGGTAATATTAAGTGTGAAATAAGACGTATTAGTCGTCGTATTTGTGAAATAGAATATCGTATTGATGTATTAAATGTTGTATTTATCCCACGTGGTACTTGGGAAACTGTTGGTAGATATATAATAGAACGTCGAGATTTGCAAGGTACTTTAGATAATCTTTATATACAATTATATCAGTTAGAATCTCAGCTTGCACTTTTATCACGATTATAAAAAAAAAATGAGTTACAAGTCTTTCTTCTCTAAAGTCTCTTTTTAGATAAGTTTTGATATAAGGAAGCTTCGTCGCGCATCGCTACGGGTATCGTCGCCGGGAAGGCTTTTCAGACCCCTCTTGTCGAGCAAGTCGTTGACTGCCTACTTATATCAGAATGAATCTAGTTAGATACTTTGGTAGAAAAGAGTCAGGTACTCAAAAAAATAAAGAAATAGTTATTAATGAAAATTTTAATAAACGTTTGCAAAATTGGCAGTTACCTAATTATACAGCTAGTCAAGTATATAAGTCTAAAGGTACTTTTTCATCTGAGACAGATTATATTATTAAAACTGTTGAACAAGCAATCCCGCTTGCTTCGGGATATGAAGCTTATCAATTGCTTTCTGAATCCTTAATTAAGGAACATCAAAAGAAATATCAATTTCTTCATCTCGGACTTGTCCAAGTTGGTTTAAAACCAGCTACTCGCTTAGGATTAAATACATCTGTGGTTATGTGTCTTAGAGATAAGAGACATAATAAATTTCACGATTCTTTATTAGGAATCATTGAATCAACCTTATGTGATGGACCAGTGCATTTCACATGCTTTCCCAATTTCACTTTGGCTTTAGACGATCCAACTCTTATGCACTCTTTGTCTTTAGACATTAAGACTGCTGGATTTGACATGATGGATACCTCTAAGAATGTGATTTTGGTGTATAGAGTCTTCTATAAGGTTATGAACACTACTATTCCTAATATGAGGAATATTCCTGAAAATCATCTTTCTGATTCTCAATCAACCACTCTGTTCATTACTGATTTGGCAAAATCCAATATTGTGGTTCCAAAAACTATTAAGTGGGATCAGGTTAAGCTACTTGAGGATTGGGTATTAGAAAAAGCTATTCCACCCAAAGTACAACCTACAAGACAACTCCAGGATGTAATAGAACAACCTGATGGTGAGGTAGTTATTCGTTTCTCTGCAGATAGATCTGTAAGGATAGGAAGATCTAAGTCTTATGTTCCTGCTAGACATTCTGTATCTTCTTTTCCAGATCTAAACGCACAACCTACTTCACATGGAGTTGTTAAAGGCGTCTTTCACACCCCTGAACAGGTTAGTCATCCAGAATATAATGTTGAATATTCTGAATCTTCCCATGCTCATAATTCAGTGTCTCCTACTCCTTCTGAAATGAGATATGATGAGGATAAAAGTGTGATGACCATTCGTTCAAATGAGAAAAGTATTTTATATGCAAAATACTTCTGGTTTGTAAAAACCTTTTCTGAAAAACAAAGGGAATTCTTTATTGATAGATTTCAAATGATTAAGAGGTTAGATCCATCTGAATCTTTCCTTGACTTTGTTTTCTACATTGCTAGAAACAGTGACTATCATATTCCCGACTTTAATGATTTGTCCTCTCTAGCCACTCTCGAGTCCAATCATCGAACATTTGTCCTTAAATCAGGAAAAACTGTTCAAGCTATTCATCCTCCTGAAAGCAATCTTGTGCATCGCATAGATTCCGAGGAAGTAGCTGCTGCTCCTTATAAAAAGGAAGGAACTGTTGAAAATGTGGTTCAACAAGTTAATTATACCAATTTATATTTACAAACAATTGGTGAACAGCTGAATGATATTTCCGCTCATCTTAGTGGAAGTACTTCTCAACCTCAGATAGCTCAATCACAGCTGTCTTCTAGTGAACCTTTAACGGAAAAGCCACTTCAGCTTTCCACTTATGTTAAAGGTCCGTCATCTTCTAAAAGAAACTTTCCAGATATTCCTAGGTTCCAGCCCTTTCTTGAAAAGGATTTTTCTTTTAAAATGTCTGGTTCTCCTTCTCCAGAGTTTATGTTGGAACTCTTTCAAAAGCTTTCTGATACAAAAGGAAAGAAATCTTTATCAGTTTTAACTCAAGCTGAAGCCAATTCATCTTCGAATGATCCAAGTTCATCTACTGAGTCAGATGATAGCTCTGATTCCTTAGATCGAACACATCAGATGTTCTTATCAGAACAACAGCCCTTAGAGATTAATAAAATTAAATACTCTAAGTTTCCTACTAGGTATGGTTATCCTCGACCTACACCTATTGATCTTCAAATCGAAGAAGATAATATGTTTGATCGGGTTACCTATTCCGGCGATTCCATTGTTGAATGGAATATTGATGCCATGACTGAACGACAAGTTGAAAAGGTACTGCAGCATATGATGATGTATGCTACAGCTGCTAAACAGAAAGGTAATACTGATCAAAATATTGCTAAGGCCATTACCGCAGGATTTTCTGGTATGCTCAAAATGTGGTGGGATAATTATCTTTCCATGGAGCAAAGATCCAGTATTTGGACTGCAATTAAAATTGAAGGTAACATCGATGTATCTGACTGTACGAATACTTTGATCTATACCATTGTTCATCATTTCTTAGGTCACAGTCAGTCCTTTATGGATAAGTCTCAGGAACAGCTTATGAATTTACGCTGTCCTAAACTTTCTCATTATCGTTGGTATAAAGATGTCTTCTTTGCTAAAGTCTTTGAAAGACCTGACTGTAATAATGCTTTTTGGAAAGAAAAGTTCATTGCAGGTCTACCTCCTTTCTTTGCTGAAAAGGTCCGTACTAGATTAAAAAATCTAACGGATGGAATTCTTGATTTTAACCATTATACTTATGGTGAACTCTCCGCTGAGACAGTCGCTGAAGGTGTGTCTCTCTGTACTGATCTTAAAATGCAAGATCAGATAGCTAAAGAACGACGATTAGGAAAATCCATTCTTGGTGACTTTTGTCAACAGATGGGTTTACCTAATAAGTCTCATAAGTCTCACAAGGCTTATAAATCATCTAGAAAAAGGTTTAAATCTCCTAAATCTTATCAATATGATAAACCTGTTAAAAGATCTTATTCTAGGTCTTTTCCTAAAAATGTTCCAAGAAAAAAGAGGTCTAATTTGACTAAGACTAAACCCTCTGGTTCTAAGGCTCAGTCTACTAGACCACGTACTAAGATTGTTTGTTTTAATTGTGGAAAGCAAGGTCATTATGCTAATCATTGTACACAACGAAAAGCTAACTCTTTGGAAATCGCTGAATTACGAACTGCTATCGATCATTTGAAAATTAATGATGAAGCAAAACAGCAGTTCAAGGAATTAATCTTTGAATCTGACGATTCGTCTAGTGGTTATTCTACTGCTAATGATAAAACAGATTGTGATTGTGACACTTATAAATCACTATTGAAAACAAATGGCTTATTAGTCATTTCTTCTGCTGAAAGCTCTATTCTTGAATTCATTGATTCAATCATTGACCCTGAAGCTCGCATGGATGCTATTCTGCACTATATGAAAGGTCAGGATTCTTCTCCTACATCCTCTACTCCTCTACAACATAAATTGTCTCAACATTCTCATGTTTATGATTTAAAGACTGTTTATGATAGGTTTAACCCTAAACCTCCCTCTTTATCTTCTGTTCCTACTTCTATTTCTGATTTAAAATCTGAAGTTAATCAGCTTAAAAGTGAGCTTAAAGCTCTAGGTTCTCGAGTCTCTTTGCTCGAACATCATTCTTCTTTTTCCCGGGGGGAAAGTAGTGGTCAACAACAAGGTCAACAACAATTGGATAAAGGTAAGGAAAAGATTGATGATAATCCAGAAAAGCTAGCAATTGAATCATTGATTGCTCAATTTGAAGGACAAGCAGAGCCAGGATTAAATCTGATTGATAAAGTAACAACCCATCGCTGGTACACTCGAATCTCTCTTGTCATTAATAATGAGTATATTGTTTCCTCTGTTACTGCCCTAATAGACTCAGGAGCAGATCAGAACTGTATCAATGAAGGTCTGATTCCATCTAAGTACTGGACAAAGACTTCTGAACAGCTTAGTACTGCTGATGGAGCCCGGTTGAATATTCGATATAAAATATCGGATGCAAGTATCTGCCATAAAGGTCGGTGCTTTAAGATGCCTTTTATTCTTGTCAAAGGCTTATCTAATCAGGTCATTTTAGGGAATCCATTCTTGCATATGCTTTACCCTATTCATAAAATTGACCATAAAGAAATTGTGACTAACATTGATGGAGAACTTATCAGTTTTGAATTATTAAAACCTCCAGAATTACTTTTTATAGATGAATTGAGAAGACAGATGAAAAATAAAGAAAGATTTCTAAACTCAATTCAAAAATAAGTAACTTTTGAACAAATAAAGAAAAGACTGGAAGATCCTTTAATATCAAAAAGGATCCAGGACATACAGGATAAGATTGAAAAGACTGTTTGTGCAGAACTACCTAATGCTTTCTGGAATAGAAAGAAGCATGTTGTCAATCTTCCTTATGAACCTGACTTTAATGAAAGTCAGATTAATACCCGTGCTAGACCTATTGCTATGGGACCAAAGCATATGGAAATTTGCAAAAAAGAGATACAGACTCTTCTGGACAAAGGTCTTATCAGGCCTAGTAAAAGCCCTTGGAGCTGCCCAGCATTTTATGTTGAAAATGCTGCTGAACTTGAACGAGGAGTTCCCAGGTTAGTAATCAATTATAAACCTTTAAACAAGGTTTTACGTTGGATTAGATATCCAATACCCAATAAAAAAGATTTGTTGGGAAGGCTTTATGAAGCCAATATATTTTCAAAATTCGACATGAAATCTGGTTATTGGCAGATTCAGATTGCTGAAGAAGATAAGTACAAAACAGCATTTACAGTTCCATTTGGACATTACGAATGGAATGTGATGCCTTTTGGACTTAAGAATGCGCCATCAGAATATCAGAAGATTATGAATGATATCTTCAATGCTTATACAAGCTTTACTATTGTTTATATTGATGATGTGTTGGTTTATTCTAACACATTGGATCAGCATTTCAAACATCTCAACATCTTTATTAAGATTGTTGAAAGTGCAGGTTTGGTAATATCTCAGAAGAAAGTGAAGATATTCCAGACAAAGATTCGATTCTTAGGCCATAATATCGAAAATGGATCAATTGTGCCTATTGATCGAGCTATACAGTTCTCATCTTATTTTCCAGATGAGATTAAAGAAAAAACTCAGTTACAAAGATTTCTTGGAAGTCTTAATTATCTTGCAGACTTCTACAAGAATTTAGCACAAGATGCTAAACCACTTTTTGATCGGCTTAAAGCCAATCCTCCTGAATGGACTGATGTTCATACATCAGCTGTTAGAAAGATAAAGAAGAAAGCTAAAGAGCTTCCTTGTTTATCATTGGCCAATCCTGAAGCTTTAAAAATCGTTGAAACAGATGCTTCGGATCAAGGCTATGGTGGAATCCTTAAACAAAGGATTAATAATAAAGAACAGTTGGTTCGTTTCACATCTGGCTTATGGAAAGGAGCTAGATTAAATTATTCTACTATTAAAAAAGAAATTTTATCTGTGGTACTATGCATTACTAAATTTTGAGTCTGATTTATTGAATCAGAAATTTCTTTTAAGAATTGACTGCAAAGCAGCTAAAGACGTTTTATTGAAAGATGTCAAAAATATTGCCTCAAAGCAAATCTTTGCTAGGTGGCAAGGAATCTTATCTGCTTTTGACTTTGACATCGAGTTTATAAAAGGAAGCACTAACTCTCTTCCTGATTTCTTAACTCGAGAGTTCCTGCAGGGACATGGATAGCAGAAAGAAAAAGAAACAGCAAGAAGTGCCTAATTCTCAGGCAGATCTCAAGAAAAAATATGAAGAAGGTGATCCATCAGTTGGTCTTCTTGGACAGCCTTCTGGTAAGTATGATTATTACGTATCATACACTCCCTCTTCCTCTATTGAAATAGAAAAACTTCGAGATGACGCTTATGAGCGTACAGTGAAAGAATATTCTGGGGATTATACTTATCCCTATATTGAAACCAATTGGATTCATCTCATTCCAATTGAGAAAAAAATACTTTAGCTTATCAGCTAGAGAAGTTGCAAAATTTTACTGTAAGGATTATGCAGATCCTTCTTTCTATCCAAAAACATTTTCATATTACCAAGCTGTTTTAGGTGAGACAGGTTCCGCCTATTTCTCTCCATATAACAGAGGAGAAGAAGTCGCTTATTCAAAGCTGACAATTAGAAAAATTATTACTCCTGAAGAATGGGGTTCTGATTTCTTTCATTTTAAAGAATTAAAAAATGTTTATGGACCCAAGCTGTTCAATTACTTTGATTATATCAATGCTTGGGAAGGATCTCTCTTATATGACAACAGACAGGAAAAGTTCAGTTGGTGGATTCAGTTTCAACTTGAGAATCCTCAGCAGAACATCCCACAATGGTTCCTGTCATGGTTTGTGACATGGGGATTATATCCCTACATTTTGCCTTTATCTGTAAGGCAGGTTTATGATGATTTTGTAAAACTAAATGCTAAAAAACAGAACTGTAGACTGTTATTTTCTATCCTCTACCGAGTTCCATGGATCTTGAGATGGGACTATCAAATCCGAGGACAGTCTAAAGAAAAGCATGGAGAAAGTCATGCTCACATCCTTTATCTGGGACGTAGAGTTATGATTAAATGGTGGAACAAGTTTGAATTTTTCGCCAAAGAGTCAATGTTTACTAAAAAAGGATTAGTAAACCTTGATCCAGAACCAGTCACTCCACCTGCTCAAAAGACTCCTAATGCCAAGGAATTGATCAAGGATCTTCTTTCATCAATTTCAAAAGAAGAACTTAAAAAGCAATTCATGGCGGTCCTTTCTGAAGAAGAAGATGAAGACGATGACTCAATAGAGATTGTGTCACATCAATCAAGGGACCCATATGAAGAATCTCAGGACCCGTATGATCTTTAAGAAAGATATTCGGTCCTATTAGTTCTCGCCACATGACATCTGCTAAAGTATTATTCTACTTTAGTCAGTTTCAGCTTTTGCTTTATTTAAAGTATCTTTTACTTTATTAAAGTTTTTCGTCGGCACATGTATAATTGACCGGCACCTTTACTTTATGTCAATTCAGTTTGGCTTTGGTAATTATTGTAGATTCCCTTCAAGCCTATATAATGGTTTGAAGTTTCATTTGTAAAGCAGAGTTGGAAATCAATAATAAGTTTTCTCTGAAATCTTATGTCCACTATTCGCATCCATAACAATATAATCCAAGTAGCTTCCACACATCTAATAGCTTCCATAAAGAGAGTTGAGCAAATTCTGATTATCAAAGTTGCTCGGGGTACACTTTTTATTGTTCTTCTATGTCAAATTCTACGAGTATAAGCTTGCTAGATTATTTCGATGCCAATACATCAAGTTTCTATGACAAATGGACAAAACAGTTAAAAGATCCTTCATAGAGAGAGTTGAGCAACTTCGGACCATGAAAGTTGCTCAGGGTACACTTTTTATTTTTCTTCTATGTGAAATTTTACGAGTATAAAGCTTCCTAGATTATTTCGATGTCAAAAGAGCAAGTTTCTATGACAAATGGACAAAACCGTTAAAAGCTCCTCCGTAGAGAGAGTTGAGCAACTTCGGACCATAAAAAATGCTCGTTGTACACTTTTTATTGTTCTCCTATGTGAAATTTTACGAGTATAAGCTTGCTAGATTATTTCGATGCCAAAACACCAACTTTCTATGACAAATGGACAAAACCATTAAAAGCTCCTCCATAGAGAGAGTTGAGCAACTTCGGACCATCAAAGTTGGTCGGTGTACACTTTTTATTGTTGTTCTATGTGAAATTCAACAAGTATAAAACTTGCTAGATTATTTTGATGCGGAAACACAAACTTTCTATGACAAATGGATAAAACCGTTAAAAGCTCCTCCATAGAGAGAGTTGAGCAACTTTGGACCATCAAAGTTGATAGGGGTACACTTTTTATTATTCTTCTATGTCAAATTTTACGAGTATAAGCTTCATAGATTATTTCGATGCCAAAACACCAAGTTTCTATGACAAATGGACAAAACAGCTAAAAGCTCCTCCATAGAGAGAGTTGAGCATATTCAGACCATCAAAAATGCTCGGTGTACAATTTTTATTGTTCTTCTATGTGAAATTTTATGCGTATAAGCTTCCTAGATTATTTCGATGTCAAAACAGCAATTTCTATGACAAATTGACAAAACGGTTAAAAGCTCCAACACAGAGAGAGTTGAGCAACTTCGGACCATCAAAGTTGCTCGGGGTACACTTTTTATTGTTCTTCTATGTCAAATTCTACGAGTATGAGCTTGTAGACTATTTCGATGCCAAAACACCAACTTTCTAATAAAATTAGATAAAACCGTTAAGAGCAACTCAAGAGAGAGAGTTGAGCAAATTCAGACCATCAAAGTTGCTCGGTGTACACTTTTTATTGTTCTTCTATGTGAAATTTTACGAGTATAAGCTTCCTAGATTATTTCGATGTCAAAACAGCAAGTTTCTGTGACAAATGGACATAACAGTTAAAAGCTCCTCCATAAAGAGAGTTGAGCAAATTCTGACCATCAAAGTTGCTCGGGGTACACTTTTTATTGTTCTTCTATGTCAAATTCTACGAGTATAAGCTTGCTAGATTATTTCGATGCCAATACACCAAGTTTCTATGATAAATGGACAAAACAGTTAAAAGGTCCTTCATAGAGAGAGTTGAGCAACTTCGGACCATGAAAGTTGCTCGAGGTACACTTTTTATTGTTCTTTTATGTGAAATTTTACGAGTATAAAGCTTCCTAGATTATTTCGATGTCAAAAGAGCAACTTTCTATGACAAATGGACAAAACCGTTAAAAGCTCATCCGTAGAGAGAGTTGAGCAACTTCGGACTATCCAAGTTGCTCGGTGCACATTTTTTATTGTTCTCCTATGTGAAATTTTACGAGTATAAGCTTGCTAGATTATTTAGATGCCAAAACACCAACTTTCTATGACAAATGGACAAAACCCTTAAAAGCTCATCCATAGAGAGAGTTGAGCAACTTCGGACCATCAAAGTTGCTCGGTGTACACTTTTTATTGTTCTTCTAAGTGAAATTCAACAAGTATAAAACTTGCTAGATTATTTTGATGCGGAAACACAAACTTTCTATGACAAATGGACAAAACCGTTAAAAGCTCCTCCATAGAGAGAGTTGAGCAACTTCGGACCATCAAAGTAGATAGGGGTACACTTTTTTTTGTTCTTCTTGTTGAAGCATAGGTTTCAAGCTTAAGTTTGATGAATTTCGAAAATGCTAAGTGGCTGAATATGTGCGTGAAATACTTAATTCATGTAGCCTTGATTCTATATATGGTAATTCATGTGATCTTTTAGTCTTATATTTATGATTTGCACTTTAATAATTGATCAAAACATTCTCATATATATATGCACGTTTTTCTTTCATATAGTTGTCATAATGTGTTTCATTTATGGAAACTAACTTGTGTTGACAAAAATGTTAGAAATCCTTTTTGGATTATCTTTTGAAAGTTTGTAGGCATGGAATATGGAAAGAAATCATGAAAAGTTCAGGAATTCAATTCTTATGGAAAGAGATCAAGAAAGGTTCAATTCTTATGGAAAGAGATCAAGTCTTGCATTCCATATGTAAAGAATCAAAAGGTGATCAAGTTTTATGGAAAGATAACACAAGAAGAGCATGGAATTGTCATTTTTCTACCGTATGGAAGGAAAATCCGAATTTCAACTAAAACGAAGATCATGAGATCAACATCAAATCAAGGAGAAGATCAATCCCAACCGTTGGAGGGTTTTCTATATATAAGAAGAGATCTTGACCATTGGTGACATTCTGGAACATCAAGAAGATTCACTCAAGAAGGAAACAAGATCAAGATGAAGACTTATTCAAGCTTACAAGAAAGGAAATGAGATCATGAAGAATTCTCTTAGGAGAATTGAAAAGGAAAGCCAACCTTCATTGTGTCAAATTATGTGTGATTAGCCAAAATCCCATAAACACAAATACTAGCCTATCCTAGCCGATTCTCCTACATCTTCAATACCTAATTTTCGTCCATTTTCCTTCTCCAAAAAGATTTCACCAAGAATCATTCCTTTCTCACCTCAAATGAGCCGTTGGACCTAAGCCATTTAATCAATCATTCTCTATAAGTCCACCTAAGAAAGCTTGCTGCGTTTTAACCTTATTCTCTCTAACTTCAAGCCAAAAACGTTCTTGAGCCCTATTGTTACTCTCTTGAGTTCTCATCTTCCTAAAACCAATTTTTGAGAGAGCCTATCTTGCCAATACTCAGCCATACTTTGAGCTTTTCATACTTTGAACGTTATTTCTCATATCTAGCTATCAAAGAGCCATCCTTGAGCCAAAGCCATTATACACATTGAGTCAAGTATCATATTTGCTTATTGAATTGTAAGGGTTCGTTGATTCAGCCATAAAATCAACAAGATTGTAACTTGTACTTTGAAGTGCATTCATAGTGGAGGTGTTGGCAAGTCCCTTTGAAGGAGGGCCGTGGATGTACTCAGTTTGAGGAACCACGTAAAAATCTCGGTGCCATCTCTCTATCTCTTTATTATTTCGTACTTGTGATTATTACTTAGACAACAAAAGTTTTCAAAATCACAAAAGAGTTAGAATTCAGTAAATTGAAATTGGTTTGATTAATCAGGGTGTTAAAGATTAAGAAAACAAAATTTTCATATTGTTTTATATTGTGTTGTTATTACTAACTATCTCATTCAAGTGTGCAGACTATATTACACATTCATCATCATTTGGAGTGCTACAAGAATTGGTTCTTCAAGTTTCTATAATCGGTTAAATTAGAAATTTATTGTTGTTTTGTTTGTGAACTTATTTGCTATATCTTGTGCATTGAGTTGTCATATTATACTATTTCTGATCAAGACCATTTTAACTAAAAAGTAGACATAGTCTTAATTCACCCCCCCTCTTAAGTCTAGAAACGATCCTAACACTTCTATGTCAAAACAGCAAGTTTCTGTGACAAATGGACATAACAGTTAAAAGCTCCTCCATAAAGAGAGTTGAGCAAATTCTGATCATCAAAGTTGCTCGGGGTACACTTTTTATTGTTCTTCTATGTCAAATTCTACGAGTATAAGCTTGCTAGATTATTTCGATGCCAATACACCAAGTTTCGATGATAAATGGACAAAACAGTTAAAAGGTCCTTCATAGAGAGAGTTGAGCAACTTCGGACCATGAAAGTTGCTCGGGGTACACTTTTTATTGTACTTCTATGTGAAATTTTACGAGTATAAAGCTTCCTAGATTATTTCGATGTCAAAAGAGCAAGTTTCTATGACAAATGGACAAAACCGTTAAAAGCTCCTCCGTAGAGAGAGTTGAGCAACTTCGGACCATCAAAGTTGCTCGCTGTACACTTTTTATTGTTCTCCTATGTGAAATTTTACGAGTATAAGCTTGCTAGATTATTTCGATGCCAAATCACCAACTTTCTATGACAAATGGACAAAACCATTAAAAGCTCCTCCATAGAGAGAGTTGAGAACTTCGAACCATCAAAGTTGCTCGGTGTACACTTTTTATTGTTGCTCTATGTGAAATTCAACAAGTATAAAACTTGCTAAATTATTTTGATGCGGAAACACAAACTTTCTATGACAAATGGACAAAACCGTTAAAAGCTCCTCCATAGAGAGAGTTGAGCAACTTCGGACCATCAAAGTTGATAGGGGTACACTTTTTATTATTCTTCTATGTCAAATTTTATGCGTATAAGCTTCCTAGATTATTTCGATGCCAAAACACCAAGTTTCTATGACAAATTGACAAAACAGCTAAAAGCTCCTCCATAGAGAGAGTTGAGCATATTCAGACCATCAAAGATGCTCGGTGTACAATTTTCATTGTTCTTCTATGTGAAATTTTATGCGTATAAGCTTCCTAGATTATTTCGATGTGAAAACAGCAATTTCTATGACAAATGGATAAAACGGTTAAAAGCTCCAACACAGAGAGAGTTGAGCAACTTCAGACCATCAAAGTTGCTCGGGGTTCACTTTTTATTGTTCTTCTATGTCAAATTCTACGAGTATGAGCATGTAGACTATTTCGATGCCAAAACACCAACTTTCTATGAAAATTAGATAAAACCGTTAAGAGCACCTCAAGAGAGAGAGTTGAGCAAATTCAGACCATCAAAGTTGCTCGGTGTACAGTTTTTATTGTTCTTCTATGTGAAATTTTACGAGTATAAGCTTCCTAGATTATTTCGATGTCAAAACAGCAAGTTTCTGTGACAAATGGACATAACAGTTAAAAGCTCCTCCATAAAGAGAGTTGAGCAAATTCTGACCATCAAAGTTGCTCGGGGTACACTTTTTATTGTTCTTCTATGTCAAATTCTATGAGTATAAGCTTGCTGGATTATTTCGATGCCAATACACCAAGTTTCTATGATAAATGGACAAAACAGTTAAAAGGTCCTTCCTAGAGAGAGTTGAGCAACTTCGGACCATGAAAGTTGCTCGGGGTACACTTTTTATTGTTCTTCTATGTGAAATTTTACGAGTATAAAGCTTCCTAGATTATTTCGATGTCAAAAGAGCAAGTTTCTATGACAAATGGACAAAACCGTTAAAACCTCATCCGTAGAAAGAGTTGAGCAACTTCAGACTATCCAAGTTGCTCGGTGTACACTTTTTATTGTTCTCCTATGTGAAATTTTACGAGTATAAGCTTGCTAGATTATTTAGATGCCAAAACACCAACTTTCTATGACAAATGGACAATACCGTTAAAAGCTCATCCATAGAGAGAGTTGAGCAATTTCGGACCATCAAAGTTGCTCGGTGTATACTTTTGATTGTTCTTCTATGTGAAATTCTACAAGTATAAAATTTGCCAGATTATTTTGATGAGGAGACACAAACTTTCTATGACAAATGGACAAAACCGTTAAAAGCTCCTCCATAGAGAGAGTTGAGAACTTCGGACCATCAATGTTGATAGGGGTACACGTTTTATTATTCTTCTATGTCAAATTTTACGAGTATAAGCTTGCTAGATTATTTCGATGCCAAAACACCAACTTTCTATGACAAATGGACAAAACGGTTAAAAGCTCCTCCATAGAGAGAGTTGAGCTACTACGGACCATCAAAGTTGCTCGTGTACACTTTGTATTGTTCTTCTATGTGAAATTTTATGAGTATAAGCTTCGTAGATTATTTCGATGACAAAACACTAACTTTCTATGACAAATGTGCAAAATAGTTAAATGCTACTCCATAAAGAGAGTTGAGCAAATTCTGACCATCAAAGTTGCTCGGGGTACACTTTTTATTGTTCTTCTATGTCAATTTCTACGAGTATAAGCTTGCAAGATTATTTTGATGCCAATACACCAAGTTTCTATGATAAATGGACAAAACAGTTAAAAGGTCCTTCATAGAGAGAGTTGAGCAACTTCGGACCACGAAAGTTGCTCGGGGTACACTTTTTATTATTCTTCTATGTCAAATTTTACGAGTATAAGCTTTCTAGATTATTTCGATGCCAAAACACCAAGTTTCTACGACAAATGGACAAAACAACTAAAAGCTCCTGCATAGAGTGAGTTGAGCATATTCAGACCATCAAAGATGCTCGGTGTACAATTTTTATTGTTCTTCTATGTGAAATTTTATGCGTATAAGCTTCCTAGATTATTTCGATGTCAAAACACCAATTTCTATGACAAATGGACAAAACGGTTAAAAGCTCCTACACGGAGAGAGTTGAGCAACTTCGGACCATCAAAGTTGCTCGGGGTACACTTTTTATTGTTCTTCTATGTCAAATTCTACGAGTATAAGCTTGCTAGATTATTTCGATGCCAATACACCAAGTTTCTATGATAAATGGACAAAACAGTTAAAAGGTCCTTCATAGAGAGAGTTGAGCAACTTCGGACCATGAAAGTTGCTTGAGGTACACTTTTTATTGTTCTTCTATGTCAAATTCTACGAGTATGAGCTTTTAGACTATTTCGATGCCAAAACACCAACTTTCTATGAAAATTAGATAAAACCGTTAAAAAGCACCTCAAGAGAGAGAGTTGAGCAACTTCATACCATCAAAGTTGCTCGGTGTACACTTTTTATTGTTCTTCTATGTGAAATTTTACGAGTATAAGCTTCCTAGATTATTTCGATGTCAAAACAGCAAGTTTCTGTGACAAACGGACATAACAGTTAAAAGCTCCTCCATAAAGAGAGTTGAGCAAATTCTGATAATCAAAGTTGCTCGGGGTACACTTTTTATTGTTCTTCTATGTCAAATTCTACGAGTATAAGCATGCTAGATTATTTCGATGCCAATATACCAAGTTTCTATGATAAATGGACAAAACAGTTAAAAGGTCCTTCATAGAGAGAGTTGAGCAACTTCGGACCATGAAAGTTGCTCGGGGTACACTTTTTATTGTTCTTCTATGTGAAATTTTACGAGTATAAAGCTTCCTAGATTATTTCGATGTCAAAAGAGCAAGTTTCTATGACAAATGGACAAAACCGTTAAAAGCTCCTCCGTAGAGAGAGTTGAGCAACTTCGGACCATCAAAGTTGCTCGCTGTACACTTTTTATTGTTCTCCTATGTGAAATTTTACGAGTATAAGCTTGCTAGATTTTTTCGATGTCAAAAGAGCAAGTTTCTATGACAAATGGACAAAACCGTTAAAAGCTCCTCCGTAGAGAGAGTTGAGCAAATTCGGACCATCAAAGTTGCTCGGTGTACACTTTTTATTGTTCTCCTATGTGAAATTTTACGAGTATAAGCTTGCAAGATTATTTCGATGCCAAAACACCAACTTTCTATGACAAATGGACAAAACCGTTAAAAGCTCCTCCATAGAGAGAGTTGAGCAACTTTGGACCATCCAAGTTGCTCGGGGTACACTTTTGATTGTTCTTCTATGTGAAATTCTACAAGTATAAAACTTGCTAGATTATTTTGATGCGGAAACACAAACTTTCTATGACAAATGGAGAAAACCGTTAAAAGCTCCTCCATAGAGAGAGTTGAGCAACTTCGGACCATCAAAGTTGATAGGGGTACACGTTTTATTATTCTTCTATGTCAAATTTTACGAGTATAAGCTTGCTAGATTATTTCGATGCCAAAACACCAACTTTCTATGACAAATGGACAAAACGGTTAAAAGCTCCTCCATAGAGAGAGTTGAGCAACTACGGACCATCAAAGTTACTCGTGTACACTTTGTATTGTTCTTCTATGTGAAATTTTATGAGTATAAGCTTCGTAGATTATTTCGATGACAAAACACTAACTTTCTATGACAAATGTGCAAAATAGTTAAAAGCTCCTCCATAAAGAGAGTTGAGCAAATTCTGACCATCAAAGTTGCTCGGGGTACACTTTTTATTGTTCTTCTATGTCAATTTCTACGAGTATAAGCTTGCTAGATTATGTCGATGCCAATACACCAAGTTTCTATGATAAATGGACAAAACAGTTAAAAGGTCCTTCATAAAGAGATTTGAGCAACTTCGGACCATGAAAGTTGCTCGGGGTACACTTTTTATTGTTCTTCTATGTGAAATTTTACGAGTATAAAGCTTCCTAGATTATCTCGATGTCAGAAGAGCAAGTTTCTATGACAAATGGAGAAAACCGTTAAAAGCTCCTCCATAGAGAGAGTTGAGCAACTTCGGACCATCAAAGTTGATAGGGTTACACGTTTTATTATTCTTCTATGTCAAATTTTACGAGTATAAGCTTGCTAGATTATTTCGATGCCAAAACATCAACTTTCTATGACAAATGGACAAAACGGTTAAAAGCTCCTCCATAGAGAGAGTTGAGCAACTACGGACCATCAAAGTTACTCGTGTACACTTTGTATTGTTCTTCTATGTGAAATTTTATGAGTATAAGCTTCGTAGATTATTTCGATGACAAAACACTAACTTTCTATGACAAATGTGCAAAATAGTTAAAAGCTCCTCCATAAAGAGAGTTGAGCAAATTCTGACCATCAAAGTTGCTCGGGGTACACTTTTTATTGTTCTTCTATGTCAATTTCTACGAGTATAAGCTTGCTAGATTATATCGATGCCAATACACCAAGTTTCTATGATAAATGGACAAAACAGTTAAAAGGTCCTTCATAAAGAGATTTGAGCAACTTCGGACCATGAAAGTTGCTCGAGGTACACTTTTTATTGTTCTTCTATGTGAAATTTTACGAGTATAAAGCTTCCTAGATTATCTCGATGTCAGAAGAGCAAGTTTCTATGACAAATGGACAAAACCGTTAAAAGCTCCTCCATAGAGAGAGTTGAGCAACTTCGGACCATCAAAGTTGATAGTGGTACACGTTTTATTATTCTTCTATGTCAAATTTTACGAGTATAAGCTTGCTAGATTATTTCGATGCCAAAACATCAACTTTCTATGACAAATGGACAAAACGGTTAAAAGCTCCTCCATAGAGAGAGTTGAGCAACTACGGACCATCAAAGTTACTCGTGTACACTTTGTATTGTTCTTCTATGTGAAATTTTATGAGTATAAGCTTCGTAGATTATTTCGATGACAAAACACTAACTTTCTATGACAAATGTGCAAAATAGTTAAAAGCTCCTCCATAAAGAGAGTTGAGCAAATTCTGACCATCAAAGTTGCTCGGGGTACACTTTTTATTGTTCTTCTATGTCAATTTCTACGAGTATAAGCTTGCTAGATTATGTCGATGCCAATACACCAAGTTTCTATGATAAATGGACAAAACAGTTAAAAGGTCCTTCATAAAGAGATTTGAGCAACTTCGGACCATGAAAGTTGCTCGGGGTACACTTTTTATTATTCTTCTATGTGAAATTTTACGAGTATAAAGCTTCCTAGATTATTTCGATGTCAAAAGAGCAAGTTTCTATGACAAATGGACAAAACCGTTAAAAGCTCCTCCATAGAGAGAGTTGAGCAACTTCGGACCATCAAAGTTGATAGGGGTACACTTTTTATTATTCTTCTATGTCAAATTTTATGCGTATAAGCTTCCTAGATTATTTCGATGCCAAAACACCAAGTTTCTATGACAAATTGACAAAACAGCTAAAAGCTCCTCCATAGAGAGAGTTGAGCATATTCAGACCATCAAAGATGCTCGGTGTACAATTTTTATTGTTCTTCTATGTGGAATTTTATGCGTATAAGCTTCCTAGATTATTTCGATGTGAAAACAGCAATTTCTATGACAAATGGATAAAACGGTTAAAAGCTCCAACACAGAGAGAGTTGAGCAACTTCAGACCATCAAAGTTGCTCGGGGTTCACTTTTTATTGTTCTTCTATGTCAAATTCTATGAGTATGAGCATGTAGACTATTTCGATGCCAAAACACCAACTTTCTATGAAAATTAGATAAAACCGTTAAGAGCACCTCAAGAGAGAGAGTTGAGCAAATTCAGACCATCAAAGTTGCTCGGTGTACAGTTTTTATTGTTCTTCTATGTGAAATTTTACGAGTATAAGCTTCCTAGATTATTTCGATGTCAAAACAGCAAGTTTCTGTGACAAATGGACATAACAGTTAAAAGCTCCTCCATAAAGAGAGTTGAGCAAATTCTGACCATCAAAGTTGCTCGGGGTACACTTTTTATTGTTCTTCTATGTCAAATTCTATGAGTATAAGCTTGCTGGATTATTTCGATGCCAATACACCAAGTTTCTATGATAAATGGACAAAACAGTTAAAAGGTCCTTCCTAGAGAGAGTTGAGCAACTTCGGACCATGAAAGTTGCTCGGGGTACACTTTTTATTGTTCTTCTATGTGAAATTTTACGAGTATAAAGCTTCCTAGATTATTTCGATGTCAAAAGAGCAAGTTTCTATGACAAATGGACGAAACCGTTAAAACCTCATCCGTAGAAAGAGTTGAGCAACTTCAGACTATCCAAGTTGCTCGGTGTACACTTTTTATTGTTCTCCTATGTGAAATTTTACGAGTATAAGCTTGCTAGATTATTTAGATGCCAAAACACCAACTTTCTATGACAAATGGACAATACCGTTAAAAGCTCATCCATAGAGAGAGTTGAGCAATTTCGGACCATCAAAGTTGCTCGGTTTATACTTTTGATTGTTCTTCTATGTGAAATTCTACAAGTATAAAATTTGCCAGATTATTTTGATGAGGAGACACAAACTTTCTATGACAAATGGACAAAACCGTTAAAAGCTCCTCCATAGAGAGAGTTGAGAACTTCGGACCATCAATGTTGATAGGCGTACACGTTTTATTATTCTTCTATGTCAAATTTTACGAGTATAAGCTTGCTAGATTATTTCGATGCCAAAACACCAACTTTCTATGACAAATGGACAAAACGGTTAAAAGCTCCTCCATAGAGAGAGTTGAGCTACTACGGACCATCAAAGTTGCTCGTGTACACTTTGAATTGTTCTTCTATGTGAAATTTTATGAGTATAAGCTTCGTAGATTATTTCGATGACAAAACACTAACTTTCTATGACAAATGTGCAAAATAGTTAAATGCTCCTCCATAAAGAGAGTTGAGCAAATTCTGACCATCAAAGTTGCTCGGGGTACACTTTTTATTGTTCTTCTATGTCAATTTCTACGAGTATAAGCTTGCAAGATTATTTTGATGCCAATACACCAAGTTTCTATGATAAATGGACAAAACAGTTAAAAGGTCCTTCATAGAGAGAGTTGAGCAACTTCGGACCACGAAAGTTGCTCGGGGTACACTTTTTATTATTCTTCTATGTCAAATTTTACGAGTATAAGCTTTCTAGATTATTTCGATGCCAAAACACCAAGTTTCTACGACAAATGGACAAAACAACTAAAAGCTCCTGCATAGAGTGAGTTGAGCATATTCAGACCATCAAAGATGCTCGGTGTACAATTTTTATTGTTCTTCTATGTGAAATTTTATGCGTATAAGCTTCCTAGATTATTTCGATGTCAAAACACCAATTTCTATGACAAATGGACAAAACGGTTAAAAGCTCCTACACGGAGAGAGTTGAGCAACTTCGGACCATCAAAGTTGCTCGGGGTACACTTTTTATTGTTCTTCTATGTCAAATTCTACGAGTATAAGCTTGCTAGATTATTTCGATGCCAATACACCAAGTTTCTATGATAAATGGACAAAACAGTTAAAAGGTCCTTCATAGAGAGAGTTGAGCAACTTCGGACCATGAAAGTTGCTCGAGGTACACTTTTTATTGTTCTTCTATGTCAAATTCTACGAGTATGAGCTTTTAGACTATTTCGATGCCAAAACACCAACTTTCTATGAAAATTAGATAAAACCGTTAAAAAGCACCTCAAGAGAGAGAGTTGAGCAACTTCATACCACCAAAGTTGCTCGGTGTACACTTTTTATTGTTCTTCTATGTGAAATTTTACGAGTATAAGCTTCCTAGATTATTTCGATGTCAAAACAGCAAGTTTCTGTGACAAACGGACATAACAGTTAAAAGCTCCTCCATAAAGAGAGTTGAGCAAATTCTGATAATCAAAGTTGCTCGGGGTACACTTTTTATTGTTCTTCTATGTCAAATTCTACGAGTATAAGCATGCTAGATTATTTCGATGCCAATACACCAAGTTTCTATGATAAATGGACAAAACAGTTAAAAGGTCCTTCATAGAGAGAGTTGAGCAACTTCGGACCATGAAAGTTGCTCGGGGTACACTTTTTATTGTTCTTTTATGTGAAATTTTACGAGTATAAAGCTTCCTAGATTATTTCGATGCCAATACACCAAGTTTCTATGATAAATGGACAAAACATACGAGTATAAGCATGCTAGATTATTTCGATGCCAATACACCAAGTTTCTATGATAAATGGACAAAACAGTTAAAAGGTCCTTCATAGAGAGAGTTGAGCAAATTCTGACCATCAAAGTTGCTCGGGGTACACTTTTTATTGTTCTTCTATGTCAATTTCTACGAGTATAAGCTTGCTAGATTATGTCGATGCCAATACACCAAGTTTCTATGATAAATGGACCGTTAAAAGCTCCTCCGTAGAGAGAGTTGAGCAACTTCGGACCATCAAAGTTGCTCGCTGTACACTTTTTATTGTTCTCCTATGTGAAATTTTACGAGTATAATCTTGCTAGATTTTTTCGATGTCAAAAGAGCAAGTTTCTATGACAAATGGACAAAACCGTTAAAAGCTCCTCAGTAGAGAGAGTTGAGCAAATTCGGACCATCAAAGTTGCTCGGTGTACACTTTTTATTGTTCTCCTATGTGAAATTTTACGAGTATAAGCTTGCAAGATTATTTCGATGCCAAAACACCAACTTTCTATGACAAATGGACAAAACGGTTAAAAGCTCCCCCATAGAGAGAGTTGAGCAACTACGGACCATCAAAGTTACTCGTGTACACTTTGTATTGTTCTTCTATGTGAAATTTTATGAGTATAAGCTTCGTAGATTATTTCGATGACAAAACACTAACTTTCTATGACAAATGTGCAAAATAGTTAAAAGCTCCTCCATAAAGAGAGTTAAGCAAATTCTGACCATCAAAGTTGCTCGGGGTACACTTTTTATTGTTCTTCTATGTCAATTTCTACGAGTATAAGCTTGCTAGATTATGTCGATGCCAATACACCAAGTTTCTATGATAAATGGACAAAACAGTTAAAAGGTCCTTCATAAAGAGATTTGAGCAACTTCGGACCATGAAAGTTGCTCGGGGTACACTTTTTATTGTTCTTCTATGTGAAATTTTACGAGTATAAAGCTTCCTAGATTATCTCGATGTCAGAAGAGCAAGTTTCTATGACAAATGGACAAAACCGTTAAAAGCTCCTCCATAGAGAGAGTTGAGCAACTTCGGACCATCAAAGTTGATAGGGGTACACGTTTTATTATTCTTCTATGTCAAATTTTACGAGTATAAGCTTGCTAGATTATTTCGATGCCAAAACATCAACTTTCTATGACAAATGGACAAAACGGTTAAAAGCTCCTCCATAGAGAGAGTTGAGCAACTACGGACCATCAAAGTTACTCGTGTACACTTTGTATTGTTCTTCTATGTGAAATTTTATGAGTATAAGCTTCGTAGATTATTTCGATGACAAAACACTAACTTTCTATGACAAATGTGCAAAATAGTTAAAAGCTCCTCCATAAAGAGAGTTGAGCAAATTCTGACCATCAAAGTTGCTCGGGTTACACTTTTTATTGTTCTTCTATGTCAATTTCTACGAGTATAAGCTTGCTAGATTATGTCGATGCCAATACACCAAGTTTCTATGATAAATGGACAAAACAGTTAAAAGGTCCTTCCTAGAGAGAGTTGAGCAACTTCGGACCATGAAAGTTGCTCGGGGTACACTTTTTATTGTTCTTCTATGTGAAATTTTACGAGTATAAAGCTTCCTAGATTATTTCGATGTCAAAAGAGCAAGTTTCTATGACAAATGGACGAAACCGTTAAAACCTCATCCGTAGAAAGAGTTGAGCAACTTCAGACTATCCAAGTTGCTCGGTGTACACTTTTTATTGTTCTCCTATGTGAAATTTTACGAGTATAAGCTTGCTAGATTATTTAGATGCCAAAACACCAACTTTCTATGACAAATGGACAATACCGTTAAAAGCTCATCCATAGAGAGAGTTGAGCAATTTCGGACCATCAAAGTTGCTCGGTGTATACTTTTGATTGTTCTTCTATGTGAAATTCTACAAGTATAAAATTTGCCAGATTATTTTGATGAGGAGACACAAACTTTCTATGACAAATGGACAAAACCGTTAAAAGCTCCTCCATAGAGAGAGTTGAGAACTTCGGACCATCAATGTTGATAGGGGTACACGTTTTATTATTCTTCTATGTCAAATTTTACGAGTATAAGCTTGCTAGATTATTTCGATGCCAAAACACCAACTTTCTATGACAAATGGACAAAACGGTTAAAAGCTCCTCCATAGAGAGAGTTGAGCTACTACGGACCATCAAAGTTGCTCGTGTACACTTTGTATTGTTCTTCTATGTGAAATTTTATGAGTATAAGCTTCGTAGATTATTTCGATGACAAAACACTAACTTTCTATGACAAATGTGCAAAATAGTTAAATGCTCCTCCATAAAGAGAGTTGAGCAAATTCTGACCATCAAAGTTGCTCGGGGTACACTTTTTATTGTTCTTCTATGTCAATTTCTACGAGTATAAGCTTGCAAGATTATTTTGATGCCAATACACCAAGTTTCTATGATAAATGGACAAAACAGTTAAAAGGTCCTTCATAGAGAGAGTTGAGCAACTTCGGACCACGAAAGTTGCTCGGGGTACACTTTTTATTATTCTTCTATGTCAAATTTTACGAGTATAAGCTTTCTAGATTATTTCGATGCCAAAACACCAAGTTTCTACGACAAATGGACAAAACAACTAAAAGCTCCTGCATAGAGTGAGTTGAGCATATTCAGACCATCAAAGATGCTCGGTGTACAATTTTTATTGTTCTTCTATGTGAAATTTTATGCGTATAAGCTTCCTAGATTATTTCGATGTCAAAACACCAATTTCTATGACAAATGGACAAAACGGTTAAAAGCTCCTACACGGAGAGAGTTGAGCAACTTCGGACCATCAAAGTTGCTCGGGGTACACTTTTTATTGTTCTTCTATGTCAAATTCTACGAGTATAAGCTTGCTAGATTATTTCGATGCCAATACACCAAGTTTCTATGATAAATGGACAAAACAGTTAAAAGGTCCTTCATAGAGAGAGTTGAGCAACTTCGGACCATGAAAGTTGCTCGAGGTACACTTTTTATTGTTCTTCTATGTCAAATTCTACGAGTATGAGCTTTTAGACTATTTCGATGCCAAAACACCAACTTTCTATGAAAATTAGATAAAACCGTTAAAAAGCACCTCAAGAGAGAGAGTTGAGCAACTTCATACCACCAAAGTTGCTCGGTGTACACTTTTTATTGTTCTTCTATGTGAAATTTTACGAGTATAAGCTTCCTAGATTATTTCGATGTCAAAACAGCAAGTTTCTGTGACAAACGGACATAACAGTTAAAAGCTCCTCCATAAAGAGAGTTGAGCAAATTCTGATAATCAAAGTTTCTCGGGGTACACTTTTTATTGTTCTTCTATGTCAAATTCTACGAGTATAAGCATGCTAGATTATTTCGATGCCAATACACCAAGTTTCTATGATAAATGGACAAAACAGTTAAAAGGTCCTTCATAGAGAGAGTTGAGCAACTTCGGACCATGAAAGTTGCTCGGGGTACACTTTTTATTGTTCTTCTATGTGAAATTTTACGAGTATAAAGCTTCCTAGATTATTTCGATGCCAAAAGAGCAAGTTTCTATGACAAATGGACAAAACCGTTAAAAGCTCCTCCGTAGAGAGAGTTGAGCAACTTCGGACCATCAAAGTTGCTCGCTGTACACTTTTTATTGTTCCCTTATGTGAAATTTTACGAGTATAAGCTTGCTAGATTATTTCGATGCCAAAACACCAACTTTCTATGACAAATGGACAAAACCGTTAAAAGCTCCTCCATAGAGAGAGTTGAGCAACTTCGGACCATCAAAGTTGCTCGGGGTACACTTTTTATTGTTCTTCTATGTCAAATTCTACGAGTATAAGCTTGCTAGATTATTTCGATGCCAATACACCAAATTTCTATGATAAATGGACAAAACTGTTAAAAGGTCCTTCATAGAGAGAGTTGAGCAACTTTGGACCATCCAAGTTGCTCGGGGTACACTTTTGATTGTTCTTCTATGTGAAATTCTACAAGTATAAAACTTGCTAGATTATTTTGATGCGGAAACACAAACTTTCTATGACAAATGGACAAAACCGTTAAAAGCTCCTCCATAGAGAAAGTTGAGCAACTTCGGACCATCAAAGTTGATAGGGGTACACGTTTTATTATTCTTCTATGTCAAATTTTACGAGTATAAGCTTGCTAGATTATTTCGATGCCAAAACACCAACTTTCTATGACAAATGGACAAAACGGATAAAAGCTCCTCCATAGAGAGAGTTGAGCAACTACGGACCATCAAAGTTACTCGTGTACACTTTTTATTGTTCTTCTATGTGAAATTTTATGAGTATAAGCTTCGTAGATTATTTCGATGACAAAGCACTAACTTTCTATGACAAATGTGCAAAATAGTTAAAAGCTCCTCCATAAAGAGAGTTGAGCAAATTCTGACCATCAAAGTTGCTCGGGGTACACTTTTTATTGTTCTTCTATGTCAATTTCTACGAGTATAAGCTTGCTAGATTATGTCGATGTCAATACACCAAGTTTCTATGATAAATGGACAAAACAGTTAAAAGGTCCTTCATAAAGAGAGTTGAGCAACTTCGGACCATGAAAGTTGCTCCGGGTACACTTTTTATTGTTCTTCTATGTGAAATTTTACGAGTATAAAGCTTCCTAGATTATTTCGATGTCAAAAGAGCAAGTTTCTATGACAAATGGACAAAACCGTTAAAAGCTCCTCCGTAGAGAGAGTTGAGCAACTTCGGACCATCAAAGTTGCTCGGTGTACACTTTTTATTGTTCTTCTATGTGAAATTGTAAGAGTATAAGCTTCTTAAATTATTTTGATGTCAAAACAACAAGTTTCTATGACAAATAGACAAAACAGTTAAAAGCTCTTTCATAGAGAGAGTTGAGCAACTTCGGACCATTAAAGTTGCTCGGGGTACACTTTTTATTGTTCTTCTGTGTCAAATTCGACAAGTATAAGCCTGCTAGATAATTTCGATGCCAAACAGCAAGTTTCTATGACAAATGGACAAAACCGTTAAAAGCTCCTCCGTTATGAGAGTTGAGCAACTTCGGACAATCCAAGTTGCTCGGTGTACACTTTTTATTGTTCTATTATGTGAAATTTTACGAGTATAAGCTTGCTAGATTATTTCGATGCCAAAAGAGCAAGTTTCTATGACAAATGGACAAAACCGTTAAAAGCCTCCTCCGTAGAGAGAGTTGAGCAACTTCGGACCATCAAAGTTGCTCGCTGTACACTTTTTATTGTTCTCCTATGTGAAATTTTACGAGTATAAGCTTGCTAGATTATTTCGATGCCAATACACCAACTTTCTATGACAAATGGACAAAACCATTAAAAGCTTCTCCATAGAGAGAGTTGAGCAACTTCGGACCATCAAAGTTGCTCGGTGTACACTTTTTATTGTTGTTCTATGTGAAATTCAACAAGTATAAAACTTGCTAAATTATTTTGATGCGAAAACACAAATTTTCTATGACAAATGGACAAAACCGTTAAAAGCTCCACCATAGAGAGAGTTAAGCAACTCCGGACCATCAAAGTTGATAGGGGACACTTTTTATTATTCTTCTATGTCAAATTTTATGAGTATAAGCTTCCTAGATTATTTCGATGCCAAAACACCAAGTTTCTATGACAAATCGACAAAACAGCTAAAAGCTCCTCCATAGAGAGAGTTGAGCATATTCAGGCCATCAAAGATGCTCGGTGTACAATTTTCATTGTTCTTCTATGTGAAATTTTATGCGTATGAGCTTCCTAGATTATTTCGATGTCAAAACAGCAATTTCTATGACAAATGGATAAAACGGTTAAAAGCTCCAACACAGAGAGAGTTGAGCAACTTCAGACCATCAAAGTTGCTCGGGGTTCACTTTTTATTGTTCTTCTATGTCAAATTCTACGAGTATGAGCATGTAGACTATTTCGATGCCAAAACACCAACTTTCTATGAAAATTAGATAAAACCGTTAAGAGCACCACAAGAGAGAGTAGAGCAAATTCAGACCATCAAAGTTGCTCGGTGTACAGTTTTTATTGTTCTTCTATGTGAAATTTTACGAGTATAAGCTTCCTAGATTATTTCGATGTCAAAACAGCAAGTTTCTGTGACAAATGGACATAACAGTTAAAAGCTCCTCCATAAAGAGAGTTGAGCAAATTCTGACCATCAAAGTTGCTCGGGGTACACTTTTTATTGTTCTTCTATGTCAAATTCTACGAGTATAAGCTTGCTAGATTATTTCGATGCCAATACACCAAGTTTCTATGATAAATGGACAAAACAGTTAAAAGGTCCTTCCTAGAGAGAGTTGAGCAACTTCGGACCATGAAAGTTGCTCGGGGTACACTTTTTATTGTTCTTCTATGTGAAATTTTACGAGTATAAAGCTTCCTAGATTATTTCGATGTCAAAAGAGCAAGTTTCTATGACAAATGGACAAAACCGTTAAAACCTCATTCGTAGAGAGAGTTGAGCAACATCAGACTATCCAAGTTGCTCGGTGTACACTTTTTATTGTTCTCCTATGTGAAATTTTACGAGTATAAGCTTGCTAGATTATTTAGATGCCAAAACACCAACTTTCTATGACAAATGGACAATACCGTTAAAAGCTCATCCATAGAGAGAGTTGAGCAATTTCGGACCATCAAAGTTGCTCGGTGTATACTTTTGATTGTTCTTCTATGTGAAATTCTACAAGTATAAAACTTGCTAGATTATTTTGATGCGGAAACACAAACTTTCTATGACAAATGGACAAAACCGTTACAAGCTCCTCCATAGAGAGAGTTGTGCAACTTCGGACCATCAATGTTGATAGGGGTACACGTTTTATTATTCTTCTATGTCAAATTTTACGAGTATAAGCTTGCTAGATTATTTCGATGCCAAAACACCAACGTTCTATGACAAATGGACAAAACGGTTAAAAGCTCCTCCATAGAGAGAGTTGAGCAACTACGGACCATCAAAGTTGCTCGTGTACACTTTGTATTGTTCTTCTATGTGAAATTTTATGAGTATAAGCTTCGTAGATTATTTCGATGACAAAACACTAACTTTCTATGACAAATGTGCAAAATAGTTAAATGCTCCTCCATAAAGAGAGTTGAGCAAATTCTGACCATCAAAGTTCCTCGGGGTACACTTTTTATTGTTCTTCTATGTCAATTTCTACGAGTATAAGCTTGCAAGAGAGAGAGTTGAGCAACTTCAGACCATCAAAGTTGCTCGGTGTACAGTTTTTATTGTTCTTCTATGTGAAATTTTACGAGTATAAGCTTCCTAGATTATTTCGATGTCAAAACAGCAAGTTTCTGTGACAAATGGACATAACAGTTAAAAGCTCCTCCATAAAGAGAGTTGAGCAAATTCTGACCATCAAAGTTGCTCGGGGTACACTTTTTTATTGTTCTTCTTTGTCAAATTCTGCGAGTATAAGCTTGCTAGATTATTTCGATGCCAAAACACCAATTTCTATGACAAATGGATAAAACGGTTAAAAGCTCCAACACAGAGAGAGTTGAGCAACTTCAGACCATCAAAGTTGCTCGGGGTAAACTTTTTATTGTTCTTCTATGTCAAATTCTACGAGTATGAGCTTGTAGACTATTTCGATGCCAAAACACCAACTTTCTATGAAAATTAGATAAAACCGTTAAAAGCACCTCAAGAGAGAGAGTTGAGCAACTTCAGACCATCAAAGTTTCACGGTGTACAATTTTTATTGTTCTTCTATGTGAAATTTTACGAGTATAAGCTTCCTAGATTATTTCGATGTCAAAACAGCAAGTTTCTGTGACAAATGGACATAACAGTTAAAAGCTCCTCCATAAAGAGAGTTGTGCAACTTCGGACCATCAAAGTTGATAAGGGTACACTTTTTATTATTCTTCTATGTCAAATTTTATGAGTATAAGCTTCCTAGATTATTTTGATGCCAAAACACCAAGTTTCAATGAAAAATCGACAAAACAGCTAAAAGCTCCTCCATAGAGAGAGTTGAGCATATTCAGACCATCAAAGATGCTCGGTGTACAATTTTCATTGTTCTTCTATGTGAAATTTTATGCGTATAAGCTTCCTAGATTATTTCTATGTCAAAACACCAATTTCTATGACAAATGGATAAAACGGTTAAAAGCTCCAACACAGAGAGAGTTGAGCAACTTCAGACCATCAAAGTTGCTCGGGGTACACTTTTTATTGTTCTTCTATGTCAAATTCTACGAGTATGAGCTTGTAGACTATTTCGATGCCAAAACACCAACTTTCTATGAAAATTATTTAAACCGTTAAAAGCACCTCAAGAGAGAGAGTTGAGCAACTTCAGACCATCAAAGTTCCTCGGTGTACACTTTTTATTGTTCTTCTATGTGAAATTTTACGAGTATAAGCTTCCTAGATTATTTCGATGTCAAAACAGCAAGTTTCTGTGACAAATGGACATAACAGTTAAAAGCTCCTCCATAAAGAGAGTTGAGCAAATTCTGATAATCAATGTTGCTCGGGGTACACTTTTTATTGTTATTTTTTGTCAAATTCTGCGAGTATAAGCTTGCTAGATTATTTCGATGCCAATACACCAAGTTTCTATTATAAATGGACAAACCAGTTAAAAGGTCCCTCATAGAGAGAGTTGAGCAACTTCGGACCATGAAAGGTTCTCGGGGTACACTTTTTATTGTTCTTCTATGTGAAATTTTACGAGTATAAGCTTGCTAGATTATTTCGATGCCAAAACATCAACTTTCTATGACAAATGGACAAAACCGTTAAAAGCTCCTCCGTAGAGAGAGTTGAGCAACTTCGGACCATCAAAGTTGCTCGGTGTACACTTTTTATTGTTCTTCTATGTGAAATTCAACAAGTATAAAACTAGCTAAATTATTTTGATGCGGAAACACAAACTTTCTATGACAAATGGACAAAACCGTTAAAAGATCCTCCATAGAGAGAGTTGAGCAACTACGGACCATCAAAGTTGATAGGGGTACATTTTTATTATTCTTCTATGTCAAATTTTATGAGTATAAGCTTCCTAGATTATTTTGATGCCAAAACACCAAGTTTCAATGACAAATCGACAAAACAGCTAAAAGCTCCTCCATAGAGAGAGTTGAGCATATTCAGACCATCAAAGATGCTCGGTGTACAATTTTCATTGTTCTTCTATGTGAAATTTTATGCGTATAAGCTTCCTAGATTATTTCGATGTCAAAACACCAATTTCTATGACAAATGGATAAAACGGTTAAAAGCTCCAACACAGAGAGATTTGAGCAACTTCAGACCATCAAAGTTGCTCGGGGTACACTTTTTATTGTTCTTCTATGTCAAATTCTACGAGTATGAGCTTGTAGACTATTTCGATGCCAAAACACCAACTTTATATGAAAATTAGATAAAACCGTTAAAAGCACCTCAAGTGAGAGAGTTGAGCAAATTCAGACCATCAAAGTTGCTCGGTGTACAGTTTTTATTGTTCTTCTATGTGAAATTTTACGAGTATAAGCTTCCTAGATTATTTCAATGTCAAAATTGCAAGTTTCTGTGACAAATGGACATAACAGTTAAAAGCTCCTCCATAAAGAGAGTTGAGCAAATTCTGATAATCAAAGTTGCTCGGGGTACACTTTTTATTGTTCTTCTATGTCAAATTCTGCGAGTATAAGCTTGGTAGATTATTTCGATGCCAATACACCAAGTTTCTATGATAAATGGACAAAACAGTTAAAAGGTCCTTCATAGAGAGAGTTGAGCAACTTCGGACCATGAAAGTTGCTCGGGGTACACTTTTTATTGTTCTTCTATGTGAAATTTTACGAGTATAAAGCTTCCTAGATTATTTCGATGTCAAAAGAGCAAGTTTCTATGACAAATGGACAAAACCGTTAAAAGCTCCTCCGTAGAGAGAGTTGAGCAACTTCGGACAATCAAAGTTGCTCGCTGTACACTTTTTATTGTTCTTCTATGTGAAATTTTACGAGTATAAGCTTGCTAGATTATTTCGATGCCAAAACACCAACTTTCTATGACAAATGTACAAAACCGTTAAAAGCTCCTCCATAGAGAGAGTTGAGCAACTTCGGACCATCAAAGTTGCTCGGTGTACACTTTTTATTGTTCTTCTATGTGAAATTCAACAAGTATAAAACTTGCTAAATTATTTTGATGCGGAAATACAAACTTTCTATGACAAATGGACAAAACCGTTAAAAGATCCTCCATAGAGAGAGTTGAGCAACTTCGGACCATCAAAGTTGATAGGGGTACACTTTTTATTATTCTTCTATGTCAAATTTTATGAGTATAAGCTTCCTAGATTATTTTGATGCCAAAACACCAAGTTTCAATGAAAAATCGACAAAACAGCTAAAAGCTCCTCCATAGAGAGAGTTGAGCATATTCAGACCATCAAAGATGCTCGGTGTACAATTTTCATTGTTCTTCTATGTGAAATTTTATGCGTATAAGCTTCCTAGATTATTTCGATGTCAAAACACCAATTTCTATGACAAATGGATAAAACGGTTAAAAGCTCCAACACAGAGAGAGTTGAGCAACTACAGACCATCAAAGTTGCTCGGGGTACACTTTTTATTGTTCTTCTATGTCAAATTCTACGAGTATGAGCTGGTAGACTATTTCGATGCCAAAACACCAACTTTCAATGAAAATTAGATAAAACCGTTAAAAGTACCTCAAGAGAGAGAGTTGAGCAAATTCAGACCATCAAAGTTGCTCGGTGTACAGTTTTTATTGTTCTTCTATGTGAAATTTTACGAGTATAAGCTTCCTAGATTATTTCGATGTCAAAATTGAAAGTTTCTGTGACAAATGGACATAACAGTTAAAAGCTCCTCCATAAAGAGAGTTGAGCAAATTCTGACCATCAAAGTTGCTCGGGGTACACTTTTTATTGTTCTTCTATGTCAGATTCTACAAGTATAAGCCTGCTTAATAATTTCGATGCCAAACAGCAAGTTTCTATGACAAATTGACAAAAACGTTAAAAGCTCCTCCGTAGAGAGAGTTGAGCAACTTCGGACCATCAAAGTTGCTCGATGTACACTTTTTATTGTTCTTCTATGTGAAATTCTACAAGTATAAAACTTGCTAGATTATTTTGATGCGGAAACACAAACTTTCTATGACAAATGGACAAAACCGTTAAAAGCTCCTCCATAGAGAGAGTTGAGCAACTTCGGACTATCAAAGTTGATAGGGGTACACTTTTTATTATTCTTCTATGTCAAATTTTACGAGTATAAGCTTCCTAGATTATTTCGATGTCAAAACACCAATTTCTATGACAAATGGACAAAACGGTTAAAAGCTCCTACACAGAGAGAGTTGAGCAACTTCGGACCATCAAAGATGCTCGGGGTACACTTTTTATTGTTCTTCTATGTCAAATTCTACGAGTATAAGCTTCCTAGATTATTTCGATGCCAAAACACCAAGTTTCTACGACAAATGAACAAAACAGCTAAAAGCTCCTTCATAGAGAGAGTTGAGCATATTCAGAGCATCAAAGATGCTCGGTGTACAATTTTTATTGTTCTTCTATGTGAAATTTTATGCGTATAAGCTTCCTAGATTATTTCGATGTCAAAACACCAATTTCTATGACAAATGGACAAAACGGTTAAAAGCTCCTACACAGAGAGAGTTGAGCAACTTCGGACCATCAAAGTTGATCGGGGTACACTTTTTATTGTTCTTCTATGTCAAATTCTACGAGTATAAGCTTCCTAGATTATTTCGATGCCAAAACACCAAGTTTCTACGACAAATGAACAAAACAGCTAAAAGCTCCTTCATAGAGAGAGTTGAGCATATTCAGAGCATCAAAGATGCTCGGTGTACAATTTTTATTGTTCTTCTATGTGAACTTTTATGCGTATAAGCTTCCTAGATTATTTCGATGTCAAAACACCAATTTCTATGACAAATGGACAAAACGGTTAAAAGCTCCTACACAGAGAGAGTTGAGCAACTTCGGACCATCAAAGTTGCTCGGGGTACACTTTTTATTGTTCTTCTATGTCAAATTCTACGAGTATAAGCTTGCTAGATTATTTCGATGCCAATACACCAAGGTTCTATGATAAATGGACAAAACAGTTAAAAGGTCCTTCATAGAGATAGTTGAGCAACTTCGGACCATGAAAGTTGCTCGAGGTACACTTTTTATTGTTCTTCTATGTCAAATTCTACGAGTATGAGCTTGTAGACTATTTCGATGCCAAAACACCAACTTTCTATGAAAATTAGATAAAACCGTTAAAAGCACCTCAAGAGAGAGAGTTGAGCAACTTCAGACCATCAAAGTTGCTCGGTGTACACTTTTTATTGTTCTTCTATGTGAAATTTTACGAGTATAAGCTTCCTAGATTATTTCGATGTCAAAACAGCAAGTTTCTGTGACAAATGGACATAACAGTTAAAAGCTCCTCAATAAAGAGAGTTGAGCAAATTCTGATAATCAAAGTTGCTCGGGGTACACTTTTTATTGTTCTTCTATGTCAAATTCTACGAGTATATGCTTGCTAGATTATTTCGATGTCAATACACCAAGTTTTTATGATAAATGGACAAAACAGTTAAAAGGTCCTGCATAGAGAGAGTTGACCAACTTCGGATCATGAAAGTTGCTCGGGGTGCACTTTTTATTGTTCTTCTATGTGAAATTTTACGAGTATAAAGCTTCCTAGATTATTTCGATGTCAAAAGAGCAAGTTTCTATGACAAATGGACAAAACCGTTAAAAGCTCCTCCGTAGAGAGAGTTGAGTAACTTCGGACCATGAAAGTTGCTCGCGGTACACTTTTTATTGTTCTTCTATGTGAAATTTTACGAGTATAAAGCTTCCTAGATTATTTTGATGTCAAAATTGCAAGTTTCTATGACAAATGGACAAAACCGTTAAAAGCTCCTTTGTAGAGAGAATTGAGCAACTTCGGACCATCAAAGTTGCTCGCTGTAAACTTTTTATTGTTCTCCTATGTGAAATTTTACGTGTATAAGCTTGCTAGATTATTTCGATGCCAAAACACCAACTTTCTATGACAAATGGATAAAACCGTTAAAAGCTCCTCCATAGAGAGAGTTGAGCAACTTCGGACCATCAAAGTTGCTCGGTGTACACTTTTTATTGTTCTTCTATGTGAAATTCAACAAGTATAAAACTTGCTAAATTATTTTGATGCGGAAACACAAACTTTCTATGACAAATGGACAAAACCGTTAAAAGCACCTCCATAGAGAGAGTTGAGCAACTTCGGACCATCAAAGTTGATAGGGGTACACTTTTTATTATTCTTCTATGTCAAATTTTATGAGTATAAGCTTCCTAGATTATTTTGATGCCAAAACACCAAGTTTCAATGACAAATCGACAAAACAGCTAAAAGCTCCTCCATAGAGAGAGTTGAGCATATTCAGACCATCAAAGATGCTCGGTGTACAATTTTCATTGTTCTTCTATGTGAAATTTTATGCGTATAAGCTTCCTAGATTATTTCGATGTCAAAACACCAATTTCTATGACAAATGGATAAAACGGTTAAAAGCTCCAACACAGAGAGAGTTGAGCAACTTTCGACCATCAAAGTTGCTCGGGGTACACTTTTTATTGTTCTTCTATGTCAAATTCTACGAGTATGAGCTGGTAGACTATTTCGATGCCAAAACACCAACTTTCAATGAAAATTAGATAAAACCGTTAAAAGTACCTCAAGAGAGAGAGTTGAGCAAATTCAGACCATCAAAGTTGCTCGGTGTACAGTTTTTATTGTTCTTCTATGTGAAATTTTACGAGTATAAGCTTCCTAGATTATTTCGATGTCAAAATTGAAAGTTTCTGTGACAAATGGACATAACTGTTAAAAGCTCCTCCATAAAGAGAGTTGAGCAAATTCTGACCATCAAAGTTGCTCGGGGTACACTTTTTATTGTTCTTCTATGTCAGATTCTACAAGTATAAGCCTGCTTAATAATTTCGATGCCAAACAGCAAGTTTCTATGACAAATTGACAAAAACGTTAAAAGCTCCTCCGTAGAGAGAGTTGAGCAACTTCGGACCATCAAAGTTGCTCGATGTACACTTTTTATTGTTCTTCTATGTGAAATTCTACAAGTATAAAACTTGCTAGATTATTTTGATGCGGAAACACAAACTTTCTATGACAAATGGACAAAACCGTTAAAAGCTCCTCCATAGAGAGAGTTGAGCAACTTCGGACTATCAAAGTTGATAGGGGTACACTTTTTATTATTCTTCTATGTCAAATTTTACGAGTATAAGCTTCCTAGATTATTTCGATGTCAAAACACCAATTTCTATGACAAATAGACAAAACGGTTAAAAGCTCCTGCACAGAGAGAGTTGAGCAACTTCGGACCATCAAAGATGCTCGGGGTACACTTTTTATTGTTCTTCTATGTCAAATTCTACGAGTATAAGCTTCCTAGATTATTTCGATGACAAAACACCAAGTTTCTACGACAAATGAACAAAACAGCTAAAAGCTCCTTCATAGAGAGAGTTGAGCATATTCAGACCATCAAAGATGCTCGGTGTACAATTTTTATTGTTCTTCTATGTGAATTTTTATGCGTATAAGCTTCCTAGATTATTTCGATGTCAAAACACCAATTTCTATGACAAATGGACAAAACGGTTAAAAGCTCCTACACAGAGAGAGTTGAGCAACTTCGGACCATCAAAGTTGCTCGGGGTACACTTTTTATTGTTCTTCTATGTCAAATTCTACGAGTATAAGCTTCCTAGATTATTTCGATGCCAAAACACCAAGTTTCTACGACAAATGAACAAAACAGCTAAAAGCTCCTTCATAGAGAGAGTTGAGCATATTCAGACCATCAAAGATGCTCGGTGTACAATTTTTATTGTTCTTCTATGTGAAATTTTATGCGTATAAGCTTCCTAGATTATTTCGATGTCAAAACACCAATTTCTATGACAAATGGACAAAACGGTTAAAAGCTCCTACACAAAGAGAGTTGAGCAACTTCGGACCATCAAAGTTGCTCGGGGTACACTTTTTATTGTTCTTCTATGTCAAATTCTACGAGTATAAACTTGCTAGATTATTTCGATGCCAATACACCAAGGTTCTATGATAAATGGACAAAACAGTTAAAAGGTCTTTCATAGAGAGAGTTGAGCAACTTCGGACAATGAAAGTTGCTCGAGGTACACTTTTTATTGTTCTTCTATGTCAAATTCTACGAGTATGAGCTTGTAGACTATTTCGATGCCAAAACACCAACTTTCTATGAAAATTAGATAAAACCGTTAAAAGCACCTCAAGAGAGAGAGTTGAGCAACTTCAGACCATCAAAGTTCCTCGGTGTACACTTTTTATTGTTCTTCTATGTGAAATTTTACGAGTATAAGCTTCCTAGATTATTTCGATGTCAAAACAGCAAGTTTCTGTGACAAATGGACATAACAGTTAAAAGCACCTCCATAAAGAGAGTTGAGCAAATTCTGATAATCAAAGTTGCTCGGGGTACACTTTTTATTGTTCTTCTATGTCAAATTCTACGAGTATAAGCTTGCTAGATTATTTCGATGCCAATACACCAAGTTTCTATGATAAATGGACAAAACAGTTAAAAGGTCCTTCATAGAGAGAGTTGAGCAACTTCGGACCATGAAAGTTTCTCGGGGTACACTTTTTATTGTTCTTCTATGTGAAAATTTACGAGTATAAAGCTTCCTAGATTATTTCGATGTCAAAAGAACAAGTTTCTATGACAAATGGACAAAACCGTTAAAAGCTCCTCCGTAGAGAGAGTTGAGCAACTTCGGACCATCAAAGTTGCTCGCTGTACACCTTTTATTGTTCTCCTATGTGAAATTTTACGAGTATAAGCTTGCTAGATTATTTCGATGCCAAAACACCAACTTTCTATGACAAATTGACAAAACCGTTAAATGCTCCTCCATAGAGAGAGTTGAGCAACTTCGGACCATCAAAGTTGCTCGGTGTACACTTTCTATTGTTCTTCTATGTGAAATTCAACAAGTATAAAACTTGCTAAATTATTTTGATGCGGAAACACAAACTTTCTATGACAAATGGACAAAACCGTTAAAAGCTCCTCCATAGAGAGAGTTGAGCAACTTCGGACCATCAAAGTTGATAAGGGTACACTTTTTATTATTCTTCTATGTCAAATTTTATGAGTATAAGCTTCCTAGATTATTTTGATGCCAAAACACCAAGTTTCAATGACAAATCGACAAAACAGCTAAAAGCTCCTCGATAGAGAGAGTTGAGCATATTCAGACCATCAAAGATGCTCGGTGTACAATTTTCATTGTTCTTCTATGTGAAATTTTATGCGTATAAGCTTCCTAGATTATTTCGATGTCAAAACACCAATTTCTATGACAAATGGATAAAACGGTTAAAAGCTCCAACACAGAGAGAGTTGAGCAACTTCAGACCATCAAAGTTGCTCGGGGTACACTTTTTATTGTTCTTCTATGTCAAATTCTACGAGTATGAGCTTGTAGACTATTTCGATGCCAAAACACCAACTTTCTATGAAAATTAGATAAAACCGTTAAAAGCACCTCAAGAGAGAGAGTTGAGCAAATTCAGACCATCAAAGTTCCTCGGTGTACACTTTTTATTGTTCTTCTATGTGAAATTTTACGAGTATAAGCTTCCTAGATTATTTCGATGTCAAAACAGCAAGTTTCTGTGACAAATGGACATAACAGTTAAAAGCTCCTCCATAAAGAGAGTTGAGCAAATTATGATAATCAAAGTTGCTCGGGGTACACTTTTTATTGTTCTTCTATGTCAAATTCTACGAGTATAAGCTTGCTAGATTATTTCGATGCCAATACACCAAGTTTCTATGATAAATGGACAAAACAGTTAAAAGGTCCTTCATAGAGAGAGTTGAGCAACTTCGGACCATGAAAGTTGCTCGGGGTACACTTTTTATTGTTCTTCTATGTGAAAATTTACGAGTATAAAGCTTCCTAGATTATTTCGATGTCAAAAGAACAAGTTTCTATGACAAATGGACAAAACCGTTAAAAGCTCCTCCGTAGAGAGAGTTGATCAACTTCGGACCATCAAAGTTGCTCGCTGTACACCTTTTATTGTTCTCCTATGTGAAATTTTACGAGTATAAGCTTGCTAGATTATTTCGATGCCAAAACACCAACTTTCTATGACAAATTGACAAAACCGTTAAAAGCTCCTCCATAGAGAGAGTTGAGCAACTTCGGACCATCAAAGTTGCTCGGTGTACACTTTTTATTGTTCTTCTATGTGAAATTCAACAAGTATAAAACTTGCTAAATTATTTTGATGCGGAAACACAAACTTTCTATGACAAATGGACAAAACCGTTAAAAGCTCCTCCATAGAGAGAGTTGAGCAACTTCGGACCATCAAAGTTGATA
The DNA here is from genome assembly GCA_963580455.1 of Euonymus europaeus. Taxonomy (NCBI): domain Eukaryota; kingdom Viridiplantae; phylum Streptophyta; class Magnoliopsida; order Celastrales; family Celastraceae; genus Euonymus; species Euonymus europaeus. The sequence goes on from OY756969.1 coordinate 12,439,000, forward strand.
AGGGTACACTTTTTATTATTCTTCTGTGTCAAATTTTATGAGTATAAGCTTCCTAGATTATTTTGATGCCAAAACACCAAGTTTCAATGACAAATCGACAAAACAGCTAAAAGCTCCTCCATAGAGAGAGTTGAGCATATTCAGACCATCAAAGATGCTCGGTGTACAATTTTCATTGTTCTTCTATGTGAAATTTTATGCGTATAAGCTTCTTAGATTATTTCGATGTCAAAACACCAATTTCTATGACAAATGGATAAAACGGTTAAAAGCTCCAACACAGAGAGAGTTGAGCAACTTCAGACCATCAAAGTTGCTCGGGGTACACTTTTTGTTGTTCTTCTATGTCAAATTCTACGAGTATGAGCTTGTAGACTATTTCGATGCCAAAACACCAACTTTCTATGAAAATTAGATAAAACTGTTAAAAGCACCTCAAGAGAGAGAGTTGAGCAACTTCAGACCATCAAAGTTCCTCGGTGTACACTTTTTATTGTTCTTCTATGTGAAATTTTACGAGTATAAGCTTCCTAGATTATTTCGATGTCAAAACAGCAAGTTTCTGTGACAAATGGACATAACAGTTAAAAGCTCCTCCATAAAGAGAGTTGAGCAAATTATGATAATCAAAGTTGCTCGGGGTACACTTTTTATTGTTCTTCTAGTCAAATTCTACGAGTATAAGCTTGCTAGATTATTTCGATGCCAATACACCAAGTTTCTATGATAAATGGACAAAACAGTTAAAAGGTCCTTCATAGAGAGAGTTGAGCAACTTCGGACCATGAAAGTTGCTCGGGGTACACTTTTTATTGTTCTTCTATGTGAAAATTTACGAGTATAAAGCTTCTTAGATTATTTCGATGTCAAAAGAACAAGTTTCTATGACAAATGGACAAAACCGTTAAAAGCTCCTCCGTAGAGAGAGTTGAGCAACTTCGGACCATCAAAGTTGCTCGCTGTACACCTTTTATTGTTCTCCTATGTGAAATTTTACGAGTATAAGCTTGCTAGATTATTTCGATGCCAAAACACCAACTTTCTATGACAAATGGACAAAACCGTTAAAAGCTCCTCCATAGAGAGAGTTGAGCAACTTCGGACCATCAAAGTTGCTCGGTGTACACTTTCTATTGTTCTTCTATGTGAAATTCAACAAGTATAAAACTTGCTAAATTATTTTGATGCGGAAACACAAACTTTCTATGACAAATGGACAAAACCGTTAAAAGCTCCTCCATAGAGAGAGTTGAGCAACTTCGGACCATCAAAGTTGATAAGGGTACACTTTTTATTATTCTTCTATGTCAAATTTTATGAGTATAAGCTTCCTAGATTATTTTGATGCCAAAACACAAAGTTTCAATGACAAATCGACAAAACAACTAAAAGCTCCTCGATAGAGAGAGTTGAGCATATTCAGACCATCAAGGATGCTCGGTGTACAATTTTCATTGTTCTTCTATGTGAAATTTTATGCGTATAAGCTTCCTAGATTATTTCGATGTCAAAACACCAATTTCTATGACAAATGGATAAAACGGTTAAAAGCTCCAACACAGAGAGAGTTGAGCAACTTCAGACCATCAAAGTTGCTCGGGGTACACTTTTTATTGTTCTTCTATGTCAAATTCTAGGAGTATGAGCTTGTAGACTATTTCGATGCCAAAACACCAACTTTATATGAAAATTATATAAAACCGTTAAAAGCACCTCAAGAGAGAGAGTTGAGCAAATTCAGACCATCAAAGTTGCTCGGTGTACAGTTTTTATTGTTCTTCTATGTGAAATTTTACGAGTATAAGCTTCCTTGATTATTTCGATGTCAAAATTGCAAGTTTCTGTGACAAATGGACATAACAGTTAAAAGCTCCTCCATAGAGAGAGTTGAGCAAATTCTGATAATCAAAGTTGCTCGGGGTACACTTTTTATTGTTCTTCTATGTCAAATTCTACGAGTATAAGCTTGCTAGATTATTTCGATGCCAATACACCAAGTTTCTATGATAAATGGACAAAACAGTTAAAAGGTCCTTCATAGAGAGAGTTGAGCAACTTCGGACCATCAAAGTTGATAAGGGTACACTTTTTATTGTTCTTCTATGTGAAAATTTACGAGTATAAAGCTTCCTAGATTATTTCGATGTCAAAAGAGCAAGTTTCTATGACAAATGGACAAAACCGTTAAAAGCTCCTCCGTAGAGAGAGTTGAGCAACTTCGGACCATCAAAGTTGCTCGCTGTACACTTTTTATTGTTCTCCTATGTGAAATTTTTCGAGTATAAGCTTGCTAGATTATTTCGATGCCAAAACACCAACTTTCTATGACAAATGGACAAAACCGTTAAAAGCTCCTCCATAGAGAGAGTTGAGCAACTTCGGACCATCAAAGTTGCTCGGTGTACACTTTTTTTTGTTCTTCTATGTGAAATTCAACAAGTATAAGCTTCCCAGATTATTTCGATGCCAAAACACCAAGTTTCTACGACAAATGAACAAAATAGCTAAAAGCTCCTTCATAGAGAGAGTTGAGCATATTCAGACCATCAAAGATGCTCGGTGTACAATTTTTATTGTTCTTCTATGTGAAATTTTATGCGTATAAGCTTCCTAGATTATTTCGATGTCAAAACACCAATTTCTATGACAAATGGACAAAACGGTTAAAAGCTCCTACACAGAGAGAGTTGAGCAACTTCGGACCATCAAAGTTGCTCGGGGTACACTTTTTATTGTTCTTCTATGTCAAATTCTACGAGTATAAGCTTGTTAGATTATTTCGATGCCAATACACCAAGGTTCTATGATAAATGGACAAAACAGTTAAAAGGACCTTCATAGAGAGAGTTGAGCAACTTCGGACCATGAAAGTTGCTCGAGGTACACTTTTTATTGTTCTTCTATGTCAAATTCTACGAGTGTGAGCTTGTAGACTATTTCGATGCCAAAACACCAACTTTCTATGAAAATTAGATAAAACCCTTAAAAGCACCTCAAGAGAGAGAGTTGAGCAACTTCAGACCATCAAAGTTGCTCGGTGTACACTTTTTATTGTTCTTCTATGTGAAATTTTACGAGTATAAGCTTCCTAGATTATTTCGATGTCAAAACAGCAAGTTTCTCCGACAAATGTACATTACAGTTAAAAGCTCCTCAATAAAGAGAGTTGAGCAAATTCTGATAATCAAAGTTGCTCGGGGTACACTTTTTATTGTTCTTTTATGTCAAATTCTACGAGTATAAGCTTGCTAGATTATTTCGATGTCAATACACCAAGTTTCTATGATAAATGGACAAAACAGTTAAAAGGTCCTTCATAGAGAGAGTTGAGCAACTTCGGACCATGAAAGTTGCTCGGGGTACACTTTTTATTGTTCTTCTATGTGAAATTTTACGAGTATAAAGCTTCCTAGATTATTTCGATGTCAAAAGAGCAAGTTTCTATGACAAATGGACAAAACCGTTAAAAGCTCCTCCGTAGAGAGAGTTGAGCAACTTCGGACCATGAAAGTTGCTCGGGGTACACTTTTTATTGTTCTTCTATGTGAAATTTTACGAGTATAAAGCTTCCTAGATTATTTCGATGTCAAAATTGCAAGTTTCTATGATAAATGGACAAAACCATTAAAAGCTCCTCCGTAGAGAGAGTTGAGCAATTTCGGACCATCAAAGTTGCTCGCTGTACACTTTTTATTGTTCTCCTATGTGAAATTTTACGAGTATAAGCTTGCTAGATTAATTCGATGCCAAAACACCAACTTTCTATGACAAATGGACAAAACCGTTAAAAGCTCCTCCATAGAGAGAGTTGAGCAACTTCGGACCATCAAAGTTGCTCGGTGTACACTTTTTATTGTTCTTCTATGTGAAATTCAACAAGTATAAAACTTGCTAAATTATTTTGATGCGGAAACACAAACTTTCTTTGACAAATGGACAAAACCGTTAAAAGCTCCTCCATAGAGAGAGTTGAGCAACTTCGGACCATCAAAGTTGATAGGGGTACACTTTTTATTATTCTTCTATGTCAAATTTTATGAGTATAAGCTTCCTAGATTATTTTGATGCCAAAACACCAAATTTCAATGACAAATCGACAAAACAGCTAAAAGCTCCTCCATAGAGAGAGTTGAGCATATTCAGACCATCAAAGATGCTCGGTGTACAATTTTCATTGTTCTTCTATGTGAAATTTTATGCGTATAAGCTTCCTAGATTATTTCGATGTCAAAACACCAATTTCTATGACAAATGGAGAAAACGGTTAAAAGCTCCAACACAGAGAGAGTTGAGCAACTTTAGACCATCAAAGTTGCTCGGGTTACACTTTTTATTGTTCTTCTATGTCAAATTCTACGAGTATGAGCTTGTACACTATTTCGATGCCAAAACACCAACTTTCTATGAAAATTAGACAAAACCGTTAAAAGCACCTCAAGAGAGAGAGTTGAGCAAATTCAGACCATCAAAGTTGCTCGGTGTACAGTTTTTATTGTTCCTCTATGTGAAATTTTACGACTATAAGCTTTCTAGATTATTTCGATGTCAAAATTGCAAGTTTCTATGACAAATGGACATAACAGTTAAAAGCTCCTCCATAAAGAGAGTTGAGCAAATTCTGACCATCAAAGTTGCTCGGGGTACACTTTTTATTGTTCTTCTATGTCAGATTCTACAAGTATAAGCCTGCTTAATAATTTCGATGCCAAACAGCAAGTTTCTATGACAAATGGACAAAAATGTTAAAAGCTCCTCCGTAGAGAGAGTTGAGCAACTTCGGACCATCAAAGTTGCTCGGTGTACACTTTTTATTGTTCTTCTATGTGAAATTCTACAAGTATAAAACTTGCTAGATTATTTTGATGCGGAAACACAAACTTTCTATGACAAATGGACAAAACCGTTAAAAGCTCCTCCGTAGAGAGAGTTGAGCAACTTCGGACCATCAAAGTTGCTCGCTGTACACCTTTTATTGTTCTCCTATGTGAAATTTTACGAGTATAAGCTTGCTAGATTATTTCGATGCCAAAACACCAACTTTCTATGACAAATTGACAAAACCGTTAAAAGCTCCTCCATAGAGAGAGTTGAGCAACTTCGGACCATCAAAGTTGCTCGGTGTACACTTTCTATTGTTCTTCTATGTGAAATTCAACAAGTATAAAACTTGCTAAATTATTTTGATGCGGAAACACAAACTTTCTATGACAAATGGACAAAACCGTTAAAAGCTCCTCCATAGAGAGAGTTGAGCAACTTCGGACCATCAAAGTTGATAAGGGTACACTTTTTATTATTCTTCTATGTCAAATTTTATGAGTATAAGCTTCCTAGATTATTTTGATGCCAAAACACCAAGTTTCAATGACAAATCGACAAAACAGCTAAAAGCTCCTCCATAGAGAGAGTTGAGCATATTCAGACCATCAAAGATGCTCGGTGTACAATTTTCATTGTTCTTCTATGTGAAATTTTATGCGTATAAGCTTCTTAGATTATTTCGATGTCAAAACACCAATTTCTATGACAAATGGATAAAACGGTTAAAAGCTCCAACACAGAGAGAGTTGAGCAACTTCAGACCATCAAAGTTGCTCGGGGTACACTTTTTGTTGTTCTTCTATGTCAAATTCTACGAGTATGAGCTTGTAGACTATTTCGATGCCAAAACACCAACTTTCAATGAAAATTAGATAAAACCGTTAAAAGCACCTCAAGAGAGAGAGTTGAGCAACTTCAGACCATCAAAGTTCCTCGGTGTACACTTTTTATTGTTCTTCCATGTGAAATTTTACGAGTATAAGCTTCCTAGATTATTTCGATGTCAAAACAGCAAGTTTCTGTGACAAATGGACATAACAGTTAAAAGCTCCTCCATAAAGAGAGTTGAGCAAATTATGATAATCAAAGTTGCTCGGGGTACACTTTTTATTGTTCTTCTATGTCAAATTCTATGAGTATAAGCTTGCTAGATTATTTCGATGCCAATACACCAAGTTTCTATGATAAATGGACAAAACAGTTAAAAGGTCCTTCATAGAGAGAGTTGAGCAACTTCGGACCATCAAAGTTGATAAGGGTACACTTTTTATTGTTATTCTATGTGAAAATTTACGAGTATAAAGCTTCCTAGATTATTTCGATGTCAAAAGAGCAAGTTTCTATGACAAATGGACAAAACCGTTAAAAGCTCCTCCGTAGAGAGAGTTGAGCAACTTCGGACCATCAAAGTTGCTCGCTGTACACTTTTTATTGTTCTCCTATGTGAAATTTTTCGAGTATAAGCTTGCTAGATTATTTCGATGCCAAAACACCAACTTTCTATGACAAATGGACAAAACCGTTAAAAGCTCCTCCATAGAGAGAGTTGAGCAACTTCGGACCATCAAAGTTGCTCGGTGTACACTTTTTATTGTTCTTCTATGTGAAATTCAACAAGTATAAAACTTGCTAGATTATTTTGATGCGGAAACACAAACTTTCTATGACAAATGGACAAAACCGTTAAAAGCTCCTCCATAGAGAGAGTTGAGCAACTTCGGACTATCAAAGTTGATAGGGGTATACTTTTTATTATTCTTCTATGTCAAATTTTACGAGTATAAGCTTCCTAGATTATTTCGATGTCAAAACACCAATTTCTATAACAAATGGACAAAACGGTTAAAAGCTCCTACACAGAGAGAGTTGAGCAACTTCGGACCATCAAAGATGCTCGGGGTACACTTTTTATTGTTCTTCTATGTCAAATTCTACGAGTATAAGCTTCCCAGATTATTTCGATGCCAAAACACCAAGTTTCTATGACAAATGAACAAAACAGCTAAAAGCTCCTTCATAGAGAGAGTTGAGCATATTCAGACCATCAAAGATGCTCGGTGTACAATTTTTATTGTTCTTCTATGTGAAATTTTATGCGTATAAGCTTCCTAGATTATTTCGATGTCAAAACACCAATTTCTATGACAAATGGACAAAACGGTTAAAAGCTCCTACACAGAGAGAGTTGAGCAACTTCGGACCATCAAAGTTGCTCGGGATACACTTTTTATTGTTCTTCTATGTCAAATTCTACGAGTATAAGCTTGCTAGATTATTTCGATGCCAATACACCAAGGTTCTATGATAAATGGACAAAACAGTTAAAAGGTCCTTCATAGAGAGAGTTGAGCAACTTCGGACCATGAAAGTTGCTCGAGGTACACTTTTTATTGTTCTTCTATGTCAAATTCTACGAGTATGAGCTTGTAGACTATTTCGATGCCAAAACACCAAATTTCTATGAAAATTAGATAAAACCGTTAAAAGCACCTCAAGAGAGAGAGTTGAGCAACTTCAGACCATCAAAGTTCCTCGGTGTACACTTTTTAGTGTTCTTCTATGTGAAATTTTACGAGTATAAGCTTCCTAGATTATTTCGATGTCAAAACAGCAAGTTTCTGTGACAAATGGACATAACAGTTAAAAGCTCGTCCATAAAGAGAGTTGAGCAAATTCTGATAATCAAAGTTGCTCGGGGTACACTTTTTATTGTTCTTCTATGTCAAATTCTACGAGTATAAGCTTGCTAGATTATTTCGATGCCAATACACCAAGTTTCTATGATAAATGGACAAAACAGTTAAAAGGTCCTTCATAGAGAGAGTTGAGCAACTTCGGACCATGAAAGTTGCTCGGGGTACACTTTTTATTGTTCTTCTATGTGAAAATTTACGAGTATAAAGCTTCCTAGATTATTTCGATGTCAAAAGAACAAGATTCTATGACAAATGGACAAAACCGTTAAAAGCTCCTCCGTAGAGAGAGTTGAGCAACTTCGGACCATCAAAGTTGCTCGCTGTACACTTTTTATTGTTCTCCTATGTGAAATTTTTCGAGTATAAGCTTGCTAGATTATTTCGATGCCAAAACACCAACTTTCTATGACAAATGGACAAAACCGTTAAAAGCTCCTCCATAGAGAGAGTTGAGCAACTTCGGACCATCAAAGTTGCTCGGTGTACACTTTTTATTGTTCTTCTATGTGAAATTCAACAAGTATAAAACTTGCTAGATTATTTTGATGCGGAAACACAAACTTTCTATGACAAATGGACAAAACCGTTAAAAGCTCTTCCATAGAGAGAGTTGAGCAACTTCGGACTATCAAAGTTGATAGGGGTATACTTTTTATTATTCTTCTATGTCAAATTTTACGAGTATAAGCTTCCTAGATTATTTCGATGTCAAAACACCAATTTCTATAACAAATGGACAAAACGGTTAAAAGCTCCTACACAGAGAGAGTTGAGCAACTTCGGACCATCAAAGATGCTCGGGGTACACTTTTTATTGTTCTTCTATGTCAAATTCTACGAGTATAAGCTTCCCAGATTATTTCGATGCCAAAACACCAAGTTTCTATGACAAATGAACAAAACAGCTAAAAGCTCCTTCATAGAGAGAGTTGAGCATATTCAGACCATCAAAGATGCTCGGTGTACAATTTTTATTGTTCTTCTATGTGAAATTTTATGCGTATAAGCTTCCTAGATTATTTCGATGTCAAAACACCAATTTCTATGACAAATGGACAAAACGGTTAAAAGCTCCTACACAGAGAGAGTTGAGCAACTTCGGACCATCAAAGTTGCTCGGGGTACACTTTTTATTGTTCTTCTATGTCAAATTCTACGAGTATAAGCTTGCTAGATTATTTCGATGCCAATACACCAAGGTTCTATGATAAATGGACAAAACAGTTAAAAGGTCCTTCATAGAGAGAGTTGAGCAACTTCGGACCATGAAAGTTGCTCGAGGTACACTTTTTATTGTTCTTCTATGTCAAATTCTACGAGTATGAGCTTGTAGACTATTTCGATGCCAAAACACCAAATTTCTATGAAAATTAGATAAAACCGTTAAAAGCACCTCAAGAGAGAGAGTTGAGCAACTTCAGACCATCAAAGTTCCTCGGTGTACACTTTTTAGTGTTCTTCTATGTGAAATTTTACGAGTATAAGCTTCCTAGATTATTTCGATGTCAAAACAGCAAGTTTCTGTGACAAATGGACATAACAGTTAAAAGCTCCTCCATAAAGAGAGTTGAGCAAATTCTGATAATCAAAGTTGCTCGGGGTACACTTTTTATTGTTCTTCTATGTCAAATTCTACGAGTATAAGCTTGCTAGATTATTTCGATGCCAATACACCAAGTTTCTATGATAAATGGACAAAACAGTTAAAAGGTCCTTCATAGAGAGAGTTGAGCAACTTCGGACCATGAAAGTTGCTCGGGGTACACTTTTTATTGTTCTTCTATGTGAAAATTTACGAGTATAAAGCTTCCTAGATTATTTCGATGTCAAAAGAACAAGATTCTATGACAAATGGACAAAACCGTTAAAAGCTCCTCCGTAGAGAGAGTTGAGCAACTTCGGACCATCAAAGTTGCTCGCTGTACACCTTTTATTGTTCTCCTATGTGAAATTTTACGAGTATAAGCTTGCTAGATTATTTCGATGTCAAAACACCAACTTTCTATGACAAATGGACAAAACCGTTAAAAGCTCCTCCATAGAGAGAGTTGAGCAACTTTGGACCATCAAAGTTGCTCGTTGTACACTTTTTATTGTTCTTCTTGTGAAATTCAACAAGTATAAAACTTGCTAAATTATTTTGATGCGGAAACACAAACTTTCTATGACAAATGGACAAAACCGTTAAAAGCTCCTCCATAGAGAGAGTTGAGCAACTTCGGACCATCAAAGTTGATAAGGGTACACTTTTTATTATTCTTCTATGTCAAATTTTATGAGTATAAGCTTCCTAGATTATTTTGATGCCAAAACACCAAGTTTCAATGACAAATCGACAAAACAGCTAAAAGCTCCTCCATAGAGAGAGTTGAGCATATTCAGACCATCAAAGATGCTCGGTGTACAATTTTTATTGTTCTTCTATGTGAAATTTTATGCGTATAAGCTTCCTAGATTATTTCGATGTCAAAACACCAATTTCTATGACAAATGGATAAAACGGTTAAAAGCTCCAACACAGAGAGAGTTGAGCAACTTCAGACCATCAAAGTTGCTCGTGGTACACTTTTTATTGTTCTTCTATGTGAAATTTTACGAGTATAAGCTTCCTAGATTATTTCGATGTCAAAATTGCAAGTTTCTGTGACAAATGGACATAACAGTTAAAAGCTCCTCCATAAAGAGAGTTAAGCAAATTCTGACCATCAAAGTTGCTCGGGGTACACTTTTTATTGTTCTTCTATGTCAGATTCTACAAGTATAAGCCTGCTTAATAATTTCGATGCCAAACAGCAAGTTTCTATGACAAATGGACAAAACCGTTAAAAGCTCCTCCGTAGAGAGAGTTGAGCAACTTCGGACCATCAAAGTTGCTCGGTGTACACTTTTTATTGTTCTCCTATGTGAAATTTTACGAGTATAAGCTTGCTAGATTATTTAGCTGCCAAAACACCAACTTTCTATGACAAATGGACAAAACCGTTAAAAGCTCATCCATAGAGAGAGTTGAGCAACTTCGGACCATCAAAGTTGCTCGGTGTACACTTTTTATTGTTCTCCTATGTGAAATTCTACAAGTATAAAACTTGCTAGATTATTTTGATGCGGAAACACAAACTTTCTATGACAAATGGACAAAACCGTTAAAAGCTCTTCCATAGAGAGAGTTGAGCAACTTCGGACTATCAAAGTTGATAGGGGTACACTTTTTATTATTCTTCTATGTCAAATTTTACGAGTATAAGCTTCCTAGATTATTTTGATGCCAAAACACCAAGTTTCAATGACAAATCGACAAAACAGCTAAAAGCTCCTCCATAGAGAGAGTTGAGCATATTCAGACCATCAAAGATGCTCGGTGTACAATTTTCATTGTTCTTCTATGTGAAATTTTATGCGTATAAGCTTCCTAGATTATTTCGATGTCAAAACACCAATTTCTATGACAAATGGAGAAAACGGTTAAAAGCTCCAACACAGAGAGAGTTGAGCAACTTTAGACCATCAAAGTTGCTCGGGTTACACTTTTTATTGTTCTTCTATGTCAAATTCTACGAGTATGAGCTTGTACACTATTTCGATGCCAAAACACCAACTTTCTATGAAAATTAGACAAAACCGTTAAAAGCACCTCAAGAGAGAGAGTTGAGCAAATTCAGACCATCAAAGTTGCTCGGTGTACAGTTTTTATTGTTCCTCTATGTGAAATTTTACGACTATAAGCTTCCTAGATTATTTCGATGTCAAAATTGCAAGTTTCTATGACAAATGGACATAACAGTTAAAAGCTCCTCCATAAAGAGAGTTGAGCAAATTCTGACCATCAAAGTTGCTCGGGGTACACTTTTTATTGTTCTTCTATGTCAGATTCTACAAGTATAAGCCTGCTTAATAATTTCGATGCCAAACAGCAAGTTTCTATGACAAATGGACAAAAATGTTAAAAGCTCCTCCGTAGAGAGAGTTGAGCAACTTCGGACCATCAAAGTTGCTCGGTGTACACTTTTTATTGTTCTTCTATGTGAAATTCAACAAGTATAAAACTTGCTAGATTATTTTGATGCGGAAACACAAACTTTCTATGACAAATGGACAAAACCGTTAAAAGCTCCTCCATAGAGAGAGTTGAGCAACTTCGGACTATCAAAGTTGATAGGGGTATACTTTTTATTATTCTTCTATGTCAAATTTTACGAGTATAAGCTTCCTAGATTATTTCGATGTCAAAACACCAATTTCTATAACAAATGGACAAAACGGTTAAAAGCTCCTACACAGAGAGAGTTGAGCAACTTCGGACCATCAAAGATGCTCGGGGTACACTTTTTATTGTTCTTCTATATCAAATTCTACGAGTATAAGCTTCCCAGATTATTTCGATGCCAAAACACCAAGTTTCTACGACAAATGAACAAAACAGCTAAAAGCTCCTTCATAGAGAGAGTTGAGCATATTCAGACCATCAAAGATGCTCGGTGTACAATTTTTATTATTCTTCTATGTGAAATTTTATGCGTATAAGCTTCCTAGATTATTTCGATGTCAAAACACCAATTTCTATGACAAATGGACAAAACGGTTAAAAGCTCCTACACAGAGAGAGTTGAGCAACTTCGGACCATCAAAGTTGCTCGGGGTACACTTTTTATTGTTCTTCTATTTCAAATTCTACGAGTATAAGCTTGCTAGATTATTTCGATGCCAATACACCAAGGTTCTATGATAAATGGACAAAACAGTTAAAAGGTCCTTCATAGAGAGAGTTGAGCAACTTCGGACCATGAAAGTTGCTCGAGGTACACTTTTTATTGTTCTTCTATGTCAAATTCTACGAGTATGAGCTTGTAGACTATTTCGATGCCAAAACACCAAATTTCTATGAAAATTAGATAAAACCGTTAAAAGCACCTCAAGAGAGAGAGTTGAGCAACTTCAGACCATCAAAGTTCCTCGGTGTACACTTTTTATTGTTCTTCTATGTGAAATTTTACGAGTATAAGCTTCCTAGATTATTTCGATGTCAAAACAGCAAGTTTCTGTGACAAATGGACATAACAGTTAAAAGCTCCTCCATAAAGAGAGTTGAGCAAATTCTGATAATCAAAGTTGCTCGGGGTACACTTTTTATTGTTCTTCTATGTCAAATTCTACGAGTATAAGCTTGCTAGATTATTTCGATGCCAATACACCAAGTTTCTATGATAAATGGACAAAACAGTTAAAAGGTCCTTCATAGAGAGAGTTGAGCAACTTCGGACCATGAAAGTTGCTCGGGGTACACTTTTTATTGTTCTTCTATGTGAAAATTTACGAGTATAAAGCTTCCTAGATTATTTCGATGTCAAAAGAACAAGATTCTATGACAAATGGACAAAACCGTTAAAAGCTCCTCCGTAGAGAGAGTTGAGCAACTTCGGACCATCAAAGTTGCTCGCTGTACACCTTTTATTGTTCTCCTATGTGAAATTTTACGAGTATAAGCTTGCTAGATTATTTCGATGCCAAAACACCAACTTTCTATGACAAATGGACAAAACCGTTAAAAGCTCCTCCATAGAGAGAGTTGAGCAACTTTGGACCATCAAAGTTGCTCGTTGTACACTTTTTATTGTTCTTCTTGTGAAATTCAACAAGTATAAAACTTGCTAAATTATTTTGATGCGGAAACACAAACTTTCTATGAGAAATGGACAAAACCGTTAAAAGCTCTTCCATAGAGAGAGTTGAGCAACTTCGGACTATCAAAGTTGATAGGGGTACACTTTTTATTATTCTTCTATGTCAAATTTTACGAGTATAAGCTTCCTATATTATTTTGATGCCAAAACACCAAGTTTCAATGACAAATCGACAAAACAGCTAAAAGCTCCTCCATAGAGAGAGTTGAGCATATTCAGACCATCAAAGATGCTCAGTGTACAATTTTCATTGTTCTTCTATGTGAAATTTTATGCGTATAAGCTTCCTAGATTATTTCGATGTCAAAACACCAATTTCTATGACAAATGGAGAAAACGGTTAAAAGCTCCAACACAGAGAGAGTTGAGCAACTTTAGACCATCAAAGTTGCTCGGGTTACACTTTTTATTGTTCTTCTATGTCAAATTCTACGAGTATGAGCTTGTACACTATTTCGATGCCAAAACACCAACTTTCTATGAAAATTAGACAAAACCGTTAAAAGCACCTCAAGAGAGAGAGTTGAGCAAATTCAGACCATCAAAGTTGCTCGGTGTACAGTTTTTATTGTTCCTCTATGTGAAATTTTACGACTATAAGCTTCCTAGATTATTTCGATGTCAAAATTGCAAGTTTCTATGACAAATGGACATAACAGTTAAAAGCTCCTCCATAAAGAGAGTTGAGCAAATTCTGACCATCAAAGTTGCTCGGGGTACACTTTTTATTGTTCTTCTATGTCAGATTCTACAATTATAAGCCTGCTTAATAATTTCGATGCCAAACAGCAAGTTTCTATGACAAATGGACAAAAATGTTAAAAGCTCCTCCGTAGAGAGAGTTGAGCAACTTCGGACCATCAAAGTTGCTCGGTGTACACTTTTTATTGTTCTTCTATGTGAAATTCAACAAGTATAAAACTTGCTAGATTATTTTGATGCGGAAACACAAACTTTCTATGACAAATGGACAAAACCGTTAAAAGCTCCTCCATAGAGAGAGTTGAGCAACTTCGGACTATCAAAGTTGATAGGGGTATACTTTTTATTATTCTTCTATGTCAAATTTTACGAGTATAAGCTTCCTAGATTATTTCGATGCCAATACACCAAGGTTCTATGATAAATGGACAAAACAGTTAAAAGGTCCTTCATAGAGAGAGTTGAGCAACTTCGGACCATGAAAGTTGCTCGAGGTACACTTTTTATTGTTCTTCTATGTCAAATTCTACGAGTATGAGCTTGTAGACTATTTCGATGCCAAAACACCAAATTTCTATGAAAATTAGATAAAACCGTTAAAAGCACCTCAAGAGAGAGAGTTGAGCAACTTCAGACCATCAAAGTTCCTCGGTGTACACTTTTTAGTGTTCTTCTATGTGAAATTTTACGAGTATAAGCTTCCTAGATTATTTCGATGTCAAAACAGCAAGTTTCTGTGACAAATGGACATAACAGTTAAAAGCTCCTCCATAAAGAGAGTTGAGCAAATTCTGATAATCAAAGTTGCTCGGGGTACACTTTTTATTGTTCTTCTATGTCAAATTCTACGAGTATAAGCTTGCTAGATTATTTCGATGCCAATACACCAAGTTTCTATGATAAATGGACAAAACAGTTAAAAGGTCCTTCATAGAGAGAGTTGAGCAACTTCGGACCATGAAAGTTGCTCGGGGTACACTTTTTATTGTTCTTCTATGTGAAAATTTACGAGTATAAAGCTTCCTAGATTATTTCGATGTCAAAAGAACAAGATTCTATGACAAATGGACAAAACCGTTAAAAGCTCCTCCGTAGAGAGAGTTGAGCAACTTCGGACCATCAAAGTTGCTCGCTGTACACCTTTTATTGTTCTCCTATGTGAAATTTTACGAGTATAAGCTTGCTAGATTATTTCGATGCCAAAACACCAACTTTCTATGACAAATGGACAAAACCGTTAAAAGCTCCTCCATAGAGAGAGTTGAGCAACTTTGGACCATCAAAGTTGCTCGTTGTACACTTTTTATTGTTCTTCTTGTGAAATTCAACAAGTATAAAACTTGCTAAATTATTTTGATGCGGAAACACAAACTTTCTATGACAAATGGACAAAACCGTTAAAAGCTCCTCCATAGAGAGAGTTGAGCAACTTCGGACCATCAAAGTTGATAAGGGTACACTTTTTATTATTCTTCTATGTCAAATTTTATGAGTATAAGCTTCCTAGATTATTTTGATGCCAAAACACCAAGTTTCAATGACAAATCGACAAAACAGCTAAAAGCTCCTCCATAGAGAGAGTTGAGCATATTCAGACCATCAAAGATGCTCGGTGTACAATTTTCATTGTTCTTCTATGTGAAATTTTATGCGTATAAGCTTCCTAGATTATTTCGATGTCAAAACACCAATTTCTATGACAAATGGATAAAACGGTTAAAAGCTCCAACACAGAGAGAGTTGAGCAACTTCAGACCATCAAAGTTGCTCGTGGTACACTTTTTATTGTTCTTCTATGTGAAATTTTACGAGTATAAGCTTCCTAGATTATTTCGATGTCAAAATTGCAAGTTTCTGTGACAAATGGACATAACAGTTAAAAGCTCCTCCATAAAGAGAGTTAAGCAAATTCTGACCATCAAAGTTGCTCGGGGTACACTTTTTATTGTTCTTCTATGTCAGATTCTACAAGTATAAGCCTGCTTAATAATTTCGATGCCAAACAGCAAGTTTCTATGACAAATGGACAAAACCGTTAAAAGCTCCTCCGTAGAGAGAGTTGAGCAACTTCGGACCATCAAAGTTGCTCGGTGTACACTTTTTATTGTTCTCCTATGTGAAATTTTACGAGTATAAGCTTGCTAGATTATTTAGCTGCCAAAACACCAACTTTCTATGACAAATGGACAAAACCGTTAAAAGCTCATCCATAGAGAGAGTTGAGCAACTTCGGACCATCAAAGTTGCTCGGTGTACACTTTTTATTGTTCTCCTATGTGAAATTCTACAAGTATAAAACTTGCTAGATTATTTTGATGCGGAAACACAAACTTTCTATGACAAATGGACAAAACCGTTAAAAGCTCTTCCATAGAGAGAGTTGAGCAACTTCGGACTATCAAAGTTGATAGGGGTACACTTTTTATTATTCTTCTATGTCAAATTTTACGAGTATAAGCTTCCTAGATTATTTTGATGCCAAAACACCAAGTTTCAATGACAAATCGACAAAACAGCTAAAAGCTCCTCCATAGAGAGAGTTGAGCATATTCAGACCATCAAAGATGCTCGGTGTACAATTTTCATTGTTCTTCTATGTGAAATTTTATGCGTATAAGCTTCCTAGATTATTTCGATGTCAAAACACCAATTTCTATGACAAATGGAGAAAACGGTTAAAAGCTCCAACACAGAGAGAGTTGAGCAACTTTAGACCATCAAAGTTGCTCGGGTTACACTTTTTATTGTTCTTCTATGTCAAATTCTACGAGTATGAGCTTGTACACTATTTCGATGCCAAAACACCAACTTTCTATGAAAATTAGACAAAACCGTTAAAAGCACCTCAAGAGAGAGAGTTGAGCAAATTCAGACCATCAAAGTTGCTCGGTGTACAGTTTTTATTGTTCCTCTATGTGAAATTTTACGACTATAAGCTTCCTAGATTATTTCGATGTCAAAATTGCAAGTTTCTATGACAAATGGACATAACAGTTAAAAGCTCCTCCATAAAGAGAGTTGAGCAAATTCTGACCATCAAAGTTGCTCGGGGTACACTTTTTATTGTTCTTCTATGTCAGATTCTACAAGTATAAGCCTGCTTAATAATTTCGATGCCAAACAGCAAGTTTCTATGACAAATGGACAAAAATGTTAAAAGCTCCTCCGTAGAGAGAGTTGAGCAACTTCGGACCATCAAAGTTGCTCGGTGTACACTTTTTATTGTTCTTCTATGTGAAATTCAACAAGTATAAAACTTGCTAGATTATTTTGATGCGGAAACACAAACTTTCTATGACAAATGGACAAAACCGTTAAAAGCTCCTCCATAGAGAGAGTTGAGCAACTTCGGACTATCAAAGTTGATAGGGGTATACTTTTTATTATTCTTCTATGTCAAATTTTACGAGTATAAGCTTCCTAGATTATTTCGATGTCAAAACACCAATTTCTATAACAAATGGACAAAACGGTTAAAAGCTCCTACACAGAGAGAGTTGAGCAACTTCGGACCATCAAAGATGCTCGGGGTACACTTTTTATTGTTCTTCTATGTCAAATTCTACGAGTATAAGCTTCCCAGATTATTTCGATGCCAAAACACCAAGTTTCTACGACAAATGAACAAAACAGCTAAAAGCTCCTTCATAGAGAGAGTTGAGCATATTCAGACCATCAAAGATGCTCGGTGTACACTTTTTATTGTTCTTCTATGTCAAATTCTACGAGTATAAGCTTCCCAGATTATTTCGATGCCAAAACACCAAGTTTCTACGACAAATGAACAAAACAGCTAAAAGCTCCTTCATAGAGAGAGTTGAGCAACTTCGGACCATCAAAGTTGCTCGGTGTACACTTTTTATTGTTCTTCTATGTGAAATTCAACAAGTATAAAACTTGCTAGATTATTTTGATGCGGAAACACAAACTTTCTATGACAAATGGACAAAACCGTTAAAAGCTCCTCCATAGAGAGAGTTGAGCAACTTCGGACCATCAAAGTTGATAAGGGTACACTTTTTATTATTCTTCTATGTCAAATTTTATGAGTATAAGCTTCCTAGATTATTTTGATGCCAAAACACCAAGTTTCAATGACAAATCGACAAAACAGCTAAAAGCTCCTCCATAGAGAGAGTTGAGCATATTCAGACCATCAAAGATGCTCGGTGTACAATTTTCATTGTTCTTCTATGTGAAATTTTATGCGTATAGGCTTCTTAGATTATTTCGATGTCAAAACACCAATTTCTATGACAAATGGATAAAACGGTTAAAAGCTCCAACACAGAGAGAGTTGAGCAACTTCAGACCATCAAAGTTGCTCGGGGTATACTTTTTGTTGTTCTTCTATGTCAAATTCTACGAGTATGAGCTTGTAGACTATTTCGATGCCAAAACAACAACTTTCTATGAAAATTAGATAAAACCGTTAAAAGCACCTCAAGAGAGAGAGTTGAGCAACTTCAGACCATCAAAGTTCCTCGGTGTACACTTTTTATTGTTCTTCTATGTGAAATTTTACGAGTATAAGCTTCCTAGATTATTTCGATGTCAAAACAGCAAGTTTCTGTGACAAATGGACATAACAGTTAAAAGCTCCTCCATAAAGAGAGTTGAGCAAATTATGATAATCAAAGTTGCTCGGGGTACACTTTTTATTGTTCTTCTATGTCAAATTCTACGAGTATAAGCTTGCTAGATTATTTCGATGCCAATACACCAAGTTTCTATGATAAATGGACAAAACAGTTAAAAGGTCCTTCATAGAGAGAGTTGAGCAACTTCGGACCATCAAAGTTGATAAGGGTACACTTTTTATTGTTCTTCTATGTGAAAATTTACGAGTATAAAGCTTCCTAGATTATTTCGATGTCAAAAGAGCAAGTTTCTATGACAAATGGACAAAACCGTTAAAAGCTCCTCCGTAGAGAGAGTTGAGCAACTTCGGACCATCAAAGTTGCTCGCTGTACACTTTTTATTGTTCTCCTATGTGAAATTTTTCGAGTATAAGCTTGCTAGATTATTTCGATGCCAAAACAGCAACTTTCTATGACAAATGGACAAAACCGTTAAAAGCTCCTCCATAGAGAGAGTTGAGCAACTTCGGACCATCAAAGTTGCTCGGTGTACACTTTTTATTGTTCTTCTATGTGAAATTCAACAAGTATAAAACTTGCTAGATTATTTTGATGCGGAAACACAAACTTTCTATGACAAATGGACAAAACCGTTAAAAGCTCCTCCATAGAGAGAGTTGAGCAACTTCGGACTATCAAAGTTGATAGGGGTATACTTTTTATTATTCTTCTATGTCAAATTTTACGAGTATAAGCTTCCTAGATTATTTCGATGTCAAAACACCAATTTCTATAACAAATGGACAAAACGGTTAAAAGCTCCTACACAGAGAGAGTTGAGCAACTTCGGACCATCAAAGATGCTCGGGGTACACTTTTTATTGTTCTTCTATGTCAAATTCTACGAGTATAAGCTTCCCAGATTATTTCGATGCCAAAACACCAAGTTTCTACGACAAATGAACAAAACAGCTAAAAGCTCCTTCATAGAGAGAGTTGAGCATATTCAGACCATCAAAGATGCTCGGTGTACAATTTTTATTGTTCTTCTATGTGAAATTTTATGCGTATAAGCTTCCTAGATTATTTCGATGTCAAAACACCAATTTCTATGACAAATGGACAAAACGGTTAAAAGCTCCTACACAGAGAGAGTTGAGCAACTTCGGACCATCAAAGTTGCTCGGGGTACACTTTTTATTGTTCTTCTATGTCAAATTCTACGAGTATAAGCTTGCTAGATTATTTCGATGCCAATACACCAAGGTTCTATGATAAATGGACAAAACAGTTAAAAGGTCCTTCATAGAGAGAGTTGAGCAACTTCGGACCATGAAAGTTGCTCGAGGTACACTTTTTATTGTTCTTCTATGTCAAATTCTACGAGTATGAGCTTGTAGACTATTTCGATGCCAAAACACCAAATTTCTATGAAAATTAGATAAAACCGTTAAAAGCACCTCAAGAGAGAGAGTTGAGCAACTTCAGACCATCAAAGTTCCTCGGTGTACACTTTTTATTGTTCTTCTATGTGAAATTTTACGAGTATAAGCTTCCTAGATTATTTCGATGTCAAAACAGCAAGTTTCTGTGACAAATGGACATAACAGTTAAAAGCTCCTCCATAAAGAGAGTTGAGCAAATTCTGATAATCAAAGTTGCTCGGGGTACACTTTTTATTGTTCTTCTATGTCAAATTCTACGAGTATAAGCTTGCTAGATTATTTCGATGCCAATACACCAAGTTTCTATGATAAATGGACAAAACAGTTAAAAGGTCCTTCATAGAGAGAGTTGAGCAACTTCGGACCATGAAAGTTGCTCGGGGTACACTTTTTATTGTTCTTCTATGTGAAAATTTACGAGTATAAAGCTTCCTAGATTATTTCGATGTCAAAAGAACAAGATTCTATGACAAATGGACAAAACCGTTAAAAGCTCCTCCGTAGAGAGAGTTGAGCAACTTCGGACCATCAAAGTTGCTCGCTGTACACCTTTTATTGTTCTCCTATGTGAAATTTTACGAGTATAAGCTTGCTAGATTATTTCGATGCCAAAACACCAACTTTCTATGACAAATGGACAAAACCGTTAAAAGCTCCTCCATAGAGAGAGTTGAGCAACTTTTGACCATCAAAGTTGCTCGTTGTACACTTTTTATTGTTCTTCTTGTGAAATTCAACAAGTATAAAACTTGCTAAATTATTTTGATGCGGAAACACAAACTTTCTATGACAAATGGACAAAACCGTTAAAAGCTCCTCCATAGAGAGAGTTGAGCAACTTCGGACCATCAAAGTTGATAAGGGTACACTTTTTATTATTCTTCTATGTCAAATTTTATGAGTATAAGCTTCCTAGATTATTTTGATGCCAAAACACCAAGTTTCAATGACAAATCGACAAAACAGCTAAAAGCTCCTCCATAGAGAGAGTTGAGCATATTCAGACCATCAAAGATGCTCGGTGTACAATTTTCATTGTTCTTCTATGTGAAATTTTATGCGTATAAGCTTCCTAGATTATTTCGATGTCAAAACACCAATTTCTATGACAAATGGATAAAACGGTTAAAAGCTCCAACACAGAGAGAGTTGAGCAACTTCAGACCATCAAAGTTGCTCGTGCTACACTTTTTATTGTTCTTCTATGTGAAATTTTACGAGTATAAGCTTCCTAGATTATTTCGATGTCAAAATTGCAAGTTTCTGTGACAAATGGACATAACAGTTAAAAGCTCCTCCATAAAGAGAGTTAAGCAAATTCTGACCATCATAGTTGCTCGGGGTACACTTTTTATTGTTCTTCTATGTCAGATTCTACAAGTATAAGCCTGCTTAATAATTTCGATGCCAAACAGCAAGTTTCTATGACAAATGGACAAAACCGTTAAAAGCTCCTCCGTAGAGAGAGTTGAGCAACTTCGGACCATCAAAGTTGCTCGGTGTACACTTTTTATTGTTCTCCTATGTGAAATTTTACGAGTATAAGCTTGCTAGATTTATTTATCTGCCAAAACACCAACTTTCTATGACAAATGGACAAAACCGTTAAAAGCTCATCCATAGAGAGAGTTGAGCAACTTCGGACCATCAAAGTTGCTCGGTGTACACTTTTTATTGTTCTCCTATGTGAAATTCTACAAGTATAAAACTTGCTAGATTATTTTGATGCGGAAACACAAACTTTCTATGACAAATGGACAAAACCGTTAAAAGCTCTTCCATAGAGAGAGTTGAGCAACTTCGGACTATCAAAGTTGATAGGGGTACACTTTTTATTATTCTTCTATGTCAAATTTTACGAGTATAAGCTTCCTAGACTATTTCGATGCCAAAACACCAAGTTTCTACGACAAATGGACAAAACAGCTAAAAGCTCCTCCATAGAGAGAGTTGAGCATATTCAGACCATCAAAGATGCTCGGTGTACAACTTTTATTGTTCTTCTATGTGAAATTTTATGCGTATAAGCTTCCTAGATTATTTCGATGTCAAAACACCAATTTCTATGACAAATGGACAAAACGGTTAAAAGCTCCTACACAGAGAGAGTTGAGCAACTTCGGAGCATCAAAGTTGCTCGGGGTAAACTTTTTATTGTTCTTTTATGTCAAATTCTACGAGTATAAGCTTGCTAGATTATTTTGATGCCAATACACCAAGGTTCTATGATAAATGGACAAAACAGTTAAAAAGTCCTTCATAGAGAGAGTTGAGCAACTTCGGACCATGAAAGTTGCTCGAGGTACACTTTTTATTGTTCTTCTATGTCAAATTCTACGATTATGAGCTTGTAGACTATTTCGATGACAAAACACCAACTTTTTATGAAAATTAGATAAAACCGTTAAAAGCACCTCAAGAGAGAGAGTTGAGCAACTTCAGACCATCAAAGTTGCTCGGTGTACACTTTTTATTGTTCTTCTATGTGAAATTTTACGAGTATAAGCTTCCTAGATTATATCGATGTCAAAACAGCAAGTTTCTGTGACAAATGGACATAACAGTTAAAAGCTCCTCCATAAAGAGAGTTGAGCAAATTCTGATAATCAAAGTTGCTCGAGGTACAATTTTTGTATTGTTCTACTATGTCAAATTCTACGAGTATAAGCTTGCTAGATTATTTCGATGTCAATACACCAAGTTTCTATGATAAATGGACAAAACAGTTAAAAGGTCCTTCATAGAGAGAGTTGAGCAACTTCGGACCATGAAAGTTGCTCGGGGTACACTTTTTATTGTTCTTCTATGTGAAATTTTACGAGTATAAAGCTTCCTAGATTATTTCGATGTCAAAAGAGCAAGTTTCTATGACAAATGGACAAAACCGTTAAAAGCTCCTCCGTAGAGAGAGTTGAGCAACTTCGGACCATGAAAGTTGCTCGGGGTACACTTTTTATTGTTCTTCTATGTGAAATTTTACGAGTATAAATCGTCCTAGATTATTTCGATGTCAAAATTGCAAGTTTCTATGACAAATGGACAAAACCGTTAAAAGCTCCTCCGTAGAGAGAGTTGAGCAACTTCGGACCATCAAAGTTGCTCGCTGTACACTTTTTATTGTTCTCCTATGTGAAATTTTACGAGTATAAGCTTGCTAGATTATTTCGATGCCAAAACACCAACTTTCTTTGACAAATGGACAAAACCGTTAAAAGCTCCTACATAGAGAGAGTTGAGCAACTACGGACCATCAAAGTTGCTCGGTGTACACTTTTTATTGTTCTTCTATGTGAAATTCAACAAGTATAAAACTTGCTAAATTATTTTGACGCGGAAACACAAACTTTCTATGACAAATGGACAAAACCGTTAAAAGCTCCTCCATAGAGAGAGTTGAGCAACTTCGGACCATCAAAGTTGATAGGGGTACACTTTTTATTATTCTTCTATGTCAAATTTTATGAGTATAAGCTTCCTAGATTATTTTGATGCCAAAACACCAAGTTTCAATGACAAATCGACAAAACCGCTAAAAGCTCCTCCATAGAGAGAGTTGAGCATATTCGGACCATCAAAGATGCTCAGTGTTCAATTTTCATTGTTCTTCTATGTGAAATTTTATGCGTATAAGCTTCCTAGATTATTTCGATGTCAAAACACCAATTTCTATGACAAATGGATAAAACGGTTAAAAGCTCCAACACAGAGAGAGTTGAGCAACTTCAGACCATCAAAGTTGCTCGGGGTACACTTTTTATTGTTCTTCTATGTCAAATTCTAGGAGTGTGAGCTTGTAGACTATTTCGATGCCAAAACACCAACTTTATATGAAAATTAGATAAAACCGTTAAAAGCACCTCAAGAGAGAGGGTTGAGCAAATTCAGACCATCAAAGTTGCTCGGTGTACAGTTTTTATTGTTCTTCTATGTGAAATTTTACGAGTATAAGCTTCCTAGATTATTTCGATGTCAAAATTGCAAGTTTCTTTGACAAATGGATATAACAGTTAAAAGCTCCTCTATAAAGAGAGTTGAGCAAATTCTGATAATCAAAGTTGCTCGGGGTACACTTTTTATTGTTCTTCTATGTCAAATTCTACGAGTATAATCTTGGTAGATTATTTCGATGCCAATACACCAAGTTTCTATGATAAATGGACAAAACAGTTAAAAGGTCCTTCATAGAGAGAGTTGAGCAACTTCGGACCATGAAAGTTGCTCGGGGTACACTTTTTATTGTTCTTCTATGTGAAATTTTACGAGTATAAAGCTTCCTAGATTATTTCGATGTCAAAAGAGCAAGTTTCTATGACAAATGGACAAAACCTTTAAAAGCTCCTCCGTAGAGAGAGTTGAGCAACTTCGGACCATCAAAGTTGCTCGCTGTACACTTTTTATTGTTCTCCTATGTGAAATTTTTCGAGTATAAGCTTGCTAGATTATTTCGATGCCAAAACACCAACTTTCTATGACAAATGGACAAAACCGTTAAAAGCTCCTCCATAGAGAGAGTTGAGCAACTTCGGACCATCAAAGTTGCTCGGTGTACACTTTTTATTGTTCTTCTATGTGAAATTCAACAAGTATAAAACTTGCTAAATTATTTTGATACGGAAACACAAACTTTCTATGACAAATGGACAAAACCGTTAAAAGCTCTTCCATAGAGAGAGTTGAGCAACTTCGGACCATCAAAGTTGATAGGGGTACACTTTTTATTATTCTTCTATGTCAAATTTTATGAGTATAAGCTTCCTAGATTATTTTGATGCCAAAACATCAAGTTTCAATGACAAATCGACAAAACAGCTAAAAGCTCCTCCATAGAGAGAGTTGAGCATATTCAGACCATCAAAGATGCTCGGTGTACAATTTTCATTGTTCTTCTATGTGAAATTTTATTCGTATAAGCTTCCTAGATTATTTCGATGTCAAAACACCAATTTCTATGACAAATGGATAAAACGGTTAAAAGCTCCAACACAGAGAGAGTTGAGCAACTTCAGACCATCAAAGTTGCTCGGGGTACACTTTTTATTGTTCTTCTATGTGAAATTTTACGAGTATAAGCTTCCTAGATTATTTCGATGTCAAAATTGCAAGTTTCTGTGACAAATGGACATAACAGTTAAAAGCTCCTCCATGAAGAGAGTTAAGCAAATTCTGACCATCAAAGTTGCTCGGGGTACACTTTTTATTGTTTTTCTATGTCAGATTCTACAAGTATAAGCCTGCTTAATAATTTCGATGCCAAACAGCAAGTTTCTATGACAAATGGATAAAACCGTTAAAAGCTCCTCCGTAGAGAGAGTTGAGCAACTTCGGACCATCAAAGTTGCTCGGTGTACACTTTTTATTGTTCTCCTATGTGAAATTTTACGAGTATAAGCTTGCTAGATTATTTAGCTGCCAAAACACCAACTTTCTATGACAAATGGACAAAACCGTTAAAAGCTCATCCATAGAGAGAATTGAGCAACTTCGGACCATCAAAGTTGCTCGGTGTACACTTTTTATTGTTCTTCTATGTGAAATTCTACAAGTATAAAACTTGCTAGATTATTTTGATGCGGAAACACAAACTTTCCATGACAAATGGACAAAACCGTTAAAAGCTCTTCCATAGAGAGAGTTGAGCAACTTCGGACTATCAAAGTTGATAGGGGTACACTTTTTATTATTCTTCTATGTCAAATTTTACGAGTATAAGCTTCCTAGATTATTTCGATGCCAAAACACAAAGTTTCTACGACAAATGGACAAAACAGCTAAAAGCTCCTCCATAGAGAGAGTTGGGCATATTCAGACCATCAAAGATGCTCGCTGTACAATTTTTATTGTTCTTCTATGTGAAATTTTATGCGTATAAGCTTCCTAGATTATTTCGATGTCAAAACACCAATTTCTATGACAAATGGACAAAACGGTTAAAAGCTCCTACACAGAGAGAGTTGAGCAACTTCGGAGCATCAAAGTTGCTCGGGGTAAACTTTTTATTGTTCTTCTATGTCAAATTCTACGAGTATAAGCTTGCTAGATTATTTTGATGCCAATACACCAAGGTTCTTTGATAAATGGACAAAACAGTTAAAAAGTCATTCATAGAGAGAGTTGAGCAACTTCGGACCATGAAAGTTGCTCGAGGTACACTTTTTATTGTTCTTCTATGTCAAATTCTACGATTATGAGCTTGTAGACTATTTCGATGCCAAAACACCAACTTTCTATGAAAATTAGATAAAACCGTTAAAAGCACCTCAAGAGAGAGAGTTGAGCAACTTCAGACCATCAAAGTTGCTCGGTGTACACTTTTTATTGTTCTTCTATGTGAAATTTTACGAGTATAAGCTTCCTAGATTATATCGATGTCAAAACAGCAAGTTTCTGTGACAAATGGACATAACAGTTAAAAGCTCCCCCATAAAGAGAGTTGAGCAAATTCTGATAATCAAAGTTGCTCGAGGTACACTTTTTGTATTGTTCTTCTATGTCAAATTCTACGAATATAAGCTTGCTAGATTATTTCGATGTCAATACACCAAGTTTCTATGATAAATGGACAAAACAGTTAAAAGGTCCTTCATAGAGAGAGTTGAGCAACTTCGGACCATGAAAGTTGCTCGGGGTACACTTTTTATTGTTCTTCTATGTGAAATTTTACGAGAATAAATCTTCCTAGATTATTTCGATGTTAAAATTGCAAGTTTCTATGACAAATGGACAAAACCGTTAAAAGCTCCTTCGTAGAGAGAGTTGAGCAACTTCGGACCATCAAAGTTGCTCGCTGTACACTTTTTATTGTTCTCCTATGTGAAATTTTACGAGTATAAGCTTGCTAGATTATTTCGATGCCAAAACACCAACTTTCTTTGACAAATGGACAAAACCAATAAAAGCTCCTCCGTAGAGAGAGTTGAGCAACTTCGGACCATCAAAGTTGCTCGGTGTACACTTTTTATTGTTCTTCTATGTGAAATTCAACAAGTATAAAACTTGCTAAATTATTTTGATCGGGAAACAGAAACTTTCTATGAAAAATGGACAAAACCGTTAAAAGCTCCTCCATAGAGAGAGTTGAGCAACTTCGGACCATCAAAGTTGATAGGGGTACACTTTTTATTATTCTTCTATGTCAAATTTTATGTGTATAAGCTTCCTAGATTATTTTGATGCCAAAACACCAAGTTTCAATGACAAATTGACAAAACCGCTAAAAGCTCCTCCATAGAGAGAGTTGAGCATATTCAGACCATCAAAGATGCTCGGTGTACAATTTTCATTGTTCTTCTATGTGAAATTTTATGCGTATAAGCTTCCTAGATTATTTCGATGTCAAAACACCAATTTCTATGACAAATGGATAAAACGGTTAAAAGCTCCAACACAGAGAGAGTTGAGCAACTTCAGACCATCAAAGTTGCTCGGCCTCGCCACCTAAGTAGTTCATTTATATTGTTATTTTTCCTATTTCGTAGATACATGAATGTCCAGCTCAAATCTCGGGAACTTATCGAGTGACAACATTTCGTTAAGCACAAAATTAGCGGATATCCGTTTATTTTGTCAAAGAGAGCATCGCACTCCAGAGAGATCACCTTTGTCATCACCAACTACAAGTCCCCCAGCCCCAGTTCAAATGGAAGAAGAACCAGATAACATGAACAAGCCACTCAAGGATTTCTCTGTGCCTCAAGCAGCAGATCAAGCTTCATGCATTGTCTACCCTCAGACTACTGTAGACAACTTTGAACTAAAGTCAGGAATGATTCATTTGTTGCCTACGTTCTTAGGCCATGCTGGAGAAGATCCTCACATGCATCTTAAAGAATTCTCTGATGTCTGTTCCACAATTAAAATAAGAGGTTTAACTGATGAGCAGGTTCATCTGCGATTGTTTCCATTTAGTCTGAAGGAACAAGCAAAGACATGGCTTCACTCTTTACCAAGAGCTTCAATTAGAACATGGACAGATTTGGCAAACAAGTTCTTGACGAAATTCTTTCCAGCTCAAAAGACAAATAAAATAAGGAAAGAGATAGTGAGCATCCAACAAAATGATGGAGAAGCATTCCACGAATATTGGGAGAGATACAAGAGGCTCTTAATCTCTTGTCCTCATCATAATATTCAAGAATGGCTACTAATGCAATATTTTTATGAAGGGATGCTGGATTCAGATCGCAAAATGGTGGACGCCACATCTGGTGGTGGATTGATGAATAACAATGCCGGACAAGCCAGGGAGATGTTCGAAACTCTGTCAACTAATTCTCAACAATGGAGCTACAACAGAGTGAGAGAACCTCAGAAAAGGGCTGGAATCTACGAAGCACAATCAAGTTCAAACATGGAAGCCCAAATTGCAAACTTGACAAATATGGTGAAGCAGTTAATCGTTCCAGGCTCTCAAGTGTGTGCTGTGTGCAGTACACCTGGACATGCTATGGAAAGTTGTCCACAAAATGAAGTTGCGGTCTTGGATGCTCAAATAAATGCATTCGGTACTTATCCAAATCAGAATCAAAACCAAATGCAAAGGCCAAGGAATGATCCATTTGCTCCTACCTACAATCCAGGATGGAGGAATCATCCAAATTTTAGGTGGAGTAATAATCAACCAATGCAACAACCTTTTGCTCAATTACCACAACATCGGGTTCAAGTGGAGCCTCCGAAACCATCACTTGAAGATATGGTTACATCTATGGCACAGAGCACTCAAGCATTCATGCAGAAAACTGATAACGCCATTGCAAATTTGGAACAACAAATGGGACAGTTAGCCACTGCATTAAATCAAAGAGAACCTGGAAAGCTTCCTGGCCAAGTTGTTGTCAACCCTAAGATTAATGAACATGCTAAAGCAATCACTCTGAGGGGAGGGAAAACAATTGGAAAAATGAGCATGCCAGAAGAAGAGAAGAACCTTGACTCTGACAATATGATCAATCTAGACGTTCTAGATCCAAATTCTAGTAGCAGTGCTACTCCTTTCCAGGAAACGCCAAACCTTCAGGTTAACTCTAACCTTCCAAATTCTATTTCTTCACATGCTCCTTTTCCTAGCAGATTGCAGAAATCAAAGAAAGAAGATCCAATGCAAGGAATCTTGGATACTTTCAAGAAGGTGGAGATTAACATTCCTCTTTTAGATGCCATCAAACAAATGCCAAAATATGCAAAATTCCTCAAGGATTTGTGCACAAATAAGAGGAAGTTCAAAGAGTTTGAAACGATTAAGGTTTCTGAGGAAGTTTCAGCTGTTCTACAAAGCAAACTCCCTCCCAAGCTAAAAGATCCGGGCAGTTTTACTATCCCTTGTATCATTGGGGGTCACAGGTTTGAGAAAGCTCTTCTTGACTTAGGTGCATCTGTCAATCTAATGCCTTTTTCTGTTTTTGAATCTTTGAATATAGGGGAACTAAAGGCGACCTCTGTGAGCATCCAGTTGGCAGATAGATCGATCAAATACCCTAGGGGTATTCTAGAAGATGTATTAGTCAAGGTTGACGGATTAATCTTACCTGCTGATTTTCTAGTATTGGAGATGGAGCCGATTCCTTTGTTAGAAGTAAAGTTAACCTTAATTCTTGGTCGTCCATTCATGGCCACAGCAGGTACTAAAATTGATGTTCAAAAGGGTACACTAACTATGAATGTGCAGGGACAAACGATTGAGTACAAGGTATTTGGAGCACTCAAATTACCAAGTGATGAACATTACTGTTTTCACTTAGATGCGTTAGATACAATTTGTCAACAAGTGTTCAATGACAGTTGTGGTCGAGATATTGTGGACAAAGTTTTAATTCATGACTTTGGAACCATCGATGAGGATAAACAAGCTAGCAAAGTCTTAGCTCGCCTTGAAGCTTTACCTTCTTTAGGTATGTATATTTCTGCCTTTGAGCCTTTACCAGTGCCTAAGACAAAACTTGTACCATCTGTTGTGCAGGCACCTCAATTGGAGTTGAAAGAACTACCAAAGCATTTGAAGTACGCGTATGTGGGCGAAGAAAGTACATTGCCAGTAATCATTGCGTCTGACCTCAGCGTTGAAGAAGAAGAGAAATTGTTGAGGGTACTAAAAGAGCATAAAACATCAATCGGATGGAGTATTGCTGATATCAGAGGAATCAGTCCCTCTAGATGTATGCATCGAATACTACTAGAGGAGGGAACAAAACCAACAAGAGATGCCCAACGCAGACTTAATCCAATAATGAAGGAGGTGGTGCTAAAAGAAGTACTCAAATTGCTAGATGTTGGCATCATTTACCCTATCTCTGATAGCAAATGGGTTAGTCCGGTACAAGTGGTTCCTAAAAAATCTGGAGTTACAGTAGTCCTTAATGAAGATAATGAGTTGGTTCCCACGCGAGTTCAAACAGGATGGCGTGTTTGCATTGACTACAGAAAGCTTAATTCAGGTACTAGAAAAGATCATTTTCCACTACCTTTTATTGATCAAATGTTGGAACGTCTTGCAGGTCATAGCCATTATTGTTTTCTTGATGGATATTTGGGCTACAATCAGATTGCAATAGCACCAGAAGATCAAGACAAGACGACATTTACTTGTCCATATGGTACATTTGCCTACAGGCGCATGCCTTTTGGTCTTTGCAATGCTCCAGGTACTTTTCAAAGGTGTATGATGAGCATATTTTCAGATATGGTGGAGAAAATTATTGAGGTATTTATGGATGATTTTAGTGTATTTGGTTCATCTTTTGATAAATGCCTTCATAACCTCGCTTTGGTCTTAGAAAGATGCCAAGAATGCAATCTAGTTTTAAACTGGGAAAAATGTCATTTTATGGTACAACAAGGAATTGTGCTTGGTCATATCATCTCTAGCAAGGGAATAGAAGTTGACAAAGCAAAAGTGGATCTGGTAAGTAATCTTCCACCTCCATCTACAGTTAAGGAAATAAGATCTTTCCTTGGACATGCAGGTTTCTACAGGAGGTTCATCAAGGATTTCTCCAAGATAGCTAAGCCATTGTGTAACTTACTATCCAAGGATGTGACATTTGAGTTTGATGAGACATGTTTGACAGCTTTTAACAAGCTTAAACTCCTTCTTACGTCAGCACCGATCATGATGCCTCCCAATTGGAGCCTCCCTTTTGAACTAATGTGTGATGCTTCTGATTATGCTATAGGAGCAGTTTTGGGACAACGAGTAAATAAAGTACCTCATGTTATCTACTATGCCAGTAGAACACTCAATGATGCCCAATTAAACTACTCCACTACAGAGAAGGAGCTCCTTTCTGTTATTTTTGCTTTAGAAAAATTTCGTGCATATTTGATTGGTACTAAAGTAATTGTATTTTCTGACCATGCAGCTCTTAGGTACCTTCTTCAAAAGAAGGATGCAAAGCCTCGCTTGATTAGATGGATTCTACTACTTCAAGAGTTCGATCTGGAGATTAAGGACAAAAAAGGATCCGAGAATGTAGTGGCCGATCACCTCAGCCGTTTGGTGAACAATTCAGTGACCGAAGAAGACTCTTTGCCTCTAAATGAGAATTTTCCTGATGAGCAATTATTATCTTTATCTATTTCTACACCTTGGTATGCTGACATTGTCAATTACCTTGTTACAGGTGATCTTCCAGGAAATGTGCCAAGAACTTACAAGGATAAGCTCGTGACAACATCAAAGTATTACATATGGGATGATCCATACCTTTTCAAATGGTGTTCTGACCAAATCATCAGACGGTGTGTGCCAGAATCAGAATTTCAATCCATACTCACGTTTTGTCACTCATATGCTTGTGGAGGACATTCTGGTCCAAAGAAGACAGCTTTGAAAGTCTTGCAATGTGGATTTCATTGGCCGAGTTTGTTCAAAGATGCATATACTTTCTGCTCTACTTGTGATAGGTGTCAGCGGTTAGGTAATCTTTCATCTAGGAATCAGATGCCTTTATCACCTATTCTAATAGTTGAAATTTTTGATGTTTGGGGTATTGATTTCATGGGACCTTTTCCTTCATCTAAAGGTTATTTATATATCTTACTTGCTGTGGATTATGTTTCAAAATGGGTGGAAGCAGTTCCATCAAAGACTAATGATTCTCGAGTTGTTCTCAGATTCCTTAAAGAAAATATATTTGCAAGATTTGGAACACCCAGGGCGATCATTAGTGATGGAGGGTCCCATTTCAATAATAAACTTTTTGCAGCACTATTGCAAAAGTACGGAGTCAAACATAAGGTGTCCACGCCATATCATCCACAGACAAGCGGACAAGCTGAAATCTGTAATAGGGAAATTAAGCAGATATTGGAGAAGACTGTGAGCTCCTCACGCAAGGATTGGTCTGATCGTCTCATGGATGCTCTATGGGCTTATCGTACAGCCTACAAAACTCCGATTGGAATGTCACCATACAGGTTGGTTTTTGGCAAACCCTGCCACTTACCAGTCGAATTAGAGCATAAAGCATATTGGGCTATCAAACAGTACAATTTCGAGATGAAGGCTGCAGGAGAGCAACGAAAGTTGCAGTTGAGTGAGTTGGAAGAACTCCGAAATGAAGCCTATGAGAGCTCTAAAATATACAAGGAGAAGACCAAGGCCTATCATGATAAGACCATTTTGAGAAAACATTTTGAACCTGGGCAGAAAGTCTTATTATATAACTCACGCCTCCGACTATTCCCAGGTAAGCTCCGTTCACGATGGTATGGTCCATTTCTTATTACTCATGTTTTTTCACATGGTGCAGTGAATCTTCAACACCCACAGACGGGAAATATTTTTAAAGTGAATGGTCATCGTCTCAAGCACTATTTAGAGCCAGCAACAGAACATTTTGATGAGAATTTAAGGCTCTCTGATCCTGTTCCACTCACTTGATACGCTGTTCCGTCTGGCTGACGACGCTAAATTTAGCGCTTATGGGAGGCAACCCATATTTCTTTCTCATTATCTTTGTGTGTTCAATCAAGCATTTAGTCCAGTTGCACATTTTATTAGCATATTCACTTTTACTTTCACCTTGAGGTGGTCACTGTACACTTTTGTGTGCGTGGGGCTTGATTGCGCCCATATGTCTACGGTGTGAGCTTTCTCCACCAGCTTAATGTGGTTTGGATCTTCAAATGTTTACTTATAGGGCAGCTGGGAGGGAGAGCATCTCATGACGGTATTGTCATTAGTATAAGACCTGAAGGTTTACATTTTGATCCTGTGGACAAAAGTTGTGGTCTTCTGATAGGCCGAAGGAAAACACTCGATGGCGTTAGCACAGAAGTCACTGGAATGAGCCTCTGTTACCTTACTTGTGCATGTGCATTGGTTGAAGAAAAAAAATTAGTTAATCTATTTATATTTATATATTTCGGTTCCGCAAATATATTTTGATCGGGTAAGATAATATGATATATTATGCTACTAATTGCATGTCTAGGGAAATTCTGTCTAAGGAGTTTGGTATTTAAGTGGACCACTGTGTCCCTCCAATCTTTCCTGGGAATTTCCCTGGTGTAATTAGTGATATAATTGTTTATATCTTCTTCACCAATAATCTATAAAAAAAAAAAAACAATTCAAAAAAAAAAAAAAAAAAAAAAAAACAAACCGTAACCCTAATTGTTTTCTTCTCATACTCTGTTTATTCCTGATTTTCAACTTTCCCTTTTCAGATCATCTCTCTTCCTCCGTCACAGTATGTCGCGCAGCCCTCGTGATACCGTTGCGACGGTAGACTTGTTCGCCAGAGCTACGATCCTGCCAGAACGTCGAATCGATTCAAAAATCCTGAACTATTCTGCCAACCGATGGGCCATGAGCTACCTCCGTGACCATTCTCTGCTGTTCTTGGTTGATCCTGATCCAAAAGACGACTTACCGGTGTATCCTCACATCGTTCGCTCCTTTTACCATACTCTTCTCAAGTTACCCCACTCTTCTGGCACTCAACCAGTATATCAGGTTGACATCCCTGGTCTTCGGCTTCAATTCACTTCAGCGGATATTTGCAAATGTTTAGGTTATCCACCTACCGCTGACGTCGCTGAAGGTTTTCAAGCGCCGATCTCTATTTCCCATCAAGAGATGATTGATGATCTGTGTCAAGGGCGACACGATCCGAATAACGCTGCTTCTACAAGCCGCTCTTATTTGCCGTCCACGATGTGGATGCTTGATGATGCCATCCGAAGTAACCTTTGCCCCATTGGACACAGTCAACAACGACAGGGTAACATACTCTCTGTCCTATATTACATGTATCGTGGAGCCTGGTTTGATATTGGCCGGATTTACCTTGAGAGCATTCTTAAGGCGAAGACCCTCGTGGAGAGACAAAAAACCAAGGTTGGGAGATTATTTTTCCCGAGACTCATCACACGGTTGCTTTTCAGTATGGGCATTCTCCCACCTCCCAGTCAGACAACTTCCAATTATCCAGTGACTGTTTTGGAGAACTCTACCTGGTGTCAGAGTACTAGCCACATGCTTTCCAGTGCTCGCAGACAACGCATACCGCGACGTCCAGTTGCTTTACCACTGGAAGCGTCTGACTCTTCTGTTGCTGCACTACCTTCGACTGACCACATTCACGACATCTTAGCCCGCCTGCATAGGTTGGAGGTTGGCCAACAGCGGCTGGGACACATGCTGAATGTCCTCATGGACATGGTGCGGCGCTAACCATCTTCTCCTTCCACCATTGTCCGAGCATCTTCCACCTCAGGTTGTATTTTTCTATCTTCTGTTTCTTTGCATTGCATTGCTTTTCCATACTTCGTCATTTTCACATTGCGAATTTTCACATTGCGGACAATGTTTGGTTTAGGTTGGGGGTGGTGGCATATTCATGCACTTTGATGTTTTGGTACTGGTACAATTAGTTTGAGTCAATTTTTCTATCTGGATTATTAGAAAGCAACTTTTAACACACTTTTGTCCACAAATACTAAGCCTTGTGGTAAGATGGATGATAATGCATATGACTAAGAATATTTTCTGGTTAAAGCACAAATGAGTGGAGAGAAATGAGTAAACAACTTATGAACTTGCATTGATCTCTTGAAATGGATAATTGCTGTCAATGAGCACCATTACATGGTTTGTGGAATGATTGGATGGATGCTGAGGATGATATTGATCAATGTTTTAGAACAATGTTGTAATTTTGCTGGGCCTTTGTTTGAGATGTTCTATATTATGAATTCGAGACATAAAAAAAAGAGAAGGAAAAAAAAAGAAGAAAAAAAGAAAAGGAAAAAAAGAGAAAAAATTGTTATGTGTATTCGTCATTTATCAGTGATAAGGCTCTATTAGTTTGTCAATTGGAAAATGTTGATCAATAGAATTCCAAAGCAGGTTTGTGGTAAGACTGGTGGAAGTTCTTGACAGCTAATATACCTATCATTTGGTCAATGTTTGTTTATTTGTTTGTCCTTAAATTGACTTTTCTTCTGAGTGCATATCTATTTTCCAACTCCATGAGAGATATTCATAGCCCAAAAATCCTTCTATACCCTGTGAGAATATGGAGTTGAGGCTTTTACTTGGATAAATTGTTTGAGGTTATATGCATTATGGATTGTGGTATGAAGGTTTTGGCTTAGCACACACACACAAGTGTTGGAAGTTGTGACTATACTAATCTGGATAGGAATTGTGATCTCTTACCTTTTGTTCTAGTATTGTTACTTTCACTCATTTCTCATAACATTTTTACGCTTGAATTACTAGGGACTAGTAATAAGCTGGTTGGGGGTTGTGATAAGTGCCAGAATGTACGTTCTTAAAGTGATAAAATACTACCAAAGCAATGCCAAGAAATTGTGCTTAAAAGCTGAATTTTCAAGATTATTTTACTTAAGATCTTCTTGGATGTTTTGCAGGTTAAGAACTAGTAAGAGCTATCGGAATGAGATTTGATCTTCAGAAAATGTTTAGAGGACACTTCAAGCTTTTCAGGAAGTATTGGTTCACAGAAATCGGAGTTCATTTGGGCCTCTAAAGGTTGCCTCAAAGTCAAGTTTGGAAGTTATATCCGGAGCAGAATTTCTGTTTGCAGACCCGACCTTTAGAAGCCCATAACTTGAGCGTCTGATATCCAAATTGAGTGATTCAAAAGCCCATAATTATCTACACATATGTATCTACATTATTGATGAAGCGTTTGAGTTCATAATAGGCTTCGTTTAGGCCCAGAATGTAGTTACAAGATTAGTGTGTAATTGGATGTTGATGTCATTGATGATACCATTTCCATTCAAAGAGTGGACAATCCACCACACCAATTTGATGGACAATCCACCACCAAAAGATGGCACTAACTCCTCCACTATGTGCTCATTTTCTCTATAAATAGAGAGGAGTAGGAGCTAGGAGGGGGAGCTTGGGAGACAAGAAGGAAAGAAGGAGAAGGATTGGAATCAAAAAGAGGAGAAGGAAAAGAAGAAAACAAGGCTTGTATTTGTAATTATGTTTTTATGTTTCATGTTTTATTTGGTTATGTATAACTAAACTCTTGTTAGTTAGGGCTTGTCTTGAAGCCCCAAGCATGCTTTCAATTTTATAAGTTGTGTGGATTTCAATTTCTACAAGCATGATGATTTTGATTTTTCCATGTTATGTGAGTTCTAGTATTGTGTTTCTTTGATTAGCTAACTTTGAAGCATGTATTAGAATTAATTGTTGTAGAACATAGTCAATTGCCTTGTTGAATATGTTCTTTCTTGCAACATATAATTCAGTTAAAAATGAATTATGAAAAATCAATTCTTGAATACCTAAGTACAAATACCATGTATTAGGATTCTTGTGACATTCATATTCTCTTTACTCTTATTGGATTCTTGATTGTTGATTGATGCAAATGCCATGCTAGATTTCAATTAAGAATACACGTAATGAGGTAGACGCCATACACTTTACATGCAATTAAGAGAGAATCATACAACTTGAGTTTGACCATGACCTTGTTGTGAATGTTGTCATCATATGCTTGTTTAAATTGTTACTCTATTATTTCTTATAAATTGTTTGAATGTTTTGTGGTGGATAGTGAGTCTTAGCTATTGTTTTCAATAATTCTCATTCTTGTTCTTAACGTCAATTTCTTTGTCTTAATTTTTATCTATTGCAAGACTTAACCCCCCTTGTATCAATTATATTCAGGTGTAAGATTGTATATCTATTAGCATCACTCCTTGTGGGATCGACTCTTACTTATTCACTATATATATTAATTGTACATTTGTAGGTTATTTTAAATTGTTACTAACGACATAACAGTGTACACTTTTTATTGTTCTTCTATGTGAAATTTTACGAGTATAAAGCTCCCTAGATTATTTCGATGCCCAAACACCAACTTTCTATGACAAATGGACAAAACCGTTAAAAGCTCTTCCATAGAGAGAGTTGAGCAACTTCGGACCATCAAAGTTGCTCGGTGTACAGTTTTTATTGTTCCTCTATGTGAATTTTACGAGTATAAGCTTCCTAGATTATTTCGATGTCAAAATTGCAAGTTTCTGTGACAAATGGACATAACAGTTAAAAGCTCCTCCATAAAGAGAGTTGAGCAAATTCTGACCATCAAAGTTGCTCGGGGTACACTTTTTATTGTTCTTCTATGTCAGATTCTACAAGTATAAGACTGCTTAATAATTTCGATGCCAAACAGCAAGTTTCTATGACAAATGGACAAAACCGTTAAAAGCTCCTCCGAGAGAGAGTTGAGCAACTTCGGACCATCAAAGTTGCTCGCTGTACACTTTTTATTGTTCTCCTATGTGAAATTTTACGAGTATAAGCTTGCTAGATTATTTCGATGCCAAAACACCAACTTTCTATGACAAATGGACAAAACCGTTAAAAGCTCCTCCATAGAGAGAGTTGAGCAACTTCGGACCATCAAAGTTGCTCGGTGTACACTTTTTATTGTTCTTCTATGTGAAATTCAACAAGTATAAAACTTGCTAAATTATTTTGATACGGAAACACAAACTTTCTATGACAAATGGACAAAACCGTTAAAAGCTCTTCCATAGAGAGAGTTGAGCAACTTCGGACCATCAAAGTTGATAGGGGTACACTTTTTATTATTCTTCTATGTCAAATTTTACGAGTATAAGCTTCCTAGATTATTTTGATGCCAAAACATCAAGTTTCAATGACAAATCGACAAAACAGCTAAAAGCTCCTCCATAGAGAGAGTTGAGCATATTCAGACCATCAAAGATGCTCGGTGTACAATTTCCATTGTTCTTCTATGTGAAATTTTATGCGTATAAGCTTCCTAGATTATTTCGATGTCAAAACACCAATTTCTATGACAAATGGATAAAACGGTTAAAAGCTCCAACAAAGAGAGAGTTGAGCAACTTCAGACCATCAAAGTTGCTCGGGGTACACTTTTTATTGTTCTTCTATGTCAAATTCTACGAGTATGAGCTTGTAGACTATTTCGATGCCAAAACACCAACTTTCTATGAAAATTAGATAAAACCGTTAAAAGCACCTCAAGAGAGAGAGTTGAGCAAATTCAGACCATCAAAGTTGCTCGGTGTACAGTTTTTATTGTTCTTCTATGTGAAATTTTACGAGTATAGGCTTCCTAGATTATTTCGATGTCAAAATTGCAAGTTTCTGTGACAAATGGACATAACAGTTAAAAGCTCCTCCATAAAGAGAGTTAAGCAAATTCTGACCATCAAAGTTGCTCGGGGTTCACTTTTTATTGTTCTTCTATGTCAGATTCTACAAGTATAAGCCTGCTTAATAATTTCGATGCCAAACAGCAAGTTTCTATGACAAATGGACAAAACCGTTAAAAGCTCCTCCGTAGAGAGAGTTGAGCAACTTCGGACCATCAAAGTTGCTCGGTGTACACTTTTTATTGTTCTCCTATGTGAAATTTTACGAGTATAAGCTTGCTAGATTATTTAGCTGCCAAAACACCAACTTTCTATGACAAATGGACAAAACCGTTAAAAGCTCATCCATAGAGAGAGTTGAGCAACTTCGGACCATCAAAGTTGCTCGGTGTACACTTTTTATTGTTCTTCTATGTGAAATTCTACAAGTATAAAACTTGCTAGATTATTTTGATGCGGAAACACAAACTTTCTATGACAAATGGACAGAACCGTTAAAAGCTCTTCCATAGAGAGAGTTGAGCAACTTCGGACTATCAAAGTTGATAGGGGTACACTTTTTATTATTCTTCTTTGTCAAATTTTACGAGTATAAGCTTCCTAGATTATTTCGATGCCAAAACACAAATTTTCTACGACAAATGGACAAAACAGCTAAAAGCTATTCCATAGAGAGAGTTGAGCAACTTCGGAGCATCAAAGTTGCTCGGGGTAAACTTTTTATTGTTCTTCTATGTCAAATTCTACGAGTATAAGCTTGCTAGATTATTTTGATGCCAATACACCAAGGTTCTATGATAAATGGACAAAACAGTTAAAAAGTCCTTCATAGAGAGAGTTGAGCAACTTCGGACCATCAAAGTTGCTCGGGGTACACTTTTTATTGTTCTTCTATGTCAAATTCTACGAGTATGAGCTTGTACACTATTTCGATGCCAAAACACCAACTTTCTGTGAAAATTAGATAAAACCGTTAAAAGCACCTCAAGAGAGAGAGTTGAGCAAATTCAGACCATCAAAGTTGCTCGGTGTACAATTTTTATTGTTCTTCTATGTGAAATTTTACGAGTATAAGCTTCCTAGATTATTTCGATGTCAAAATTGCAAGTTTCTGTGACAAATGGACATAACAGTTAAAAGCTCCTCTATAAAGAGAGTTGAGCCAATTCTGATAATCAAAGTTGCTCGGGGTACACTTTTTATTGTTCTTCTATGTCAAATTCTACGAGTATAAGCCTGGTAGATTATTTCGATGCCAATACACCAAGTTTCTATGATAAATGGACAAAACAGTTAAAAGGTCCTTCATAGAGAGAGTTGAGCAACTTCGGACCATGAAAGTTGCTCGGGGTACACTTTTTATTGTTCTTCTATGTGAAATTTTACGAGTATAAATCTCCCTAGATTATTTCGATGTCAAAAGAGCAAGTTTCTATGACAAATGGACAAAACCATTAAAAGCTCCTCCGTAGAGAGAGTTGAGCAACTTCGGACCATCAAAGTTGCTCGCTGTACACTTTTTATTGTTCTCCTATGTGAAATTTTACGAGTATAAGCTTGCTAGATTATTTCGATGCCAAAACACCAACTTTCTATGACAAATGGACAAAACCGTTAAAAGCTCCTCCATAGAGAGAGTTGAGCAACTTCGGACCATCAAAGTTGCTCGGTGTACACTTTTTATTGTTCTTCTATGTGAAATTCAACAAGTATAAAACTTGCTAAATTATTTTGATACGGAAACACAAACTTTCTATGACAAATGGACAAAACCGTTAAAAGCTCTTCCATAGAGAGAGTTGAGCAACTTCGGACCATCAAAGTTGATAGGGGTACACTTTTTATTATTCTTCTATGTCAAATTTTATGAGTATAAGCTTCTTAGATTATTTTGATGCCAAAACACCAATTTTCAATGACGAATCGACAAAACAGCTAAAAGCTCCTCCATAGAGAGAGTTGAGCATATTCAGACCATCAAAGAAGCTCGGTGTACAATTTTCATTGTTCTTCTATGTGAAATTCTACGAGTATGAGCTTGTAGACTATTTCGATGCCAAAACACCAACTTTATATGAAAATTAGATAAAACCGTTAAAAGCACCTCAAGAGAGAGAGTTGAGCAAATTCAGACCATCAAAGTTGCTCGGTGTACAGTTTTTATTGTTCTTCTATGTGAAATTTTACGAGTATAAGCTTCCTAGATTATTTCGATGTCAAAATTGCAAGTTTCTGTGACAAATGGACATAACAGTTAAAAGCTCCTCTATAAAGAGAGTTGAGCAAATTCTGATAATCAAAGTTGCTCGGGGTACACTTTTTATTGTTCTTCTATGTCAAATTCTACGAGTATAAGCTTGGTAGATTATTTCGATGCCAATACACCAAGTTTCTATGATAAATGGACAAAACAGTTAAAAGGTCCTTCATAGAGAGAGTTGAGCGACTTCGGACCATGAAAGTTGCTCGGGGTACACTTTTTATTGTTCTTCTATGTGAAATTTAGGAGTATAAAGCTCCCTAGATTATTTCGATGTCAAAAGAGCAAGTTTCTATGACAAATGGACAAAACCGTTAAAAGCTCCTCCGTAGAGAGAGTTGAGCAACTTCGGACCATCAAAGTTGCTCGCTGTACACTTTTTATTGTTCTCCTATGTGAAATTTTACGAGTATAAGCTTGCTAGATTATTTCGATGCCAAAACACCAACTTTCTATGACAAATGGACAAAACCGTTAAAAGCTCCTCCATAGAGAGAGTTGAGCAACTTCGGACCATCAAAGTTGCTCGGTGTACATTTTTTATTGTTCTTCTATGTGAAATTCAACAAGTATAAAACTTGCTAAATTATTTTGATGCGGAAACACAAACTTTCTTTGACAAATGGACAAAACCGTTAAAAGCTCCTCCATAGAGAGAGTTGAGCAACTTCGGACCATCAAAGTTGATAGGGGTACACTTTTTATTATTCTTCTATGTCAAATTTTATGAGTATAAGCTTCCTAGATTATTTTGATGCCAAAACACCAAGTTTCAATGACAAATCGACAAAACAGCTAAAAGCTCCTCCATAGAGAGAGTTGAGCATATTCAGACCATCAAAGATGCTCGGTGTACAATTTTCATTGTTCTTCTATGTGAAATTTTATGCGTATAAGCTTCCTAGATTATTTCGATGTCAAAACACCAATTTCTATGACAAATGGAGAA
Organism: Euonymus europaeus; assembly: GCA_963580455.1. Lineage (NCBI taxonomy): Eukaryota > Viridiplantae > Streptophyta > Magnoliopsida > Celastrales > Celastraceae > Euonymus > Euonymus europaeus. Next base: position 12,480,774 of record OY756969.1, read on the forward strand.
AACGGTTAAAAGCTCCAATACAGAGAGAGTTGAGCAACTTTAGACCATCAAAGTTGCTCGGGGTACACTTTTTATTGTTCTTCTATGTCAAATTCTACGAGTATGAGCTTGTACACTATTTCGATGCCAAAACACCAACTTTCTATGAAAATTAGATAAAACCGTTAAAAGCACCTCAAGAGAGAGAGAGTTGAGCAAATTCAGACCATCAAAGTTGCTCGGTGTACAATTTTTATTGTTCTTCTATGTGAAATTTTACGAGTATAAGCTTCCTAGATTATTTCGATGTCAAAACAACAAGTTTCTGTGACAAATGGACATAACAGTTAAAAGCTCCTCCATAAAGAGAGTTGAGCAAATTCTAACCATCAAAGTTGCTCGGGGTACACTTTTTATTGTTCTTCTATGTCAAATTCTACGAGTATAAGCCTGCTTAATAATTTCGATGCCAAACAGCAAGTTTCTATGACAAATGGACGAAACCGTTAAAAGCTCCTCCGTAGAGAGAGATGAGCAACTTCGGACCATCAAAGTTGCTCGGTGTACACTTTTTATTGTTCTCCTATGTGAAATTTTACGAGTATAAGCTTGCTAGATTATTTAGATGCCAAAACACCAACTTTCTATGACAAATGGACAAAACCATTAAAAGCTCATCCATAGAGAGAGTTGAGCAACTTCGGACCATCAAAGTTGCTCGGTGTACACTTTTTATTGTTCTTCTATGTGAAATTCTACAAGTATAAAACTTGCTAGATTATTTTGATGCGGAAACACAAACTTTCTATGACAAATGGACAAAACCGTTAAAAGCTCCTCCATAGAGAGAGTTGAGCAACTTCGGACTATCAAAGTTGATAGGGGTACACTTTTTATTATTCTTCTATGTCAAATTTTACGAGTATAAGCTTCCTAGATTATTTCGATGCCAAAACACCAAGTCTCTACGACAAATGGATAAAACAGCTAAAAGCTCCTCCATAGAGAGAGTTGAGCATATTCAGACCATCAAAGATGCTCGGTGTACAATTTTTATTGTTCTTCTATGTGAAATTTTATGCGTATAAGCTTCCTAAATTATTTCGATGTCAAAACACCAATTTCTATGACAAATGGACAAAACGGTTAAAAGCTCCTACACAGAGAGAGTTGAGCAACTTCGGACCATCAAAGTTGCTCGGGGTACACTTTTTATTGTTCTTCTATGTCAAATTCTACGAGTATAAGCTTGCTAGATTATTTCGATGCCAATACACCAAGGTTCTATGATAAATGGACAAAACAGTTAAAAGGTCCTTCATAGAGAGAGTTGAGCAACTTCGGACCATGAAAGTTGCTCGAGGTACACTTTTTATTGTTCTTCTATGTCAAATTCTACGAGTGTGAGCTGGTAGACTATTTCGATGCCAAAACACCAACTTTCTATGAAAATTAGATAAAACCCTTAAAAGCACCTCAAGAGAGAGAGTTGAGCAACTTCAGACCATCAAAGTTGCTCGGTGTACACTTTTTATTGTTCTTCTATGTGAAATTTTACGAGTATAAGCTTCCTAGATTATTTCGATGTCAAAACAGCAAGTTTCTCCGACAAATGTACATTACAGTTAAAAGCTCCTCAATAAAGAGAGTTGAGCAAATTCTGATAATCAAAGTTGCTCGGGGTACACTTTTTATTGTTCTTTTATGTCAAATTCTACGAATATAAGCTTGCTAGATTATTTCGATGTCAATACACCAAGTTTCTATGATAAATGGACAAAACAGTTAAAAGGTCCTTCATAGAGAGAGTTGAGCAACTTCGGACCATGAAAGTTGCTCGGGGTACACTTTTTATTGTTCTTCTATGTGAAATTTTACGAGTATAAAGCTTCCTAGATTATTTCGATGTCAAAAGAGCAAGTTTCTATGACAAATGGACAAAACCGTTAAAAGCTCCTCCGTAGAGAGAGTTGAGCAACTTCGGACCATGAAAGTTGCTCGGGGTACACTTTTTATTGTTCTTCTATGTGAAATTTTACGAGTATAAAGCTTCCTAGATTATTTCGATGTCAAAATTGCAAGTTTCTATGATAAATGGACAAAACCATTAAAAGCTCCTCCGTAGAGAGAGTTGAGCAACTTCGGACCATCAAAGTTGCTCGCTGTACACTTTTTATTGTTCTCCTATGTGAAATTTTACGAGTATAAGCTTGCTAGATTATTTCGATGCCAAAACACCAACTTTCTATGACAAATGGACAAAACCGTTAAAAGCTCCTCCATAGAGAGAGTTGAGCAACTTCGGACCATCAAAGTTGCTCGGTGTACACTTTTTATTGTTCTTCTATGTGAAATTCAACAAGTATAAAACTTGCTAAATTATTTTGATGCGGAAACACAAACTTTCTTTGACAAATGGACAAAACCGTTAAAAGCTCCTCCATAGAGAGAGTTGAGCAACTTCGGACCATCAAAGTTGATAGGGGTACACTTTTTATTATTCTTCTATGTCAAATTTTATGAGTATAAGCTTCCTAGATTATTTTGATGCCAAAACACCAAGTTTCAATGACAAATCGACAAAACAGCTAAAAGCTCCTCCATAGAGAGAGTTGAGCATATTCAGACCATCAAAGATGCTCGGTGTACAATTTTCATTGTTCTTCTATGTGAAATTTTATGCGTATAAGCTTCCTAGATTATTTCGATGTCAAAACACCAATTTCTATGACAAATGGAGAAAACGGTTAAAAGCTCCAACACAGAGAGAGTTGAGCAACTTTAGACCATCAAAGTTGCTCGGGTTACACTTTTTATTGTTCTTCTATGTCAAATTCTACGAGTATGAGCTTGTACACTATTTCGATGCCAAAACACCAACTTTCTATGAAAATTAGACAAAACCGTTAAAAGCACCTCAAGAGAGAGAGTTGAGCAAATTCAGACCATCAAAGTTGCTCGGTGTACACTTTTTATTCTTCTTCTATGTCAGATTCTACAAGTATAAGCCTGCTTAATAATTTCGATGCCAAACAGCAAGTTTCTATGACAAATGGACAAAACCATTAAAAGCTCCTCCGTAGAGAGAGTTGAGCAACTTCGGACCATCAAAGTTGCTCGCTGTACACTTTTTATTGTTCTCCTATGTGAAATTTTACGAGTATAAGCTTGCTAGATTATTTAGATGCCAAAACAGCAAGTTTCTATGACAAATGGACAAAAACGTTAAAAGCTCCTCCGTAGAGAGAGTTGAGCAACTTCGGACCATCAAAGTTGCTCGGTGTACACTTTTTATTGTTCTTCTATGTGAAATTCTACAAGTATAAAACTTGCTAGATTATTTTGATGCGGAAACACAAACTTTCTATGACGAATGGACAAAACCGTTAAAAGCTCCTCCATAGAGAGAGTTGAGCAACTTCGGACTATCAAAGTTGATAGGGGTACACTTTTTATTATTCTTCTATGTCAAATTTTACGAGTATAAGCTTCCTAGATTATTTCGATGCCAAAACACCAAGTCTCTACGACAAATGGATAAAACAGCTAAAAGCTCCTCCATAGAGAGAGTTGAGCATATTCAGACCATCAAAGATGCTCGGTGTACAATTTTTATTGTTCTTCTATGTGAAATTTTATGCGTATAAGCTTCCTAAATTATTTCGATGTCAAAACACCAACTTCTATGACAAATGGACAAAACGGTTAAAAGCTCCTACACAGAGAGAGTTGAGCAACTTCGGACCATCAAAGTTGCTCGGGGTACACTTTTTATTGTTCTTCTATGTCAAATTCTACGAGTATAAGCTTGCTAGATTATTTCGATGCCAATACACCAAGGTTCTATGATAAATGGACAAAACAGTTAAAAGGTCCTTCATAGAGAGAGTTGAGCAACTTCGGACCATGAAAGTTGCTCGAGGTACACTTTTTATTGTTCTTCTATGTCAAATTCTACGAGTGTGAGCTGGTAGACTATTTCGATGCCAAAACACCAACTTTCTATGAAAATTAGATAAAACCCTTAAAAGCACCTCAAGAGAGAGAGTTGCGCAACTTCAGACCATCAAAGTTGCTCGGTGTACACTTTTTATTGTTCTTCTATGTGAAATTTTACGAGTATAAGCTTCCTAGATTATTTCGATGTCAAAACAGCAAGTTTCTCTGACAAATGTAAATTACAGTTAAAAGCTCCTCAATAAAGAGAGTTGAGCAAATTCTGATAATCAAAGTTGCTCGGGGTACACTTTTTATTGTTCTTTTATGTCAAATTCTACGAGTATAAGCTTGCTAGATTATTTCGATGTCAATACACCAAGTTTCTATGATAAATTGACAAAACAGTTAAAAGGTCCTTCATAGAGAGAGTTGAGCAACTTCGGACCATGAAAGTTGCTCGGGGTACACTTTTTATTGTTCTTCTATGTGAAATTTTACGAGTATAAAGCTTCCTAGATTATTTCGATGTCAAAAGAGCAAGTTTCTATGACAAATGGACAAAACCGTTAAAAGCTCCTCCGTAGAGAGAGTTGAGCAACTTCGGACCATGAAAGTTGCTCGGGGTACACTTTTTATTGTTCTTCTATGTGAAATTTTACGAGTATAAAGCTTCCTAGATTAGTTCGATGTCAAAATTGCAAGTTTCTATGATAAATGGACAAAACCATTAAAAGCTCCTCCGTAGAGAGAGTTGAGCAACTTCGGACCATCAAAGTTGCTCGCTGTACACTTTTTATTGTTCTCCTATGTGAAATTTTACGAGTATAAGCTTGCTAGATTATTTCGATGCCAAAACACCAACTTTCTATGACAAATGGACAAAACCGTTAAAAGCTCCTCCATAGAGAGAGTTGAGCAACTTCGGACCATCAAAGTTGCTCGGTGTACACTTTTTATTGTTCTTCTATGTGAAATTCAACAAGTATAAAACTTGCTAAATTATTTTGATGCGGAAACACAAACTTTCTTTGACAAATGGACAAAACCGTTAAAAGCTCCTCCATAGAGAGAGTTGAGCAACTTCGGACCATCAAAGTTGATAGGGGTACACTTTTTATTATTCTTCTATGTCAAATTTTATGAGTATAAGCTTCCTAGATTATTTTGATGCCAAAACACCAAGTTTCAATGACAAATCGACAAAACAGCTAAAAGCTCCTCCATAGAGAGAGTTGAGCATATTCAGACCATCAAAGATGCTCGGTGTACAATTTTCATTGTTCTTCTATGTGAAATTTTATGCGTATAAGCTTCCTAGATTATTTCGATGTCAAAACACCAATTTCTATGACAAATGGAGAAAACGGTTAAAAGCTCCAACACAGAGAGAGTTGAGCAACTTTAGACCATCAAAGTTGCTCGGGTTACACTTTTTATTGTTCTTCTATGTCAAATTCTACGAGTATGAGCTTGTACACTATTTCGATGCCAAAACACCAACTTTCTATGAAAATTAGACAAAACCGTTAAAAGCACCTCAAGAGAGAGAGTTGAGCAAATTCAGACCATCAAAGTTGCTCGGTGTACACTTTTTATTCTTCTTCTATGTCAGATTCTACAAGTATAAGCCTGCTTAATAATTTCGATGCCAAACAGCAAGTTTCTATGACAAATGGACAAAACCATTAAAAGCTCCTCCGTAGAGAGAGTTGAGCAACTTCGGACCATCAAAGTTGCTCGCTGTACACTTTTTATTGTTCTCCTATGTGAAATTTTACGAGTATAAGCTTGCTAGATTATTTAGATGCCAAAACAGCAAGTTTCTATGACAAATGGACAAAAACGTTAAAAGCTCCTCCGTAGAGAGAGTTGAGCAACTTCGGACCATCAAAGTTGCTCGGTGTACACTTTTTATTGTTCTTCTATGTGAAATTCTACAAGTATAAAACTTGCTAGATTATTTTGATGCGGAAACACAAACTTTCTATGACGAATGGACAAAACCGTTAAAAGCTCCTCCATAGAGAGAGTTGAGCAACTTCGGACTATCAAAGTTGATAGGGGTACACTTTTTATTATTCTTCTATGTCAAATTTTACGAGTATAAGCTTCCTAGATTATTTCGATGCCAAAACACCAAGTCTCTACGACAAATGGATAAAACAGCTAAAAGCTCCTCCATAGAGAGAGTTGAGCATATTCAGACCATCAAAGATGCTCGGTGTACAATTTTTATTGTTCTTCTATGTGAAATTTTATGCGTATAAGCTTCCTAAATTATTTCGATGTCAAAACACCAACTTCTATGACAAATGGACAAAACGGTTAAAAGCTCCTACACAGAGAGAGTTGAGCAACTTCGGACCATCAAAGTTGCTCGGGGTACACTTTTTATTGTTCTTCTATGTCAAATTCTACGAGTATAAGCTTGCTAGATTATTTCGATGCCAATACACCAAGGTTCTATGATAAATGGACAAAACAGTTAAAAGGTCCTTCATAGAGAGAGTTGAGCAACTTCGGACCATGAAAGTTGCTCGAGGTACACTTTTTATTGTTCTTCTATGTCAAATTCTACGAGTGTGAGCTGGTAGACTATTTCGATGCCAAAACACCAACTTTCTATGAAAATTAGATAAAACCCTTAAAAGCACCTCAAGAGAGAGAGTTGCGCAACTTCAGACCATCAAAGTTGCTCGGTGTACACTTTTTATTGTTCTTCTATGTGAAATTTTACGAGTATAAGCTTCCTAGATTATTTCGATGTCAAAACAGCAAGTTTCTCCGACAAATGTAAATTACAGTTAAAAGCTCCTCAATAAAGAGAGTTGAGCAAATTCTGATAATCAAAGTTGCTCGGGGTACACTTTTTATTGTTCTTTTATGTCAAATTCTACGAGTATAAGCTTGCTAGATTATTTCGATGTCAATACACCAAGTTTCTATGATAAATTGACAAAACAGTTAAAAGGTCCTTCATAGAGAGAGTTGAGCAACTTCGGACCATGAAAGTTGCTCGGGGTACACTTTTTATTGTTCTTCTATGTGAAATTTTACGAGTATAAAGCTTCCTAGATTATTTCGATGTCAAAAGAGCAAGTTTCTATGACAAATGGACAAAACCGTTAAAAGCTCCTCCGTAGAGAGAGTTGAGCAACTTCGGACCATGAAAGTTGCTCGGGGTACACTTTTTATTGTTCTTCTATGTGAAATTTTACGAGTATAAAGCTTCCTAGATTAGTTCGATGTCAAAATTGCAAGTTTCTATGATAAATGGACAAAACCATTAAAAGCTCCTCCGTAGAGAGAGTTGAGCAACTTCGGACCATCAAAGTTGCTCGCTGTACACTTTTTATTGTTCTCCTATGTGAAATTTTACGAGTATAAGCTTGCTAGATTATTTCGATGCCAAAACACCAACTTTCTATGACAAATGGACAAAACCGTTAAAAGCTCCTCCATAGAGAGAGTTGAGCAACTTCGGACCATCAAAGTTGCTCGGTGTACACTTTTTATTGTTCTTCTATGTGAAATTCAACAAGTATAAAACTTGCTAAATTATTTTGATGCGGAAACACAAACTTTCTTTGACAAATGGACAAAACCGTTAAAAGCTCCTCCATAGAGAGAGTTGAGCAACTTCGGACCATCAAAGTTGATAGGGGTACACTTTTTATTATTCTTCTATGTCAAATTTTATGAGTATAAGCTTCCTAGATTATTTTGATGCCAAAACACCAAGTTTCAATGACAAATCGACAAAACAGCTAAAAGCTCCTCCATAGAGAGAGTTGAGCATATTCAGACCATCAAAGATGCTCGGTGTACAATTTTCATTGTTCTTCTATGTGAAATTTTATGCGTATAAGCTTCCTAGATTATTTCGATGTCAAAACACCAATTTCTATGACAAATGGAGAAAACGGTTAAAAGCTCCAACACAGAGAGAGTTGAGCAACTTTAGACCATCAAAGTTGCTCGGGTTACACTTTTTATTGTTCTTCTATGTCAAATTCTACGAGTATGAGCTTGTACACTATTTCGATGCCAAAACACCAACTTTCTATGAAAATTAGACAAAACCGTTAAAAGCACCTCAAGAGAGAGAGTTGAGCAAATTCAGACCATCAAAGTTGCTCGGTGTACACTTTTTATTCTTCTTCTATGTCAGATTCTACAAGTATAAGCCTGCTTAATAATTTCGATGCCAAACAGCAAGTTTCTATGACAAATGGACAAAACCATTAAAAGCTCCTCCGTAGAGAGAGTTGAGCAACTTCGGACCATCAAAGTTGCTCGCTGTACACTTTTTATTGTTCTCCTATGTGAAATTTTACGAGTATAAGCTTGCTAGATTATTTAGATGCCAAAACAGCAAGTTTCTATGACAAATGGACAAAAACGTTAAAAGCTCCTCCGTAGAGAGAGTTGAGCAACTTCGGACCATCAAAGTTGCTCGGTGTACACTTTTTATTGTTCTTCTATGTGAAATTCTACAAGTATAAAACTTGCTAGATTATTTTGATGCGGAAACACAAACTTTCTATGACGAATGGACAAAACCGTTAAAAGCTCCTCCATAGAGAGAGTTGAGCAACTTCGGACTATCAAAGTTGATAGGGGTACACTTTTTATTATTCTTCTATGTCAAATTTTACGAGTATAAGCTTCCTAGATTATTTCGATGCCAAAACACCAAGTCTCTACGACAAATGGATAAAACAGCTAAAAGCTCCTCCATAGAGAGAGTTGAGCATATTCAGACCATCAAAGATGCTCGGTGTACAATTTTTATTGTTCTTCTATGTGAAATTTTATGCGTATAAGCTTCCTAAATTATTTCGATGTCAAAACACCAACTTCTATGACAAATGGACAAAACGGTTAAAAGCTCCTACACAGAGAGAGTTGAGCAACTTCGGACCATCAAAGTTGCTCGGGGTACACTTTTTATTGTTCTTCTATGTCAAATTCTACGAGTATAAGCTTGCTAGATTATTTCGATGCCAATACACCAAGGTTCTATGATAAATGGACAAAACAGTTAAAAGGTCCTTCATAGAGAGAGTTGAGCAACTTCGGACCATGAAAGTTGCTCGAGGTACACTTTTTATTGTTCTTCTATGTCAAATTCTACGAGTGTGAGCTGGTAGACTATTTCGATGCCAAAACACCAACTTTCTATGAAAATTAGATAAAACCCTTAAAAGCACCTCAAGAGAGAGAGTTGCGCAACTTCAGACCATCAAAGTTGCTCGGTGTACACTTTTTATTGTTCTTCTATGTGAAATTTTACGAGTATAAGCTTCCTAGATTATTTCGATGTCAAAACAGCAAGTTTCTCCGACAAATGTAAATTACAGTTAAAAGCTCCTCAATAAAGAGAGTTGAGCAAATTCTGATAATCAAAGTTGCTCGGGGTACACTTTTTATTGTTCTTTTATGTCAAATTCTACGAGTATAAGCTTGCTAGATTATTTCGATGTCAATACACCAAGTTTCTATGATAAATTGACAAAACAGTTAAAAGGTCCTTCATAGAGAGAGTTGAGCAACTTCGGACCATGAAAGTTGCTCGGGGTACACTTTTTATTGTTCTTCTATGTGAAATTTTACGAGTATAAAGCTTCCTAGATTATTTCGATGTCAAAAGAGCAAGTTTCTATGACAAATGGACAAAACCGTTAAAAGCTCCTCCGTAGAGAGAGTTGAGCAACTTCGGACCATGAAAGTTGCTCGGGGTACACTTTTTATTGTTCTTCTATGTGAAATTTTACGAGTATAAAGCTTCCTAGATTAGTTCGATGTCAAAATTGCAAGTTTCTATGATAAATGGACAAAACCATTAAAAGCTCCTCCGTAGAGAGAGTTGAGCAACTTCGGACCATCAAAGTTGCTCGCTGTACACTTTTTATTGTTCTCCTATGTGAAATTTTACGAGTATAAGCTTGCTAGATTATTTCGATGCCAAAACACCAACTTTCTATGACAAATGGACAAAACCGTTAAAAGCTCCTCCATAGAGAGAGTTGAGCAACTTCGGACCATCAAAGTTGCTCGGTGTACACTTTTTATTGTTCTTCTATGTGAAATTCAACAAGTATAAAACTTGCTAAATTATTTTGATGCGGAAACACAAACTTTCTTTGACAAATGGACAAAACCGTTAAAAGCTCCTCCATAGAGAGAGTTGAGCAACTTCGGACCATCAAAGTTGATAGGGGTACACTTTTTATTATTCTTCTATGTCAAATTTTATGAGTATAAGCTTCCTAGATTATTTTGATGCCAAAACACCAAGTTTCAATGACAAATCGACAAAACAGCTAAAAGCTCCTCCATAGAGAGAGTTGAGCATATTCAGACCATCAAAGATGCTCGGTGTACAATTTTCATTGTTCTTCTATGTGAAATTTTATGCGTATAAGCTTCCTAGATTATTTCGATGTCAAAACACCAATTTCTATGACAAATGGAGAAAACGGTTAAAAGCTCCAACACAGAGAGAGTTGAGCAACTTTAGACCATCAAAGTTGCTCGGGTTACACTTTTTATTGTTCTTCTATGTCAAATTCTACGAGTATGAGCTTGTACACTATTTCGATGCCAAAACACCAACTTTCTATGAAAATTAGACAAAACCGTTAAAAGCACCTCAAGAGAGAGAGTTGAGCAAATTCAGACCATCAAAGTTGCTCGGTGTACACTTTTTATTGTTCTTCTATGTCAGATTCTACAAGTATAAGCCTGCTTAATAATTTCGATGCCAAACAGCAAGTTTCTATGACAAATGGACAAAAACGTTAAAAGCTCCTCCGTAGAGAGAGTTGAGCAACTTCGGACCATCAAAGTTGCTCGGTGTACACTTTTTATTGTTCTTCTATGTGAAATTCTACAAGTATAAAACTTGCTAGATTATTTTGATGCGGAAACACAAACTTTCTATGACAAATGGACAAAACCGTTAAAAGCTCCTCCATAGAGAGAGTTGAGCAACTTCGGACTATCAAAGTTGATAGGGGTACACTTTTTATTATTCTTCTATGTCAAATTTTACGAGTATAAGCTTCCTAGATTATTTCGATGCCAAAACACCAAGTTTCTACGACAAATGGACAAAACAGCTAAAAGCTCCTCCATAGAGGGAGTTGAGCATATTCAGACCATCAAAGATGCTCGGTGTACAATTTTTATTGTTCTTCTATGTGAAATTTTATGCGTATAAGCTTCCTAGATTATTTCGATGTCAAAACACCAATTTCTATAAAAAATGGACAAAACGGTTAAAAGCTCCTACACAGAGAGAGTTGAGCGACTTCGGACCATCAAAGTTGCCCGGGGTACACTTTTTATTGTTCTTCTATGTCAAATTCTACGAGTATAAGCTTGCTAGATTATTTCGATGCCAATACACCAAGGTTCTATGATAAATGGACAAAACAGTTAAAAGGTCCTTCATAGAGAGAGTTGAGCAACTTCGGACCATGAAAGTTGCTCGAGGTACACTTTTTATTGTTCTTCTATGTCAAATTCTACGAGTATGAGCTTGTAGACTATTTCGATGCCAAAACACCAACTTTCTATGAAAATTAGATAAAACCGTTAAAAGCACCTCAAGAGAGAGAGTTGAGCAAATTCAGACCATCAAAGTTGCTCGGTGTACAGTTTTTATTGTTCTTCTATGTGAAATTTTACGAGTATAAAGCTTCCTAGATTATTTCGATGTCAAAAGAGCAAGTTTCTATGACAAATGGACAAAACCGTTAAAAGCTCCTCCGTAGAGAGAGTTGAGCACTTCGGACCATGAAAGTTGCTCGGGGTACACTTTTTATTGTTTTTCTATGTGAAATTTTACGAGTATAAAGCTTCCTAGATTATTTCGATGTCAAAATTGCAAGTTTCTATGACAAATGGACAAAACCGTTAAAAGCTCCTCCGTAGAGAGAGTTGAGCAACTTCGGACCATCAAAGTTGCTCGCTGTACACTTTTTATTGTTCTTCTATGTGAAATTCTACAAGTATAAAACTTGCTAGATTATTTTGATGCGGAAACACAAACTTTCTATGAAAAATGGACAAAACCGTTAAAAGCTCCTCCATAGAGAGAGTTGAGCAACTTCGGACTATCAAAGTTGATAGGGGTACACTCTTTATTATTCTTCTATGTCAAATTTTACGAGTATAAGCTTCCTAGATTATTTGGATGCCAAAACACCAAGTCTCTACGACAAATGAACAAAACAGCTAAAAGCTCCTCCATAGAGAGAGTTGAGCATATTCAGACCATCAAAGTTGCTCGGTGTACACTTTTTATTGTTCTTCTATGTGAAATTTTACGAGTATAAGCTTCCTAGATTATTTCGATGTCAAAACAGCAAGTTTCTGTGACAAATGTACATAACCGTTAAAAGCTCCTCAATAAAGAGAGTTGAGCAAATTCTGATAATCAAAGTTGCTCGGGGTACACTTTTTATTGTTCTTTTATGTCAAATTCTACGAGTATAAGCTTGCTAGATTATTTCGATGTCAATACACCAAGTTTCTATGATAAATGGACAAAACAGTTAAAAGGTCCTTCATAGAGAGAGTTGAGCAACTTCGGACCATGAAAGTTGCTCGGGGTACACTTTTTATTGTTCTTCTATGTCAAATTCTACGAGTATAAGCTTGCTAGATTATTTCGATGCCAATACACCAAGGTTCTATGATAAATGGACAAAACAGTTAAAAAGTCCTTCATAGAGAGAGTTGAGCAACTTCGGACCATGAAAGTTGCTCGAGGTACACTTTTTATTGTTCTTCTATGTCAAATTCTACGAGTATGAGCTTGTAGACTATTTCGATGCCAAAACACCAAGTTTCTATGATAAATGGACAAAACAGTTAAAAGGTCCTTCATAGAGAGAGTTGAGCAACTTCGGACCATGAAAGTTGCTCGGGGTACACTTTTTATTGTTCTTCTATGTCAAATTCTACGAGTATAAGCTTGCTAGATTATTTCGATGCCAATACACCAAGGTTCTATGATAAATGGACAAAACAGTTAAAAGGTCCTTCATAGAGAGAGTTGAGCAACTTCGGACCATCAAAGTTGCTCGGTGTACACTTTTTATTGATCTTCTATGTGAAATTCAACAAGTATAAAACTTGCTAAATTATTTTGATGCGGAAACACAAACTTTCTTTGACAAATGGACAAAACCGTTAAAAGCTCCTCCATAGAGAGAGTTGAGCAACTTCGGACCATCAAAGTTGATAGGGGTACACTTTTTATTATTCTTCTATGTCAAATTTTATGAGTATAAGCTTCCTAGATTATTTTGATGCCAAAACACCAAGTTTCAATGACAAATCGACAAAACAGCTAAAAGCTCCTCCATAGAGAGAGTTGAGCATATTCAGACCATCAAAGATGCTCGGTGTACAATTTTCGTTGTTCTTCTATGTGAAATTTTATGCGTATAAGCTTCCTAGATTATTTCGATGTCAAAACACCAATTTCTATGACAAATGGAGAAAACGGTTAAAAGCTCCAACACAGAGAGAGTTGAGCAACTTTAGACCATCAAAGTTGCTCGGGGTACACTTTTTATTGTTCTTCTATGTCAAATTCTACGAGTATGAGCTTGTACACTATTTCGATGCCAAAACACCAACTTTCTATGAAAATTAGATAAAACCGTTAAAAGCACCTCAAGAGAGACAGTTGAGCAAATTCAGACCATCAAAGTTGCTCGGTGTACAATTTTTATTGTTCTTCTATGTGAAATTTTACGAGTATAAGCTTCCTAGATTATTTCGATGTCAAAACAACAAGTTTCTGTGACAAATGGACATAACAGTTAAAAGCTCCTCCATAAAGAGAGTTGAGCAAATTCTGACCATCAAAGTTGCTCGGGGTACACTTTTTATTGTTCTTCTATGTCAAATTCTACGAGTATAAGCCTGCTTAATAATTTCGATGCCAAACAGCAAGTTTCTATGACAAATGGACGAAACCGTTAAAAGCTCCTCCGTAGAGAGAGTTGAGCAACTTCGGACCATCAAAGTTGCTCGGGGTACACTTTTTATTGTTCTTCTATGTCAAATTCTACGAGTATAAGCTTGCTAGATTATTTCGATGCCAATACACCAAGGTTCTATGATAAATGGACAAAACAGTTAAAAGGTCCTTCATAGAGAGAGTTGAGCAACTTCGGACCATGAAAGTTGCTCGAGGTACACTTTTTATTGTTCTTCTATGTCAAATTCTACGAGTATGAGCTTGTAGACTATTTCGATGCCAAAACACCAACTTTCTATGAAAATTAGATAAAACCGTTAAAAGCACCTCAAGAGAGAGAGTTGAGCAACTTCAGACCATCAAAGTTGCTCGGTGTACACTTTTTATTGTTCTTCTATGTGAAATTTTACGAGTATAAGCTTCCTAGATTATTTCGATGTCAAAACAGCAAGTTTCTGCGACAAATGTACATAACAGTTAAAAGCTCCTCAATAAAGAGAGTTGAGCAAATTCTGATAATCAAAGTTGCTCGGGGTACACTTTTTATTGTTCTTTTATGTCAAATTCTACGAGTATAAGCTTGCTAGATTATTTCGATGTCAATACACCAAGTTTCTATGATAAATGGACAAAACAGTTAAAAGGTCCTTCATAGAGAGAGTTGAGCAACTTCGGACCATGAAAGTTGCTCGGGGTACACTTTTTATTGTTCTTCTATGTGAAATTTTACGAGTATAAAGCTTCCTAGATTATTTCGATGTCAAAAGAGCAAGTTTCTATGACAAATGGACAAAACCGTTAAAAGCTCCTCCGTAGAGAGAGTTGAGCAACTTCGGACCATGAAAGTTGCTCGGGGTATACTTTTTATTGTTCTTCTATGTGAAATTTTACGAGTATAAAGCTTCTTAGATTATTTCGATGTCAAAATTGCAAGTTTCTATGATAAATGGACAAAACCGTTAAAAGCTCCTCCGTAGAGAGAGTTGAGCAACTTCGGACCATCAAAGTTGCTCGGTGTACACTTTTTATTGTTCTTCTATGTGAAATTCAACAAGTATAAAACTTGCTAAATTATTTTGATGCGGAAACACAAACTTTCTTTGACAAATGGACAAAACCGTTAAAAGCTCCTCCATAGAGAGAGTTGAGCAACTTCGGACCATCAAAGTTGATAGGGGTACACTTTTTATTATTCTTCTATGTCAAATTTTATGAGTATAAGCTTCCTAGATTATTTTGATGCCAAAACACCAAGTTTCAATGACAAATCGACAAAACAGCTAAAAGCTCCTCCATAGAGAGAGTTGAGCATATTCAGACCATCAAAGATGCTCGGTGTACAATTTTCATTGTTCTTCTATGTGAAATTTTATGCGTATAAGCTTCCTAGATTATTTCGATGTCAAAACACCAATTTCTATGACAAATGGAGAAAACGGTTAAAAGCTCCAACACAGAGAGAGTTGAGCAACTTTAGACCATCAAAGTTGCTCGGGATACACTTTTTATTGTTCTTCTATGTCAAATTCTACGAGTATGAGCTTGTACACTATTTCGATGCCAAAACACCAACTTTCTATGAAAATTAGATAAAACCGTTAAAAGCACCTCAAGAGAGAGAGTTGAGCAAATTCAGACCATCAAAGTTGCTCGGTGTACAATTTTTATTGTTCTTCTATGTGAAATTTTACGAGTATAAGCTTCCTAGATTATTTCGATGTCAAAACAACAAGTTTCTGTGACAAATGGACATAACAGTTAAAAGCTCCTCCATAAAGAGAGTTGAGCAAATTCTGACCATCAAAGTTGCTCGGGGTACACTTTTTATTGTTCTTCTATGTCAAATTCTACGAGTATAAGCTTGCTTAATAATTTCGATGCCAAACAGCAAGTTTCTATGACAAATGGACGAAACTGTTAAAAGCTCCTCCGTAGAGAGAGTTGAGCAACTTCGGACCATCAAAGTTGCTCGGGGTACACTTTTTATTGTTCTTCTATGTCAAATTCTACGAGTATAAGCTTGCTAGATTATTTCGATGCCAATACACCAAGGTTCTATGATAAATGGACAAAACAGTTAAAAGGTCCTTCATAGAGAGAGTTGAGCAACTTCGGACCATGAAAGTTGCTCGAGGTACACTTTTTATTGTTCTTCTATGTCAAATTCTACGAGTATGAGCTTGTAGACTATTTCGATGCCAAAACACCAACTTTCTATGAAAATTAGATAAAACCGTTAAAAGCTCCTCAAGAGAGAGAGTTGAGCAACTTCAGACCATCAAAGTTGCTCGGTGTACACTTTTTATTGTTCTTCTATGTGAAATTTTACGAGTATAAGCTTCCTAGATTATTTCGATGTCAAAACAGCAAGTTTCTGCGACAAATGTACATAACAGTTAAAAGCTCCTCAATAAAGAGAGTTGAGCAAATTCTGATAATCAAAGTTGCTCGGGGTACACTTTTTATTGTTCTTTTATGTCAAATTCTACGAGTATAAGCTTGCTAGATTATTTCGATGTCAATACACCAAGTTTCTATGATAAATGGACAAAACAGTTAAAAGGTCCTTCATAGAGAGAGTTGAGCAACTTCGGACCATGAAAGTTGCTCGGGGTACACTTTTTATTGTTCTTCTATGTGAAATTTTACGAGTATAAAGCTTCCTAGATTATTTCGATGTCAAAAGAGCAAGTTTCTATGACAAATGGACAAAACCGTTAAAAGCTCCTCCGTAGAGAGAGTTGAGCAACTTCGGACCATGAAAGTTGCTCGGGGTATACTTTTTATTGTTCTTCTATGTGAAATTTTACGAGTATAAAGCTTCTTAGATTATTTCGATGTCAAAATTGCAAGTTTCTATGATAAATGGACAAAACCGTTAAAAGCTCCTCCGTAGAGAGAGTTGAGCAACTTCGGACCATCAAAGTTGCTCGCTGTACACTTTTTATTGTTCTCCTATGTGAAATTTTACGAGTATAAGCTTGCTAGATTATTTCGATGCCAAAACACCAACTTTCTATGACAAATGGACAAAACCGTTAAAAGCTCCTCCATAGAGAGAGTTGAGCAACTTCGGACCATCAAAGTTGCTCGGTGTACACTTTTTATTGTTCTTCTATGTGAATTTCAACAAGTATAAAACTTGCTAAATTATTTTGATGCGGAAACACAAACTTTATTTGACAAATGGACAAAACCGTTAAAAGCTCCTCCATAGAGAGAGTTGAGCAACTTCGGACCATCAAAGTTGATAGGGGTACACTTTTTATTATTCTTCTATGTCAAATTTTATGAGTATAAACTTCCTAGATTATTTTGATGCCAAAACACCAAGTTTCAATGACAAATCGACAAAACAGCTAAAAGCTCCTCCATAGAGAGAGTTGAGCATATTCAGACCATCAAAGATGCTCGGTGTACAATTTTCATTGTTCTTCTATGTGAAATTTTATGCGTATAAGCTTCTTAGATTATTTCGATGTCAAAACACCAATTTCTATGACAAATGGAGAAAACGGTTAAAAGCTCCAACACAGAGAGAGTTGAGCAACTTTAGACCATCAAAGTTGCTCGGGGTACACTTTTTAGTGTTCTTCTATGTCAAATTCTACGAGTATGAGCTTGTACACTATTTCGATGCCAAAACACCAACTTTCTATGAAAATTAGATAAAACCGTTAAAAGCACCTAAAGAGAGAGAGTTGAGCAAATTCAGACCATCAAAGTTGCTCGGTGTACAATTTTTATTGTTCTTCTATGTGAAATTTTACGAGTATAAGCTTCCTAGATTATTTCGATGTCAAAACAACAAGTTTCTGTGACAAATGGACATAACAGTTAAAAGCTCCTCCATAAAGAGAGTTGAGCAAATTCTGACCATCAAAGTTGCTCGGGGTACACTTTTTATTGTTCTTCTATGTCAAATTCTACGAGTATAAGCCTGCTTAATAATTTCGATGCCAAACAGCAAGTTTCTATGACAAATGGACGAAACCGTTAAAAGCTCCTCCGTAGAGAGAGTTGAGCAACTTCGGACCATCAAAGTTGCTCGGGGTACACTTTTTATTGTTCTTCTATGTCAAATTCTACGAGTATAAGCTTGCTAGATTATTTCGATGCCAATACACCAAGGTTCTATGATAAATGGACAACACAGTTAAAAGGTCCTTCATAGAGAGAGTTGAGGAACTTCAGACCATGAAAGTTGCTCGGGGTACACTTTTTATTGTTCTTCTATGTGAAATTTTACGAGTATAAAGCTTCCTAGATTATTTCGATGTCAAAAGAGCAAGTTTCTATGACAAATGGACAAAACCGTTAAAAGCTCCTCCGTAGAGAGAGTTGAGCAACTTTGGACCATGAAAGTTGCTCGGGGTACACTTTTTATTGTTCTTCTATGTGAAATTTTACGAGTATAAAGCTTCCTAGATTATTTCGATGTCAAAATTGCAAGTTTCTATGATAAATGGACAAAACCGTTAAAAGCTCCTCCGTAGAGAGAGTTGAGCAACTTCGGACCATCCAAGTTGCTCGCTGTACACTTTTTATTGTTCTCCTATGTGAAATTTTACGAGTATAAGCTTGCTAGATTATTTCGATGCCAAAACACCAACTTTCTATGACAAATGGACAAAACCGTTAAAAGCTCCTCCATAGAGAGAGTTGAGCAACTTCGGACCATCAAAGTTGCTCGGTGTACACTTTTTATTGTTCTTCTATGTGAAATTCAACAAGTATAAAACTTGCTAAATTATTTTGATGCGGAAACACAAACTTTCTTTGACAAATGGACAAAACCGTTAAAAGCTCCTCCATAGAGAGAGTTGAGCAACTTCGGACCATCAAAGTTGATAGGGGTACACTTTTTATTATTCTTCTATGTCAAATTTTATGAGTATAAGCTTCCTAGATTATTTTGATGCCAAAACACCAAGTTTCAATGACAAATCGACAAAACAGCTAAAAGCTCCTCCATAGAGAGAGTTGAGCATATTCAGACCATCAAAGATGCTCGGTGTACAATTTTCATTGTTCTTCTATGTGAAATTTTATGCGTATAAGCTTCCTAGATTATTTCGATGTCAAAACACCAATTTCTATGACAAATGGAGAAAACGGTTAAAAGCTCCAACACAGAGAGAGTTGAGCAACTTTAGACCATCAAAGTTGCTCGGGTTACACTTTTTATTGTTCTTCTATGTCAAATTCTACGAGTATGAGCTTGTACACTATTTCGATGCCAAAACACCAACTTTCTATGAAAATTAGACAAAACCGTTAAAAGCACCTCAAGAGAGAGAGTTGAGCAAATTCAGACCATCAAAGTTGCTCGGTGTACACTTTTTATTGTTCTTCTATGTCAGATTCTACAAGTATAAGCCTGCTTAATAATTTCGATGCCAAACAGCAAGTTTCTATGACAAATGGACAAAACCATTAAAAGCTCATCCGTAGAGAGAGTTGAGCAACTTCGGACCATCAAAGTTGCTCGCTGTACACTTTTTATTGTTCTTCTATGTGAAATTTTACGAGTATAAGCTTCCTAGATTATTTCGATGTCAAAACAACAAGTTTCTGTGACAAATGGACATAACAGTTAAAAGCTCCTCCATAAAGAGAGTTGAGCAAATTCTGACCATCAAAGTTGCTCGGGGTACACTTTTTATTGTTCTTCTATGTCAAATTCTACGAGTATAAGCCTGCTTAATAATTTCGATGCCAAACAGCAAGTTTCTATGACAAATGGACGAAACCGTTAAAAGCTCCTCCGTAGAGAGAGTTGAGCAACTTCGGACCATCAAAGTTGCTCGGGGTACACTTTTTATTGTTCTTCTATGTCAAATTCTACGAGTATAAGCTTGCTAGATTATTTCGATGCCAATACACCAAGGTTCTATGATAAATGGACAAAACAGTTAAAAGGTCCTTCATAGAGAGAGTTGAGCAACTTCGGACCATGAAAGTTGCTCGGGGTACACTTTTTATTGTTCTTCTATGTGAAATTTTACGAGTATAAAGCTTCCTAGATTATTTCGATGTCAAAAGAGCAAGTTTCTATGACAAATGGACAAAACCGTTAAAAGCTCCTCCGTAGAGAGAGTTGAGCAACTTTGGACCATGAAGGTTGCTCGGGGTACACTTTTTATTGTTCTTCTATGTGAAATTTTACGAGTATAAAGCTTCCTAGATTATTTCGATGTCAAAATTGCAAGTTTCTATGATAAATGGACAAAACCGTTAAAAGCTCCTCCGTAGAGAGAGTTGAGCAACTTCGGACCATCAAAGTTGCTCGCTGTACACTTTTTATTGTTCTCCTATGTGAAATTTTACGAGTATAAGCTTGCTAGATTATTTCGATGCCAAAACACCAACTTTCTATGACAAATGGACAAAACCGTTAAAAGCTCCTCCATAGAGAGAGTTGAGCAACTTCGGACCATCAAAGTTGCTCGGTGTACACTTTTTATTGTTCTTCTATGTGAAATTCAACAAGTATAAAACTTGCTAAATTATTTTGATGCGGAAACACAAACTTTCTTTGACAAATGGACAAAACCGTTAAAAGCTCCTCCATAGAGAGAGTTGAGCAACTTCGGACCATCAAAGTTGATAGGGGTACACTTTTTATTATTCTTCTATGTCAAATTTTATGAGTATAAGCTTCCTAGATTATTTTGATGCCAAAACACCAAGTTTCAATGACAAATCGACAAAACAGCTAAAAGCTCCTCCATAGAGAGAGTTGAGCATATTCAGACCATCAAAGATGCTCGGTGTACAATTTTCATTGTTCTTCTATGTGAAATTTTATGCGTATAAGCTTCCAAGATTATTTCGATGTCAAAACACCAATTTCTATGACAAATGGAGAAAACGGTTAAAAGCTCCAACACAGAGAGAGTTGAGCAACTTTAGACCATCAAAGTTGCTCGGGGTACACTTTTTATTGTTCTTCTATGTCAAATTCTACGAGTATGAGCTTGTACACTATTTCGATGCCAAAACACCAACTTTCTATGAAAATTAGATAAAACCGTTAAAAGCACCTCAAGAGAGAGAGTTGAGCAAATTCAGACCATCAAAGTTGCTCGGTGTACAATTTTTATTGTTCTTCTATGTGAAATTTTACGAGTATAAGCTTCCTAGATTATTTCGATGTCAAAACAACAAGTTTCTGTGACAAATGGACATAACAGTTAAAAGCTCCTCCATAAAGAGAGTTGAGCAAATTCTGACCATCAAAGTTGCTCGGGGTACACTTTTTATTGTTCTTCTATGTCAAATTCTACGAGTATAAGCCTGCTTAATAATTTCGATGCCAAACAGCAAGTTTCTATGACAAATGGACGAAACCGTTAAAAGCTCCTCCGTAGAGAGAGTTGAGCAACTTCGGACCATCAAAGTTGCTCGGGGTACACTTTTTATTGTTCTTCTATGTCAAATTCTACGAGTATAAGCTTGCTAGATTATTTCGATGCCAATACACCAAGGTTCTATGATAAATGGACAAAACAGTTAAAAGGTCCTTCATAGAGAGAGTTGAGCAACTTCGGACCATGAAAGTTGCTCGAGGTACACTTTTTATTGTTCTTCTATGTCAAATTCTACGAGTATGAGCTTGTAGACTATTTCGATGCCAAAACACCAACTTTCTATGAAAATTAGATAAAACCGTTAAAAGCACCTCAAGAGAGAGAGTTGAGCAACTTCAGACCATCAAAGTTGCTCGGTGTACACTTTTTATTGTTCTTCTATGTGAAATTTTACGAGTATAAGCTTCCTAGATTATTTCGATGTCAAAACAGCAAGTTTCTGCGACAAATGTACATAACAGTTAAAAGCTCCTCAATAAAGAGAGTTGAGCAAATTCTGATAATCAAAGTTGCTCGGGGTACACTTTTTATTGTTCTTTTATGTCAAATTCTACGAGTATAAGCTTGCTAGATTATTTCGATGTCAATACACCAAGTTTCTATGATAAATGGACAAAACAGTTAAAAGGTCCTTTATAGAGAGAGTTGAGCAACTTCGGACCATGAAAGTTGCTCGGGGTACACTTTTTATTGTTCTTCTATGTGAAATTTTACGAGTATAAAGCTTCCTAGATTATTTCGATGTCAAAAGAGCAAGTTTCTATGACAAATGGACAAAACCGTTAAAAGCTCCTCCGTAGAGAGAGTTGAGCAACTTCGGACCATGAAAGTTGCTCGGGGTATACTTTTTATTGTTCTTCTATGTGAAATTTTACGAGTATAAAGCTTCCTAGATTATTTCGATGTCAAAATTGCAAGTTTCTATGATAAATGGACAAAACCGTTAAAAGCTCCTCCGTAGAGAGAGTTGAGCAACTTCGGACCATCAAAGTTTCTCGCTGTACACTTTTTATTGTTCTCCTATGTGAAATTTTACGAGTATAAGCTTGCTAGATTATTTCGATGCCAAAACACCAACTTTCTATGACAAATGGACAAAACCGTTAAAAGCTCCTCCATAGAGAGAGTTGAGCAACTTCGGACCATCAAAGTTGCTCGGTGTACACTTTTTATTGTTCTTCTATGTGAATTTCAACAAGTATAAAACTTGCTAAATTATTTTGATGCGGAAACACAAACTTTCTTTGACAAATGGACAAAACCGTTAAAAGCTCCTCCATAGAGAGAGTTGAGCAACTTCGGACCATCAAAGTTGATAGGGGTACACTTTTTATTATTCTTCTATGTCAAATTTTATGAGTATAAGCTTCCTAGATTATTTTGATGCCAAAACACCAAGTTTCAATGACAAATCGACAAAACAGCTAAAAGCTCCTCCATAGAGAGAGTTGAGCATATTCAGACCATCAAAGATGCTCGGTGTACAATTTTCATTGTTCTTCTATGTGAAATTTTATGCGTATAAGCTTCCAAGATTATTTCGATGTCAAAACACCAATTTCTATGACAAATGGAGAAAACGGTTAAAAGCTCCAACACAGAGAGAGTTGAGCAACTTTAGACCATCAAAGTTGCTCGGGGTACACTTTTTATTGTTCTTCTATGTCAAATTCTACGAGTATGAGCTTGTACACTATTTCGATGCCAAAACACCAACTTTCTATGAAAATTAGATAAAACCGTTAAAAGCACCTCAAGAGAGAGAGTTGAGCAAATTCAGACCATCAAAGTTGCTCGGTGTACAATTTTTATTGTTCTTCTATGTGAAATTTTACGAGTATAAGCTTCCTAGATTATTTCGATGTCAAAACAACAAGTTTCTGTGACAAATGGACATAACAGTTAAAAGCTCCTCCATAAAGAGAGTTGAGCAAATTCTGACCATCAAAGTTGCTCGGGGTACACTTTTTATTGTTCTTCTATGTCAAATTCTACGAGTATAAGCCTGCTTAATAATTTCGATGCCAAACAGCAAGTTTCTATGACAAATGGACGAAACCGTTAAAAGCTCCTCCGTAGAGAGAGTTGAGCAACTTCGGACCATCAAAGTTGCTCGGGGTACACTTTTTATTGTTCTTCTATGTCAAATTCTACGAGTATAAGCTTGCTAGATTATTTCGATGCCAATACACCAAGGTTCTATGATAAATGGACAAAACAGTTAAAAGGTCCTTCATAGAGAGAGTTGAGCAACTTCGGACCATGAAAGTTGCTCGAGGTACACTTTTTATTGTTCTTCTATGTCAAATTCTACGAGTATGAGCTTGTAGACTATTTCGATGCCAAAACACCAACTTTCTATGAAAATTAGATAAAACCGTTAAAAGCACCTCAAGAGAGAGAGTTGAGCAACTTCAGACCATCAAAGTTGCTCGGTGTACACTTTTTATTGTTCTTCTATGTGAAATTTTACGAGTATAAGCTTCCTAGATTATTTCGATGTCAAAACAGCAAGTTTCTGCGACAAATGTACATAACAGTTAAAAGCTCCTCAATAAAGAGAGTTGAGCAAATTCTGATAATCAAATTTGCTCGGGGTACACTTTTTATTGTTCTTTTATGTCAAATTCTACGAGTATAAGCTTGCTAGATTATTTCGATGTCATTACACCAAGTTTCTATGATAAATGGACAAAACAGTTAAAATGTCCTTCATAGAGAGAGTTGAGCAACTTCGGACCATGAAAGTTGCTCGAGGTACACTTTTTATTGTTCTTCTATGTGAAATTTTACGAGTATAAAGCTTCCTAGATTATTTCGATGTCAAAAGAGCAAGTTTCTATGACAAATGGACAAAACCGTTAAAAGCTCCTCCGTAGAGAGAGTTGAGCAACTTCGGACCATGAAAGTTGCTCGGGGTACACTTTTTATTGTTCTTCTATGTGAAATTTTACGAGTATAAAGCTTCCTAGATTATTTCGATGTCAAAATTGCAAGTTTCTATGATAAATGGACAAAACCGTTAAAAGCTCCTCCGTAGAGAGAGTTGAGCAACTTCGGACCATCAAAGTTGCTCGCTGTACACTTTTTATTGTTCTCCTATGTGAAATTTTACGAGTATAAGCTTGCTAGATTATTTCGATGCCAAAACACCAACTTTCTATGACAAATGGACAAAACCGTTAAAAGCTCCTCCATAGAGAGAGTTGAGCAACTTCGGACCATCAAAGTTGCTCGGTGTACACTTTTTATTGTTCTTCTATGTGAAATTCAGCAAGTATAAAACTTGCTAAATTATTTTGATGCGGAAACACAAACTTTCTTTGACAAATGGACAAAACCGTTAAAAGCTCCTCCATAGAGAGAGTTGAGCAACTTCGGACCATCAAAGTTGATAGGGGTACACTTTTTATTATTCTTCTATGTCAAATTTTATGAGTATAAACTTCCTAGATTATTTTGATGCCAAAACACCAAGTTTCAATGACAAATCGACAAAACAGCTAAAAGCTCCTCCATAGAGAGAGTTGAGCATATTCAGACCATCAAAGATGCTCGGTGTACAATTTTCATTGTTCTTCTATGTGAAATTTTATGCGTATAAGCTTCTTAGATTATTTCGATGTCAAAACACCAATTTCTATGACAAATGGAGAAAACGGTTAAAAGCTCCAACACAGAGAGAGTTGAGCAACTTTAGACCATCAAAGTTGCTCGGGGTACACTTTTTATTGTTCTTCTATGTCAAATTCTACGAGTATGAGCTTGTACACTATTTCGATGCCAAAACACCAACTTTCTATGAAAATTAGATAAAACCGTTAAAAGCACCTCAAGAGAGAGAGTTGGGCAAATTCAGACCATCAAAGTTGTGTACAATTTTTATTGTTCTTCTATGTGAAATTTTACGAGTATAAGCTTCCTAGATTATTTCGATGTCAAAACAACAAGTTTCTGTGACAAATGGACATAACAGTTAAAAGCTCCTCCATAAAGAGAGTTGAGCAAATTCTGACCATCAAAGTTGCTCGGGGTACACTTTTTATTGTTCTTCTATGTCAAATTCTACGAGTATAAGCCTGCTTAATAATTTCGATGCCAAACAGCAAGTTTCTATGACAAATGGACGAAACCGTTAAAAGCTCCTCCGTAGAGAGAGTTGAGCAACTTCGGACCATCAAAGTTGCTCGGGGTACACTTTTTATTGTTCTTCTATGTCAAATTCTACGAGTATAAGCTTGCTAGATTATTTCGATGCCAATACACCAAAGTTCTATGATAAATGGACAAAACAGTTAAAAGGTCCTTCATAGAGAGAGTTGAGCAACTTCGGACCATGAAAGTTGCTCGAGGTACACTTTTTATTGTTCTTCTTTGTCAAATTCTACGAGTATGAGCTTGTAGACTATTTTGATGCCAAAACACCAACTTTCTATGAAAATTAGATAAAACCGTTAAAAGCACCTCAAGAGAGAGAGTTGAGCAACTTCAGACCATCAAAGTTGCTCGGTGTACACTTTTTATTGTTCTTCTATGTGAAATTTTACGAGTATAAGCTTCCTAGATTATTTCGATGTCAAAACAGCAAGTTTCTGCGACAAATGTACATAACAGTTAAAAGCTCCTCAATAAAGAGAGTTGAGCAAATTCTGATAATCAAAGTTGCTCGGGGTACACTTTTTATTGTTCTTTTATGTCAAATTCTACGAGTATAAGCTTGCTAGATTATTTCGATGTCAATACACCAAGTTTCTATGATAAATGGACAAAACAGTTAAAAGGTCCTTCATAGAGAGAGTTGAGCAACTTCGGATCATGAAAGTTGCTCGGGGTACACTTTTTATTGTTCTTCTATGTGAAATTTTACGAGTATAAAGCTTCCTAGATTATTTCGATGTCAAAAGAGCAAGTTTCTATGACAAATGGACAAAACCATTAAAAGCTCCTCCGTAGAGAGAGTTGAGCACTTCGGACCATGAAAGTTGCTCGGGGTACACTTTTTATTGTTTTTCTATGTGAAATTTTACGAGTATAAAGCTTCCTAGATTATTTCGATGTCAAAATTGCAAGTTTCTATGACAAATGGACAAAACCGTTAAAAGCTCCTGCGTAGAGAGAGTTGAGCAACTTCGGACCATCAAAGTTGCTCGCTGTACACTTTTTATTGTTCTTCTATGTGAAATTCTACAAGTATAAAACTTGCTAGATTATTTTGATGCGGAAACACAAACTTTCTATGACAAATGGACAAAACCGTTAAAAGCTCCTCCATAGAGAGAGTTGAGCAACTTCGGACTATCAAATTTTACGAGTATAAGCTTCCTAGATTATTTCGATGCCAAAACACCAAGTCTCTACGACAAATGGACAAAACAGCTAAAAGCTCCTCCATAGAGAGAGTTGAGCATATTCAGACCATCAAAGATGCTCGGTGTACAATTTTTATTGTTCTTCTATGTGAAATTTTATGCGTATAAAACTTGCTAGATTATTTTGATGTCAAAACACCAATTTCTATGACAAATGGACAAAACGATTAAAAGCTCCTACACAGAGAGAGTTGAGCAACTTCGGACCATCAAAGTTGCTCGGGGTACACTTTTTATTGTTCTTCTATGTCAAATTCTACGAGTATAAGCATGCTAGATTATTTCGATGCCAATACACCAAGGTTCTACGACAAATGGACAAAACAGCTAAAAGCACCTTCATAGAGAGAGTTGAGCATATTCAGACCATCAAAGATGCTCGGTGTACAATTTTTATTGTTCTTCTATGTGAAATTTTATGCGTATAAGCTTCCTAGATTATTTCGATGTCAAAACACCAATTTCTATGACAAATGGACAAAACGATTAAAAGCTCCTACACAGAGAGAGTTGAGCAACTTCGGACCATCAAAGTTGCTCGGGGTACACTTTTTATTGTTCTTCTATGTCAAATTCTACGAGTATAAGCATGCTAGATTATTTCGATGCCAATACACCAAGGTTCTATGATAAATGGACAAAACAGTTAAAAGCTCCTCCATAAAGAGAGTTGAGCAAATTCTGACCATCAAAGTTGCTCGGTGTACAATTTTTATTGTTCTTCTATGTCAAATTCTACGAGTATAAGCCTGCTTAATAATTTCGATGCCAAACAGCAAGTTTCTATGACAAATGGACGAAACCGTTAAAAGCTCCTCCGTAGAGAGAGTTGAGCAACTTCGGACCATCAAAGTTGCTCGGGGTACACTTTTTATTGTTCTTCTATGTCAAATTCTACGAGTATAAGCATGCTAGATTATTTCGATGCCAATACACCAAGGTTCTATGAAAAATGGACAAAACAGTTAAAAGGTCCTTCATAGAGAGAGTTGAGCAACTTCGGACCATGAAAGTTGCTCGAGGTACACTTTTTATTGTTCTTCTATGTCAAATTCTACGAGTATGAGCTTGTAGACTATTTCGATGACAAAACACCAAGTTTCTACGACAAATGGACAAAACAGCTAAAAGCACCTTCATAGAGAGAGTTGAGCATATTCAGACCATCAAAGATGCTCGGTGTACAATTTTTATTGTTCTTCTATGTGAAATTTTATGCGTATAAGCTTCCTAGATTATTTCGATGTCAAAACACCAATTTCTATGACAAATGGACAAAACGGTTAAAAGCTCCTACACAGAGAGAGTTGAGCAACTTCGGACCATCAAAGTTGCTCGGGGTACACTTTTTATTGTTCTTCTATGTCAAATTCTACGAGTATAAGCATGCTAGATTATTTCGATACCAATACACCAAGGTTCTATGATAAATGGACAAAACAGTTAAAAGGTCCTTCATAGAGAGAGTTGAGCAACTTCGGACCATGAAAGTTGCTCGGGGTACACTTTTAATTGTTCTTCTATGTGAAATTTTACGAGTATAAAGCTTCCTAGATTATTTCGATGTCAAAAGAGCAAGTTTTTATGACAAATAGACAAAACCGTTAAAAGCTCATCCGTAGAGAGAGTTGAGCAACTTCGGACCATCAAAGTTGCTCGCTGTACACTTTTTATTGTTCTTCTATGTGAAATTCTACAAGTATAAAACTTGCTAGATTATTTTGATGCGGAAACACAAACTTTCTATGACAAATGGACAAAACCGTTAAAAGCTCCTCCATAGAGAGAGTTGAGCAACTTCGGACTATCAAAGTTGATAGGGGTACACTTTTTATTATTCTTCTATGTCAAATTTTACGAGTATAAGCTTCCTAAATTATTTCGATGCCAAAACACCAAGTTTCTACGACAAATGGACAAAACAGCTAAAAGCTCCTCCATAGAGAGAGTTGAGCATATTCAGACCATCAAAGATGCTCGGTGTACAATTTTTATTGTTCTTCTATGTCAAATTTTATGCGTATAAGCTTCCTAGATTATTTCGATGTCAAAACACCAATTTCTATGACAAATGGACAAAACGGTTAAAAGCTCCTACACAGAGAGAGTTGAGCAACTTCGGACCATCAAAGTTGCTCGGGGTACACTTTTTATTGTTCTTCTATGTCAAATTCTACGAGTGTAAGCATGCTAGATTATTTCGATGCCAATACACCAAGGTTCTATGATAAATGGACAAAACAGTTAAAAGGTCCTTCATAGAGAGAGTTGAGCAACTTCGGACCATGAAAGTTGCTCGAGGTACACTTTTTATTGTTCTTCTATGTCAAATTCTACGAGTATGAGCTTGTAGACTATTTCGATGCCAAAACACCAAGTTTCTACGACAAATGGACAAAACAGCTAAAAGCACCTTCATAGAGAGAATTGAGCATATTCAGACCATCAAAGATGCTTGGTGTACAATTTTTATTGTTCTTCTATGTGAAATTTTATGCGTATAAGCTTCCTAGATTATTTTGATGCCAAAACACCAAGTTTCAATGACAAATCGACAAAACAGCTAAAAGCTCCTCCATAGAGAGAGTTGAGCATATTCAGACCATCAAAGATGCTCGGTGTACAATTTTCATTGTTCTTCTATGTGAAATTTTATGCGTATAAGCTTCTTAGATTATTTCGATGTCAAAACACCAATTTCTATGACAAATGGAGAAAACGGTTAAAAGCTCCAACACAGAGAGAGTTGAGCAACTTTAGACCATCAAAGTTGCTCGGGGTACACTTTTTATTGTTCTTTTATGTCAAATTCTACGAGTATGAGCTTGTACACTATTTCGATGCCAAAACACCAACTTTCTATGAAAATTAGATAAAACCGTTAAAAGCACCTCAAGAGAGAGAGTTGGGCAAATTCAGACCATCAAAGTTGCTCGGTGTACAATTTTTATTGTTCTTCTATGTGAAATTTTACGAGTATAAGCTTCCTAGATTATTTCGATGTCAAAACAACAAGTTTCTGTGACAAATGGACATAACAGTTAAAAGCTCCTCCATAAAGATAGAGTTGAGCAAATTCTGACCATCAAAGTTGCTCGGGGTACACTTTTTATTGTTCTTCTATGTCAAATTCTACGAGTATAAGCCTGCTTAATAATTTCGATGCCAAACAGCAAGTTTCTATGACAAATGGACGAAACCGTTAAAAGCTCCTCCGTAGAGAGAGTTGAGCAACTTCGGACCATCAAAGTTGCTCGGGGTACACTTTTTATTGTTCTTCTATGTCAAATTCTACGAGTATAAGCTTGCTAGATTATTTCGATGCCAATACACCAAAGTTCTATGATAAATGGACAAAACAGTTAAAAGGTCCTTCATAGAGAGAGTTGAGCAACTTCGGACCATGAAAGTTGCTCGAGGTACACTTTTTATTGTTCTTCTATGTCAAATTCTACGAGTATGAGCTTGTAGACTATTTTGATGCCAAAACATCAACTTTCTATGAAAATTAGATAAAACCGTTAAAAGCACCTCAAGAGAGAGAGTTGAGCAACTTCAGACCATCAAAGTTGCTCGGTGTACACTTTTTATTGTTCTTCTATGTGAAATTTTACGAGTATAAGCTTCCTAGATTATTTCGATGTCAAAACAGCAAGTTTCTGCGACAAATGTACATAACAGTTAAAAGCTCCTCAATAAAGAGAGTTGAGCAAATTCTGATAATCAAAGTTGCTCGGGGTACACTTTTTATTGTTCTTTTATGTCAAATTCTACGAGTATAAGCTTGCTAGATTATTTCGATGTCAATACACCAAGTTTCTATGATAAATGGACAAAACAGTTAAAAGGTCCTTCATAGAGAGAGTTGAGCAACTTCGGATCATGAAAGTTGCTCGGGGTACACTTTTTATTGTTCTTCTATGTGAAATTTTACGAGTATAAAGCTTCCTAGATTATTTCGATGTCAAAAGAGCAAGTTTCTATGACAAATGGACAAAACCATTAAAAGCTCCTCCGTAGAGAGAGTTGAGCACTTCGGACCATGAAAGTTGCTCGGGGTACACTTTTTATTGTTTTTCTATGTGAAATTTTACGAGTATAAAGCTTCCTAGATTATTTCGATGTCAAAATTGCAAGTTTCTATGACAAATGGACAAAACCGTTAAAAGCTCTTGCGTAGAGAGAGTTGAGCAACTTCGGACCATCAAAGTTGCTCGCTGTACACTTTTTATTGTTCTTCTATGTGAAATTCTACAAGTATAAAACTTGCTAGATTATTTTGATGCGGAAACACAAACTTTCTATGACAAATGGACAAAACCGTTAAAAGCTCCTCCATAGAGAGAGTTGAGCAACTTCGGACTATCAAATTTTACGAGTATAAGCTTCCTAGATTATTTCGATGACAAAACACCAAGTCTCTACGACAAATGGACAAAACAGCTAAAAGCTCCTCCATAGAGAAAGTTGAGCATATTCAGACCATCAAAGATGCTCGGTGTACAATTTTTATTGTTCTTCTATGTGAAATTTTATGCGTATAAAACTTGCTAGATTATTTTGATGTCAAAACACCAATTTCTATGACAAATGGACAAAACGATTAAAAGCTCCTACACAGAGAGAGTTGAGCAACTTCGGACCATCAAAGTTGCTCGGGGTACACTTTTTATTGTTCTTCTATGTCAAATTCTACGAGTATAAGCATGCTAGATTATTTCGATGCCAATACACCAAGGTTCTACGACAAATGGACAAAACAGCTAAAAGCACCTTCATAGAGAGAGTTGAGCATATTCAGACCATCAAAGATGCTCGGTGTACAATTTTTATTGTTCTTCTATGTGAAATTTTATGCGTATAAGCTTCCTAGATTATTTCGATGTCAAAACACCAATTTCTATGACAAATGGACAAAACGATTAAAAGCTCCTACACAGAGAGAGTTGAGCAACTTCGGACCATCAAAGTTGCTCGGGGTACACTTTTTATTGTTCTTCTATGTCAAATTCTACGAGTATATAAGCATGCTAGATTATTTCGATGCCAATACACCAAGGTTCTATGATAAATGGACAAAACAGTTAAAAGCTCCTCCATAAAGAGAGTTGAGCAAATTCTGACCATCAAAGTTGCTCGGTGTACAATTTTTACTGTTCTTCTATGTCAAATTCTACGAGTATAAGCCTGCTTAATAATTTCGATGCCAAACAGCAAGTTTCTATGACAAATGGACGAAACCGTTAAAAGCTCCTCCGTAGAGAGAGTTGAGCAACTTCGGACCATCAAAGTTGCTCGGGGTACACTTTTTATTGTTCTTCTATGTCAAATTCTACGAGTATAAGCATGCTAGATTATTTCGATGCCAATACACCAAGGTTCTATGAAAAATGGACAAAACAGTTAAAAGGTCCTTCATAGAGAGAGTTGAGCAACTTCGGACCATGAAAGTTGCTCGAGGTACACTTTTTATTGTTCTTCTATGTCAAATTCTACGAGTATGAGCTTGTAGACTATTTCGATGACAAAACACCAAGTTTCTACGACAAATGGACAAAACAGCTAAAAGCACCTTCATAGAGAGAGTTGAGCATATTCAGACCATCAAAGATGCTCGGTGTACAATTTTTATTGTTCTTCTATGTGAAATTTTATGCGTATAAGCTTCCTAGATTATTTCGATGTCAAAACACCAATTTCTATGACAAATGGACAAAACGGTTAAAAGCTCCTACACAGAGAGAGTTGAGCAACTTCGGACCATCAAAGTTGCTCGGGGTACACTTTTTATTGTTCTTCTATGTGAAATTCTACAAGTATAAAACTTGCTAGATTATTTTGATGCGGAAACACAAACTTTCTATGACAAATGGACAAAACCGTTAAAAGCTCCTCCATAGAGAGAGTTGAGCAACTTCGGACTATCAAAGTTTATAGGGGTACACTTTTTATTATTCTTCTATGTCAAATTTTACGAGTATAAGCTTCCTAGATTATTTCGATGCCAAAACACCAAGTTTCTACGACAAATGGACAAAACAGCTAAAAGCTCCTCCATAGAGAGAGTTGAGCATATTCAGACCATCAAAGATGCTCGGTGTACAATTTTTATTGTTCTTCTATGTCAAATTTTATGCGTATAAGCTTCCTAGATTATTTCGATGTCAAAACACCAATTTCTATTACAAATGGACAAAACGGTTAAAAGCTCCTACACAGAGAGAGTTGAGCAACTTCGGACCATCAAAGTTGCTCGGGGTACACTTTTTATTGTTCTTCTATGTCTAATTCTACGAGTATAAGCATGCTAGATTATTTCGATGCCAATACACCAAGGTTCTATGATAAATGGACAAAACAGTTAAAAGGTCCTTCATAGAGAGAGTTGAGCAACTTCGGACCATGAAAGTTGCTCGGGGTACACTTTTTATTGTTCTTCTATGTGAAATTTTACGAGTATAAAGCTTCCTAGATTATTTCGATGTCAAAAGAGCAAGTTTTTATGACAAATGGACAAAACCGTTAAAAGCTCATCCGTAGAGAGAGTTGAGCAACTTCGGACCATCAAAGTTGCTCGCTGTACACTTTTTATTGTTCTTCTATGTGAAATTCTACAAGTATAAAACTTGCTAGATTATTTTGATGCGGAAACACAAACTTTCTATGACAAATGGACAAAACCGTTAAAAGCTTCTCCATAGAGAGAGTTGAGCAACTTCGGACTATCAAATTTGATAGGGGTACACTTTTTATTATTCTTCTATGTCAAATTTTACGAGTATAAGCTTCCTAGATTATTTCGATGGCAAAACACCAAGTTTCTACGACAAATGGACAAAACAGCTAAAAGCACCTCCATAGAGAGAGTTGAGCATATTCAGACCATCAAAGATGCTCGGTGTACAATTTTTATTGTTCTTCTATGTGAAATTTTATGCGTATAAGCTTCCTAGATTATTTCGATGTCAAAACACCAATTTCTATGACAAATGGACAAAACGGTTAAAAGCTCCTACACAGAGAGAGTTGAGCAACTTCGGACCATCAAAGTTGCTCGCTGTACAATTTTTATTGTTCTTCTATGTGAAATTCTACAAGTATAAAACTTGCTAGATTATTTTGATGCGGAAACACAAACTTTCTATGACAAATGGACAAAACCGTTAAAAGCTCCTCCATAGAGAGAGTTGAGCAACTTCGGACTATCAAAGTTGATAGGGGTACACTTTTTATTATTCTTCTATGTCAAATTTTACGAGTATAAGCTTCCTAGATTATTTCGATGCCAAAACACCAAGTTTCTACGACAAATGGAAAAAACAGCTAAAAGCTCCTCCATAGAGAAAGTTGAGCATATTCAGACCATCAAAGATGCTCGGTGTACAATTTTTATTGTTCTTCTATGTCAAATTTTATGCGTATAAGCTTCCTAGATTATTTCGATGTCAAAACACCAATTTCTATTACAAATGGACAAAACGGTTAAAAGCTCCTACACAGAGAGAGTTGAGCAACTTCGGACCATCAAAGTTGCTCGGGGTACACTTTTTATTGTTCTTCTATGTCTAATTCTACGAGTATAAGCATGCTAGATTATTTCGATGCCAATACACCAAGGTTCTATGATAAATGGACAAAACAGTTAAAAGGTCCTTCATAGAGAGAGTTGAGCAACTTCGGACCATGAAAGTTGCTCGGGGTACACTTTTTATTGTTCTTCTATGTGAAATTTTACGAGTATAAAGCTTCCTAGATTATTTCGATGTCAAAAGAGCAAGTTTTTATGACAAATGGACAAAACCGTTAAAAGCTCATCCGTAGAGAGAGTTGAGCAACTTCGGACCATCAAAGTTGCTCGCTGTACACTTTTTATTGTTCTTCTATGTGAAATTCTACAAGTATAAAACTTGCTAGATTATTTTGATGCGGAAACACAAACTTTCTATGACAAATGGACAAAACCGTTAAAAGCTTCTCCATAGAGAGAGTTGAGCAACGTCGGACTATCAAAGTTGATAGGGGTACACTTTTTATTATTCTTCTATGTCAAATTTTACGAGTATAAGCTTCCTAGATTATTTCGATGGCAAAACACCAAGTTTCTACGACAAATGGACAAAACAGCTAAAAGCACCTCCATAGAGAGAGTTGAGCATATTCAGACCATCAAAGATGCTCGGTGTACAATTTTTATTGTTCTTCTATGTGAAATTTTATGCGTATAAGCTTCCTAGATTATTTCGATGTCAAAACACCAATTTCTATGACAAATGGACAAAACGGTTAAAAGCTCCTACACAGAGAGAGTTGAGCAACTTCGGACCATCAAAGTTGCTCGGGGTACACTTTTTATTGTTCTTCTATGTCAAATTCTACGAGTGTAAGCATGCTAGATTATTTCGATGCCAATACACCAAGGTTCTATGATAAATGGACAAAACAGTTAAAAGGTCCTTCATAGAGAGAGTTGAGCAACTTCGGACCATGAAAGTTGCTCGAGGTACACTTTTTATTATTCTTCTATGTCAAATTCTACGAGTATGAGCTTGTAGACTATTTCGATGCCAAAACACCAAGTTTCTACGACAAATGGACAAAACAGCTAAAAGCACCTTCATAGAGAGAGTTGAGCATATTCAGACCATCAAAGATGCTTGGTGTACAATTTTTATTGTTCTTCTATGTGAAATTTTATGCGTATAAGCTTCCTAGATTATTTCGATGTCAAAACACCAATTTCTATGACAAATGGACAAAACGGTTAAAAGCTCCTACACAGAGAGAGTTGAGCAACTTCGGACCATCAAAGTTGCTCGGGGTACACTTTTTATTGTTCTTCTATGTCAAATTCTACGAGTATAAGCATGCTAGATTATTTCGATGCCAATACACCAAGGTTCTATGATAAATGGACAAAACAGTTAAAAGGTCCTTCATAGAGAGAGTTGAGCAACTTCGGACCATGAAAGTTGCTCGGGGTACACTTTTTATTGTTCTTCTATGTGAAATTTTACGAGTATAAAGCTTCCTAGATTATTTCGATGTCAAAAGAGCAAGTTTTTATGACAAATGGACAAAACCGTTAAAAGCTCCTCCGTAGAGAGAGTTGAGCAACTTCGGACCATCAAAGTTGCTCGCTGTACACTTTTTATTGTTCTTCTATGTGAAATTCTACAAGTATAAAACTTGCTAGATTATTTTGATGCGGAAACACAAACTTTCTATGACAAATGGACAAAACCGTTAAAAGCTTCTCCATAGAGAGAGTTGAGCAACTTCGGACTATCAAAGTTGATAGGGGTACACTTTTTATTATTCTTCTATGTCAAATTTTACGAGTATAAGCTTCCTAGATTATTTCGATGCCAAAACACCAAGTTTCTACGACAAATGGACAAAACAGCTAAAAGCTCCTCCATAGAGAGAGTTGAGCATATTCAGACCATCAAAGATGATCGGTGTACAATTTTTATTGTTCTTCTATGTCAAATTTTACAAGTATAAAACTTGCTAGATTATTTTGATGCGGAAACACAAACTTTCTATGACAAATGGACAAAACCGTTAAAAGCTTCTCCATAGAGAGAGTTGAGCAACTTCGGACTATCAAAGTTGATAGGGGTACACTTTTTATTATTCTTCTATGTCAAATTTTACGAGTATAAGCTTCCTTGATTATTTCGATGGCAAAACACCAAGTTTCTACGACAAATGGACAAAACAGCTAAAAGCACCTCCATAGAGAGAGTTGAGCATATTCAGACCATCAAAGATGCTCGGTGTACAATTTTTATTGTTCTTCTATGTGAAATTTTATGCGTATAAGCTTCCTAGATTATTTCGATGTCAAAACACCAATTTCTATGACAAATGGACAAAACGGTTAAAAGCTCCTACACAGAGAGAGTTGAGCAACTTCGTACCATCAAAGTTGCTCGGGGTACACTTTTTATTGTTCTTCTATGTCAAATTCTACGAGTATAAGCATGCTAGATTATTTCGATGCCAATACACCAAGGTTCTATGATAAATGCACAAAACAGTTAAAAGGTCCTTCATAGAGAGAGTTGAGCAACTTCGGACCATGAAAGTTGCTCGAGGTACACTTTTTATTGTTCTTCTATGTCAAATTCTACGAGTATGAGCTTGTAGACTATTTCGATGCCAAAACACCAAGTTTCTACGACAAATGGACAAAACAGCTAAAAGCACCTTCATAGAGAGAGTTGAGCATATTCAGACCATCAAAGATGCTTGGTGTACAATTTTTATTGTTCTTCTATGTGAAATTTTATGCGTATAAGCTTCCTAGATTATTTCGATGTCAAAACACCAATTTCTATGACAAATGGACAAAACGGTTAAAAGCTCCTACATAGAGAGAGTTGAGCAACTTCGGACCATCAAAGTTGCTCGGGGTACACTTTTTATTGTTCTTCTATGTCAAATTCTACGAGTATAAGCATGCTAGATTATTTCGATGCCAATACACCAAGGTTCTATGATAAATGGACAAAACAGTTAAAAGGTCCTTCATAGAGAGAGTTGAGCAACTTCGGACCATGAAAGTTGCTCGGGGTACACTTTTTATTGTTCTTCTATGTGAAATTTTACGATTATAAAGCTTCCTAGATTATTTCGATGTCAAAAGAGCAAGTTTTTATGACAAATGGACAAAACCGTTAAAAGCTCCTCCGTAGAGAGAGTTGAGCAACTTCGGACCATCAAAGTTGCTCGCTGTACACTTTTTATTGTTCTTCTATGTGAAATTCTACAAGTATAAAACTTGTTAGATTATTTTGATGCGGAAACACAAACTTTCTATGACAAATGGACAAAACCGTTAAAAGCTCCTCCATAGAGAGAGTTGAGCAACTTCGGACTATCAAAGTTGATAGGGGTACACTTTTTATTATTCTTCTATGTCAAATTTTACGAGTATAAGCTTCCTAGATTATTTCGATGCCAAAACACCAAGTTTCTACGACAAATGGACAAAACAGCTAAAAGCTCCTCCATAGAGAGAGTTGAGCATATTCAGACTTTCAAAGATGATCGGTGTACAATTTTTATTGTTCTTCTATGTCAAATTTTATGCGTATAAGCTTCCTAGATTATTTCGATGTCAAAACACCAATTTCTATTACAAATGGACAAAACGGTTAAAAGCTCCTACACAGAGAGAGTTGAGCAACTTCGGACCATCAAAGTTGCTCGGGGTACACTTTTTATTGTTCTTCTATGTCTAATTCTACGAGTATAAGCATGCTAGATTATTTCGATGCCAATACACCAAGGTTCTATGATAAATGGACAAAACAGTTAAAAGGTCCTTCATAGAGAGAGTTGAGCAACTTCGGACCATGAAAGTTGCTCGGGGTACACTTTTTATTGTTCTTCTATGTGAAATTTTACGAGTATAAAGCTTCATAGATTATTTCGATGTCAAAAGAGCAGGTTTTTATGACAAATGGACAAAACCGTTAAAAGCTCCTCCGTAGAGAGAGTTGAGCAACTTCGGACCATCAAAGTTGCTCGCTGTACACTTTTTATTGTTCTTCTATGTGAAATTCTACAAGTATAAAACTTGCTAGATTATTTTGATGCGGAAACACAAACTTTCTATGACAAATGGACAAAACCGTTAAAAGCTTCTCCATAGAGAGAGTTGAGCAACTTCGGACTATCAAAGTTGATAGGGGTACACTTTTTATTATTCTTCTATGTCAAATTTTACGAGTATAAGCTTCCTTGATTATTTCGATGGCAAAACACCAAGTTTCTACGACAAATGGACAAAACAGCTAAAAGCACCTCCATAGAGAGAGTTGAGCATATTCAGACCATCAAAGATGCTCGGTGTACAATTTTTATTGTTCTTCTATGTGAAATTTTATGCGTATAAGCTTCCTAGATTATTTCGATGTCAAAACACCAATTTCTATGACAAATGGACAAAACCGTTAAAAGCTCCTACACAGAGAGAGTTGAGCAACTTCGGACCATCAAAGTTGCTCGGGGTACACTTTTTATTGTTCTTCTATGTCAAATTCTACGAGTATAAGCATGCTAGATTATTTCGATGCCAATACACCAAGGTTCTATGATAAATGGACAAAACAGTTAAAAGGTCCTTCATAGAGAGAGTTGAGCAACTTCGGACCATGAAAGTTGCTCGAGGTACACTTTTTATTGTTATTCTATGTCAAATTCTACGAGTATGAGCTTGTAGACTATTTCGATGCCAAAACACCAAGTTTCTACGACAAATGGACAAAACAGCTAAAAGCACCTTCATAGAGAGAGTTGAGCATATTCAGACCATCAAAGATGCTCGGTGTACAATTTTTATTGTTCTTCTATGTCAAATTTTATGCGTATAAGCTTCCTAGATTATTTCGATGTCAAAACACCAATTTCTATGACAAATGGACAAAACGGTTAAAAGCTCCTACACAGAGAGAGTTGAGCAACTTCGGACCATCAAAGTTGCTCGGGGTACACTTTTTATTGTTCTTCTATGTCAAATTCTACGAGTATAAGCATGCTAGATTATTTCGATGCCAATACACCAAGGTTCTATGATAAATGGACAAAACAGTTAAAAGGTCCTTCATAGAGAGAGTTGAGCAACTTCGGACCATGAAAGTTGCTCGGGGTACACTTTTTATTGTTCTTCTATGTGAAATTTTACGAGTATAAAGCTTCCTAGATTATTTCGATGTCAAAAGAGCAAGCTTTTATGACAAATGGACAAAACCGTTAAAAGCTCCTCCGTAGAGAGAGTTGAGCAACTTCGGACCATCAAAGTTGCTCGCTGTACACTTTTTATTGTTCTTCTATGTGAAATTCTACAAGTATAAAACTTGCTAGATTATTTTGATGCGGAAACACAAACTTTCTATGACAAATGGACAAAACCGTTAAAAGCTTCTCCATAGAGAGAGTTGAGCAACTTCGGACTATCAAAGTTGATAGGGGTACACTTTTTATTATTCTTCTATGTCAAATTTTACGAGTATAAGCTTCCTAGATTATTTCGATGCAAAACACCAAGTTTCTACGACAAATGGACAAAACAGCTAAAAGCACCTCCACAGAGAGAGTTGAGCATATTCAGACCATCAAAGATGCTCGGTGTACAATTTTTATTGTTCTTCTATGTGAAATTTTATGCGTATAAGCTTCCTAGATTATTTCGATGTCAAAACACCAATTTCTATGACAAATGGACAAAACGGTTAAAAGCTCCTACACAGAGAGAGTTGAGCAACTTCGGACCATCAAAGTTGCTCGGGGTACACTTTTTATTGTTCTTCTATGTCAAATTCTACGAGTATAAGCATGCTAGATTATTTCGATGCCAATACACCAAGGTTCTATGATAAATGGACAAAACAGTTAAAAGGTCCTTCATAGAGAGAGTTGAGCAACTTCGGACCATGAAAGTTGCTCGGGGTACACTTTTTATTGTTCTTCTATGTGAAATTTTACGAGTATAAAGCTTCCTAGATTATTTCGATGTCAAAAGAGCAAGTTTTTATGACAAATGGACAAAACCGTTAAAAGCTCCTCCGTAGAGAGAGTTGAGCAACTTCGGACCATCAAAGTTGCTCGATGTACACTTTTTATTGTTCTTCTATGTGAAATTCTACAAGTATAAAACTTGCTAGATTATTTTGATGCGGAAACACAAACTTTCTATGACAAATGGACAAAACCGTTAAAAGCTCCTCCATAGAGAGAGTTGAGCAACTTCGGACTATCAAAGTTGATAGGGGTACACTTTTTATTATTCTTCTATGTCAAATTTTACGAGTATAAGCTTCCTAGATTATTTCGATGCCAAAACACCAAGTTTCTACGACAAATGGACAAAACAGCTAAAAGCTCCTCCATAGAGAGAGTTGAGCATATTCAGACCATCAAAGATGCTCGGTGTACAATTTTTATTGTTCTTCTATGTGAAATTTTATGCGTATAAGCTTCCTAGATTATTTCGATGTCAAAACACCAATTTCTATTACAAATGGACAAAACGGTTAAAAGCTCCTACACAGAGAGAGTTGAGCAACTTCGGACCATCAAAGTTGCTCGGGGTACACTTTTTATTGTTCTTCTATGTCTAATTCTACGAGTATAAGCATGCTAGATTATTTCGATGCCAATACACCAAGGTTCTATGATAAATGGACAAAACAGTTAAAAGGTCCTTCATAGAGAGAGTTGAGCAACTTCGGACCATGAAAGTTGCTCGGGGTACACTTTTTATTGTTCTTCTATGTGAAATTTTACGAGTATAAAGCTTCCTAGATTATTTCGATGTCAAAAGAGCAGGTTTTTATGACAAATGGACAAAACCGTTAAAAGCTCCTCCGTAGAGAGAGTTGAGCAACTTCGGACCATCAAAGTTGCTCGCTGTACACTTTTTATTGTTCTTCTATGTGAAATTCTACAAGTATAAAACTTGCTAGATTATTTTGATGTGGAAACACAAATTTTCTATGACAAATGGACAAAACCGTTAAAAGCTTCTCCATAGAGAGAGTTGAGCAACTTCGGACTATCAAAGTTGATAGGGGTACACTTTTTATTATTCTTCTATGTCAAATTCTACGAGTATAAGCTTCCTAGATTATTTCGATGGCAAAACACCAAGTTTCTACGATAAATGGACAAAACAGCTAAAAGCACCTTCATAGAGAGAGTTGAGCATATTCAGACCATCAAAGATGCTCGGTGTACAATTTTTATTGTTCTTCTATGTGAAATTTTATGCGTATAAGCTTCCTAGATTATTTCGATGTCAAAACACCAATTTCTATGACAAATGGACAAAACCGTTAAAAGCTCCTACACAGAGAGAGTTGAGCAACTTCGGACCATCAAAGTTGCTCGGGGTACACTTTTTATTGTTCTTCTATGTCAAATTCTACGAGTATAAGCATGCTAGATTATTTCGATGCCAATACACCAAGGTTCTATGATAAATGGACAAAACAGTTAAAAGGTCCTTCATAGAGAGAGTTGAGCAACTTCGGACCATGAAAGTTGCTCGAGGTACACTTTTTATTGTTATTCTATGTCAAATTCTACGAGTATGAGCTTGTAGACTATTTCGATGCCAAAACACCAAGTTTCTACGACAAATGGACAAAACAGCTAAAAGCACCTTCATAGAGAGAGTTGAGCATATTCAGACCATCAAAGATGCTCGGTGTACAATTTTTATTGTTCTTCTATGTCAAATTTTATGCGTATAAGCTTCCTAGATTATTTCGATGTCAAAACACCAATTTCTATGACAAATGGACAAAACGGTTAAAAGCTCCTACACAGAGAGAGTTGAGCAACTTCGGACCATCAAAGTTGCTCGGGGTACACTTTTTATTGTTCTTCTATGTCAAATTCTACGAGTATAAGCATGCTAGATTATTTCGATGCCAATACACCAAGGTTCTATGATAAATGGACAAAACAGTTAAAAGGTCCTTCATAGAGAGAGTTGAGCAACTTCGGACCATGAAAGTTGCTCGGGGTACACTTTTTATTGTTCTTCTATGTGAAATTTTACGAGTATAAAGCTTCCTAGATTATTTCGATGTCAAAAGAGCAAGCTTTTATGACAAATGGACAAAACCGTTAAAAGCTCCTCCGTAGAGAGAGTT
The DNA here is from genome assembly GCA_963580455.1 of Euonymus europaeus. NCBI lineage: Eukaryota > Viridiplantae > Streptophyta > Magnoliopsida > Celastrales > Celastraceae > Euonymus > Euonymus europaeus. The sequence continues at coordinate 12,523,105 of OY756969.1, forward strand.
GAGCAACTTCGGACAATGAAAGTTGCTCGCTGTACACTTTTTATTGTTCTTCTATGTGAAATTCTACAAGTATAAAACTTGCTAGATTATTTTGATGCGGAAACACAAACTTTCTATGACAAATGGACAAAACCGTTAAAAGCTTCTCCATAGAGAGAGTTGAGCAACTTCGGACTATCAAAGTTGATAGGGGTACACTTTTTATTATTCTTCTATGTCAAATTTTACGAGTATAAGCTTCCTAGATTATTTCGATGGCAAAACACCAAGTTTCTACGACAAATGGACAAAACAGCTAAAAGCACCTCCATAGAGAGAGTTGAGCATATTCAGACCATCAAAGATGCTCAGTGTACAATTTTTATTGTTCTTCTATGTGAAATTTTATGCGTATAAGCTTCCTAGATTATTTCGATGTCAAAACACCAATTTCTATGACAAACGGACAAAACGGTTAAAAGCTCCTACACAGAGAGAGTTGAGCAACTTCGGACCATCAAAGTTGCTCGGGGTACACTTTTTATTGTTCTTCTATGTCAAATTCTATGAGTATAAGCATGCTAGATTATTTCGATGCCAATACACCAAGGTTCTACGATAAATGGACAAAACCGTTAAAAGGTCCTCCATAGAGAGAGTTGAGCAACTTCGGACTATCAAAGTTGATAGGGGTACACTTTTTATTATTCTTCTATGTCAAATTCTACGAGTATAAGCTTCCTAGATTATTTCGATGGCAAAACACCAAGTTTCTACGATAAATGGACAAAACAGCTAAAAGCACCTTCATAGAGAGAGTTGAGCATATTCAGACCATCAAAGATGCTCGGTGTACAATTTTTATTGTTCTTCTATGTGAAATTTTATGCGTATAAGCTTCCTAGATTATTTCGATGTCAAAACACCAATTTCTATGACAAATGGACAAAACCGTTAAAAGCTCCTACACAGAGAGAGTTGAGCAACTTCGGACCATCAAAGTTGCTCGGGGTACACTTTTTATTGTTCTTCTATGTCAAATTCTACGAGTATAAGCATGCTAGATTATTTCGATGCCAATACACCAAGGTTCTATGATAAATGGACAAAACAGTTAAAAGGTCCTTCATAGAGAGAGTTGAGCAACTTCGGACCATGAAAGTTGCTCGAGGTACACTTTTTATTGTTATTCTATGTCAAATTCTACGAGTATGAGCTTGTAGACTATTTCGATGCCAAAACACCAAGTTTCTACGACAAATGGACAAAACAGCTAAAAGCACCTTCATAGAGAGAGTTGAGCATATTCAGACCATCAAAGATGCTCGGTGTACAATTTTTATTGTTCTTCTATGTCAAATTTTATGCGTATAAGCTTCCTAGATTATTTCGATGTCAAAACACCAATTTCTATGACAAATGGACAAAACGGTTAAAAGCTCCTACACAGAGAGAGTTGAGCAACTTCGGACCATCAAAGTTGCTCGGGGTACACTTTTTATTGTTCTTCTATGTCAAATTCTACGAGTATAAGCATGCTAGATTATTTCGATGCCAATACACCAAGGTTCTATGATAAATGGACAAAACAGTTAAAAGGTCCTTCATAGAGAGAGTTGAGCAACTTCGGACCATGAAAGTTGCTCGGGGTACACTTTTTATTGTTCTTCTATGTGAAATTTTACGAGTATAAAGCTTCCTAGATTATTTCGATGTCAAAAGAGCAAGCTTTTATGACAAATGGACAAAACCGTTAAAAGCTCCTCCGTAGAGAGAGTTGAGCAACTTCGGACCATCAAAGTTGCTCGCTGTACACTTTTTATTGTTCTTCTATGTGAAATTCTACAAGTATAAAACTTGCTAGATTATTTTGATGCGGAAACACAAACTTTCTATGACAAATGGACAAAACCGTTAAAAGCTTCTCCATAGAGAGAGTTGAGCAACTTCTGACTATCAAAGTTGATAGGGGTACACTTTTTATTATTCTTCTATGTCAAATTTTACGAGTATAAGCTTGCTAGATTATTTCGATGCCAATACACCAAGGTTCTATGATAAATGGACAAAACAGTTAAAAGCACCTTCATAGAGAGAGTTGAGCATATTCAGACCATCAAAGATGCTCGGTGTACAATTTTTATTGTTCTTCTATGTCAAATTCTACGAGTATAAGCATGCTAGATTATTTCGATGCCAATACACCAAGGTTCTATGATAAATGGACAAAACAGTTAAAAGGTCCTTCATAGAGAGAGTTGAGCAACTTCGGACCATGAAAGTTGCTCGAGGTACACTTTTTATTGTTATTCTATGTCAAATTCTACGAGTATGAGCTTGTAGACCATTTCGATGCCAAAACACCAAGTTTCTACGACAAATGGACAAAACAGCTAAAAGCACCTTCATAGAGAGAGTTGAGCATATTCAGACCATCAAAGATGCTCGGTGTACAATTTTTATTGCTCTTCTATGTCAAATTTTATGCGTATAAGCTTCCTAGATTATTTCGATGTCAAAACACCAATTTCTATGACAAATGGACAAAACGGTTAAAAGCTCCTACACAGAGAGAGTTGAGCAACTTCGGACCATCAAAGTTGCTCGGGGTACACTTTTTATTGTTCTTCTATGTCAAATTCTACGAGTATAAGCATGCTAGATTATTTCGATGCCAATACACCAAGGTTCTATGATAAATGGACAAAACAGTTAAAAGGTCCTTCATAGAGAGAGTTGAGCAACTTCGGACCATGAAAGTTGCTCGGGGTACACTTTTTATTGTTCTTCTATGTGAAATTTTACGAGTATAAAGCTTCCTAGATTATTTCGATGTCAAAAGAGCAAGCTTTTATGACAAATGGACAAAACCGTTAAAAGCTCCTCCGTAGAGAGAGTTGAGCAACTTCGGACCATCAAAGTTGCTCGCTGTACACTTTTTATTGTTCTTCTATGTGAAATTCTACAAGTATAAAACTTGCTAGATTATTTTGATGCGGAAACACAAACTTTCTATGACAAATGGACAAAACCGTTAAAAGCTCCTACACAGAGAGAGTTGAGCAACTTCGGACCATCAAAGTTGCTCGGGGTACACTTTTTATTGTTCTTCTATGTCAAATTCTACGAGTATAAGCATGCTAGATTATTTCGATGCCAATACACCAAGGTTCTATGATAAATGGACAAAACAGTTAAAAGGTCCTTCATAGAGAGAGTTGAGCAACTTCGGACCATGAAAGTTGCTCGAGGTACACTTTTTATTGTTATTCTATGTCAAATTCTACGAGTATGAGCTTGTAGACTATTTCGATGCCAAAACACCAAGTTTCTACGACAAATGGACAAAACAGCTAAAAGCACCTTCATAGAGAGAGTTGAGCATATTCAGACCATCAAAGATGCTCGGTGTACAATTTTTATTGTTCTTCTATGTCAAATTTTATGCGTATAAGCTTCCTAGATTATTTCGATGTCAAAACACCAATTTCTATGACAAATGGACAAAACGGTTAAAAGCTCCTACACAGAGAGAGTTGAGCAACTTCGGACCATCAAAGTTGCTCGGGGTACACTTTTTATTGTTCTTCTATGTCAAATTCTACGAGTATAAGCATGCTAGATTATTTCGATGCCAATACACCAAGGTTCTATGATAAATGGACAAAACAGTTAAAAGGTCCTTCATAGAGAGAGTTGAGCAACTTCGGACCATGAAAGTTGCTCGGGGTACACTTTTTATTGTTCTTCTATGTGAAATTTTACGAGTATAAAGCTTCCTAGATTATTTCGATGTCAAAAGAGCAAGCTTTTATGACAAATGGACAAAACCGTTAAAAGCTCCTCCGTAGAGAGAGTTGAGCAACTTCGGACCATGAAAGTTGCTCGCTGTACACTTTTTATTGTTCTTCTATGTGAAATTCTACAAGTATAAAACTTGCTAGATTATTTTGATGCGGAAACACAAACTTTCTATGACAAATGGACAAAACCGTTAAAAGCTTCTCCATAGAGAGAGTTGAGCAACTTCGGACTATCAAAGTTGATAGGGGTACACTTTTTATTATTCTTCTATGTCAAATTTTACGAGTATAAGCTTCCTAGATTATTTCGATGGCAAAACACCAAGTTTCTACGACAAATGGACAAAACAGCTAAAAGCACCTCCATAGAGAGAGTTGAGCATATTCAGACCATCAAAGATGCTCAGTGTACAATTTTTATTGTTCTTCTATGTGAAATTTTATGCGTATAAGCTTCCTAGATTATTTCGATGTCAAAACACCAATTTCTATGACAAATGGACAAAACGGTTAAAAGCTCCTACACAGAGAGAGTTGAGCAACTTCGGACCATCAAAGTTGCTCGGGGTACACTTTTTATTGTTCTTCTATGTCAAATTCTATGAGTATAAGCATGCTAGATTATTTCGATGCCAATACACCAAGGTTCTATGATAAATGGACAAAACCGTTAAAAGGTCCTCCATAGAGAGAGTTGAGCAACTTCGGACTATCAAAGTTGATAGGGGTACACTTTTTATTATTCTTCTATGTCAAATTTTACGAGTATAAGCTTCCTAGATTATTTCGATGCCAAAACACCAAGTTTCTACGACAAATGGACAAAACAGCTAAAAGCTCCTTCATAGAGAGAGTTGAGCATATTCAGACCATCAAAGATGCTCGGTGTACAATTTTTATTGTTCTTCTATGTGAAATTTTATGCGTATAAGCTTCCTAGATTATTTCGATGTCAAAACACCAATTTCTATTACAAATGGACAAAACGGTTAAAAGCTCCTACACAGAGAGAGTTGAGCAACTTCGGACCATCAAAGTTGCTCGGGGTACACTTTTTATTGTTCTTCTATGTCTAATTCTACGAGTATAAGCATGCTAGATTATTTCGATGCCAATACACCAAGGTTCTATGATAAATGGACAAAACAGTTAAAAGGTCCTTCATAGAGAGAGTTGAGCAACTTCGGACCATGAAAGTTGCTCGGGGTACACTTTTTATTGTTCTTCTATGTGAAATTTTACGAGTATAAAGCTTCCTAGATTATTTCGATGTCAAAAGAGCAGGTTTTTATGACAAATGGACAAAACCGTTAAAAGCTCCTCCGTAGAGAGAGTTGAGTAACTTCGGACCATCAAAGTTGCTCGCTGTACACTTTTTATTGTTCTTCTATGTGAAATTCTACAAGTATAAAACTTGCTAGATTATTTTGATGCGGAAACACAAACTTTCTATGACAAATGGACAAAACCGTTAAAAGCTTCTCCATAGAGAGAGTTGAGCAACTTCGGACTATCAAAGTTGATAGGGGTACACTTTTTATTATTCTTCAATGTCAAATTTTACGAGTATAAGCTTCCTAGATTATTTCGATGGCAAAACACCAAGTTTCTACGACAAATGGACAAAACAGCTAAAAGCACCTCCATTGAGAGAGTTGAGCATATTCAGACCATCAAAGATGCTCGGTGTACAATTTTTATTGTCCTTCTATGTGAAATTTTATGCGTATAAGCTTCCTAGATTATTTCGATGTCAAAACACCAATTTCTATGACAAATGGACAAAACGGTTAAAAGCTCCTACACAGAGAGAGTTGAGCAACTTCGGACCATCAAAGTTGCTCGGGGTACACTTTTTATTGTTCTTATATGTCAAATTCTACGAGTATAAGCATGCTAGATTATTTCGATGCCAATACACCAAGGTTCTATGATAAATGGACAAAACAGTTAAAAGGTCCTTCATAGAGAGAGTTGAGCAACTTCGGACCATGAAAGTTGCTCGAGGTACACTTTTTATTGTTATTCTATGTCGAATTCTACGAGTATGAACTTGTAGACTATTTCGATGCCAAAACACCAAGTTTCTACGACAAATGGACAAAACAGCTAAAAGCACCTTCATAGAGAGAGTTGAGCATATTCAGACCATCAAAGATGCTCGGTGTACAATTTTTATTGTTCTTCTATGTCAAATTTTATGCTTATAAGCTTCCTAGATTATTTCGATGTCAAAACACCAATTTCTATGACAAATGGAGAAAACGGTTAAAAGCTCCTACACAGAGAGAGTTGAGCAACTTCGGACCATCAAAGTTGCTCGGGGTACACTTTTTATTGTTCTTCTATGTCAAATTCTACGAGTATAAGCATGCTAGATTATTTCGATGCCAATACACCAAGGTTCTATGATAAATGGACAAAACAGTTAAAAGGTCCTTCATAGAGAGATTTGAGCAACTTCGGACCATGAAAGTTGCTCGGGGTACACTTTTTATTGTTCTTCTATGTGAAATTTTACGAGTATAAAGCTTCCTAGATTATTTCGATGTCAAAAGAGCAAGCTTTTATGACAAATGGACAAAACCGTTAAAAGCTCCTCCGTAGAGAGAGTTGAGCAACTTCGGACCATGAAAGTTGCTCGCTGTACACTTTTTATTGTTCTTCTATGTGAAATTCTACAAGTATAAAACTTGCTAGATTATTTTGATGCGGAAACACAAACTTTCTATGACAAATGGACAAAACCGTTAAAAGCTTCTCCATAGAGAGAGTTGAGCAACTTCGGACTATCAAAGTTGATAGGGGTACACTTTTTATTATTCTTCTATGTCAAATTTTACGAGTATAAGCTTCCTAGATTATTTCGATGGCAAAACACCAAGTTTCTACGACAAATGGACAAAACAGCTAAAAGCACCTCCATAGAGAGAGTTGAGCATATTCAGACCATCAAAGATGCTCAGTGTACAATTTTTATTGTTCTTCTATGTGAAATTTTATGCGTATAAGCTTCCTAGATTATTTCGATGTCAAAACACCAATTTCTATGACAAACGGACAAAACGGTTAAAAGCTCCTACACAGAGAGAGTTGAGCAACTTCGGACCATCAAAGTTGCTCGGGGTACACTTTTTATTGTTCTTCTATGTCAAATTCTATGAGTATAAGCATGCTAGATTATTTCGATGCCAATACACCAAGGTTCTACGATAAATGGACAAAACCGTTAAAAGGTCCTCCATAGAGAGAGTTGAGCAACTTCGGACTATCAAAGTTGATAGGGGTACACTTTTTATTATTCTTCTATGTCAAATTCTACGAGTATAAGCTTCCTAGATTATTTCGATGGCAAAACACCAAGTTTCTACGATAAATGGACAAAACAGCTAAAAGCACCTTCATAGAGAGAGTTGAGCATATTCAGACCATCAAAGATGCTCGGTGTACAATTTTTATTGTTCTTCTATGTGAAATTTTATGCGTATAAGCTTCCTAGATTATTTCGATGTCAAAACACCAATTTCTATGACAAATGGACAAAACCGTTAAAAGCTCCTACACAGAGAGAGTTGAGCAACTTCGGACCATCAAAGTTGCTCGGGGTACACTTTTTATTGTTCTTCTATGTCAAATTCTACGAGTATAAGCATGCTAGATTATTTCGATGCCAATACACCAAGGTTCTATGATAAATGGACAAAACAGTTAAAAGGTCCTTCATAGAGAGAGTTGAGCAACTTCGGACCATGAAAGTTGCTCGAGGTACACTTTTTATTGTTATTCTATGTCAAATTCTACGAGTATGAGCTTGTAGACTATTTCGATGCCAAAACACCAAGTTTCTACGACAAATGGACAAAACAGCTAAAAGCACCTTCATAGAGAGAGTTGAGCATATTCAGACCATCAAAGATGCTCGGTGTACAATTTTTATTGTTCTTCTATGTCAAATTTTATGCGTATAAGCTTCCTAGATTATTTCGATGTCAAAACACCAATTTCTATGACAAATGGACAAAACGGTTAAAAGCTCCTACACAGAGAGAGTTGAGCAACTTCGGACCATCAAAGTTGCTCGGGGTACACTTTTTATTGTTCTTCTATGTCAAATTCTACGAGTATAAGCATGCTAGATTATTTCGATGCCAATACACCAAGGTTCTATGATAAATGGACAAAACAGTTAAAAGGTCCTTCATAGAGAGAGTTGAGCAACTTCGGACCATGAAAGTTGCTCGGGGTACACTTTTTATTGTTCTTCTATGTGAAATTTTACGAGTATAAAGCTTCCTAGATTATTTCGATGTCAAAAGAGCAAGCTTTTATGACAAATGGACAAAACCGTTAAAAGCTCCTCCGTAGAGAGAGTTGAGCAACTTCGGACCATCAAAGTTGCTCGCTGTACACTTTTTATTGTTCTTCTATGTGAAATTCTACAAGTATAAAACTTGCTAGATTATTTTGATGCGGAAACACAAACTTTCTATGACAAATGGACAAAACCGTTAAAAGCTTCTCCATAGAGAGAGTTGAGCAACTTCTGACTATCAAAGTTGATAGGGGTACACTTTTTATTATTCTTCTATGTCAAATTTTACGAGTATAAGCTTGCTAGATTATTTCGATGCCAATACACCAAGGTTCTATGATAAATGGACAAAACAGTTAAAAGCACCTTCATAGAGAGAGTTGAGCATATTCAGACCATCAAAGATGCTCGGTGTACAATTTTTATTGTTCTTCTATGTCAAATTCTACGAGTATAAGCATGCTAGATTATTTCGATGCCAATACACCAAGGTTCTATGATAAATGGACAAAACAGTTAAAAGGTCCTTCATAGAGAGAGTTGAGCAACTTCGGACCATGAAAGTTGCTCGAGGTACACTTTTTATTGTTATTCTATGTCAAATTCTACGAGTATGAGCTTGTAGACTATTTCGATGCCAAAACACCAAGTTTCTACGACAAATGGACAAAACAGCTAAAAGCACCTTCATAGAGAGAGTTGAGCATATTCAGACCATCAAAGATGCTCGGTGTACAATTTTTATTGCTCTTCTATGTCAAATTTTATGCGTATAAGCTTCCTAGATTATTTCGATGTCAAAACACCAATTTCTATGACAAATGGACAAAACGGTTAAAAGCTCCTACACAGAGAGAGTTGAGCAACTTCGGACCATCAAAGTTGCTCGGGGTACACTTTTTATTGTTCTTCTATGTCAAATTCTACGAGTATAAGCATGCTAGATTATTTCGATGCCAATACACCAAGGTTCTATGATAAATGGACAAAACAGTTAAAAGGTCCTTCATAGAGAGAGTTGAGCAACTTCGGACCATGAAAGTTGCTCGGGGTACACTTTTTATTGTTCTTCTATGTGAAATTTTACGAGTATAAAGCTTCCTAGATTATTTCGATGTCAAAAGAGCAAGCTTTTATGACAAATGGACAAAACCGTTAAAAGCTCCTCCGTAGAGAGAGTTGAGCAACTTCGGACCATCAAAGTTGCTCGCTGTACACTTTTTATTGTTCTTCTATGTGAAATTCTACAAGTATAAAACTTGCTAGATTATTTTGATGCGGAAACACAAACTTTCTATGACAAATGGACAAAACCGTTAAAAGCTCCTACACAGAGAGAGTTGAGCAACTTCGGACCATCAAAGTTGCTCGGGGTACACTTTTTATTGTTCTTCTATGTCAAATTCTACGAGTATAAGCATGCTAGATTATTTCGATGCCAATACACCAAGGTTCTATGATAAATGGACAAAACAGTTAAAAGGTCCTTCATAGAGAGAGTTGAGCAACTTCGGACCATGAAAGTTGCTCGAGGTACACTTTTTATTGTTATTCTATGTCAAATTCTACGAGTATGAGCTTGTAGACTATTTCGATGCCAAAACACCAAGTTTCTACGACAAATGGACAAAACAGCTAAAAGCACCTTCATAGAGAGAGTTGAGCATATTCAGACCATCAAAGATGCTCGGTGTACAATTTTTATTGTTCTTCTATGTCAAATTTTATACGTATAAGCTTCCTAGATTATTTCGATGTCAAAACACCAATTTCTATGACAAATGGACAAAACGGTTAAAAGCTCCTACACAGAGAGAGTTGAGCAACTTCGGACCATCAAAGTTGCTCGGGGTACACTTTTTATTGTTCTTCTATGTCAAATTCTACGAGTATAAGCATGCTAGATTATTTCGATGCCAATACACCAAGGTTCTATGATAAATGGACAAAACAGTTAAAAGGTCCTTCATAGAGAGAGTTGAGCAACTTCGGACCATGAAAGTTGCTCGGGGTACACTTTTTATTGTTCTTCTATGTGAAATTTTACGAGTATAAAGCTTCCTAGATTATTTCGATGTCAAAAGAGCAAGCTTTTATGACAAATGGACAAAACCGTTAAAAGCTCCTCCGTAGAGAGAGTTGAGCAACTTCGGACCATGAAAGTTGCTCGCTGTACACTTTTTATTGTTCTTCTATGTGAAATTCTACAAGTATAAAACTTGCTAGATTATTTTGATGCGGAAACACAAACTTTCTATGACAAATGGACAAAACCGTTAAAAGCTTCTCCATAGAGAGAGTTGAGCAACTTCGGACTATCAAAGTTGATAGGGGTACACTTTTTATTATTCTTCTATGTCAAATTTTACGAGTATAAGCTTCCTAGATTATTTCGATGGCAAAACACCAAGTTTCTACGACAAATGGACAAAACAGCTAAAAGCACCTCCATAGAGAGAGTTGAGCATATTCAGACCATCAAAGATGCTCAGTGTACAATTTTTATTGTTCTTCTATGTGAAATTTTATGCGTATAAGCTTCCTAGATTATTTCGATGTCAAAACACCAATTTCTATGACAAATGGACAAAACGGTTAAAAGCTCCTACACAGAGAGAGTTGAGCAACTTCGGACCATCAAAGTTGCTCGGGGTACACTTTTTATTGTTCTTCTATGTCAAATTCTATGAGTATAAGCATGCTAGATTATTTCGATGCCAATACACCAAGGTTCTATGATAAATGGACAAAACCGTTAAAAGGTCCTCCATAGAGAGAGTTGAGCAACTTCGGACTATCAAAGTTGATAGGGGTACACTTTTTATTATTCTTCTATGTCAAATTTTACGAGTATAAGCTTCCTAGATTATTTCGATGCCAAAACACCAAGTTTCTACGACAAATGGACAAAACAGCTAAAAGCTCCTTCATAGAGAGAGTTGAGCATATTCAGACCATCAAAGATGCTCGGTGTACAATTTTTATTGTTCTTCTATGTGAAATTTTATGCGTATAAGCTTCCTAGATTATTTCGATGTCAAAACACCAATTTCTATTACAAATGGACAAAACGGTTAAAAGCTCCTACACAGAGAGAGTTGAGCAACTTCGGACCATCAAAGTTGCTCGGGGTACACTTTTTATTGTTCTTCTATGTCTAATTCTACGAGTATAAGCATGCTAGATTATTTCGATGCCAATACACCAAGGTTCTATGATAAATGGACAAAACAGTTAAAAGGTCTTTCATAGAGAGAGTTGAGCAACTTCGGACCATGAAAGTTGCTCGGGGTACACTTTTTATTGTTCTTCTATGTGAAATTTTACGAGTATAAAGCTTCCTAGATTATTTCGATGTCAAAAGAGCAGGTTTTTATGACAAATGGACAAAACCGTTAAAAGCTCCTCCGTAGAGAGAGTTGAGTAACTTCGGACCATCAAAGTTGCTCGCTGTACACTTTTTATTGTTCTTCTATGTGAAATTCTACAAGTATAAAACTTGCTAGATTATTTTGATGCGGAAACACAAACTTTCTATGACAAATGGACAAAACCGTTAAAAGCTTCTCCATAGAGAGAGTTGAGCAACTTCGGACTATCAAAGTTGATAGGGGTACACTTTTTATTATTCTTCAATGTCAAATTTTACGAGTATAAGCTTCCTAGATTATTTCGATGGCAAAACACCAAGTTTCTACGACAAATGGACAAAACAGCTAAAAGCACCTCCATTGAGAGAGTTGAGCATATTCAGACCATCAAAGATGCTCGGTGTACAATTTTTATTGTCCTTCTATGTGAAATTTTATGCGTATAAGCTTCCTAGATTATTTCGATGTCAAAACACCAATTTCTATGACAAATGGACAAAACGGTTAAAAGCTCCTACACAGAGAGAGTTGAGCAACTTCGGACCATCAAAGTTGCTCGGGGTACACTTTTTATTGTTCTTATATGTCAAATTCTACGAGTATAAGCATGCTAGATTATTTCGATGCCAATACACCAAGGTTCTATGATAAATGGACAAAACAGTTAAAAGGTCCTTCATAGAGAGAGTTGAGCAACTTCGGACCATGAAAGTTGCTCGAGGTACACTTTTTATTGTTATTCTATGTCGAATTCTACGAGTATGAACTTGTAGACTATTTCGATGCCAAAACACCAAGTTTCTACGACAAATGGACAAAACAGCTAAAAGCACCTTCATAGAGAGAGTTGAGCATATTCAGACCATCAAAGATGCTCGGTGTACAATTTTTATTGTTCTTCTATGTCAAATTTTATGCTTATAAGCTTCCTAGATTATTTCGATGTCAAAACACCAATTTCTATGACAAATGGAGAAAACGGTTAAAAGCTCCTACACAGAGAGAGTTGAGCAACTTCGGACCATCAAAGTTGCTCGGGGTACACTTTTTATTGTTCTTCTATGTCAAATTCTACGAGTATAAGCATGCTAGATTATTTCGATGCCAATACACCAAGGTTCTATGATAAATGGACAAAACAGTTAAAAGGTCCTTCATAGAGAGATTTGAGCAACTTCGGACCATGAAAGTTGCTCGGGGTACACTTTTTATTGTTCTTCTATGTGAAATTTTACGAGTATAAAGCTTCCTAGATTATTTCGATGTCAAAAGAGCAAGCTTTTATGACAAATGGACAAAACCGTTAAAAGCTCCTCCGTAGAGAGAGTTGAGCAACTTCGGACCATCAAAGTTGCTCGCTGTACACTTTTTATTGTTCTTCTATGTGAAATTCTACAAGTATAAAACTTGCTAGATTATTTTGATGCGGAAACACAAACTTTCTATGACAAATGGACAAAACCGTTAAAAGCTTCTCCATAGAGAGAGTTGAGCAACTTCGGACTATCAAAGTTGATAGGGGTACACTTTTTATTATTCTTCTATGTCAAATTTTACGAGTATAAGCTTCCTAGATTATTTCGATGGCAAAACACCAAGTTTCTACGACAAATGGACAAAACAGCTAAAAGCACCTCCATAGAGAGAGTTGAGCATATTCAGACCATCAAAGATGCTCGGTGTACAATTTTTATTGTTCTTCTATGTGAAATTTTATGCGTATAAGCTTCCTAGATTATTTCGATGTCAAAACACCAATTTCTATGACAAATGGACAAAACGGTTAAAAGCTCCTACACAGAGAGAGTTGAGCAACTTCGGACCATCAAAGTTGCTCGGGGTACACTTTTTATTGTTCTTCTATGTCAAATTCTACGAGTATAAGCATGCTAGATTATTTCGATGCCAATACACCAAGGTTCTATGATAAATGGACAAAACAGTTAAAAGGTCCTTCATAGAGAGAGTTGAGCAACTTCGGACCATGAAAGTTGCTCGAGGTACACTTTTTATTGTTCTTCTATGTCAAATTCTACGAGTATGAGCTTGTAGACTATTTCGATGCCAAAACACCAAGTTTCTACGACAAATGGACAAAACAGCTAAAAGCACCTTCATAGAGAGAGTTGAGCATATTCAAACCATCAAAGATGCTCGGTGTACAATTTTTATTGTTCTTCTATGTCAAATTTTATGCGTATAAGCTTCCTAGATTATTTCGATGTCAAAACACTAATTTCTATGACAAATGGACAAAACGGTTAAAAGCTCCTACACAGAGAGAGTTGAGCAACTTCGGACCATCAAAGTTGCTCGGGGTACACTTTTTATTGTTCTTCTATGTCAAATTCTACGAGTATAAGCATGCTAGATTATTTCGATGCCAATACACCAAGGTTCTATGATAAATGGACAAAACAGTTAAAAGGTCCTTCATAGAGAGAGTTGAGCAACTTCGGACCATGAAAGTTGCTCGGGGTACACTTTTTATTGTTCTTCTATGTGAAATTTTACGAGTATAAAGCTTCCTAGATTATTTCGATGTCAAAAGAGCAAGCTTTTATGACAAATGGACAAAACCGTTAAAAGCTCCTCCGTAGAGAGAGTTGAGCAACTTCGGACCATCAAAGTTGCTCGCTGTACACTTTTTATTGTTCTTCTATGTGAAATTCTACAAGTATAAAACTTGCTAGATTATTTTGATGCGGAAACACAAACTTTCTATGACAAATGGACAAAACCGTTAAAAGCTTCTCCATAGAGAGAGTTGAGCAACTTCGGACTATCAAAGTTGATAGGGGTACACTTTTTATTATTCTTCTATGTCAAATTTTACGAGTATAAGCTTCCTAGATTATTTCGATGGCAAAACACCAAGTTTCTACGACAAATGGACAAAACAGCTAAAAGCACCTCCATAGAGAGAGTTGAGCATATTCAGACCATCAAAGATGCTCGGTGTACAATTTTTATTGTTCTTCTATGTGAAATTTTATGCGTATAAGCTTCCTAGATTATTTCGATGTCAAAACACCAATTTCTATGACAAATGGACAAAACGGTTAAAAGCTCCTACACAGAGAGAGTTGAGCAACTTCGGACCATCAAAGTTGCTCGGGGTACACTTTTTATTGTTCTTCTATGTCAAATTCTACGAGTATAAGCATGCTAGATTATTTCGATGCCAATACACCAAGGTTCTATGATAAATGGACAAAACAGTTAAAAGGTCCTTCATAGAGAGAGTTGAGCAACTTCGGACCATGAAAGTTGCTCGAGGTACACTTTTTATTGTTCTTCTATGTCAAATTCTACGAGTATGAGCTTGTAGACTATTTCGATGCCAAAACACCAAGTTTCTACGACAAATGGACAAAACAGCTAAAAGCACCTTCATAGAGAGAGTTGAGCATATTCAAACCATCAAAGATGCTCGGTGTACAATTTTTATTGTTCTTCTATGTCAAATTTTATGCGTATAAGCTTCCTAGATTATTTCGATGTCAAAACACTAATTTCTATGACAAATGGACAAAACGGTTAAAAGCTCCTACACAGAGAGAGTTGAGCAACTTCGGACCATCAAAGTTGCTCGGGGTACACTTTTTATTGTTCTTCTATGTCAAATTCTACGAGTATAAGCATGCTAGATTATTTCGATGCCAATACACCAAGGTTCTATGATAAATGGACAAAACAGTTAAAAGGTCCTTCATAGAGAGAGTTGAGCAACTTCGGACCATGAAAGTTGCTCGGGGTACACTTTTTATTGTTCTTCTATGTGAAATTTTACGAGTATAAAGCTTCCTAGATTATTTCGATGTCAAAAGAGCAAGTTTTTATGAAAAATGGACAAAACCGTTAAAAGCTCCTCCGTAGAGAGAGTTGAGCAACTTCGGACCATCAAAGTTGCTCGCTGTACACTTTTTATTGTTCTTCTATGTGAAATTCTACAAGTATAAAACTTGCTAGATTATTTTGATGCGGAAACACAAACTTTCTATGACAAATGGACAAAACCGTTAAAAGCTTCTCCATAGAGAGAGTTGAGCAACTTCGGACTATCAAAGTTGATAGAGGTACATTTTTTATTATTCTTCTATGTCAAATTTTACGAGTATAAGCTTCCTAGATTATTTCGATGGCAAAACACCAAGTTTCTACGACAAATGGACAAAACAGCTAAAAGCACCTCCATAGAGAGAGTTGAGCATATTCAGACCATCAAAGATGCTCGGTGTACAATTTTTATTGTTCTTCTATGTGAAATTTTATGCGTATAAGCTTCCTAGATTATTTCGATGTCAAAACACCAATTTCTATGACAAATGGACAAAACGGTTAAAAGCTCCTACACAGAGAGAGTTGAGCAACTTCGGACCATCAAAGTTGCTCGGGGTACACTTTTTATTGTTCTTCTATGTCAAATTCTACGAGTATAAGCATGCTAGATTATTTCGATGCCAATACACCAAGGTTCTATGATAAATGGACAAAACAGTTAAAAGGTCCTTCATAGAGAGAGTTGAGCAACTTCGGACCATGAAAGTTGCTCGAGGTACACTTTTTATTGTTCTTCTATGTCAAATTCTACGAGTATGAGCTTGTAGACTATTTCGATGCCAAAACACCAACTTTCTATGAAAATTAGATAAAACTGTTAAAAGCACCTCAGGAGAGAGAGTTGAGCAACTTCAGACCATCGAAGTTGCTTGGTGTACACTTTTTATTGTTCTTCTATGTGAAATTTTACGAGTATAAGCTTCCTAGATTATTTCGATGTCAAAACAGCAAGTATATGTGACAAATGGACATAACAGTTAAAAGCTCCTCCATAAAGAGAGTTGAGCAAATTCTGATAATCAAAGTTGCTCAGGGTACACTTTTTATTGTTCTTCTATATCAAATTCTACGAGTATAAGCTTGCTAGATTATTTCGATGCCAATACACCAAGTTTCTATGATAAATGGACAAAACAGTTAAAAGGTCCCTCATAGAGAGAGTTGAGCAACTTCGGACCATGAAAGTTGCTCGGGGTACACTTTTTATTGTTCTTCTTTGTGAAATTTTACGAGTATAAAGCTTCCTAGATTATTTCGATTTCAAAAGAGCAAGTTTTTATGACAAATGGACAAAACCGTTAAAAGCTCCTCCGTAGAGAGAGTTGAGCAACTTCGGACCATCAAAGTTGATAGGGGTACTCTTTTTATTATTCTTCTATGTCAAATTTTATGAGTATAAGCTTCCTAGATTATTTTGATGCCAAAACACCAAGTTTCTACGACAAATGGACAAAACAGCTAAAAGCTCCTCCATAGAGAGAGTTGAGCATATATTCAGACCATCAAAGATGCTCGGTGTACAATTTTCATTGTTCTTCTATTTGAAATTTTATGCGTATAAGCTTCCTAGATTATTTCGATGTCAAAACACCAATTTCTATGACAAATGGACAAAACGGTTAAAAGCTCCTACACAGAGAGAGTAGAGCAACTTCGGACCATCAAAGTTGTTCGGGGTACACTTTTTATTGTTATTCTATGTCAAATTCTACGAGTATAAGCTTGCTAGATTATTTCGATGCCAATACACCAAGGTTCTATGATAAATGGACAAAACAGTTAAAAGGTCCTTCATAGAGAGAGTTGAGCAACTTCGGACCATGAAAGTTGCTCGAGGTACACTTTATATAGTTCTTCTATGTCAAATTCTACGAGTATGAGCTTGTAGACTATTTCGATGCCAAAACACCAACTTTCTATGAAAATTAGATAAAACTGTTAAAAGCACCTCAAGAGAGAGAGTTGAGCAACTTCAGACCATCAAAGTTGCTCGGTGTACACTTTTTATTGTTCTTCTATGTGAAGTTTTACGAGTATAAGCTTCCTAGATTATTTCGATGTCAAAACAGCAAGTTTCTGTGACAAATGGACATAACAGTTAAAAGCTCCTCCATAAAGAGAGTTGAGCAAATTCTGATCATCAAAGTTGCTCGGGGTACACTTTTTATTGTTCTTCTATGTCAAATTCTACGAGTATAAGCTTGCTAGATTATTTCGATGCCAATACACCAAGTTTCTATGATAAATTGACAAAACAGTTAAAAGGTCCTTCATAGAGAGAGTTGAGCAACTTCGGACCATGAAAGTTTCTCGGGGTACACTTTTTATTGTTCTTCTATGTGTAATTTTACGAGTATAAAGCTTCCTAGATTATTTCGATGTCAAAATAGCAAGTTTCTATGACAAATGTACAAAACCGTTAAAAGCTCCTCCGTAGAGAGAGTTGAGCAACTTCGGACCATCAAAGTTGCTCGCTGTACACTTTTTATTGTTCTCCTATGTGAAATTTTACGAGTATAAGCTTGCTAGATTATTTCGATGCCAAAACACCAACTTTCTATGACAAATGGACAAAACCGCTAAAAGCTCCTCCATAGAGAGAGTTGAGCAACTTCGGACCATCAGAATTGCTCGGTGTACACTTTTTATTGTTCTTCTATGTGAAATTCAACAAGTATAAAACTTTTATTTTGATGCGGAAACACAAACTTTCTATGACAAATGGACAAAACCGTTAAAAGCTCCTCCATAGAGAGAGTTGAGCAACTTCGGACCATCAAAGTTGATAGGGGTACTTTTTTTATTATTCTTCTATGTCAAATTTTATGAGTATAAGCTTCCTAGATTATTTTGATGCCAAAACACCAAGTTTCTATGACAAATCGACAAAACATCTAAAAGTTCCTCCATGGAGAGAGTTGAGCATATTCAGACCATCAAAGATGCTCGGTGTACAATTTTCATTGTTCTTCTATGTGAAATTTTATGCGTATAAGCTTCCTAGATTATTTCGATGTCAAAACACCAATTTCTATGACAAATGGATAAAACGGTTAAAAGCTCCAACACAGAGAGAGTTGGGCAACTTCAGACCATTAAAGTTGCTCGGGGTACACTTTTTATTGTTCTTCTATGTCAAATTCTACGAGTATGAGCTTGTACACTATTTCGATGTCAAAACACCAACTTTCTATGAAAATTAGATAAAACCGTTAAAAGCATCTCAAGAGAGAGAGTTGAGCAAATTCAGACCATCAAAGTTGCTCGGTGTACAGTTTTTATTGTTCTTCTATGTGAAATTTTACGAGTATAAGCTTCCTAGATTATTTCGATGTCAAAACAGCAAGTTTCTGTGACAAATGGACAAAACCGTTAAAAGCTCCTCCATAGAGAGAGTTGAGCAACTTCGGACCATCAAAGTTGCTCGGTGTACACTTTTTATTGTTCTTCTATGTCAAATTCTACGAGTATAAAACTTGCTAAATTATTTTGATGCGGAAACACAAACTTTCTTTGACAAATGGACAAAACCGTTAAAAGCTCCTCCATAGAGAGAGTTGAGCAACTTCGGACCATCAAAGTTGATAGGGGTACTCTTTTTATTATTCTTCTATGTCAAATTTTATGAGTATAAGCTTCCTAGATTATTTTGATGCCAAAACACCAAGTTTCAATGACAAATCGACAAAACAGCTAAAAGCCCCTCCATAGAGAGAGTTGAGCATATTCAGACCATCAAAGATGCTCGGTGTACAATTTTCATTGTTCTTCTATGTGAAATTTTATGTGTATAAGCTTCCTAGATTATTTCGATGTCAAAACACCAATTTCTAAGACAAATGGAGAAAACGGTTAAAAGCTCCAACACAGAGAGAGTTGAGCAACTTTAGACCATCAAAGTTGCTCGGGGTACACTTTTTATTGTTCTTCTATGTCAAATTCTACGAGTATGAGCTTGTAGACTATTTCGATGCCAAAACACCAATTTTCTATGAAAATTAGCTAAAACCGTTAAAAGCACCTCAAGAGAGAGAGTTGAGCAACTTCAGACCATCGAAGTTGCTTGGTGTACACTTTTTATTGTTCTTCTATGTGAAATTTTACGAGTATAAGTTTCCTAGATTATTTCGATGTCAAAACAACAAGTTTCTGTGACAAATGGACATAACAGTTAAAAGCTCCTCCATAAAGAGAGTTGAGCAAATTCTGATAATCAAAGTTGCTCGGGGTACACTTTTTATTGTTCTTCTATATCAAATTCTACGAATAAGCTTGCTAGATTATTTCGATGCCAATACACCAAGTTTCTATGATAAATGGACAAAACAGTTAAAAGGTCCTTCATAGAGAGAGTTGAGCAACTTCGGACCATGAAAGTTGCTCGGGGTACACTTTTTATTGTTCTTCTATGTGAAATTTTACGAGTATAAAGCTTCCTAGATTATTTCGATGTCAAAAGAGCAAGTTTTTATGACAAATGGACAAAACCGTTAAAAGCTCCTCCGTAGAGAGAGTTGAGCAACTTCGGACCATCAAAGTTGCTCGCTGTACACTTTTTATTGTTCTTCTATGTGAAATTCTACAAGTATAAAACTTGCTAGATTATTTTGATGCCAAAACAACAACTTTCTATGACAAATTGACAAAACCGTTAAAAGCTCCTCCATAGAGAGAGTTGAGCAACTTCGGACTATCAAAGTTGATAGGGGTACACTTTTTATTATTCTTCTATGTCAAATTTTACGAGTAAAAGCTTCCTAGATTATTTCGATGCCAAAACACCAAGTTTCTACGACAAATGGACAAAACAGCTAAAAGCTCCTCCATAGAGAGAGTTGAGCATATTCATACCATCAAAGATGCTCGGTGTACAATTTTCATTGTTCTTCTATGTGAAATTTTATGCGTATAAGCTTCCTAGATTATTTCGATGTCAAAACACCAATTTCTATGACAAATGGACAAAACGGTTAAAAGCTCCTACACAGAGAGAGTTGAGCAACTTCGGACCATCAAAGTTGCTCGGGGTACACTTTTTATTGTTCTTCTATGTCAAATTCTACGAGTATAAGCTTGCTAGATTATTTCGATGCCAATACACCAAGGTTCTATGATAAATGGACAAAACAGTTAAAAGGTCCTTCATAGAGAGAGTTGAGCAACTTCAGACCATGAAAGTTGCTCGGGGTACACTTTTTATTGTTCTTCTATGTGAAATTTTACGAGTATAAAGCTTCCTAGATTATTTCGATGTCAAAAGAGCAAGTTTCTATGACAAATGTACAAAACCGTTAAAAGCTCCTCCGTAGAGAGAGTTGAGCAACTTCGGACCATCAAAGTTGCTCGGTGTACACTTTTTATTGTTCTTCTATGTGAAGTTTTACGAGTATAAGCTTCCTAGATTATTTCGATGTCAAAACAGCAACTTTCTGTGACAAATGGATATAACAGTTAAAAGCTCCTCCATAAAGAGAGTTGAGCAAATTCTGATCATCAAAGTTGCTCGGGGTAAACTTTTTATTGTTCTTCTATGTCAAATTCTACGAGTATAAGCTTGCTAGATTATTTCGATGCCAATACACCAAGTTTCTATGATAAATTGACAAAACAGTTAAAAGGTCCTTCATAGAGAGAGTTGAGCAACTTCGGACCATGAAAGTTTCTCGGGGTACACTTTTTATTGTTCTTCTATGTGAAATTTTACGAGTATAAAGCTTCCTAGATTATTTCGATGTCAAAAGAGCAAGTTTCTATGACAAATGGACAAAACCGTTAAAAGCTCCTCCGTAGAGAGAGTTGAGCAACTTCGGACCGTCAAAGTTTCTCGCTGTACACTTTTTATTGTTCTCCTATGTGAAATTTTACGAGTATAAGCTTGCTAGATTATTTCGATGCCAAAACACCAACTTTCTATGACAAATGGACAAAACCGTTAAAAGCTCCTCCATAGAGAGAGTTGAGCAACTTCGGACCATGAAAGTTTCTCGGGGTACACTTTTTATTGTTCTTCTATGTGTAATTTTACGAGTATAAAGCTTCCTAGATTATTTCGATGTCAAAATAGCAAGTTTCTATGACAAATGTACAAAACCGTTAAAAGCTCCTCCGTAGAGAGAGTTGAGCAACTTCGGACCATCAAAGTTGCTCGCTGTACACTTTTTATTGTTCTCCTATGTGAAATTTTACGAGTATAAGCTTGCTAGATTATTTCGATGCCAAAACACCAACTTTCTATGACAAATGGACAAAACCGCTAAAAGCTCCTCCATAGAGAGAGTTGAGCAACTTCGGACCATCAGAATTGCTCGGTGTACACTTTTTATTGTTCTTCTATGTGAAATTCAACAAGTATAAAACTTTTATTTTGATGCGGAAACACAAACTTTCTATGACAAATGGACAAAACCGTTAAAAGCTCCTCCATAGAGAGAGTTGAGCAACTTCGGACCATCAAAGTTGATAGGGGTACTTTTTTTATTATTCTTCTATGTCAAATTTTATGAGTATAAGCTTCCTAGATTATTTTGATGCCAAAACACCAAGTTTCTATGACAAATCGACAAAACATCTAAAAGTTCCTCCATGGAGAGAGTTGAGCATATTCAGACCATCAAAGATGCTCGGTGTACAATTTTCATTGTTCTTCTATGTGAAATTTTATGCGTATAAGCTTCCTAGATTATTTCGATGTCAAAACACCAATTTCTATGACAAATGGATAAAACGGTTAAAAGCTCCAACACAGAGAGAGTTGGGCAACTTCAGACCATTAAAGTTGCTCGGGGTACACTTTTTATTGTTCTTCTATGTCAAATTCTACGAGTATGAGCTTGTACACTATTTCGATGTCAAAACACCAACTTTCTATGAAAATTAGATAAAACCGTTAAAAGCATCTCAAGAGAGAGAGTTGAGCAAATTCAGACCATCAAAGTTGCTCGGTGTACAGTTTTTATTGTTCTTCTATGTGAAATTTTACGAGTATAAGCTTCCTAGATTATTTCGATGTCAAAACAGCAAGTTTCTGTGACAAATGGACAAAACCGTTAAAAGCTCCTCCATAGAGAGAGTTGAGCAACTTCGGACCATCAAAGTTGCTCGGTGTACACTTTTTATTGTTCTTCTATGTCAAATTCTACGAGTATAAAACTTGCTAAATTATTTTGATGCGGAAACACAAACTTTCTTTGACAAATGGACAAAACCGTTAAAAGCTCCTCCATAGAGAGAGTTGAGCAACTTCGGACCATCAAAGTTGATAGGGGTACTCTTTTTATTATTCTTCTATGTCAAATTTTATGAGTATAAGCTTCCTAGATTATTTTGATGCCAAAACACCAAGTTTCAATGACAAATCGACAAAACAGCTAAAAGCCCCTCCATAGAGAGAGTTGAGCATATTCAGACCATCAAAGATGCTCGGTGTACAATTTTCATTGTTCTTCTATGTGAAATTTTATGTGTATAAGCTTCCTAGATTATTTCGATGTCAAAACACCAATTTCTAAGACAAATGGAGAAAACGGTTAAAAGCTCCAACACAGAGAGAGTTGAGCAACTTTAGACCATCAAAGTTGCTCGGGGTACACTTTTTATTGTTCTTCTATGTCAAATTCTACGAGTATGAGCTTGTAGACTATTTCGATGCCAAAACACCAATTTTCTATGAAAATTAGCTAAAACCGTTAAAAGCACCTCAAGAGAGAGAGTTGAGCAACTTCAGACCATCGAAGTTGCTTGGTGTACACTTTTTATTGTTCTTCTATGTGAAATTTTACGAGTATAAGTTTCCTAGATTATTTCGATGTCAAAACAACAAGTTTCTGTGACAAATGGACATAACAGTTAAAAGCTCCTCCATAAAGAGAGTTGAGCAAATTCTGATAATCAAAGTTGCTCGGGGTACACTTTTTATTGTTCTTCTATATCAAATTCTACGAATAAGCTTGCTAGATTATTTCGATGCCAATACACCAAGTTTCTATGATAAATGGACAAAACAGTTAAAAGGTCCTTCATAGAGAGAGTTGAGCAACTTCGGACCATGAAAGTTGCTCGGGGTACACTTTTTATTGTTCTTCTATGTGAAATTTTACGAGTATAAAGCTTCCTAGATTATTTCGATGTCAAAAGAGCAAGTTTTTATGACAAATGGACAAAACCGTTAAAAGCTCCTCCGTAGAGAGAGTTGAGCAACTTCGGACCATCAAAGTTGCTCGCTGTACACTTTTTATTGTTCTTCTATGTGAAATTCTACAAGTATAAAACTTGCTAGATTATTTTGATGCCAAAACAACAACTTTCTATGACAAATTGACAAAACCGTTAAAAGCTCCTCCATAGAGAGAGTTGAGCAACTTCGGACTATCAAAGTTGATAGGGGTACACTTTTTATTATTCTTCTATGTCAAATTTTACGAGTAAAAGCTTCCTAGATTATTTCGATGCCAAAACACCAAGTTTCTACGACAAATGGACAAAACAGCTAAAAGCTCCTCCATAGAGAGAGTTGAGCATATTCAGACCATCAAAGATGCTCGGTGTACAATTTTCATTGTTCTTCTATGTGAAATTTTATGCGTATAAGCTTCCTAGATTATTTCGATGTCAAAACACCAATTTCTATGACAAATGGACAAAACGGTTAAAAGCTCCTACACAGAGAGAGTTGAGCAACTTCGGACCATCAAAGTTGCTCGGGGTACACTTTTTATTGTTCTTCTATGTCAAATTCTACGAGTATAAGCTTGCTAGATTATTTCGATGCCAATACACCAAGGTTCTATGATAAATGGACAAAACAGTTAAAAGGTCCTTCATAGAGAGAGTTGAGCAACTTCAGACCATGAAAGTTGCTCGGGGTACACTTTTTATTGTTCTTCTATGTGAAATTTTACGAGTATAAAGCTTCCTAGATTATTTCGATGTCAAAAGAGCAAGTTTCTATGACAAATGTACAAAACCGTTAAAAGCTCCTCCGTAGAGAGAGTTGAGCAACTTCGGACCATCAAAGTTGCTCGGTGTACACTTTTTATTGTTCTTCTATGTGAAGTTTTACGAGTATAAGCTTCCTAGATTATTTCGATGTCAAAACAGCAACTTTCTGTGACAAATGGATATAACAGTTAAAAGCTCCTCCATAAAGAGAGTTGAGCAAATTCTGATCATCAAAGTTGCTCGGGGTAAACTTTTTATTGTTCTTCTATGTCAAATTCTACGAGTATAAGCTTGCTAGATTATTTCGATGCCAATACACCAAGTTTCTATGATAAATTGACAAAACAGTTAAAAGGTCCTTCATAGAGAGAGTTGAGCAACTTCGGACCATGAAAGTTTCTCGGGGTACACTTTTTATTGTTCTTCTATGTGAAATTTTACGAGTATAAAGCTTCCTAGATTATTTCGATGTCAAAAGAGCAAGTTTCTATGACAAATGGACAAAACCGTTAAAAGCTCCTCCGTAGAGAGAGTTGAGCAACTTCGGACCGTCAAAGTTTCTCGCTGTACACTTTTTATTGTTCTCCTATGTGAAATTTTACGAGTATAAGCTTGCTAGATTATTTCGATGCCAAAACACCAACTTTCTATGACAAATGGACAAAACCGTTAAAAGCTCCTCCATAGAGAGAGTTGAGCAACTTCGGACCATGAAAGTTTCTCGGGGTACACTTTTTATTGTTCTTCTATGTGAAATTTTACGAGTATAAGCTTCCTAGATTATTTCGATGCCAAAACACCAAGTTTCTACGACAAATGGACAAAACAGCTAAAAGCTCCTCCATAGAGAGAGTTGAGCATATTCAGACCATCAAAGATGCTCGGTGTACAATTTTTATTGTTCTTCTATGTGAAATTTTATGCGTATAAGCTTCCTAGATTATTTCGATGTCAAAACACCAATTTCTATTACAAATGGACAAAACGGTTAAAAGCTCCTACACAGAGAGAGTTGAGCAACTTCGGACCATCAAAGTTGCTCGGGGTACACTTTTTATTGTTCTTCTATGTCTAATTCTACGAGTATAAGCATGCTAGATTATTTCGATGCCAATACACCAAGGTTCTATGATAAATGGACAAAACAGTTAAAAGGTCCTTCATAGAGAGAGTTGAGCAACTTCGGACCATGAAAGTTGCTCGGGGTAGACTTTTTATTGTTCTTCTATGTGAAATTTTACGAGTATAAAGCTTCCTAGATTATTTCGATGTCAAAAGAGCAGGTTTTTATGACAAATGGACAAAACCGTTAAAAGCTCCTCCGTAGAGAGAGTTGAGCAACTTCGGACCATCAAAGTTGCTCGCTGTACACTTTTTATTGTTCTTCTATGTCAAATTCTACGAGTATAAGCATGCTAGATTATTTCGATGCCAATACACCAAGGTTCTATGATAAATGGACAAAACAGTTAAAAGGTCCTTCATAGAGAGAGTTGAGCAACTTCGGACCATGAAAGTTGCTCGGGGTACACTTTTTATTGTTCTTCTATGTGAAATTCTACGAGTATGAGCTTGTAGACTATTTCGATGCCAAAACACCAAGTTTCTACGACAAATGGACAAAACAGCTAAAAGCACCTTCATAGAGAGAGTTGAGCATATTCAGACCATCAAAGATGCTCGGTGTACAATTTTTATTGTTCTTCTATGTCAAATTTTATGCGTATAAGCTTCCTAGATTATTTCGATGTCAAAACACCAATTTCTATGACAAATGGACAAAACGGTTAAAAGCTCCTACACAGAGAGAGTTGAGCAACTTCGGACCATCAAAGTTGCTCGGGGTACACTTTTTATTGTTCTTCTATGTCAAATTCTACGAATATAAGCATGCTAGATTATTTCGATGCCAATACACCAAGGTTCTATGATAAATGGACAAAACAGTTAAAAGGTCCTTCATAGAGAGAGTTGAGCAACTTCGGACCATGAAAGTTGCTCGAGGTACACTTTTTATTGTTATTCTATGTCAAATTCTACGAGTATGAGCTTGTAGACTATTTCGATGCCAAAACACCAAGTTTCTACGACAAATGGACAAAACAGCTAAAAGCACCTTCATAGAGAGAGTTGAGCATATTCAGACCATCAAAGATGCTCGGTGTACAATTTTTATTGTTCTTCTATGTCAAATTTTATGCGTATAAGCTTCCTAGATTATTTCGATGTCAAAACACCAATTTCTATGACAAATGGACAAAACGGTTAAAAGCTCCTACACAGAGAGAGTTGAGCAACTTCGGACCATCAAAGTTGCTCGGGGTACACTTTTTATTGTTCTTCTATGTCAAATTCTACGAGTATAAGCATGCTAGATTATTTCGATGCCAATACACCAAGGTTCTATGATAAATGGACAAAACAGTTAAAAGGTCCTTCATAGAGAGAGTTGAGCAACTTCGGACCATGAAAGTTGCTCGGGGTACACTTTTTATTGTTCTTCTATGTGAAATTTTACGAGTATAAAGCTTCCTAGATTATTTCGATGTCAAAAGAGCAAGCTTTTATGACAAATGGACAAAACCGTTAAAAGCTCCTCCGTAGAGAGAGTTGAGCAACTTCGGACCATCAAAGTTGCTCGCTGTACACTTTTTATTGTTCTTCTATGTGAAATTCTACAAGTATAAAACTTGCTAGATTATTTTGATGCGGAAACACAAACTTTCTATGACAAATGGACAAAACCGTTAAAAGCTTCTCCACAGAGAGAGTTGAGCAACTTCGGACTATCAAAGTTGATAGGGGTACACTTTTTATTATTCTTCTATGTCAAATTTTACGAGTATAAGCTTGCTAGATTATTTCGATGCCAATACACCAAGGTTCTATGATAAATGGACAAAACAGTTAAAAGCACCTTCATAGAGAGAGTTGAGCATATTCAGACCATCAAAGATGCTCGGTGTACAATTTTTATTGTTCTTCTATGTCAAATTCTACGAGTATAAGCATGCTAGATTATTTCGATGCCAATACACCAAGGTTCTATGATAAATGGACAAAACAGTTAAAAGGTCCTTCATAGAGAGAGTTGAGCAACTTCGGACCATGAAAGTTGCTCGAGGTACACTTTTTATTGTTATTCTATGTCAAATTCTACGAGTATGAGCTTGTAGACTATTTCGATGCCAAAACACCAAGTTTCTACGACAAATGGACAAAACAGCTAAAAGCACCTTCATAGAGAGAGTTGAGCATATTCAGACCATCAAAGATGCTCGGTGTACAATTTTTATTGTTCTTCTATGTCAAATTTTATGCGTATAAGCTTCCTAGATTATTTCGATGTCAAAACACCAATTTCTATGACAAATGGACAAAACGGTTAAAAGCTCCTACACAGAGAGAGTTGAGCAACTTCGGACCATCAAAGTTGCTCGGGGTACACTTTTTATTGTTCTTCTATGTCAAATTCTACGAGTATAAGCATGCTAGATTATTTCGATGCCAATACACCAAGGTTCTATGATAAATGGACAAAACAGTTAAAAGGTCCTTCATAGAGAGAGTTGAGCAACTTCGGACCATGAAAGTTGCTCGGGGTACACTTTTTATTGTTCTTCTATGTGAAATTTTACGAGTATAAAGCTTCCTAGATTATTTCGATGTCAAAAGAGCAGGCTTTTATGACAAATGGACAAAACCGTTAAAAGCTCCTCCGTAGAGAGAGTTGAGCAACTTCGGACCATCAAAGTTGCTCGCTGTACACTTTTTATTGTTCTTCTATGTGAAATTCTACAAGTATAAAACTTGCTAGATTATTTTGATGCGGAAACACAAACTTTCTATGACAAATGGACAAAACCGTTAAAAGCTCCTACACAGAGAGAGTTGAGCAACTTCGGACCATCAAAGTTGCTCGGGGTACACTTTTTATTGTTCTTCTATGTCAAATTCTACGAGTATAAGCATGCTAGATTATTTCGATGCCAATACACCAAGGTTCTATGATAAATGGACAAAACAGTTAAAAGGTCCTTCATAGAGAGAGTTGAGCAACTTCGGACCATGAAAGTTGCTCGAGGTACACTTTTTATTGTTATTCTATGTCAAATTCTACGAGTATGAGCTTGTAGACTATTTCGATGCCAAAACACCAAGTTTCTACGACAAATGGACAAAACAGCTAAAAGCACCTTCATAGAGAGAGTTGAGCATATTCAGACCATCAAAGATGCTCGGTGTACAATTTTTATTGTTCTTCTATGTCAAATTTTATGCGTATAAGCTTCCTAGATTATTTCGATGTCAAAACACCAATTTCTATGACAAATGGACAAAACGGTTAAAAGCTCCTACACAGAGAGAGTTGAGCAACTTCGGACCATCAAAGTTGCTCGGGGTACACTTTTTATTGTTCTTCTATGTCTAATTCTACGAGTATAAGCATGCTAGATTATTTCGATGCCAATACACCAAGGTTCTATGATAAATGGACAAAACAGTTAAAAGCACCTTCATAGAGAGAGTTGAGCATATTCAGACCATCAAAGATGCTCGGTGTACAATTTTTATTGTTCTTCTATGTCAAATTCTACGAGTATAAGCATGCTAGATTATTTCGATGCCAATACACCAAGGTTCTATGATAAATGGACAAAACAGTTAAAAGGTCCTTCATAGAGAGAGTTGAGCAACTTCGGACCATGAAAGTTGCTCCAGGTACACTTTTTATTGTTATTCTATGTCAAATTCTACAAGTATAAAACTTGCTAGATTATTTTGATGCGGAAACACAAACTTTCTATGACAAATGGACAAAACCGTTAAAAGCTTCTCCATAGAGAGAGTTGAGCAACTTCGGACTATCAAAGTTGATAGGGGTACACTTTTTATTATTCTTCTATGTCAAATTTTACGAGTATAAGCTTCCTAGATTATTTCGATGGCAAAACACCAAGTTTCTACGACAAATGGACAAAACAGCTAAAAGCACCTCCATAGAGAGAGTTGAGCATATTCAGACCATCAAAGATGCTCAGTGTACAATTTTTATTGTTCTTCTATGTGAAATTTTATGCGTATAAGCTTCCTAGATTATTTCGATGTCAAAACACCAATTTCTATGACAAATGGACAAAACGGTTAAAAGCTCCTACACAGAGAGAGTTGAGCAACTTCGGACCATCAAAGTTGCTCGGGGTACACTTTTTATTGTTCTTCTATGTCAAATTCTATGAGTATAAGCATGCTAGATTATTTCGATGCCAATACACCAAGGTTCTATGATAAATGGACAAAACCGTTAAAAGGTCCTCCATAGAGAGAGTTGAGCAACTTCGGACTATCAAAGTTGATAGGGGTACACTTTTTATTATTCTTCTATGTCAAATTTTACGAGTATAAGCTTCCTAGATTATTTCGATGCCAAAACACCAAGTTTCTACGACAAATGGACAAAACAGCTAAAAGCTCCTTCATAGAGAGAGTTGAGCATATTCAGACCATCAAAGATGCTCGGTGTACAATTTTTATTGTTCTTCTATGTGAAATTTTATGCGTATAAGCTTCCTAGATTATTTCGATGTCAAAACACCAATTTCTATTACAAATGTACAAAACGGTTAAAAGCTCCTACACAGAGAGAGTTGAGCAACTTCGGACCATCAAAGTTGCTCGGGGTACACTTTTTATTGTTCTTCTATGTCTAATTCTACGAGTATAAGCATGCTAGATTATTTCGATGCCAATACACCAAGGTTCTATGATAAATGGACAAAACAGTTAAAAGGTCCTTCATAGAGAGAGTTGAGCAACTTCGGACCATGAAAGTTGCTCGGGGTACACTTTTTATTGTTCTTCTATGTGAAATTTTACGAGTATAAAGCTTCCTAGATTATTTCGATGTCAAAAGAGCAGGTTTTTATGACAAATGGACAAAACCGTTAAAAGCTCCTCCGTAGAGAGAGTTGAGCAACTTCGGACCATCAAAGTTGCTCGCTGTACACTTTTTATTGTTCTTCTATGTGAAATTCTACAAGTATAAAACTTGCTAGATTATTTTGATGCGGAAACACAAACTTTCTATGACAAATGGACAAAACCGTTAAAAGCTTCTCCATAGAGAGAGTTGAGCAACTTCGGACTATCAAAGTTGATAGGGGTACACTTTTTATTATTCTTCTATGTCAAATTCTACGAGTATAAGCTTCCTAGATTATTTCGATGGCAAAACACCAAGTTTCTACGATAAATGGACAAAACAGCTAAAAGCACCTTCATAGAGAGAGTTGAGCATATTCAGACCATCAAAGATGCTCGGTGTACAATTTTTATTGTTCTTCTATGTGAAATTTTATGCGTATAAGCTTCCTAGATTATTTCGATGTCAAAACACCAATTTCTATGACAAATGGACAAAACCGTTAAAAGCTCCTACACAGAGAGAGTTGAGCAACTTCGGACCATCAAAGTTGCTCGGGGTACACTTTTTATTGTTCTTCTATGTCAAATTCTACGAGTATAAGCATGCTAGATTATTTCGATGCCAATACACCAAGGTTCTATGATAAATGGACAAAACAGTTAAAAGGTCCTTCATAGAGAGAGTTGAGCAACTTCGGACCATGAAAGTTGCTCGAGGTACACTTTTTATTGTTATTCTATGTCAAATTCTACGAGTATGAGCTTGTAGACTATTTCGATGCCAAAACACCAAGTTTCTACGACAAATGGACAAAACAGCTAAAAGCACCTTCATAGAGAGAGTTGAGCATATTCAGACCATCAAAGATGCTCGGTGTACAATTTTTATTGTTCTTCTATGTCAAATTTTATGCGTATAAGCTTCCTAGATTATTTCGATGTCAAAACACCAATTTCTATGACAAATGGACAAAACGGTTAAAAGCTCCTACACAGAGAGAGTTGAGCAACTTCGGACCATCAAAGTTGCTCGGGGTACACTTTTTATTGTTCTTCTATGTCAAATTCTACGAGTATAAGCATGCTAGATTATTTCGATGCCAATACACCAAGGTTCTATGATAAATGGACAAAACAGTTAAAAGGTCCTTCATAGAGAGAGTTGAGCAACTTCGGACCATGAAAGTTGCTCGGGGTACACTTTTTATTGTTCTTCTATGTGAAATTTTACGAGTATAAAGCTTCCTAGATTATTTCGATGTCAAAAGAGCAAGCTTTTATGACAAATGGACAAAACCGTTAAAAGCTCCTCCGTAGAGAGAGTTGAGCAACTTCGGACCATCAAAGTTGCTCGCTGTACACTTTTTATTGTTCTTCTATGTGAAATTCTACAAGTAAAAACTTGCTAGATTATTTTGATGCGGAAACACAAACTTTCTATGACAAATGGACAAAACCGTTAAAAGCTTCTCCATAGAGAGAGTTGAGCAACTTCGGACTATCAAAGTTGATAGGGGTACACTTTTTATTATTCTTCTATGTCAAATTTTACGAGTATAAGCTTGCTAGATTATTTCGATGCCAATACACCAAGGTTCTATGATAAATGGACAAAACAGTTAAAAGCACCTTCATAGAGAGAGTTGAGCATATTCAGACCATCAAAGATGCTCGGTGTACAATTTTTATTGTTCTTCTATGTCAAATTCTACGAGTATAAGCATGCTAGATTATTTCGATGCCAATACACCAAGGTTCTATGATAAATGGACAAAACAGTTAAAAGGTCCTTCATAGAGAGAGTTGAGCAACTTCGGACCATGAAAGTTGCTCGAGGTACACTTTTTATTGTTATTCTATGTCAAATTCTACGAGTATGAGCTTGTAGACTATTTCGATGCCAAAACACCAAGTTTCTACGACAAATGGACAAAACAGCTAAAAGCACCTTCATAGAGAGAGTTGAGCATATTCAGACCATCAAAGATGCTCGGTGTACAATTTTTATTGTTCTTCTATGTCAAATTTTATGCGTATAAGCTTCCTAGATTATTTCGATGTCAAAACACCAATTTCTATGACAAATGGACAAAACGGTTAAAAGCTCCTACACAGAGAGAGTTGAGCAACTTCGGACCATCAAAGTTGCTCGGGGTACACTTTTTATTGTTCTTCTATGTCAAATTCTACGAGTATAAGCATGCTAGATTATTTCGATGCCAATACACCAAGGTTCTATGATAAATGGACAAAACAGTTAAAAGGTCCTTCATAGAGAGAGTTGAGCAACTTCGGACCATGAAAGTTGCTCGGGGTACACTTTTTATTGTTCTTCTATGTGAAATTTTACGAGTATAAAGCTTCCTAGATTATTTCGATGTCAAAAGAGCAGGTTTTTATGACAAATGGACAAAACCGTTAAAAGCTCCTCCGTAGAGAGAGTTGAGCAACTTCGGACCATCAAAGTTGCTCGCTGTACACTTTTTATTGTTCTTCTATGTGAAATTCTACAAGTATAAAACTTGCTAGATTATTTTGATGCGGAAACACAAACTTTCTATGACAAATGGACAAAACCGTTAAAAGCTTCTCCATAGAGAGAGTTGAGCAACTTCGGACTATCAAAGTTGATAGGGGTACACTTTTTATTATTCTTCTATGTCAAATTTTACGAGTATAAGCTTCCTAGATTATTTCGATGGCAAAACACCAAGTTTCTACGACAAATGGACAAAACAGCTAAAAGCACCTCCATAGAGAGAGTTGAGCATATTCAGACCATCAAAGATGCTCAGTGTACAATTTTTATTGTTCTTCTATGTGAAATTTTATGCGTATAAGCTTCCTAGATTATTTCGATGTCAAAACACCAATTTCTATGACAAATGGACAAAACGGTTAAAAGCTCCTACACAGAGAGAGTTGAGCAACTTCGGACCATCAAAGTTGCTCGGGGTACACTTTTTATTGTTCTTCTATGTCAAATTCTATGAGTATAAGCATGCTAGATTATTTCGATGCCAATACACCAAGGTTCTATGATAAATGGACAAAACCGTTAAAAGGTCCTCCATAGAGAGAGTTGAGCAACTTCGGACTATCAAAGTTGATAGGGGTACACTTTTTATTATTCTTCTATGTCAAATTTTACGAGTATAAGCTTCCTAGATTATTTCGATGCCAAAACACCAAGTTTCTACGACAAATGGACAAAACAGCTAAAAGCTCCTTCATAGAGAGAGTTGAGCATATTCAGACCATCAAAGATGCTCGGTGTACAATTTTTATTGTTCTTCTATGTGAAATTTTATGCGTATAAGCTTCCTAGATTATTTCGATGTCAAAACACCAATTTCTATTACAAATGGACAAAACGGTTAAAAGCTCCTACACAGAGAGAGTTGAGCAACTTCGGACCATCAAAGTTGCTCGGGGTACACTTTTTATTGTTCTTCTATGTCTAATTCTACGAGTATAAGCATGCTAGATTATTTCGATGCCAATACACCAAGGTTCTATGATAAATGGACAAAACAGTTAAAAGGTCCTTCATAGAGAGAGTTGAGCAACTTCGGACCATGAAAGTTGCTCGGGGTACACTTTTTATTGTTCTTCTATGTGAAATTTTACGAGTATAAAGCTTCCTAGATTATTTCGATGTCAAAAGAGCAGGTTTTTATGACAAATGGACAAAACCGTTAAAAGCTCCTCCGTAGAGAGAGTTGAGCAACTTCGGACCATCAAAGTTGCTCGCTGTACACTTTTTATTGTTCTTCTATGTGAAATTCTACAAGTATAAAACTTGCTAGATTATTTTGATGCGGAAACACAAACTTTCTATGACAAATGGACAAAACCGTTAAAAGCTTCTCCATAGAGAGAGTTGAGCAACTTCGGACTATCAAAGTTGATAGGGGTACACTTTTTATTATTCTTCTATGTCAAATTCTACGAGTATAAGCTTCCTAGATTATTTCGATGGCAAAACACCAAGTTTCTACGATAAATGGACAAAACAGCTAAAAGCACCTTCATAGAGAGAGTTGAGCATATTCAGACCATCAAAGATGCTCGGTGTACAATTTTTATTGTTCTTCTATGTGAAATTTTATGCGTATAAGCTTCCTAGATTATTTCGATGTCAAAACACCAATTTCTATGACAAATGGACAAAACCGTTAAAAGCTCCTACATAGAGAGAGTTGAGCAACTTCGGACCATCAAAGTTGTTCGGGGTACACTTTTTATTGTTCTTCTATGTCAAATTCTACGAGTATAAGCATGCTAGATTATTTCGATGCCAATACACCAAGGTTCTATGATAAATGGACAAAACAGTTAAAAGGTCCTTCATAGAGAGAGTTGAGCAACTTCGGACCATGAAAGTTGCTCGAGGTACACTTTTTATTGTTATTCTATGTCAAATTCTACGAGTATAAGCATGCTAGATTATTTCGATGCCAATACACCAAGGTTCTATGATAAATGGACAAAACAGTTAAAAGCACCTTCATAGAGAGAGTTGAGCATATTCAGACCATCAAAGATGCTCGGTGTACAATTTTTATTGTTCTTCTATGTCAAATTCTACGAGTATAAGCATGCTAGATTATTTCGATGCCAATACACCAAGGTTCTATGATAAATGGACAAAACAGTTAAAAGGTCCTTCATAGAGAGAGTTGAGCAACTTCGGACCATGAAAGTTGCTCCAGGTACACTTTTTATTGTTATTCTATGTCAAATTCTACGAGTATGAGCTAGTAGACTATTTCGATGCCAAAACACCAAGTTTCTACGACAAATGGACAAAACAGCTAAAAGCACCTTCATAGAGAGAGTTGAGCAACTTCGGACCATCAAAGTTGCTCGCTGTACACTTTTTATTGTTCTTCTATGTGAAATTCTACAAGTATAAAACTTGCTAGATTATTTTGATGCGGAAACACAAACTTTCTATGACAAATGGACAAAACCGTTAAAAGCTTCTCCATAGAGAGAGTTGAGCAACTTCGGACTATCAAAGTTGATAGGGGTACACTTTTTATTATTCTTCTATGTCAAATTTTACGAGTATAAGCTTCCTAGATTATTTCGATGGCAAAACACCAAGTTTCTACGACAAATGGACAAAACAGCTAAAAGCACCTCCATAGAGAGAGTTGAGCATATTCAGACCATCAAAGATGCTCAGTGTACAATTTTTATTGTTCTTCTATGTGAAATTTTATGCGTATAAGCTTCCTAGATTATTTCGATGTCAAAACACCAATTTCTATGACAAATGGACAAAACGGTTAAAAGCTCCTACACAGAGAGAGTTGAGCAACTTCGGACCATCAAAGTTGCTCGGGGTACACTTTTTATTGTTCTTCTATGTCAAATTCTATGAGTATAAGCATGCTAGATTATTTCGATGCCAATACACCAAGGTTCTATGATAAATGGACAAAACCGTTAAAAGGTCCTCCATAGAGAGAGTTGAGCAACTTCGGACCATGAAAGTTGCTCGGGGTACACTTTTTATTGTTCTTCTATGTGAAATTTTACGAGTATAAAGCTTCCTAGATTATTTCGATGTCAAAAGAGCAAGCTTTTATGACAAATGGACAAAACCGTTAAAAGCTCCTCCGTAGAGAGAGTTGAGCAACTTCGGACCATCAAAGTTGCTCGCTGTACACTTTTTATTGTTCTTCTATGTGAAATTCTACAAGTATAAAACTTGCTAGATTATTTTGATGCGGAAACACAAACTTTCTATAACAAATGGACAAAACCGTTAAAAGCTCCTACACAGAGAGAGTTGAGCAACTTCGGACCATCAAAGTTGCTCGGGGTACACTTTTTATTGTTCTTCTATGTCAAATTCTACGAGTATAAGCATGCTAGATTATTTCGATGCCAATACACCAAGGTTCTATGATAAATGGACAAAACAGTTAAAAGGTCCTTCATAGAGAGAGTTGAGCAACTTCGGACCATGAAAGTTGCTCGAGGTACACTTTTTATTGTTATTCTATGTCAAATTCTACGAGTATGAGCTTGTAGACTATTTCGATGCCAAAACACCAAGTTTCTACGACAAATGGACAAAACAGCTAAAAGCACCTTCATAGAGAGAGTTGAGCATATTCAGACCATCAAAGATGCTCGGTGTACAATTTTTATTGTTCTTCTATGTCAAATTTTATGCGTATAAGCTTCCTAGATTATTTCGATGTCAAAACACCAATTTCTATGACAAATGGACAAAACGGTTAAAAGCTCCTACACAGAGAGAGTTGAGCAACTTCGGACCATCAAAGTTGCTCGGGGTACACTTTTTATGGTTCTTCTATGTCAAATTCTACGAGTATAAGCATGCTAGATTATTTCGATGCCAATACACCAAGGTTCTATGATAAATGGACAAAACAGTTAAAAGCACCTTCATAGAGAGAGTTGAGCATATTCAGACCATCAAAGATGCTCGGTGTACAATTTTTATTGTTCTTCTATGTCAAATTCTACGAGTATAAGCATGCTAGATTATTTCGATGCCAATACACCAAGGTTCTATGATAAATGGACAAAACAGTTAAAAGGTCCTTCATAGAGAGAGTTGAGCAACTTCGGACCATGAAAGTTGCTCCAGGTACACTTTTTATTGTTATTCTATGTCAAATTCTACGAGTATGAGCTAGTAGACTATTTCGATGCCAAAACACCAAGTTTCTACGACAAATGGACAAAACAGCTAAAAGCACCTTCATAGAGAGAGTTGAGCATATTCAGACCATCAAAGATGCTCGGTGTACAATTTTTATTGTTCTTCTATGTCAAATTTTATGCGTATAAGCTTCCTAGATTATTTCGATGTCAAAACACCAATTTCTATGACAAATGGACAAAACGGTTAAAAGCTCCTACACAGAGAGAGTTGAGCAACTTCGGACCATCAAAGTTGCTCGGGGTACACTTTTTATTGTTCTTCTATGTCAAATTCTACGAGTATAAGCATGCTAGATTATTTCGATGCCAATACACCAAGGTTCTATGATAAATGGACAAAACAGTTAAAAGGTCCTTCATAGAGAGAGTTGAGCAACTTCGGACCATGAAAGTTGCTCGGGGTACACTTTTTATTGTTCTTCTATGTGAAATTTTACGAGTATAAAGCTTCCTAGATTATTTCGATGTCAAAAGAGCAAGCTTTTATGACAAATGGACAAAACCGTTAAAAGCTCCTCCGTAGAGAGAGTTGAGCAACTTCGGACCATCAAAGTTGCTCGCTGTACACTTTTTATTGTTCTTCTATGTGAAATTCTACAAGTATAAAACTTGCTAGATTATTTTGATGCGGAAACACAAACTTTCTATAACAAATGGACAAAACCGTTAAAAGCTCCTACACAGAGAGAGTTGAGCAACTTCGGACCATCAAAGTTGCTCGGGGTACACTTTTTATTGTTCTTCTATGTCAAATTCTACGAGTATAAGCATGCTAGATTATTTCGATGCCAATACACCAAGGTTCTATGATAAATGGACAAAACAGTTAAAAGGTCCTTCATAGAGAGAGTTGAGCAACTTCGGACCATGAAAGTTGCTCGAGGTACACTTTTTATTGTTATTCTATGTCAAATTCTACGAGTATGAGCTTGTAGACTATTTCGATGCCAAAACACCAAGTTTCTACGACAAATGGACAAAACAGCTAAAAGCACCTTCATAGAGAGAGTTGAGCATATTCAGACCATCAAAGATGCTCGGTGTACAATTTTTATTGTTCTTCTATGTCAAATTTTATGCGTATAAGCTTCCTAGATTATTTCGATGTCAAAACACCAATTTCTATGACAAATGGACAAAACGGTTAAAAGCTCCTACACAGAGAGAGTTGAGCAACTTCGGACCATCAAAGTTGCTCGGGGTACACTTTTTATTGTTCTTCTATGTCAAATTCTACGAGTATAAGCATGCTAGATTATTTCGATGCCAATACACCAAGGTTCTATGATAAATGGACAAAACAGTTAAAAGCACCTTCATAGAGAGAGTTGAGCATATTCAGACCATCAAAGATGCTCGGTGTACAATTTTTATTGTTCTTCTATGTCAAATTCTACGAGTATAAGCATGCTAGATTATTTCGATGCCAATACACCAAGGTTCTATGATAAATGGACAAAACAGTTAAAAGGTCCTTCATAGAGAGAGTTGAGCAACTTCGGACCATGAAAGTTGCTCCAGGTACACTTTTTATTGTTATTCTATGTCAAATTCTACAAGTATAAAACTTGCTAGATTATTTTGATGCGGAAACACAAACTTTCTATGACAAATGGACAAAACCGTTAAAAGCTTCTCCATAGAGAGAGTTGAGCAACTTCGGACTATCAAAGTTGATAGGGGTACACTTTTTATTATTCTTCTATGTCAAATTTTACGAGTATAAGCTTCCTAGATTATTTCGATGGCAAAACACCAAGTTTCTACGACAAATGGACAAAACAGCTAAAAGCACCTCCATAGAGAGAGTTGAGCATATTCAGACCATCAAAGATGCTCAGTGTACAATTTTTATTGTTCTTCTATGTGAAATTTTATGCGTATAAGCTTCCTAGATTATTTCGATGTCAAAACACCAATTTCTATGACAAATGGACAAAACGGTTAAAAGCTCCTACACAGAGAGAGTTGAGCAACTTCGGACCATCAAAGTTGCTCGGGGTACACTTTTTATTGTTCTTCTATGTCAAATTCTATGAGTATAAGCATGCTAGATTATTTCGATGCCAATACACCAAGGTTCTATGATAAATGGACAAAACCGTTAAAAGGTCCTCCATAGAGAGAGTTGAGCAACTTCGGACTATCAAAGTTGATAGGGGTACACTTTTTATTATTCTTCTATGTCAAATTTTACGAGTATAAGCTTCCTAGATTATTTCGATGCCAAAACACCAAGTTTCTACGACAAATGGACAAAACAGCTAAAAGCTCCTTCATAGAGAGAGTTGAGCATATTCAGACCATCAAAGATGCTCGGTGTACAATTTTTATTGTTCTTCTATGTGAAATTTTATGCGTATAAGCTTCCTAGATTATTTCGATGTCAAAACACCAATTTCTATTACAAATGGACAAAACGGTTAAAAGCTCCTACACAGAGAGAGTTGAGCAACTTCGGACCATCAAAGTTGCTCGGGGTACACTTTTTATTGTTCTTCTATGTCTAATTCTACGAGTATAAGCATGCTAGATTATTTCGATGCCAATACACCAAGGTTCTATGATAAATGGACAAAACAGTTAAAAGGTCCTTCATAGAGAGAGTTGAGCAACTTCGGACCATGAAAGTTGCTCGGGGTACACTTTTTATTGTTCTTCTATGTGAAATTTTACGAGTATAAAGCTTCCTAGATTATTTCGATGTCAAAAGAGCAGGTTTTTATGACAAATGGACAAAACCGTTAAAAGCTCCTCCGTAGAGAGAGTTGAGCAACTTCGGACCATCAAAGTTGCTCGCTGTACACTTTTTATTGTTCTTCTATGTGAAATTCTACAAGTATAAAACTTGCTAGATTATTTTGATGCGGAAACACAAACTTTCTATGACAAATGGACAAAACCGTTAAAAGCTTCTCCATAGAGAGAGTTGAGCAACTTCGGACTATCAAAGTTGATAGGGGTACACTTTTTATTATTCTTCTATGTCAAATTCTACGAGTATAAGCTTCCTAGATTATTTCGATGGCAAAACACCAAGTTTCTACGATAAATGGACAAAACAGCTAAAAGCACCTTCATAGAGAGAGTTGAGCATATTCAGACCATCAAAGATGCTCGGTGTACAATTTTTATTGTTCTTCTATGTCAAATTTTATGCGTATAAGCTTCCTAGATTATTTCGATGTCAAAACACCAATTTCTATGACAAATGGACAAAACGGTTAAAAGCTCCTACACAGAGAGAGTTGAGCAACTTCGGACCATCAAAGTTGCTCGGGGTACACTTTTTATTGTTCTTCTATGTCAAATTCTACGAGTATAAGCATGCTAGATTATTTCGATGCCAATACACCAAGGTTCTATGATAAATGGACAAAACAGTTAAAAGGTCCTTCATAGAGAGAGTTGAGCAACTTCGGACCATGAAAGTTGCTCGAGGTACACTTTTTATTGTTATTCTATGTCAAATTCTACGAGTATGAGCTTGTAGACTATTTCGATGCCAAAACACCAAGTTTCTACGACAAATGGACAAAACAGCTAAAAGCACCTTCATAGAGAGAGTTGAGCATATTCAGACCATCAAAGATGCTCGGTGTACAATTTTTATTGTTCTTCTATGTCAAATTTTATGCGTATAAGCTTCCTAGATTATTTCGATGTCAAAACACCAATTTCTATGACAAATGGACAAAACGGTTAAAAGCTCCTACACAGAGAGAGTTGAGCAACTTCGGACCATCAAAGTTGCTCGGGGTACACTTTTTATTGTTCTTCTATGTCAAATTCTACGAGTATAAGCATGCTAGATTATTTCGATGCCAATACAACAAGGTTCTATGACAAATGGACAAAACAGTTAAAAGGTCCTTCATAGAGAGAGTTGAGCAACTTCGGACCATGAAAGTTGCTCGGGGTACACTTTTTATTGTTCTTCTATGTGAAATTTTACGAGTATAAAGCTTCCTAGATTATTTCGATGTCAAAAGAGCAAGCTTTTATGACAAATGGACAAAACCGTTAAAAGCTCCTCCGTAGAGAGAGTTGAGCAACTTCGGACCATCGAAGTTGCTCGCTGTACACTTTTTATTGTTCTTCTATGTGAAATTCTACAAGTATAAAACTTGCTAGATTATTTTGATGCGGAAACACAAACTTTCTATGACAAATGGACAAAACCGTTAAAAGCTTCTCCATAGAGAGAGTTGAGCAACTTCGGACTATCAAAGTTGATAGGGGTACACTTTTTATTATTCTTCTATGTCAAATTTTACGAGTATAAGCTTGCTAGATTATTTCGATGCCAATACACCAAGGTTCTATGATAAATGGACAAAACAGTTAAAAGCACCTTCATAGAGAGAGTTGAGCATATTCAGACCATCAAAGATGCTCGGTGTACAATTTTTATTGTTCTTCTATGTCAAATTCTACGAGTATAAGCATGCTAGATTATTTCGATGCCAATACACCAAGGTTCTATGATAAATGGACAAAACAGTTAAAAGGTCCTTCATAGAGAGAGTTGAGCAACTTCGGACCATGAAAGTTGCTCCAGGTACACTTTTTATTGTTATTCTATGTCAAATTCTACGAGTATGAGCTAGTAGACTATTTCGATGCCAAAACACCAAGTTTCTACGACAAATGGACAAAACAGCTAAAAGCACCTTCATAGAGAGAGTTGAGCATATTCAGACCATCAAAGATGCTCGGTGTACAATTTTTATTGTTCTTCTATGTCAAATTTTATGCGTATAAGCTTCCTAGATTATTTCGATGTCAAAACACCAATTTCTATGACAAATGGACAAAACGGTTAAAAGCTCCTACACAGAGAGAGTTGAGCAACTTCGGACCATCAAAGTTGCTCGGGGTACACTTTTTATTGTTCTTCTATGTCAAATTCTACGAGTATAAGCATGCTAGATTATTTCGATGCCAATACACCAAGGTTCTATGATAAATGGACAAAACAGTTAAAAGGTCCTTCATAGAGAGAGTTGAGCAACTTCGGACCATGAAAGTTGCTCGGGGTACACTTTTTATTGTTCTTCTATGTGAAATTTTACGAGTATAAAGCTTCCTAGATTATTTCGATGTCAAAAGAGCAAGCTTTTATGACAAATGGACAAAACCGTTAAAAGCTCCTCCGTAGAGAGAGTTGAGCAACTTCGGACCATCAAAGTTGCTCGCTGTACACTTTTTATTGTTCTTCTATGTGAAATTCTACAAGTATAAAACTTGCTAGATTATTTTGATGCGGAAACACAAACTTTCTATAACAAATGGACAAAACCGTTAAAAGCTCCTACACAGAGAGAGTTGAGCAACTTCGGACCATCAAAGTTGCTCGGGGTACACTTTTTATTGTTCTTCTATGTCAAATTCTACGAGTATAAGCATGCTAGATTATTTCGATGCCAATACACCAAGGTTCTATGATAAATGGACAAAACAGTTAAAAGGTCCTTCATAGAGAGAGTTGAGCAACTTCGGACCATGAAAGTTGCTCGAGGTACACTTTTTATTGTTATTCTATGTCAAATTCTACGAGTATGAGCTTGTAGACTATTTCGATGCCAAAACACCAAGTTTCTACGACAAATGGACAAAACAGCTAAAAGCACCTTCATGGAGAGAGTTGAGCATATTCAGACCATCAAAGATGCTCGGTGTACAATTTTTATTGTTCTTCTATGTCAAATTTTATGCGTATAAGCTTCCTAGATTATTTCGATGTCAAAACACCAATTTCTATGACAAATGGACAAAACGGTTAAAAGCTCCTACACAGAGAGAGTTGAGCAACTTCGGACCATCAAAGTTGCTCGGGGTACACTTTTTATTGTTCTTCTATGTCTAATTCTACGAGTATAAGCATGCTAGATTATTTCGATGCCAATACACCAAGGTTCTATGATAACTGGACAAAACAGTTAAAAGGTCCTTCATAGAGAGAGTTGAGCAACTTCGGACCATGAAAGTTGCTCGGGGTACACTTTTTATTGTTCTTCTATGTGAAATTTTACGAGTATAAAGCTTCCTAGATTATTTCGATGTCAAAAGAGCAGGTTTTTATGACAAATGGACAAAACCGTTAAAAGCTCCTCCGTAGAGAGAGTTGAGCAACTTCGGACCATCAAAGTTGCTCGCTGTAC
Organism: Euonymus europaeus; assembly: GCA_963580455.1. NCBI lineage: Eukaryota > Viridiplantae > Streptophyta > Magnoliopsida > Celastrales > Celastraceae > Euonymus > Euonymus europaeus. The sequence continues at coordinate 12,566,150 of OY756969.1, forward strand.
ACTTTTTATTGTTCTTCTATGTGAAATTCTACAAGTATAAAACTTGCTAGATTATTTTGATGCGGAAACACAAACTTTCTATGACAAATGGACAAAACCGTTAAAAGCTTCTCCATAGAGAGAGTTGAGCAACTTCGGACTATCAAAGTTGATAGGGGTACACTTTTTATTATTCTTCTATGTCAAATTTTACGAGTATAAGCTTCCTAGATTATTTCGATGGCAAAACACCAAGTTTCTACGACAAATGGACAAAACAGCTAAAAGCACCTCCATAGAGAGAGTTGAGCATATTCAGACCATCAAAGATGCTCAGTGTACAATTTTTATTGTTCTTCTATGTGAAATTTTATGCGTATAAGCTTCCTAGATTATTTCGATGTCAAAACACCAATTTCTATGACAAATGGACAAAACGGTTAAAAGCTCCTACACAGAGAGAGTTGAGCAACTTCGGACCATCAAAGTTGCTCGGGGTACACTTTTTATTGTTCTTCTATGTCAAATTCTATGAGTATAAGCATGCTAGATTATTTCGATGCCAATACACCAAGGTTCTATGATAAATGGACAAAACCGTTAAAAGGTCCTCCATAGAGAGAGTTGAGCAACTTCGGACTATCAAAGTTGATAGGGGTACACTTTTTATTATTCTTCTATGTCAAATTTTACGAGTATAAGCTTCCTAGATTATTTCGATGCCAAAACACCAAGTTTCTACGACAAATGGACAAAACAGCTAAAAGCTCCTTCATAGAGAGAGTTGAGCATATTCAGACCATCAAAGATGCTCGGTGTACAATTTTTATTGTTCTTCTATGTGAAATTTTATGCGTATAAGCTTCCTAGATTATTTCGATGTCAAAACACCAATTTCTATTACAAATGGACAAAACGGTTAAAAGCTCCTACACAGAGAGAGTTGAGCAATTTCGGACCATCAAAGTTGCTCGGGGTTCACTTTTTATTGTTCTTCTATGTCTAATTCTACGAGTATAAGCATGCTAGATTATTTCGATGCCAATACACCAAGGTTCTATGATAAATGGACAAAACAGTTAAAAGGTCCTTCATAGAGAGAGTTGAGCAACTTCGGACCATGAAAGTTGCTCGGGGTACACTTTTTATTGTTCTTCTATGTGAAATTTTACGAGTATAAAGCTTCCTAGATTATTTCGATGTCAAAAGAGCAGGTTTTTATGACAAATGGACAAAACCGTTAAAAGCTCCTCGGTAGAGAGAGTTGAGCAACTTCGGACCATCAAAGTTGCTCGCTGTACACTTTTTATTGTTCTTCTATGTGAAATTCTACAAGTATAAAACTTGCTAGATTATTTTGATGCGGAAACACAAACTTTCTATGACAAATGGACAAAACCGTTAAAAGCTTCTCCATAGAGAGAGTTGAGCAACTTCGGACTATCAAAGTTGATAGGGGTACACTTTTTATTATTCTTCAATGTCAAATTTTACGAGTATAAGCTTCCTAGATTATTTCGATGGCAAAACACCAAGTTTCTACGACAAATGGACAAAACAGCTAAAAGCACCTCCATTGAGAGAGTTGAGCATATTCAGACCATCAAAGATGCTCGGTGTACAATTTTTATTGTCCTTCTATGTGAAATTTTATGCGTATAAGCTTCCTAGATTATTTCGATGTCAAAACACCAATTTCTATGACAAATGGACAAAACGGTTAAAAGCTCCTACACAGAGAGAGTTGAGCAACTTCGGACCATCAAAGTTGCTCGGGGTACACTTTTTATTGTTCTTCTATGTCAAATTCTACGAGTATAAGCATGCTAGATTATTTCGATGCCAATACACCAAGGTTCTATGATAAATGGACAAAACAGTTAAAAGGTCCTTCATAGAGAGAGTTGAGCAACTTCGGACCATGAAAGTTGCTCGAGGTACACTTTTTATTGTTATTCTATGTCAAATTCTACGAGTATGAGCTTGTAGACTATTTCGATGCCAAAACACCAAGTTTCTACGACAAATGGACAAAACAGCTAAAAGCACCTTCATAGAGAGAGTTGAGCATATTCAGACCATCAAAGATGCTCGGTGTACAATTTTTATTGTTCTTCTATGTCAAATTTTATGCGTATAAGCTTCCTAGATTATTTCGATGTCAAAACACCAATTTCTATGACAAATGGACAAAACGGTTAAAAGCTCCTACACAGAGAGAGTTGAGCAACTTCGGACCATCAAAGTTGCTCGGGGTACACTTTTTATTGTTCTTCTATGTCAAATTCTACGAGTATAAGCATGCTAGATTATTTCGATGCCAATACAACAAGGTTCTATGACAAATGGACAAAACAGTTAAAAGGTCCTTCATAGAGAGAGTTGAGCAACTTCGGACCATGAAAGTTGCTCGGGGTACACTTTTTATTGTTCTTCTATGTGAAATTTTACGAGTATAAAGCTTCCTAGATTATTTCGATGTCAAAAGAGCAAGCTTTTATGACAAATGGACAAAACCGTTAAAAGCTCCTCCGTAGAGAGAGTTGAGCAACTTCGGACCATCGAAGTTGCTCGCTGTACACTTTTTATTGTTCTTCTATGTGAAATTCTACAAGTATAAAACTTGCTAGATTATTTTGATGCGGAAACACAAACTTTCTATGACAAATGGACAAAACCGTTAAAAGCTTCTCCATAGAGAGAGTTGAGCAACTTCGGACTATCAAAGTTGATAGGGGTACACTTTTTATTATTCTTCTATGTCAAATTTTACGAGTATAAGCTTGCTAGATTATTTCGATGCCAATACACCAAGGTTCTATGATAAATGGACAAAACAGTTAAAAGCACCTTCATAGAGAGAGTTGAGCATATTCAGACCATCAAAGATGCTCGGTGTACAATTTTTATTGTTCTTCTATGTCAAATTCTACGAGTATAAGCATGCTAGATTATTTCGATGCCAATACACCAAGGTTCTATGATAAATGGACAAAACAGTTAAAAGGTCCTTCATAGAGAGAGTTGAGCAACTTCGGACCATGAAAGTTGCTCCAGGTACACTTTTTATTGTTATTCTATGTCAAATTCTACGAGTATGAGCTAGTAGACTATTTCGATGCCAAAACACCAAGTTTCTACGACAAATGGACAAAACAGCTAAAAGCACCTTCATAGAGAGAGTTGAGCATATTCAGACCATCAAAGATGCTCGGTGTACAATTTTTATTGTTCTTCTATGTCAAATTTTATGCGTATAAGCTTCCTAGATTATTTCGATGTCAAAACACCAATTTCTATGACAAATGGACAAAACGGTTAAAAGCTCCTACACAGAGAGAGTTGAGCAACTTCGGACCATCAAAGTTGCTCGGGGTACACTTTTTATTGTTCTTCTATGTCAAATTCTACGAGTATAAGCATGCTAGATTATTTCGATGCCAATACACCAAGGTTCTATGATAAATGGACAAAACAGTTAAAAGGTCCTTCATAGAGAGAGTTGAGCAACTTCGGACCATGAAAGTTGCTCGGGGTACACTTTTTATTGTTCTTCTATGTGAAATTTTACGAGTATAAAGCTTCCTAGATTATTTCGATGTCAAAAGAGCAAGCTTTTATGACAAATGGACAAAACCGTTAAAAGCTCCTCCGTAGAGAGAGTTGAGCAACTTCGGACCATCAAAGTTGCTCGCTGTACACTTTTTATTGTTCTTCTATGTGAAATTCTACAAGTATAAAACTTGCTAGATTATTTTGATGCGGAAACACAAACTTTCTATAACAAATGGACAAAACCGTTAAAAGCTCCTACACAGAGAGAGTTGAGCAACTTCGGACCATCAAAGTTGCTCGGGGTACACTTTTTATTGTTCTTCTATGTCAAATTCTACGAGTATAAGCATGCTAGATTATTTCGATGCCAATACACCAAGGTTCTATGATAAATGGACAAAACAGTTAAAAGGTCCTTCATAGAGAGAGTTGAGCAACTTCGGACCATGAAAGTTGCTCGAGGTACACTTTTTATTGTTATTCTATGTCAAATTCTACGAGTATGAGCTTGTAGACTATTTCGATGCCAAAACACCAAGTTTCTACGACAAATGGACAAAACAGCTAAAAGCACCTTCATGGAGAGAGTTGAGCATATTCAGACCATCAAAGATGCTCGGTGTACAATTTTTATTGTTCTTCTATGTCAAATTTTATGCGTATAAGCTTCCTAGATTATTTCGATGTCAAAACACCAATTTCTATGACAAATGGACAAAACGGTTAAAAGCCCTACACAGAGAGAGTTGAGCAACTTCGGACCATCAAAGTTGCTCGGGGTACACTTTTTATTGTTCTTCTATGTCTAATTCTACGAGTATAAGCATGCTAGATTATTTCGATGCCAATACACCAAGGTTCTATGATAAATGGACAAAACAGTTAAAAGGTCCTTCATAGAGAGAGTTGAGCAACTTCGGACCATGAAAGTTGCTCGGGGTACACTTTTTATTGTTCTTCTATGTGAAATTTTACGAGTATAAAGCTTCCTAGATTATTTCGATGTCAAAAGAGCAGGTTTTTATGACAAATGGACAAAACCGTTAAAAGCTCCTCCGTAGAGAGAGTTGAGCAACTTCGGACCATCAAAGTTGCTCGCTGTACACTTTTTATTGTTCTTCTATGTGAAATTCTACAAGTATAAAACTTGCTAGATTATTTTGATGCGGAAACACAAACTTTCTATGACAAATGGACAAAACCGTTAAAAGCTTCTCCATAGAGAGAGTTGAGCAACTTCGGACTATCAAAGTTGATAGGGGTACACTTTTATTATTCTTCTATGTCAAATTTTACGAGTATAAGCTTCCTAGATTATTTCGATGGCAAAACACCAAGTTTCTACGACAAATGGACAAAACAGCTAAAAGCACCTCCATAGAGAGAGTTGAGCATATTCAGACCATCAAAGATGCTCAGTGTACAATTTTTATTGTTCTTCTATGTGAAATTTTATGCGTATAAGCTTCCTAGATTATTTCGATGTCAAAACACCAATTTCTATGACAAATGGACAAAACGGTTAAAAGCTCCTACACAGAGAGAGTTGAGCAACTTCGGACCATCAAAGTTGCTCGGGGTACACTTTTTATTGTTCTTCTATGTCAAATTCTATGAGTATAAGCATGCTAGATTATTTCGATGCCAATACACCAAGGTTCTATGATAAATGGACAAAACCGTTAAAAGGTCCTCCATAGAGAGAGTTGAGCAACTTCGGACTATCAAAGTTGATAGGGGTACACTTTTTATTATTCTTCTATGTCAAATTTTACGAGTATAAGCTTCCTAGATTATTTCGATGCCAAAACACCAAGTTTCTACGACAAATGGACAAAACAGCTAAAAGCTCCTTCATAGAGAGAGTTGAGCATATTCAGACCATCAAAGATGCTCGGTGTACAATTTTTATTGTTCTTCTATGTGAAATTTTATGCGTATAAGCTTCCTAGATTATTTCGATGTCAAAACACCAATTTCTATTACAAATGGACAAAACGGTTAAAAGCTCCTACACAGAGAGAGTTGAGCAATTTCGGACCATCAAAGTTGCTCGGGGTACACTTTTTATTGTTCTTCTATGTCTAATTCTACGAGTATAAGCATGCTAGATTATTTCGATGCCAATACACCAAGGTTCTATGATAAATGGACAAAACAGTTAAAAGGTCCTTCATAGAGAGAGTTGAGCAACTTCGGACCATGAAAGTTGCTCGGGGTACACTTTTTATTGTTCTTCTATGTGAAATTTTACGAGTATAAAGCTTCCTAGATTATTTCGATGTCAAAAGAGCAGGTTTTTATGACAAATGGACAAAACCGTTAAAAGCTCCTCGGTAGAGAGAGTTGAGCAACTTCGGACCATCAAAGTTGCTCGCTGTACACTTTTTATTGTTCTTCTATGTGAAATTCTACAAGTATAAAACTTGCTAGATTATTTTGATGCGGAAACACAAACTTTCTATGACAAATGGACAAAACCGTTAAAAGCTTCTCCATAGAGAGAGTTGAGCAACTTCGGACTATCAAAGTTGATAGGGGTACACTTTTTATTATTCTTCAATGTCAAATTTTACGAGTATAAGCTTCCTAGATTATTTCGATGGCAAAACACCAAGTTTCTACGACAAATGGACAAAACAGCTAAAAGCACCTCCATTGAGAGAGTTGAGCATATTCAGACCATCAAAGATGCTCGGTGTACAATTTTTATTGTCCTTCTATGTGAAATTTTATGCGTATAAGCTTCCTAGATTATTTCGATGTCAAAACACCAATTTCTATGACAAATGGACAAAACGGTTAAAAGCTCCTACACAGAGAGAGTTGAGCAACTTCGGACCATCAAAGTTGCTCGGGGTACACTTTTTATTGTTCTTCTATGTCAAATTCTACGAGTATAAGCATGCTAGATTATTTCGATGCCAATACACCAAGGTTCTATGATAAATGGACAAAACAGTTAAAAGGTCCTTCATAGAGAGAGTTGAGCAACTTCGGACCATGAAAGTTGCTCGAGGTACACTTTTTATTGTTATTCTATGTCGAATTCTACGAGTATGAACTTGTAGACTATTTCGATGCCAAAACACCAAGTTTCTACGACAAATGGACAAAACAGCTAAAAGCACCTTCATAGAGAGAGTTGAGCATATTCAGACCATCAAAGATGCTCGGTGTACTATTTTTATTGTTCTTCTATGTCAAATTTTATGCTTATAAGCTTCCTAGATTATTTCGATGTCAAAACACCAATTTCTATGACAAATGGAGAAAACGGTTAAAAGCTCCTACACAGAGAGAGTTGAGCAACTTCGGACCATCAAAGTTGCTCGGGGTACACTTTTTATTGTTCTTCTATGTCAAATTCTACGAGTATAAGCATGCTAGATTATTTCGATGCCAATACACCAAGGTTCTATGATAAATGGACAAAACAGTTAAAAGGTCCTTCATAGAGAGATTTGAGCAACTTCGGACCATGAAAGTTGCTCGGGGTACACTTTTTATTGTTCTTCTATGTGAAATTTTACGAGTATAAAGCTTCCTAGATTATTTCGATGTCAAAAGAGCAAGCTTTTATGACAAATGGACAAAACCGTTAAAAGCTCCTCCGTAGAGAGAGTTGAGCAACTTCGGACCATCAAAGTTGCTCGCTGTACACTTTTTATTGTTCTTCTATGTGAAATTCTACAAGTATAAAACTTGCTAGATTATTTTGATGCGGAAACACAAACTTTCTATGACAAATGGACAAAACCGTTAAAAGCTTCTCCATAGAGAGAGTTGAGCAACTTCGGACTATCAAAGTTGATAGGGGTACACTTTTTATTATTCTTCTATGTCAAATTTTACGAGTATAAGCTTCCTAGATTATTTCGATGGCAAAACACCAAGTTTCTACGACAAATGGACAAAACAGCTAAAAGCACCTCCATAGAGAGAGTTGAGCATATTCAGACCATCAAAGATGCTCGGTGTACAATTTTTATTGTTCTTCTATGTGAAATTTTATGCGTATAAGCTTCCTAGATTATTTCGATGTCAAAACACCAATTTCTATGACAAATGGACAAAACGGTTAAAAGCTCCTACACAGAGAGAGTTGAGCAACTTCGGACCATCAAAGTTGCTCGGGGTACACTTTTTATTGTTCTTCTATGTCAAATTCTACGAGTATAAGCATGCTAGATTATTTCGATGCCAATACACCAAGGTTCTATGATAAATGGACAAAACAGTTAAAAGGTCCTTCATAGAGAGAGTTGAGCAACTTCGGACCATGAAAGTTGCTCGAGGTACACTTTTTATTGTTCTTCTATGTCAAATTCTACGAGTATGAGCTTGTAGACTATTTCGATGCCAAAACACCAAGTTTCTACGACAAATGGACAAAACAGCTAAAAGCACCTTCATAGAGAGAGTTGAGCATATTCAAACCATCAAAGATGCTCGGTGTACAATTTTTATTGTTCTTCTATGTCAAATTTTATGCGTATAAGCTTCCTAGATTATTTCGATGTCAAAACACTAATTTCTATGACAAATGGACAAAACGGTTAAAAGCTCCTACACAGAGAGAGTTGAGCAACTTCGGACCATCAAAGTTGCTCGGGGTACACTTTTTATTGTTCTTCTATGTCAAATTCTACGAGTATAAGCACGCTAGATTATTTCGATGCCAATACACCAAGGTTCTATGATAAATGGACAAAACAGTTAAAAGGTCCTTCATAGAGAGAGTTGAGCAACTTCGGACCATGAAAGTTGCTCGGGGTACACTTTTTATTGTTCTTCTATGTGAAATTTTACGAGTATAAAGCTTCCTAGATTATTTCGATGTCAAAAGAGCAAGTTTTTATGAAAAATGGACAAAACCGTTAAAAGCTCCTCCGTAGAGAGAGTTGAGCAACTTCGGACCATCAAAGTTGCTCGCTGTACACTTTTTGTTGTTCTTCTATGTGAAATTCTACAAGTATAAAACTTGCTAGATTATTTTGATGCGGAAACACAAACTTTCTATGACAAATGGACAAAACCGTTAAAAGCTTCTCCATAGAGAGAGTTGAGCAACTTCGGACTATCAAAGTTGATAGGGGTACACTTTTTATTATTCTTCTATGTCAAATTTTACGAGTATAAGCTTCCTAGATTATTTCGATGGCAAAACACCAAGTTTCTACGACAAATGGACAAAACAGCTAAAAGCACCTCCATAGAGAGAGTTGAGCATATTCAGACCATCAAAGATGCTCGGTGTACAATTTTTATTGTTCTTCTATGTGAAATTTTATGCGTATAAGCTTCCTAGATTATTTCGATGTCAAAACACCAATTTCTATGACAAATGGACAAAACGGTTAAAAGCTCCTACACAGAGAGAGTTGAGCAAATTCGGACCATCAAAGTTGCTCGGGGTACACTTTTTATTGTTCTTCTATGTCAAATTCTACGAGTATAAGCATGCTAGATTATTTCGATGCCAATACACCAAGGTTCTATGATAAATGGACAAAACAGTTAAAAGGTCCTTCATAGAGAGAGTTGAGCAACTTCGGACCATGAAAGTTGCTCGAGGTACACTTTTTATTGTTCTTCTATGTCAAATTCTACGAGTATGAGCTTGTAGACTATTTCGATGCCAAAACACCAACTTTCTATGAAAATTAGATAAAACTGTTAAAAGCACCTCAGGAGAGAGAGTTGAGCAACTTCAGACCATCGAAGTTGCTTGGTGTACACTTTTTATTGTTCTTCTATGTGAAATTTTACGAGTATAAGCTTCCTAGATTATTTCGATGTCAAAACAGCAAGTATATGTGACAAATGGACATAACAGTTAAAAGCTCCTCCATAAAGAGAGTTGAGCAAATTCTGATAATCAAAGTTGCTCAGGGTACACTTTTTATTGTTCTTCTATATCAAATTCTACGAGTATAAGCTTGCTAGATTATTTCGATGCCAATACACCAAGTTTCTATGATAAATGGACAAAACAGTTAAAAGGTCCCTCATAGAGAGAGTTGAGCAACTTCGGACCATGAAAGTTGCTCGGGGTACACTTTTTATTGTTCTTCTATGTGAAATTTTACGAGTATAAAGCTTCCTAGATTATTTCGATTTCAAAAGAGCAAGTTTTTATGACAAATGGACAAAACCGTTAAAAGCTCCTCCGTAGAGAGAGTTGAGCAACTTCGGACCATCAAAGTTGCTCGCTGTACGCTTTTTATTGTTCTTCTATGTGAAATTCTACAAGTATAAAACTTGCTAGATTATTTTGATGCCCAAACACCAACTTTCTATGACAAATGGACAAAACCGTTAAAAGCTCCTCCATAGAGAGAGTTGAGCAACTTCGGACTATCAAAGTTGATAGGGGTACACTTTTTATTATTCTTCTATGTCAAATTTTACGAGTATAAGCTTCCTAGATTATTTCGATGCCAAAACACCAAGTTTCTACGACAAATGGACAAAACAGCTAAAAGCTCCTCCATAGAGAGAGTTGAGCATATTCAGACCATCAAGGATGCTCGGTGTACAATTTTCATTGTTCTTCTATGTGAAATTTTATGCGTATAAGCTTCCTAGATTATTTCGATGTCAAAACACCAATTTCTATGACAAATGGACAAAACGGTTAAAAGCTCCTACACAGAGAGAGTAGAGCAACTTCGGACCATCAAAGTTGTTCGGGGTACACTTTTTATTGTTATTCTATGTCAAATTCTACGAGTATAAGCTTGCTAGATTATTTCGATGCCAATACACCAAGGTTCTATGATAAATGGACAAAACAGTTAAAAGGTCCTTCATAGAGAGAGTTGAGCAACTTCGGACCATGAAAGTTGCTCGAGGTACACTTTATATAGTTCTTCTATGTCAAATTCTACGAGTATGAGCTTGTAGACTATTTCGATGCCAAAACACCAACTTTCTATGAAAATTAGATAAAACCGTTAAAAGCACCTCAAGAGAGAGAGTTGAGCAACTTCAGACCATCAAAGTTGCTCGGTGTACACTTTTTATTGTTCTTCTATGTGAAGTTTTACGAGTATAAGCTTCCTAGATTATTTCGATGTCAAAACAGCAAGTTTCTGTGACAAATGGACATAACAGTTAAAAGCTCCTCCATAAAGAGAGTTGAGCAAATTCTGATCATCAAAGTTGCTCGGGGTACACTTTTTATTGTTCTTCTATGTCAAATTCTACGAGTATAAGCTTGCTAGATTATTTCGATGCCAATACACCAAGTTTCTATGATAAATTGACAAAACAGTTAAAAGGTCCTTCATAGAGAGAGTTGAGCAACTTCGGACCATGAAAGTTTCTCGGGGTACACTTTTTATTGTTCTTCTATGTGTAATTTTACGAGTATAAAGCTTCCTAGATTATTTCGATGTCAAAAGAGCAAGTTTCTATGACAAATGTACAAAACCGTTAAAAGCTCCTCCGTAGAGAGAGTTGAGCAACTTCGGACCATCAAAGTTGCTCGCTGTACACTTTTTATTGTTCTCCTATGTGAAATTTTACGAGTATAAGCTTGCTAGATTATTTCGATGCCAAAACACCAACTTTCTATGACAAATGGACAAAACCGCTAAAAGCTTCTCCATAGAGAGAGTTGAGCAACTTCGGACCATCAGAATTGCTCGGTGTACACTTTTTATTGTTCTTCTATGTGAAATTCAACAAGTATAAAACTTTTATTTTGATGCGGAAACACAAACTTTCTATGACAAATGGACAAAACCGTTAAAAGCTCCTCCATAGAGAGAGTTGAGCAACTTCGGACCATCAAAGTTGATAGGGGTACTTTTTTTATTATTCTTCTATGTCAAATTTTATGAGTATAAGCTTCCTAGATTATTTTGATGCCAAAACACCAAGTTTCTATGACAAATCGACAAAACATCTAAAAGTTCCTCCATGGAGAGAGTTGAGCATATTCAGACCATCAAAGATGCTCGGTGTACAATTTTCATTGTTCTTCTATGTGAAATTTTATGCGTATAAGCTTCCTAGATTATTTCGATGTCAAAACACCAATTTCTATGACAAATGGATAAAACGGTTAAAAGCTTCAACACAGAGAGAGTTGGGCAACTTCAGACCATTAAAGTTGCTCGGGGTACACTTTTTATTGTTCTTCTATGTCAAATTCTACGAGTATGAGCTTGTACACTATTTCGATGTCAAAACACCAACTTTCTATGAAAATTAGATAAAACCGTTAAAAGCATCTCAAGAGAGAGAGTTGAGCAAATTCAGACCATCAAAGTTGCTCGGTGTACAGTTTTTATTGTTCTTCTATGTGAAATTTTACGAGTATAAGCTTCCTAGATTATTTCGATGTCAAAACAGCAAGTTTCTGTGACAAATGGACAAAACCGTTAAAAGCTCCTCCATAGAGAGAGTTGAGCAACTTCGGACCATCAAAGTTGCTCGGTGTACACTTTTTATTGTTCTTCTATGTGAAATTCAACAAGTATAAAACTTGCTAAATTATTTTGATGCGGAAACACAAACTTTCTTTGACAAATGGACAAAACCGTTAAAAGCTCCTCCATAGAGAGAGTTGAGCAACTTCGGACCATCAAAGTTGATAGGGGTACTCTTTTTATTATTCTTCTATGTCAAATTTTATGAGTATAAGCTTCCTAGATTATTTTGATGCCAAAACACCAAGTTTCAATGACAAATCGACAAAACAGCTAAAAGCCCCTCCATAGAGAGAGTTGAGCATATTCAGACCATCAAAGATGCTCGGTGTACAATTTTCATTGTTCTTCTATGTGAAATTTTATGTGTATAAGCTTCCTAGATTATTTCGATGTCAAAACACCAATTTCTAAGACAAATGGAGAAAACGGTTAAAAGCTCCAACACAGAGAGAGTTGAGCAACTTTAGACCATCAAAGTTGCTCGGGGTACACTTTTTATTGTTCTTCTATGTCAAATTCTACGAGTATGAGCTTGTAGACTATTTCGATGCCAAAACACCAACTTTCTATGAAAATTAGATAAAACCGTTAAAAGCACCTCAAGAGAGAGAGTTGAGCAACTTCAGACCATCGAAGTTGCTTGGTGTACACTTTTTATTGTTCTTCTATGTGAAATTTTACGAGTATAAGTTTCCTAGATTATTTCGATGTCAAAACAGCAAGTTTCTGTGACAAATGGACATAACAGTTAAAAGCTCCTCCATAAAGAGAGTTGAGCAAATTCTGATAATCAAAGTTGCTCGGGATACACTTTTTATTGTTCTTCTATATCAAATTCTACGAGTATAAGCTTGCTAGATTATTTCGATGCCAATACACCAAGTTTCTATGATAAATGGACAAAACAGTTAAAAGGTCCTTCATAGAGAGAGTTGAGCAACTTCGGACCATGAAAGTTGCTCGGGGTACACTTTTTATTGTTCTTCTATGTGAAATTTTACGAGTATAAAGCTTCCTAGATTATTTCGATGTCAAAAGAGCAAGTTTTTATGACAAATGGACAAAACCGTTAAAAGCTCCTCCGTAGAGAGAGTTGAGCAACTTCGGACCATCAAAGTTGCTCGCTGTACACTTTTTATTGTTCTTCTATGTGAAATTCTACAAGTATAAAACTTGCTAGATTATTTTGATGCCAAAACAACAACTTTCTATGACAAATGGACAAAACCGTTAAAAGCTCCTCCATAGAGAGAGTTGAGCAACTTCGGACTATCAAAGTTGATAGGGGTACACTTTTTATTATTCTTCTATGTCAAATTTTACGAGTAAAAGCTTCCTAGATTATTTCGATGCCAAAACACCAAGTTTCTACGACAAATGGACAAAACAGCTAAAAGCTCCTCCATAGAGAGAGTTGAGCATATTCAGACCATCAAAGATGCTCGGTGTACAATTTTCATTGTTCTTCTATGTGAAATTTTATGCGTATAAGCTTCCTAGATTATTTCGATGTCAAAACACCAATTTCTATGACAAATGGACAAAACGGTTAAAAGCTCCTACACAGAGAGAGTTGAGCAACTTCGGACCATCAAAGTTGCTCGGGGTACACTTTTTATTGTTCTTCTATGTCAAATTCTACGAGTATAAGCTTGCTAGATTATTTCGATGCCAATACACCAAGGTTCTATGATAAATGGACAAAACAGTTAAAAGGTCCTTCATAGAGAGAGTTGAGCAACTTCAGACCATGAAAGTTGCTCGGGGTACACTTTTTATTGTTCTTCTATGTGAAATTTTACGAGTATAAAGCTTCCTAGATTATTTCGATGTCAAAAGAGCAAGTTTCTATGACAAATGTACAAAACCGTTAAAAGCTCCTCCGTAGAGAGAGTTGAGCAACTTCGGACCATCAAAGTTGCTCGGTGTACACTTTTTATTGTTCTTCTATGTGAAGTTTTACGAGTATAAGCTTCCTAGATTATTTCGATGTCAAAACAGCAACTTTCTGTGACAAATGGATATAACAGTTAAAAGCTCCTCCATAAAGAGAGTTGAGCAAATTCTGATCATCAAAGTTGCTCGGGGTAAACTTTTTATTGTTCTTCTATGTCAAATTCTACGAGTATAAGCTTGCTAGATTATTTCGATGCCAATACACCAAGTTTCTATGATAAATTGACAAAACAGTTAAAAGGTCCTTCATAGAGAGAGTTGAGCAACTTCGGACCATGAAAGTTTCTCGGGGTACACTTTTTATTGTTCTTCTATGTGAAATTTTACGAGTATAAAGCTTCCTAGATTATTTCGATGTCAAAAGAGCAAGTTTCTATGACAAATGGACAAAACCGTTAAAAGCTCCTCCGTAGAGAGAGTTGAGCAACTTCGGACCATCAAAGTTTCTCGCTGTACACTTTTTATTGTTCTCCTATGTGAAATTTTACGAGTATAAGCTTGCTAGATTATTTCGATGCCAAAACATCAACTTTCTATGACAAATGGACAAAACCGTTAAAAGCTCCTCCATAGAGAGAGTTGAGCAACTTCGGACCATGAAAGTTTCTCGGGGTACACTTTTTATTGTTCTTCTATGTGAAATTTTACGAGTATAAGCTTCCTAGATTATTTCGATGTCAAAACAGCAAGTTTCTGTGACAAATGGATATAACAGTTAAAAGCTCCTCCATAAAGAGAGTTGAGCAAATTCTGATCATCAAAGTTGCTCGGGGTAAACTTTTTATTGTTCTTCTATGTCAAATTCTACGAGTATAAGCTTGATAGATTATTTCGATGCCGAAACACCAAGTTTCTATGATAAATTGACAAAACAGTTAAAAGGTCCTTCATAGAGAGAGTTGAGCAACTTCGGACCATGAAAGTTGCTCGGGGTACACTTTTTATTGTTCTTCTATGTGAAATTTTACGAGTATAAAGCTTCCTAGATTATTTCGATGTCAAAAGAGCAAGTTTTTATGACAAATGGAAAAAACCGTTAAAAGCTCCTCCGTAGAGAGAGTTGAGCAACTTCGGACCATCAAAGTTTCTCGCTGTACACTTTTTATTGTTCTCCTATGTGAAATTTTACGAGTATAAGCTTGCTAGATTATTTCGATGCCAAAACACCAACTTTCTATGACAAATGGACAAAACCGTTAAAAGCTCCTCCATAGAGAGAGTTGAGCAACTTCGGACCATCAGAATTGCTCGGTGTACACTTTTTATTGTTCTTCTATGTGAAATTCAACAAGTATAAAACTTGCTAAATTATTTTGATGCGGAAACACAAACTTTCTATGACAAATGGACAAAACCGTTAAAAGCTCCTCCATAGAGAGAGTTGAGCAACTTCGGACCATCAAAGTTGATAGGGGTACACTTTTTATTATTCTTCTATGTCAAATTTTATGAGTATAAGCTTCCTAGATTATTTTGATGCCAAAACACCAAGTTTCTATGACAAATCGACAAAACAGCTAAAAGTTCCCCCATGGAGAGAGTTGAGCATATTCAGACCATCAAAG
The DNA here is from genome assembly GCA_963580455.1 of Euonymus europaeus. Classification (NCBI taxonomy): domain Eukaryota; kingdom Viridiplantae; phylum Streptophyta; class Magnoliopsida; order Celastrales; family Celastraceae; genus Euonymus; species Euonymus europaeus. The sequence continues at coordinate 12,581,649 of OY756969.1, forward strand.
ATGCTCGGTGTACAATTTTCATTGTTCTTCTATGTGAAATTTTATGCGTATAAGCTTCCTAGATTATTTCGATGTCAAAACACCAATTTCTATGACAAATGGATAAAACGGTTAAAAGCTCCAACACAGAGAGAGTTGGGCAACTTCAGACCATCAAAGTTGCGCGGTGTACAATTTTCATTGTTCTTCTATGTGAAATTTTATGCGTATAAGCTTCCTAGATTATTTCGATGTCAAAACACCAATTTCTATGACAAATGGACAAAACGGTTAAAAGCTCCTACACAGAGAGAGTTGCGCAACTTCGGACCATGAAAGTTGCTCGGGGTACACTTTTTATTGTTCTTCTATGTCAAATTCTACGAGTATGAGCTTGTAGACTATTTCGATGTCAAAACACCAACTTTCTATGAAAATTAGATAAAATCGTTAAAAGCACCTCAAGAGGGAGAGTTGAGCAACTTCAGACCATCAAAGTTGCTCGGTGTACAATTTTTATTGTTCTTCTATGTGAAGTTTTACGAGTATAAGCTTCCTAGATTATTTCGATGTCAAAACAGCAAGTTTCTGTGACAAATGGATATAACAGTTAAAAGCTCCTCCATAAAGAGAGTTGAGCAAATTCTGATCATCAAAGTTGCTCGGGGTAAACTTTTTATTGTTCTTCTATGTCAAATTCTACGAGTATAAGCTTGATAGATTATTTCGATGCCGAAACACCAAGTTTCTATGATAAATTGACAAAACAGTTAAAAGGTCCTTCATAGAGAGAGTTGAGCAACTTCGGACCATGAAAGTTTCTCGGGGTACACTTTTTATTGTTCTTCTATGTGAAATTTTACGAGTATAAAGCTTCCTAGATTATTTCGATGTCAAAAGAGCAAGTTTTTATGACAAATGGAAAAAACCGTTAAAAGCTCCTCCGTAGAGAGAGTTGAGCAACTTTGGACCATCAAAGTTTCTCGCTGTACACTTTTTATTGTTCTCCTATGTGAAATTTTATGAGTATAAGCTTGCTAGATTATTTCGATGCCAAAACACCAACTTTCTATGACAAATGGACTAAACCGTTAAAAGCTCCTCCATAGAGAGAGTTGAGCAACTTCGGACCATCAGAATTGCTCGGTGTACACTTTTTATTGTTCTTCTATGTGAAATTCAACAAGTATAAAACTTGCTAAATTATTTTGATGCGGAAACACAAACTTTCTATGACAAATGGACAAAACCGTTAAAAGCTCCTCCATAGAGAGAGTTGAGCAACTTCGGACTATCAAAGTTGATAGGGGTACACTTTTTATTATTCTTCTATGTCAAATTTTACGAGTATAAGCTTCCTAGATTATTTCGATGCCAAAACACCAAGTTTCTACGACAAATGGACAAAACAGCTAAAAGCTCCTCCATAGAGAGAGTTGAGCATATTCAGACCATCAAAGATGCTCGGTGTACAATTTTCATTGTTCTTCTATGTGAAATTTTATGCGTATAAGCTTCCTAGATTATTTCGATGTCAAAACACCAATTTCTATGACAAATGGACAAAACGGTTAAAAGCTCCTACACAGAGAGAGTTGAGCAACTTCGGACCATCAAAGTTGCTCGGGGTACACTTTTTATTGTTCTTCTATGTCAAATTCTACGAGTATAAGCTTGCTAGATTATTTCGATGCCAATACACCAAGGTTCTATGATAAATGGACAAAACAGTTAAAAGGTCCTTCATAGAGAGAGTTGAGCAACTTCAGACCATGAAAGTTGCTCGAGGTACACTTTTTATTGTTCTTCTATGTCAAATTCTACGAGTATGAGCTTGTAGACTATTTCGATGCCAAAACACCAACTTTCTATGAAAATTAGATAAAACCGTTAAAAGCACCTCAAGAGAGAGAGTTGAGCAACTTCAGACCATCAAAGTTGCTCGGTGTACACTTTTTATTGTTCTTCTATGTGAAGTTTTACGAGTATAAGCTTCCTAGATTATTTCGATGTTAAAACAGCAACTTTCTGTGACAAATGGATATAACAGTTAAAAGCTCCTCCACAAAGAGAGTTGAGCAAATTCTGATCATCAAAGTTGCTCGGGGTAAACTTTTTATTGTTCTTCTATGTCAAATTCTACGAGTATAAGCTTGCTAGATTATTTCGATGCCAATACACCAAGTTTCTATGATAAATTGACAAAACAGTTAAAAGGTCCTTCATAGAGAGAGTTGAGCAACTTCGGACCATGAAAGTTTCTCGGGGTACACTTTTTATTGTTCTTCTATGTGAAATTTTACGAGTATAAAGCTTCCTAGATTATTTCGATGTCAAAAGAGCAAGTTTCTATGACAAATGGACAAAACCGTTAAAAGCTCCTCCGTAGAGAGAGTTGAGCAACTTCGGACCATCAAAGTTTCTCGCTGTACACTTCTTATTGTTCTCCTATGTGAAATTTTACGAGTATAAGCTTGCTAGATTATTTCGATGCCAAAACACCAACTTTCTATGACAAATGGACAAAACCGTTAAAAGCTCCTCCATAGAGAGAGTTGAGCAACTTCGGACCATGAAAGTTTCTCGGGGTACACTTTTTATTGTTCTTCTATGTGAAATTTTACGAGTATAAGCTTCCTAGATTATTTCGATGTCAAAACAGCAAGTTTCTGTGACAAATGGATATAACAGTTAAAAGCTCCTCCATAAAGAGAGTTGAGCAAATTCTGATCATCAAAGTTGCTCGGGGTAAACTTTTTATTGTTCTTCTATGTCAAATTCTACGAGTATAAGCTTGATAGATTATTTCGATGCCGAAACACCAAGTTTCTATGATAAATTGACAAAACAGTTAAAAGGTCCTTCATAGAGAGAGTTGAGCAACTTCGGACCATGAAAGTTGCTCGGGGTACACTTTTTATTGTTCTTCTATGTGAAATTTTACGAGTATAAAGCTTCCTAGATTATTTCGATGTCAAAAGAGCAAGTTTTTATGACAAATGGAAAAAACCGTTAAAAGCTCCTCCGTAGAGAGAGTTGAGCAACTTCGGACCATCAAAGTTTCTCGCTGTACACTTTTTATTGTTCTCCTATGTGAAATTTTACGAGTATAAGCTTGCTAGATTATTTCGATGCCAAAACACCAACTTTCTATGACAAATGGACAAAACCGTTAAAAGCTCCTCCATAGAGAGAGTTGAGCAACTTCGGACCATCAGAATTGCTCGGTGTACACTTTTTATTGTTCTTCTATGTGAAATTCAACAAGTATAAAACTTGCTAAATTATTTTGATGCGGAAACACAAACTTTCTATGACAAATGGACAAAACCGTTAAAAGCTCCTCCATAGAGAGAGTTGAGCAACTTCGGACCATCAAAGTTGATAGGGGTACACTTTTTATTATTCTTCTATGTCAAATTTTATGAGTATAAGCTTCCTAGATTATTTTGATGCCAAAACACCAAGTTTCTATGACAAATCGACAAAACAGCTAAAAGTTCCTCCATGGAGAGAGTTGAGCATATTCAGACCATCAAAGATGCTCGGTGTACAATTTTCATTGTTCTTCTATGTGAAATTTTATGCGTATAAGCTTCCTAGATTATTTCGATGTCAAAACACCAATTTCTATGACAAATGGATAAAACGGTTAAAAGCTCCAACACAGAGAGAGTTGGGCAACTTCAGACCATCAAAGTTGCGCGGTGTACAATTTTCATTGTTCTTCTATGTGAAATTTTATGCGTATAAGCTTCCTAGATTATTTCGATGTCAAAACACCAATTTCTATGACAAATGGACAAAACGGTTAAAAGCTCCTACACAGAGAGAGTTGCGCAACTTCGGACCATGAAAGTTGCTCGGGGTACACTTTTTATTGTTCTTCTATGTCAAATTCTACGAGTATGAGCTTGTAGACTATTTCGATGTCAAAACACCAACTTTCTATGAAAATTAGATAAAATCGTTAAAAGCACCTCAAGAGGGAGAGTTGAGCAACTTCAGACCATCAAAGTTGCTCGGTGTACACTTTTTATTGTTCTTCTATGTGAAGTTTTACGAGTATAAGCTTCCTAGATTATTTCGATGTCAAAACAGCAAGTTTCTGTGACAAATGGATATAACAGTTAAAAGCTCCTCCATAAAGAGAGTTGAGCAAATTCTGATCATCAAAGTTGCTCGGGGTAAACTTTTTATTGTTCTTCTATGTCAAATTCTACGAGTATAAGCTTGATAGATTATTTCGATGCCGAAACACCAAGTTTCTATGATAAATTGACAAAACAGTTAAAAGGTCCTTCATAGAGAGAGTTGAGCAACTTCGGACCATGAAAGTTGCTCGGGGTACACTTTTTATTGTTCTTCTATGTGAAATTTTACGAGTATAAAGCTTCCTAGATTATTTCGATGTCAAAAGAGCAAGTTTTTATGACAAATGGAAAAAACCGTTAAAAGCTCCTCCGTAGAGAGAGTTGAGCAACTTTGGACCATCAAAGTTTCTCGCTGTACAATTTTTATTGTTCTCCTATGTGAAATTTTACGAGTATAAGCTTGCTAGATTATTTCGATGCCAAAACACCAACTTTCTATGACAAATGGACTAAACCGTTAAAAGCTCCTCCATAGAGAGAGTTGAGCAACTTCGGACCATCAGAATTGCTCGTTGTACACTTTTTATTGTTCTTCTATGTGAAATTCAACAAGTATAAAACTTGCTAAATTATTTTGATGCGGAAACACAAACTTTCTATGACAAATGGACAAAACCGTTAAAAGCTCCTCCATAGAGAGAGTTGAGCAACTTCGGACTATCAAAGTTGATAGGGGTACACTTTTTATTATTCTTCTATGTCAAATTTTACGAGTATAAGCTTCCTAGATTATTTCGATGCCAAAACACCAAGTTTCTACGACAAATGGACAAAACAGCTAAAAGCTCCTCCATAGAGAGAGTTGAGCATATTCAGACCATCAAAGATGCTCGGTGTACAATTTTCATTGTTCTTCTATGTGAAATTTTATGCGTATAAGCTTCCTAGATTATTTCGATGTCAAAACACCAATTTCTATGACAAATGGACAAAACGGTTAAAAGCTCCTACACAGAGAGAGTTGAGCAACTTCGGACCATCAAAGTTGCTCGGGGTACACTTTTTATTGTTCTTCTATGTCAAATTCTACGAGTATAAGCTTGCTAGATTATTTCGATGCCAATACACCAAGGTTCTATGATAAATGGACAAAACAGTTAAAAGGTCCTTCATAGAGAGAGTTGAGCAACTTCAGACCATGAAAGTTGCTCGAGGTACACTTTTTATTGTTCTTCTATGTCAAATTCTACGAGTATGAGCTTGTAGACTATTTCGATGCCAAAACACCAACTTTCTATGAAAATTAGATAAAACCGTTAAAAGCACCTCAAGAGAGAGAGTTGAGCAACTTCAGACCATCAAAGTTGCTCGGTGTACACTTTTTATTGTTCTTCTATGTGAAGTTTTACGAGTATAAGCTTCCTAGATTATTTCGATGTTAAAACAGCAACTTTCTGTGACAAATGGATATAACAGTTAAAAGCTCCTCCATAAAGAGAGTTGAGCAAATTCTGATCATCAAAGTTGCTCGGGGTAAACTTTTTATTGTTCTTCTATGTCAAATTCTACGAGTATAAGCTTGCTAGATTATTTCGATGCCAATACACCAAGTTTCTATGATAAATTGACAAAACAGTTAAAAGGTCCTTCATAGAGAGAGTTGAGCAACTTCGGACCATGAAAGTTGCTCGGGGTACACTTTTTATTGTTCTTCTATGTGAAATTTTACGAGTATAAAGCTTCCTAGATTATTTCGATGTCAAAAGAGCAAGTTTTTATGACAAATGGAAAAAACCGTTAAAAGCTCCTCCGTAGAGAGAGTTGAGCAACTTTGGACCATCAAAGTTTCTCGCTGTACAATTTTTATTGTTCTCCTATGTGAAATTTTACGAGTATAAGCTTGCTAGATTATTTCGATGCCAAAACACCAACTTTCTATGACAAATGGACTAAACCGTTAAAAGCTCCTCCATAGAGAGAGTTGAGCAACTTCGGACCATCAGAATTGCTCGTTGTACACTTTTTATTGTTCTTCTATGTGAAATTCAACAAGTATAAAACTTGCTAAATTATTTTGATGCGGAAACACAAACTTTCTATGACAAATGGACAAAACCGTTAAAAGCTCCTCCATAGAGAGAGTTGAGCAACTTCGGACTATCAAAGTTGATAGGGGTACACTTTTTATTATTCTTCTATGTCAAATTTTACGAGTATAAGCTTCCTAGATTATTTCGATGCCAAAACACCAAGTTTCTACGACAAATGGACAAAACAGCTAAAAGCTCCTCCATAGAGAGAGTTGAGCATATTCAGACCATCAAAGATGCTCGGTGTACAATTTTCATTGTTCTTCTATGTGAAATTTTATGCGTATAAGCTTCCTAGATTATTTCGATGTCAAAACACCAATTTCTATGACAAATGGACAAAACGGTTAAAAGCTCCTACACAGAGAGAGTTGAGCAACTTCGGACCATCAAAGTTGCTCGGGGTACACTTTTTATTGTTCTTCTATGTCAAATTCTACGAGTATAAGCTTGCTAGATTATTTCGATGCCAATACACCAAGGTTCTATGATAAATGGACAAAACAGTTAAAAGGTCCTTCATAGAGAGAGTTGAGCAACTTCAGACCATGAAAGTTGCTCGAGGTACACTTTTTATTGTTCTTCTATGTCAAATTCTACGAGTATGAGCTTGTAGACTATTTCGATGCCAAAACACCAACTTTCTATGAAAATTAGATAAAACCGTTAAAAGCACCTCAAGAGAGAGAGTTGAGCAACTTCAGACCATCAAAGTTGCTCGGTGTACACTTTTTATTGTTCTTCTATGTGAAGTTTTACGAGTATAAGCTTCCTAGATTATTTCGATGTTAAAACAGCAACTTTCTGTGACAAATGGATATAACAGTTAAAAGCTCCTCCATAAAGAGAGTTGAGCAAATTCTGATCATCAAAGTTGCTCGGGGTAAACTTTTTATTGTTCTTCTATGTCAAATTCTACGAGTATAAGCTTGCTAGATTATTTCGATGCCAATACACCAAGTTTCTATGATAAATTGACAAAACAGTTAAAAGGTCCTTCATAGAGAGAGTTGAGCAACTTCGGACCATGAAAGTTTCTCGGGGTACACTTTTTATTGTTCTTCTATGTGAAATTTTACGAGTATAAAGCTTCCTAGATTATTTCGATGTCAAAAGAGCAAGTTTCTATGACAAATGGACAAAACCGTTAAAAGCTCCTCCGTAGAGAGAGTTGAGCAACTTCGGACCATCAAAGTTTCTCGCTGTACACTTTTTATCGTTCTCCTATGTGAAATTTTACGAGTATAAGCTTGCTAGATTATTTCGATGCCAAAACACCAACTTTCTATGACAAATGGACAAAACCGTTAAAAGCTCCTCCATAGAGAGAGTTGAGCAACTTCGGACCATGAAAGTTTCTCGGGGTACACTTTTTATTGTTCTTCTATGTGAAATTTTACGAGTATAAGCTTCCTAGATTATTTCGATGTCAAAACAGCAAGTTTCTGTGACAAATGGATATAACAGTTAAAAGCTCTTCCATAAAGAGAGTTGAGCAAATTCTGATCATCAAAGTTGCTCGGGGTAAACTTTTTATTGTTCTTCTATGTCAAATTCTACGAGTATAAGCTTGATAGATTATTTCGATGCCGAAACACCAAGTTTCTATGATAAATTGACAAAACAGTTAAAAGGTCCTTCATAGAGAGAGTTGTGCAACTTCGGACCATGAAAGTTGCTCGGGGTACACTTTTTATTGTTCTTCTATGTGAAATTTTACGAGTATAAAGCTTCCTAGATTATTTCGATGTCAAAAGAGCAAGTTTTTATGACAAATGGAAAAAACCGTTAAAAGCTCCTCCGTAGAGAGAGTTGAGCAACTTCGGACCATCAAAGTTTCTCGCTGTACACTTTTTATTGTTCTCCTATGTGAAATTTTACGAGTATAAGCTTGCTAGATTATTTCGATGCCAAAACACCAACTTTCTATGACAAATGGACAAAACCGTTAAAAGCTCCTCCATAGAGAGAGTTGAGCAACTTCGGACCATCAGAATTGCTCGGTGTACACTTTTTATTGTTCTTCTATGTGAAATTCAACAAGTATAAAACTTGCTAAATTATTTTGATGCGGAAACACAAACTTTCTATGACAAATGGACAAAACCGTTAAAAGCTCCTCCATAGAGAGAGTTGAGCAACTTCGGACCATCAAAGTTGATAGGGGTACACTTTTTATTATTCTTCTATGTCAAATTTTATGAGTATAAGCTTCCTAGATTATTTTGATGCCAAAACACCAAGTTTCTATGACAAATCGACAAAACAGCTAAAAGTTCCTCCATGGAGAGAGTTGAGCATATTCAGACCATCAAAGATGCTCGGTGTACAATTTTCATTGTTCTTCTATGTGAAATTTTATGCGTATAAGCTTCCTAGATTATTTCGATGTCAAAACACCAATTTCTATGACAAATGGATAAAACGGTTAAAAGCTCCAACACAGAGAGAGTTGGGCAACTTCAGACCATCAAAGTTGCGCGGTGTACAATTTTCATTGTTCTTCTATGTGAAATTTTATGCGTATAAGCTTCCTAGATTATTTCGATGTCAAAACACCAATTTCTATGACAAATGGACAAAACGGTTAAAAGCTCCTACACAGAGAGAGTTGCGCAACTTCGGACCATGAAAGTTGCTCGGGGTACACTTTTTATTGTTCTTCTATGTCAAATTCTACGAGTATGAGCTTGTAGACTATTTCGATGTCAAAACACCAACTTTCTATGAAAATTAGATAAAATCGTTAAAAGCACCTCAAGAGGGAGAGTTGAGCAACTTCAGACCATCAAAGTTGCTCGGTGTACACTTTTTATTGTTCTTCTATGTGAAGTTTTACGAGTATAAGCTTCCTAGATTATTTCGATGTCAAAACAGCAAGTTTCTGTGACAAATGGATATAACAGTTAAAAGCTCCTCCATAAAGAGAGTTGAGCAAATTCTGATCATCAAAGTTGCTCGGGGTAAACTTTTTATTGTTCTTCTATGTCAAATTCTACGAGTATAAGCTTGATAGATTATTTCGATGCCGAAACACCAAGTTTCTATGATAAATTGACAAAACAGTTAAAAGGTCCTTCATAGAGAGAGTTGAGCAACTTCGGACCATGAAAGTTGCTCGGGGTACACTTTTTATTGTTCTTCTATGTGAAATTTTACGAGTATAAAGCTTCCTAGATTATTTCGATGTCAAAAGAGCAAGTTTTTATGACAAATGGAAAAAACCGTTAAAAGCTCCTCCGTAGAGAGAGTTGAGCAACTTTGGACCATCAAAGTTTCTCGCTGTACACTTTTTATTGTTCTCCTATGTGAAATTTTACGAGTATAAGCTTGCTAGATTATTTCGATGCCAAAACACCAACTTTCTATGACAAATGGACTAAACCGTTAAAAGCTCCTCCATAGAGAGAGTTGAGCAACTTCGGACCATCAGAATTGCTCGGTGTACACTTTTTATTGTTCTTCTATGTGAAATTCAACAAGTATAAAACTTGCTAAATTATTTTGATGCGGAAACACAAACTTTCTATGACAAATGGACAAAACCGTTAAAAGCTCCTCCATAGAGAGAGTTGAGCAACTTCGGACTATCAAAGTTGATAGGGGTACACTTTTTATTATTCTTCTATGTCAAATTTTACGAGTATAAGCTTCCTAGATTATTTCGATGCCAAAACACCAAGTTTCTACGACAAATGGACAAAACAGCTAAAAGCTCCTCCATAGAGAGAGTTGAGCATATTCAGACCATCAAAGATGCTCGGTGTACAATTTTCATTGTTCTTCTATGTGAAATTTTATGCGTATAAGCTTCCTAGATTATTTCGATGTCAAAACACCAATTTCTATGACAAATGGACAAAACGGTTAAAAGCTCCTACACAGAGAGAGTTGAGCAACTTCGGACCATCAAAGTTGCTCGGGGTACACTTTTTATTGTTCTTCTATGTCAAATTCTACGAGTATAAGCTTGCTAGATTATTTCGATGCCAATACACCAAGGTTCTATGATAAATGGACAAAACAGTTAAAAGGTCCTTCATAGAGAGAGTTGAGCAACTTCAGACCATGAAAGTTGCTCGAGGTACACTTTTTATTGTTCTTCTATGTCAAATTCTACGAGTATGAGCTTGTAGACTATTTCGATGCCAAAACACCAACTTTCTATGAAAATTAGATAAAACCGTTAAAAGCACCTCAAGAGAGAGAGTTGAGCAACTTCAGACCATCAAAGTTGCTCGGTGTACACTTTTTATTGTTCTTCTATGTGAAGTTTTACGAGTATAAGCTTCCTAGATTATTTCGATGTTAAAACAGCAACTTTCTGTGACAAATGGATATAACAGTTAAAAGCTCCTCCATAAAGAGAGTTGAGCAAATTCTGATCATCAAAGTTGCTCGGGGTAAACTTTTTATTGTTCTTCTATGTCAAATTCTACGAGTATAAGCTTGCTAGATTATTTCGATGCCAATACACCAAGTTTCTATGATAAATTGACAAAACAGTTAAAAGGTCCTTCATAGAGAGAGTTGAGCAACTTCGGACCATGAAAGTTTCTCGGGGTACACTTTTTATTGTTCTTCTATGTGAAATTTTACGAGTATAAAGCTTCCTAGATTATTTCGATGTCAAAAGAGCAAGTTTCTATGACAAATGGACAAAACCGTTAAAAGCTCCTCCGTAGAGAGAGTTGAGCAACTTCGGACCATCAAAGTTTCTCGCTGTACACTTTTTATCGTTCTCCTATGTGAAATTTTACGAGTATAAGCTTGCTAGATTATTTCGATGCCAAAACACCAACTTTCTATGACAAATGGACAAAACCGTTAAAAGCTCCTCCATAGAGAGAGTTGAGCAACTTCGGACCATGAAAGTTTCTCGGGGTACACTTTTTATTGTTCTTCTATGTGAAATTTTACGAGTATAAGCTTCCTAGATTATTTCGATGTCAAAACAGCAAGTTTCTGTGACAAATGGATATAACAGTTAAAAGCTCTTCCATAAAGAGAGTTGAGCAAATTCTGATCATCAAAGTTGCTCGGGGTAAACTTTTTATTGTTCTTCTATGTCAAATTCTACGAGTATAAGCTTGATAGATTATTTCGATGCCGAAACACCAAGTTTCTATGATAAATTGACAAAACAGTTAAAAGGTCCTTCATAGAGAGAGTTGTGCAACTTCGGACCATGAAAGTTGCTCGGGGTACACTTTTTATTGTTCTTCTATGTGAAATTTTACGAGTATAAAGCTTCCTAGATTATTTCGATGTCAAAAGAGCAAGTTTTTATGACAAATGGAAAAAACCGTTAAAAGCTCCTCCGTAGAGAGAGTTGAGCAACTTCGGACCATCAAAGTTTCTCGCTGTACACTTTTTATTGTTCTCCTATGTGAAATTTTACGAGTATAAGCTTGCTAGATTATTTCGATGCCAAAACACCAACTTTCTATGACAAATGGACAAAACCGTTAAAAGCTCCTCCATAGAGAGAGTTGAGCAACTTCGGACCATCAGAATTGCTCGGTGTACACTTTTTATTGTTCTTCTATGTGAAATTCAACAAGTATAAAACTTGCTAAATTATTTTGATGCGGAAACACAAACTTTCTATGACAAATGGACAAAACCGTTAAAAGCTCCTCCATAGAGAGAGTTGAGCAACTTCGGACCATCAAAGTTGATAGGGGTACACTTTTTATTATTCTTCTATGTCAAATTTTATGAGTATAAGCTTCCTAGATTATTTTGATGCCAAAACACCAAGTTTCTATGACAAATCGACAAAACAGCTAAAAGTTCCTCCATGGAGAGAGTTGAGCATATTCAGACCATCAAAGATGCTCGGTGTACAATTTTCATTGTTCTTCTATGTGAAATTTTATGCGTATAAGCTTCCTAGATTATTTCGATGTCAAAACACCAATTTCTATGACAAATGGATAAAACGGTTAAAAGCTCCAACACAGAGAGAGTTGGGCAACTTCAGACCATCAAAGTTGCGCGGTGTACAATTTTCATTGTTCTTCTATGTGAAATTTTATGCGTATAAGCTTCCTAGATTATTTCGATGTCAAAACACCAATTTCTATGACAAATGGACAAAACGGTTAAAAGCTCCTACACAGAGAGAGTTGCGCAACTTCGGACCATGAAAGTTGCTCGGGGTACACTTTTTATTGTTCTTCTATGTCAAATTCTACGAGTATGAGCTTGTAGACTATTTCGATGTCAAAACACCAACTTTCTATGAAAATTAGATAAAATCGTTAAAAGCACCTCAAGAGGGAGAGTTGAGCAACTTCAGACCATCAAAGTTGCTCGGTGTACACTTTTTATTGTTCTTCTATGTGAAGTTTTACGAGTATAAGCTTCCTAGATTATTTCGATGTCAAAACAGCAAGTTTCTGTGACAAATGGATATAACAGTTAAAAGCTCCTCCATAAAGAGAGTTGAGCAAATTCTGATCATCAAAGTTGCTCGGGGTAAACTTTTTATTGTTCTTCTATGTCAAATTCTACGAGTATAAGCTTGATAGATTATTTCGATGCCGAAACACCAAGTTTCTATGATAAATTGACAAAACAGTTAAAAGGTCCTTCATAGAGAGAGTTGAGCAACTTCGGACCATGAAAGTTGCTCGGGGTACACTTTTTATTGTTCTTCTATGTGAAATTTTACGAGTATAAAGCTTCCTAGATTATTTCGATGTCAAAAGAGCAAGTTTTTATGACAAATGGAAAAAACCGTTAAAAGCTCCTCCGTAGAGAGAGTTGAGCAACTTTGGACCATCAAAGTTTCTCGCTGTACACTTTTTATTGTTCTCCTATGTGAAATTTTACGAGTATAAGCTTGCTAGATTATTTCGATGCCAAAACACCAACTTTCTATGACAAATGGACTAAACCGTTAAAAGCTCCTCCATAGAGAGAGTTGAGCAACTTCGGACCATCAGAATTGCTCGGTGTACACTTTTTATTGTTCTTCTATGTGAAATTCAACAAGTATAAAACTTGCTAAATTATTTTGATGCGGAAACACAAACTTTCTATGACAAATGGACAAAACCGTTAAAAGCTCCTCCATAGAGAGAGTTGAGCAACTTCGGACTATCAAAGTTGATAGGGGTACACTTTTTATTATTCTTCTATGTCAAATTTTACGAGTATAAGCTTCCTAGATTATTTCGATGCCAAAACACCAAGTTTCTACGACAAATGGACAAAACAGCTAAAAGCTCCTCCATAGAGAGAGTTGAGCATATTCAGACCATCAAAGATGCTCGGTGTACAATTTTCATTGTTCTTCTATGTGAAATTTTATGCGTATAAGCTTCCTAGATTATTTCGATGTCAAAACACCAATTTCTATGACAAATGGACAAAACGGTTAAAAGCTCCTACACAGAGAGAGTTGAGCAACTTCGGACCATCAAAGTTGCTCGGGGTACACTTTTTATTGTTCTTCTATGTCAAATTCTACGAGTATAAGCTTGCTAGATTATTTCGATGCCAATACACCAAGGTTCTATGATAAATGGACAAAACAGTTAAAAGGTCCTTCATAGAGAGAGTTGAGCAACTTCAGACCATGAAAGTTGCTCGAGGTACACTTTTTATTGTTCTTCTATGTCAAATTCTACGAGTATGAGCTTGTAGACTATTTCGATGCCAAAACACCAACTTTCTATGAAAATTAGATAAAACCGTTAAAAGCACCTCAAGAGAGAGAGTTGAGCAACTTCAGACCATCAAAGTTGCTCGGTGTACACTTTTTATTGTTCTTCTATGTGAAGTTTTACGAGTATAAGCTTCCTAGATTATTTCGATGTTAAAACAGCAACTTTCTGTGACAAATGGATATAACAGTTAAAAGCTCCTCCATAAAGAGAGTTGAGCAAATTCTGATCATCAAAGTTGCTCGGGGTAAACTTTTTATTGTTCTTCTATGTCAAATTCTACGAGTATAAGCTTGCTAGATTATTTCGATGCCAATACACCAAGTTTCTATGATAAATTGACAAAACAGTTAAAAGGTCCTTCATAGAGAGAGTTGAGCAACTTCGGACCATGAAAGTTTCTCGGGGTACACTTTTTATTGTTCTTCTATGTGAAATTTTACGAGTATAAAGCTTCCTAGATTATTTCGATGTCAAAAGAGCAAGTTTCTATGACAAATGGACAAAACCGTTAAAAGCTCCTCCGTAGAGAGAGTTGAGCAACTTCGGACCATCAAAGTTTCTCGCTGTACACTTTTTATCGTTCTCCTATGTGAAATTTTACGAGTATAAGCTTGCTAGATTATTTCGATGCCAAAACACCAACTTTCTATGACAAATGGACAAAACCGTTAAAAGCTCCTCCATAGAGAGAGTTGAGCAACTTCGGACCATCCAAATTGCTCGGTGTACACTTTTTATTGTTCTTCTATGTGAAATTCAACAAGTATAAAACTTGCTAAATTATTTTGATGCGGAAACACAAACTTTCTATGACAAATGGACAAAACCGTTAAAAGCTCCTCCATAGAGAGAGTTGAGCAACTTCGGACCATCAAAGTTGATAGGGGTACACTTTTTATTATTCTTCTATGTCAAATTTTATGAGTATAAGCTTCCTAGATTATTTTGATGCCAAAACACTAAGTTTCTATGACAAATCGACAAAACAGCTAAAAGTTCCTCCATGGAGAGAGTTGAGCATATTCAGACCATCAAAGATGCTCGGTGTACAATTTTCATTGTTCTTCTATGTGAAATTTTATGCGTATAAGCTTCCTAGATTATTTCGATGTCAAAACACCAATTTCTATGACAAATGGATAAAACGGTTAAAAGCTCCAACACAGAGAGAGTTGGGCAACTTCAGACCATCAAAGTTGCTCGGTGTACAATTTTCATTGTTCTTCTATGTGAAATTTTATGCGTATAAGCTTCCTAGATTATTTCGATGTCAAAACACCAATTTCTATGACAAATGGACAAAACGGTTAAAAGCTCCTACACAGAGAGAGTTGCGCAACTTCGGACCATGAAAGTTGCTCGGGGTACACTTTTTATTGTTCTTCTATGTCAAATTCTACGAGTATGAGCTTGTAGACTATTTCGATGCCAAAACACCAACTTTCTATGAAAATTAGATAAAACCGTTAAAAGCACCTCAAGAGGGAGAGTTGAGCAACTTCAGACCATCAAAGTTGCTCGGTGTACACTTTTTATTGTTCTTCTATGTGAAGTTTTACGAGTATAAGCTTCCTAGATTATTTCGATGTCAAAACAGCAAGTTTCTGTGA
This sequence comes from Euonymus europaeus, assembly GCA_963580455.1. Taxonomy (NCBI): domain Eukaryota; kingdom Viridiplantae; phylum Streptophyta; class Magnoliopsida; order Celastrales; family Celastraceae; genus Euonymus; species Euonymus europaeus. The sequence continues at coordinate 12,597,101 of OY756969.1, forward strand.
CAAATGGATATAACAGTTAAAAGCTCCTCCATAAAGAGAGTTGAGCAAATTCTGATCATCAAAGTTGCTCGGGGTAAACTTTTTATTGTTCTTCTATGTCAAATTCTACGAGTATAAGCTTGATAGATTATTTCGATGCCGAAACACCAAGTTTCTATGATAAATTGACAAAACAGTTAAAAGGTCCTTCATAGAGAGAGTTGAGCAACTTCGGACCATGAAAGTTGCTCGGGGTACACTTTTTATTGTTCTTCTATGTGAAATTTTACGAGTATAAAGCTTCCTAGATTATTTCGATGTCAAAAGAGCAAGTTTTTATGACAAATGGAAAAAACCGTTAAAAGCTCCTCCGTAGAGAGAGTTGAGCAACTTCGGACCATCAAAGTTTCTCGCTGTACACTTTTTATTGTTCTCCTATGTGAAATTTTACGAGTATAAGCTTGCTAGATTATTTCGATGCCAAAACACCAACTTTCTATGACAAATGGACAAAACCGTTAAAAGCTCCTCCATAGAGAGAGTTGAGCAACTTCGGACCATCAGAATTGCTCGGTGTACACTTTTTATTGTTCTTCTATGTGAAATTCAACAAGTATAAAACTTGCTAAATTATTTTGATGCGGAAACACAAATTTTCTATGACAAATGGACAAAACCGTTAAAAGCTCCTCCATAGAGAGAGTTGAGCAACTTCGGACCATCAAAGTTGATAGGGGTACACTTTTTATTATTCTTCTATGTCAAATTTTATGAGTATAAGCTTCCTAGATTATTTTGATGCCAAAACACCAAGTTTCTATGACAAATCGACAAAACAGCTAAAAGTTCCTCCATGGAGAGAGTTGAGCATATTCAGACCATCAAAGATGCTCGGTGTACAATTTTCATTGTTCTTCTATGTGAAATTTTATGCGTATAAGCTTCCTAGATTATTTCGATGTCAAAACACCAATTTCTATGACAAATGGATAAAACGGTTAAAAGCTCCAACACAGAGAGAGTTGGGCAACTTCAGACCATCAAAGTTGCTCGGTGTACAATTTTCATTGTTCTTCTATGTGAAATTTTATGCGTATAAGCTTCCTAGATTATTTCGATGTCAAAACACCAATTTCTATGACAAATGGACAAAACGGTTAAAAGCTCCTACACAGAGAGAGTTGCGCAACTTCGGACCATGAAAGTTGCTCGGGGTACACTTTTTATTGTTCTTCTATGTCAAATTCTACGAGTATGAGCTTGTAGACTATTTCGATGCCAAAACACCAACTTTCTATGAAAATTAGATAAAACCGTTAAAAGCACCTCAAGAGGGAGAGTTGAGCAACTTCAGACCATCAAAGTTGCTCGATGTACACTTTTTATTGTTCTTCTATGTGAAGTTTTACGAGTATAAGCTTCCTAGATTATTTCGATGTCAAAACAGCAAGTTTCTGTGACAAATGGATATAACAGTTAAAAGCTCCTCCATAAAGAGAGTTGAGCAAATTCTGATCATCAAAGTTGCTCGGGGTAAACTTTTTATTGTTCTTCTATGTCAAATTCTACGAGTATAAGCTTGATAGATTATTTCGATGCCGAAACACCAAGTTTCTATGATAAATTGACAAAACAGTTAAAAGGTCCTTCATAGAGAGAGTTGAGCAACTTCGGACCATGAAAGTTGCTCGGGGTACACTTTTTATTGTTCTTCTATGTGAAATTTTACGAGTATAAAGCTTCCTAGATTATTTCGATGTCAAAAGAGCAAGTTTTTATGACAAATGGAAAAAACCGTTAAAAGCTCCTCCGTAGAGAGAGTTGAGCAACTTCGGACCATCAAAGTTTCTCGCTGTACACTTTTTATTGTTCTCCTATGTGAAATTTTACGAGTATAAGCTTGCTAGATTATTTCGATGCCAAAACACCAACTTTCTATGACAAATGGACTAAACCGTTAAAAGCTCCTCCATAGAGAGAGTTGAGCAACTTCGGACCATCAGAATTGCTCGGTGTACACTTTTTATTGTTCTTCTATGTGAAATTCAACAAGTATAAAACTTGCTAAATTATTTTGATGCGGAAACACAAACTTTCTATGACAAATGGACAAAACCGTTAAAAGCTCCTCCATAGAGAGAGTTGAGCAACTTCGGACCATCAAAGTTGATAGGGGTACACTTTTTATTTTTCTTCTATGTCAAATTTTATGAGTATAAACTTCCTAGATTATTTTGATGCCAAAACACCAAGTTTCTATGACAAATCGACAAAACAGCTAAAAGTTCCTCCATGGAGAGAGTTGAGCATATTCAGACCATCAAAGATGCTCGGTGTACAATTTTCATTGTTCTTCTATGTGAAATTTTATGCGTATAAGCTTCCTAGATTATTTCGATGTCAAAACACCAATTTCTATGACAAATGGATAAAACGGTTAAAAGCTCCAACACAGAGAGAGTTGGGCAACTTCAGACCATCAAAGTTGCTCGGGGTACACTTTTTATTGTTCTTCTATGTCAAATTCTACGAGTATGAGCTTGTACACTATTTCGATGCCAAAACACCAACTTTCTATGAAAATTAGATAAAACCGTTAAAAGCACCTCAAGAGAGAGAGTTGAGCAAATTCAGACCATCAAAGTTGCTCGGTGTACAGTTTTTATTGTTCTTCTATGTGAAATTTTACGAGTATAACCTTCCTAGATTATTTCGATGTCAAAACAGCAAGTTTCTGTGACAAATGGACAAAACCGTTAAAAGCTCCTCCATAGAGAGAGTTGAGCAACTTCGGACCATCAAAGTTGCTCGGTGTACACTTTTTATTGTTCTTCTATGTGAAATTCAACAAGTATAAAACTTGCTAAATTATTTTGATGCGGAAACACAAACTTTCTTTGACAAATAGACAAAACCGTTAAAAGCTCCTCCATAGAGAGAGTTGAGCAACTTCGGACCATCAAAGTTGATAGGGGTACACTTTTTATTATTCTTCTATGTCAAATTTTATGAGTATAAGCTTCCTAGATTATTTTGATGCCAAAACACCAAGTTTCAATGACAAATCGACAAAACAGCTAAAAGCTCCTCCATAGAGAGAGTTGAGCATATTCAGACCATCAAAGATGCTCGGTGTACAATTTTCATTGTTCTTCTATGTGAAATTTTATGCGTATAAGCTTCCTAGATTATTTCGATGTCAAAACACCAATTTCTATGACAAATGGAGAAAACGGTTAAAAGCTCCAACACAGAGAGAGTTGAGCAACTTTAGACCATCAAAGTTGCTCGGGGTGCACTTTTTATTGTTCTTCTATGTCAAATTCTACGAGTATGAGCTTGTAGACTATTTCGATGCCAAAACACCAACTTTCTATGAAAATTAGATAAAACCGTTAAAAGCACCTCAAGAGAGAGAGTTGAGCAACTTCAGACCATCGAAGTTGCTTGGTGTACACTTTTTATTGTTCTTCTATGTGAAATTTTACGAGTATAAGCTTCCTAGATTATTTCGATGTCAAAACAGCAAGTTTCTGTGACAAATGGACATAACAGTTAAAAGCTCCTCCATAAAGAGAGTTGAGCAAATTCTGATAATCAAAGTTGCTCGGGGTACACTTTTTATTGTTCTTCTATATCAAATTCTACGAGTATAAGCTTGCAAGATTATTTCGATGCCAATACACCAAGTTTCTATGATAAATGGACACAGTTAAAAGGTCCTTCATAGAGAGAGTTGAGCAACTTCGGACCATGAAAGTTGCTCGGGGTACACTTTTTATTGTTCTTCTATGTGAAATTTTACGAGTATAAAGCTTCCTAGATTATTTCGATGTCAAAAGAGCAAGTTTTTATGACAAATGGACAAAACCATTAAAAGCTCCTCCGTAGAGAGAGTTGAGCAACTTCGGATCATCAAAGTTGCTCGTTGTACACTTTTTATTGTTCTTCTATGTGTAATTCTACAAGTATAAAACTTGCTAGATTATTTTGATGCCAAAACACCAACTTTCTATGACAAATGGACAAAACCGTTAAAAGCTCCTCCATAGAGAGAGTTGAGCAACTTCGGACTATCAAAGTTGATAGGGGTACACTTTTTATTATTCTTCTATGTCAAATTTTACGAGTATAAGCTTCCTAGATTATTTCGATGCCAAAACACCAAGTTTTTACGACAAATGGACAAAACAGTTAAAAGCTCCTCCATAGAGAGAGTTGAGCATATTCAGACCATCAAAGATGCTCGGTGTACAATTTTCATTGTTCTTCTATGTGAAATTTTATGCGTATAAGCTTCCTAGATTATTTCGATGTCAAAACACCAATTTCTATGACAAATGGACAAAACGGTTAAAAGCTCCTACACAGAGAGAGTTGAGCAACTTCGGACCATCAAAGTTGCTCGGGGTACACTTTTTATTGTTCTTCTATGTCAAATTCTACGAGTATAAGCTTGCTAGATTATTTCGATGCCAATACACCAAGGTTCTATGATAAATGGACAAAACAGTTAAAAGGTCCTTCATAGAGAGAGTTGAGCAACTACGGACCATGAAAGTTGCTCGAGGTACACTTTTTATTGTTCTTCTATGTCAAATTCTACGAGTATGAGCTTGTAGACTATTTCGATGCCAAAACACCAACTTTCTATGAAAATTAGATAAAACTGTTAAAAGCACCTCAAGAGAGAGAGTTGAGCAACTTCAGACCATCAAAGTTGCTCGGTGTACACTTTTTATTGTTCTTCTATGTGAAGTTTTACGAGTATAAGCTTCCTAGATTATTTCGATGTCAAAACAGCAATTTCTATGACAAATGGACAAAACGGTTAAAAGGTCCTTCATAGAGAGAGTTGAGCAACTTCGGACCATCAAAGTTGCTCGGGGTACACTTTTTATTGTTCTTCTATGTCAAATTCTACGAGTATGAGCTTGTAGACTATTTCGATGCCAAAACACCAACTTTCTATGAAAATTAGATAAAACCGTTAAAAGCACCTCAAGAGAGAGAGTTGAGCAACTTCAGACCATCAAAGTTGCTCGGTGTACACTTTTTATTGTTCTTCTATGTGAAGTTTTACGAGTATAAGCTTCCTAGATTATTTCGATGTCAAAACAGCAATTTCTATGACAAATGGACAAAACGGTTAAAAGCTCCTACACAGAGAGAGTTGAGCAACTTCGGACCATCAAAGTTGCTCGGGGTACACTTTTTATTGTTCTTCTATGTCAAATTCTATGAGTATAAGCTTGCTAGATTATTTCGATGCCAATACACCAAGTTTCTATGATAAATTGACAAAACAGTTAAAAGGTCCTTCATAGAGAGAGTTGAGCAACTTCGGACCATGAAAGTTTCTCGGGGTACACTTTTTATTGTTCTTCTATGTGAAATTTTACGAGTATAAAGCTTCCTAGATTATTTCGATGTCAAAAGAGCAAGTTTCTATGAAAAATGGACAAAATCGTTAAAAGCTCCTCCGTAGAGAGAGTTGAGCAACTTCGGACCATCAAAGTTTCTCGCTGTACACTTTTTATTGTTCTCCTATGTGAAATTTTACGAGTATAAGCTTGCTAGATTATTTCGATGCCAAAACACCAACTTTCTATGACAAATGGACAAAACCGTTAAAAGCTCCTCCATAGAGAGAGTTGAGCAACTTCGGACCATCAGAATTGCTCGGTGTACACTTTTTATTGTTCTTCTATGTGAAATTCAACAAGTATAAAACTTGCTAAATTATTTTGATGCGGAAACACAAACTTTCTATGACAAATGGACAAAACCGTTAAAAGCTCCTCCATAGAGAGAGTTGAGCAACATCGGACCATCAAAGTTGATAGGGGTACACTTTTTATTATTCTTCTATGTCAAATTTTACGAGTATAAGCTTCCTAGATTATTTCGATGCCAAAACACCAAGTTTCTACGACAAATGGACAAAACAGCTAAAAGCTCCTCCATAGAGAGAGTTGAGCATATTCAGACCATCAAAGATGCTCGGTGTACAATTTTCATTGTTCTTCTATGTGAAATTTTATGCGTATAAGCTTCCTAGATTATTTCGATGTCAAAACACCAATTTCTATGACAAATGGACAAAACGGTTAAAAGCTCCTACACAGAGAGAGTTGAGCAACTTCGGACCATCAAAGTTGCTCGGGGTACACTTTTATTGTTCTTCTATGTCAAATTCTACGAGTATAAGCTTGCTAGATTATTTCGATGCCAATACACCAAGGTTCTATGATAAATGGACAAAACAGTTAAAAGGTCCTTCATGGAGAGAGTTGAGCAACTTCAGACCATGAAAGTTGCTCGAGGTACACTTTTTATTGTTCTTCTATGTCAAATTCTACGAGTATGAGCTTGTAGACTATTTCGATGCCAAAACACCAACTTTCTATGAAAATTAGATAAAACCGTTAAAAGCACCTCAAGAGAGAGAGTTGAGCAACTTCAGACCATCAAAGTTGCTCGGTGTACACTTTTTATTGTTCTTCTATGTGAAGTTTTACGAGTATAAGCTTCCTAGATTATTTCGATGTCAAAACAGCAAGTTTCTGTGACAAATGGATATAACAGTTAAAAGCTCCCCCATAAAGAGAGTTGAGCAAATTCTGATCATCAAAGTTGCTCGGGGTAAACTTTTTATTGTTCTTCTATGTCAAATTCTACGAGTATAAGCTTGCTAGATTATTTCGATGCCAATACACCAAGTTTCTATGATAAATTGACAAAACAGTTAAAAGGTCCTTCATAGAGAGAGTTGAGCAACTTCGGACCATGAAAGTTTCTCGGGGTACACTTTTTATTGTTCTTCTATGTGAAATTTTACGAGTATAAAGCTTCCTAGATTATTTCGATGTCAAAAGAGCAAGTTTCTATGACAAATGGACAAAACCGTTAAAAGCTCCTCCGTAGAGAGAGTTGAGCAACTTCGGACCATCAAAGTTTCTCGCTGTACACTTTTTATTGTTCTCCTATGTGAAATTTTACGAGTATAAGCTTGCTAGATTATTTCGATGCCAAAACACCAACTTTCTATGACAAATGGACAAAACCGTTAAAAGCTCCTCCTAGAGAGAGTTGAGCAACTTCGGACCATCAGAATTGCTCGGTGTACACTTTTTATTGTTCTTCTATGTGAAATTCAACAAGTATAAAACTTGCTAAATTATTTTGATGCGGAAACACAAACTTTCTATGACAAATGGACAAAACCGTTAAAAGCTCCTCCATAGAGAGAGTTGAGCAACTTCGGACCATCAAAGTTGATAGGGGTACACTTTTTATTGTTCTTCTATGTGAAATTCAACAAGTATAAAACTTGCTAAATTATTTTGATGCGGAAACACCAAGTTTCTACGACAAATGGACAAAACAGCTAAAAGCTCCTCCATAGAGAGAGTTGAGCATATTCAGACCATCAAAGATGCTCGGTGTACAATTTTCATTGTTCTTCTATGTGAAATTTTATGCGTATAAGCTTCCTAGATTATTTCGATGTCAAAACACCAATTTCTATGACAAATGGACAAAACGGTTAAAAGCTCCTACACAGAGAGAGTTGAGCAACTTCGGACCATCAAAGTTGCTCGGGGTACACTTTTTATTGTTCTTCTATGTCAAATTCTACGAGTATAAGCTTGCTAGATTATTTCGATGCCAATACACCAAGGTTCTATGATAAATGGACAAAACAGTTAAAAGGTCCTTCATGGAGAGAGTTGAGCAACTTCAGACCATGAAAGTTGCTCGTGGTACACTTTTTATTGTTCTTCTATGTCAAATTCTACGAGTATGAGCTTGTAGACTATTTCGATGCCAAAACACCAACTTTCTATGAAAATTAGATAAAACCGTTAAAAGCACCTCAAGAGAGAGAGTTGAGCAACTTCAGACCATCAAAGTTGCTCGGTGTACACTTTTTATTGTTCTTCTATGTGAAGTTTTACGAGTATAAGCTTCCTAGATTATTTCGATGTCAAAACAGCAAGTTTCTGTGACAAATGGATATAACATTTAAAAGCTCCCCCATAAAGAGAGTTGAGCAAATTCTGATCATCAAAGTTGCTCGGGGTAAACTTTTTATTGTTCTTCTATGTCAAATTCTACGAGTATAAGCTTGCTAGATTATTTCGATGCCAATACACCAAGTTTCTATGATAAATTGACAAAACAGTTAAAAGGTCCTTCATAGAGAGAGTTGAGCAACTTCGGACCATGAAAGTTTCTCGGGGTACACTTTTTATTGTTCTTCTATGTGAAATTTTACGAGTATAAAGCTTCCTAGATTATTTCGATGTCAAAAGAGCAAGTTTCTATGACAAATGGACAAAACCGTTAAAAGCTCCTCGGTAGAGAAAGTTGAGCAACTTCGGACCATCAAAGTTTCTCGCTGTACACTTTTTATTGTTCTCCTATGTGAAATTTTACGAGTATAAGCTTGCTAGATTATTTCGATGCCAAAAGACCAACTTTCTATGACAAATGGACAAAACCGTTAAAAGCTCCTCCATAGAGAGAGTTGAGCAACTTCGGACCATCAGAATTGCTCGGTGTACACTTTTTATTGTTCTTCTATGTGAAATTCAACAAGTATAAAACTTGCTAAATTATTTTGATGCGGAAACACAAACTTTCTATGACAAATGGACAAAACCGTTAAAAGCTCCTCCATAGAGAGAGTTGAGCAACTTCGGACCATCAAAGTTGATAGGGGTACACTTTTTATTGTTCTTCTATGTGAAATTCAACAAGTATAAAACTTGCTAAATTATTTTGATGCGGAAACACCAACTTTCTATGACAAATGGACAAAACCGTTAAAAGCTCCTCCATAGAGAGAGTTGAGCAACTTCGGACCATCAGAATTGCTCGGGGTACACTTTTTATTGTTCTTCTATGTGAAATTCAACAAGTATAAAACTTGCTAAATTATTTTGATGCGGAAACACAAACTTTCTATGACAAATGGACAAAACCGTTAAAAGCTCCTCCATAGAGAGAGTTGAGCAACTTCGGACCATCAAAGTTGATAGGGGTACACTTTTTATTGTTCTTCTATGTGAAATTCAACAAGTATAAAACTTGCTAAATTATTTTGATGCGGAAACACCAACTTTCTATGACAAATGGACAAAACCGTTAAAAGCTCCTCCTAGAGAGAGTTGAGCAACTTCGGACCATCAGAATTGAGCAACTTCGGACCATGAAAGTTGCTCGGGGTACACTTTTTATTGTTCTTCTATGTGAAATTTTACGAGTATAAAGCTTCCTAGATTATTTCGATGTCAAAAGAGCAAGTTTTTATGACAAATGGACAAAACCGTTAAAAGCTCCTCCGTAGAGAGAGTTGAGCAACTTCGGACCATCAAAGTTGCTTGTTGTACACTTTTTATTGTTCTTCTATGTGAAATTCTACAAGTATAAAACTTGTTAAATTATTTTGATGCGGAAACACAAACTTTCTATGACAAATGGACAAAACCGTTAAAAGCTCCTCCATAAAGAGAGTTGAGCAAATTCTGATCATCAAAGTTGCTCGGGGTAAACTTTTTATTGTTCTTCTATGTCAAATTCTACGAGTATAAGCTTGCTAGATTATTTCGATGACAATACACCAAGTTTCTATGATAAATTGACAAAACAGTTAAAAGGTCCTTCATAGAGAGAGTTGAGCAACTTCGGACCATGAAAGTTTCTCGGTGTACAATTTTCATTGTTCTTCTATGTGAAATTTTATGCGTATAAGCTTCCTAGATTATTTCGATGTCAAAACACCAATTTCTATGACAAATGTATAAAACGGTTAAAAGCTCCAACACAGAGAGAGTTGGGCAACTTCAGACCATCAAAGTTGCTCGGTGTACAATTTTCATTGTTCTTCTATGTGAAATTTTATGCGTATAAGCTTCCTAGATTATTTCGATGTCAAAACACCAATTTCTATGACAAATGGACAAAACCGTTAAAAGCTCCTCCATAGAGAGAGTTGAGCAACTTCGGACCATCAGAATTGCTCGGGGTACACTTTTTATTGTTCTTCTATGTGAAATTCAACAAGTATAAAACTTGCTAAATTATTTTGATGCGGAAACACAAACTTTCTATGACAAATGGACAAAACCGTTAAAAGCTCCTCCATAGAGAGAGTTGAGCAACTTCGGATCATCAAAGTTGATAGGGGTACACTTTTTATTGTTCTTCTATGTGAAATTCAACAAGTATAAAACTTGCTAAATTATTTTGATGCGGAAACACCAACTTTCTATGACAAATGGACAAAACCGTTAAAAGCTCCTCCATAGAGAGAGTTGAGCAACTTCGGACCATCAGAATTGAGCAACTTCGGACCATGAAAGTTGCTCGGGGTACACTTTTTATTGTTCTTCTATGTGAAATTTTACGAGTATAAAGCTTCCTAGATTATTTCGATGTCAAAAGAGCAAGTTTTTATGACAAATGGACAAAACCGTTAAAAGCTCCTCCGTAGAGAGAGTTGAGCTACTTCGGACCATGAAAGTTGCTCGTTGTACACTTTTTATTGTTCTTCTATGTCAAATTCTACGAGTATGAGCTTATAGACTATTTCGATGCCAAAACACCAACTTTCTATGAAAATTAGATAAAACCGTTAGAAGCACCTCAAGAGAGAGAGTTGAGCAACTTCAGACCATCGAAGTTGCTTGGTGTACACTTTTTATTGTTCTTCTATGTGAAATTTTACGAGTATAAGGTTCCCAGATTATTTCGATATCAAAACAGCAAGTTTCTGTGACAAATGGACATAACAGTTAAAAGCTCCTCCATAAAGAGAGTTGAGCAAATTCTGATAATCAAAGTTGCTCGGGGTACACTTTTTATTGTTCTTCTATATCAAATTCTACGAGTATAAGCTTGCTAGATTATTTCGATGCCAATACACCAAGTTTCTATGATAAATGGACAAAACAGTTAAAAGGTCCTTCATAGAAAGAGTTGAGCAACTTCGAACCATGAAAGTTGCTCGGGGTAAACTTTTTATTGTTCTTCTATGTGAAATTTTACGAGTATAAAGCTTCCTAGATTATTTCGATGTCAAAAGAGCAAGTTTTTATGACAAATGGACAAAACCGTTAAAAGCTCCTCCGTAGAGAGAGTTGAGCAACTTCGGACCATCAAAGTTGCTCGTTGTACACTTTTTATTGTTCTTCTATGTGAAATTCTACAAGTATAAAACTTGCTAGATTATTTTGATGCCAAAACACCAACTTTCTATGACAAATGGACAAAACCGTTAAAAGCTCCTCCATAGAGAGAGTTGAGCAACTTCGGACCATCAAAGTTGATAGGGGTACACTTTTTATTGTTCTTCTATGTGAAATTCAACAAGTATAAAACTTGCTAAATTATTTTGATGCGGAAACACCAACTTTCTATGACAAATGGACAAAACCGTTAAAAGCTCCTCCATAGAGAGAGTTGAGCAACTTCGGACCATCAGAATTGCTCGGGGTACACTTTTTATTGTTCTTCTATGTGAAATTCAACAAGTATAAAACTTGCTAAATTATTTTGATGCGGAAACACAAACTTTCTATGACAAATGGACAAAACCGTTAAAAGCTCCTCCATAGAGAGAGTTGAGCAACTTCGGACCATCAAAGTTGATAGGGGTACACTTTTTATTGTTCTTCTATGTGAAATTCAACAAGTATAAAACTTGCTAAATTATTTTGATGCGGAAACACCAACTTTCTATGACAAATGGACAAAACCGTTAAAAGCTCCTCCATAGAGAGAGTTGAGCAACTTCGGACCATCAGAATTGAGCAACTTCGGACCATGAAAGTTGCTCGGGGTACACTTTTTATTGTTCTTCTATGTGAAATTTTACGAGTATAAAGCTTCCTAGATTATTTCGATGTCAAAAGAGCAAGTTTTTATGACAAATGGACAAAACCGTTAAAAGCTCCTCCGTAGAGAGAGTTGAGCAACTTCGGACCATCAAAGTTGCTCGTTGTACACTTTTTATTGTTCTTCTATGTGAAATTCTACAAGTATAAAACTTGCTAAATTATTTTGATGCGCAAACACAAACTTTCTATGACAAATGGACAAAACCGTTAAAAGCTCCTCCATAAAGAGAGTTGAGCAAATTCTGATCATCAAAGTTGCTCGGGGTAAACTTTTTATTGTTCTTCTATGTCAAATTCTACGAGTATAAGCTTGCTAGATTATTTCGATGACAATACACCAAGTTTCTATGATAAATTGACAAAACAGTTAAAAGGTCCTTCATAGAGAGAGTTGAGCAACTTCGGACCATGAAAGTTTCTCGGTGTACAATTTTCATTGTTCTTCTATGTGAAATTTTATGCGTATAAGCTTCCTAGATTATTTCGATGTCAAAACACCAATTTCTATGACAAATGTATAAAACGGTTAAAAGCTCCAACACAGAGAGAGTTGGGCAACTTCAGACCATCAAAGTTGCTCGGTGTACAATTTTCATTGTTCTTCTATGTGAAATTTTATGCGTATAAGCTTCCTAGATTATTTCGATGTCAAAACACCAATTTCTATGACAAATGGACAAAACCGTTAAAAGCTCCTCCATAGAGAGAGTTGAGCAACTTCGGACCATCAGAATTGCTCGGGGTACACTTTTTATTGTTCTTCTATGTGAAATTCAACAAGTATAAAACTTGCTAAATTATTTTGATGCGGAAACACAAACTTTCTATGACAAATGGACAAAACCGTTAAAAGCTCCTCCATAGAGAGAGTTGAGCAACTTCGGATCATCAAAGTTGATAGGGGTACACTTTTTATTGTTCTTCTATGTGAAATTCAAGAAGTATAAAACTTGCTAAATTATTTTGATGCGGAAACACCAACTTTCTATGACAAATGGACAAAACCGTTAAAAGCTCCTCCATAGAGAGAGTTGAGCAACTTCGGACCATCAGAATTGAGCAACTTCGGACCATGAAAGTTGCTCGGGGTACACTTTTTATTGTTCTTCTATGTGAAATTTTACGAGTATAAAGCTTCCTAGATTATTTCAATGTCAAAAGAGCAAGTTTTTATGACAAATGGACAAAACCGTTAAAAGCTCCTCCGTAGAGAGAGTTGAGCTAATTCGGACCATGAAAGTTGCTCGTTGTACACTTTTTATTGTTCTTCTATGTCAAATTCTACGAGTATGAGCTTGTAGACTATTTCGATGCCAAAACACCAACTTTCTATGAAAATTAGATAAAACCGTTAGAAGCACCTCAAGAGAGAGAGAGTTGAGCAACTTCAGACCATCGAAGTTGCTTGGTGTACACTTTTTATTGTTCTTCTATGTGAAATTTTACGAGTATAAGGTTCCTAGATTATTTCGATATCAAAACAGCAAGTTTCTGTGACAAATGGACAAAACAGTTAAAAGCTCCTCCATAAAGAGAGTTGAGCAAATTCTGATAATCAAAGTTGCTCGGGGTACACTTTTTATTGTTCTTCTATATCAAATTCTACGAGTATAAGCTTGCTAGATTATTTCGATGCCAATACACCAAGTTTCTATGATAAATGGACAAAACAGTTAAAAGGTCCTTCATAGAGAGAGTTGAGCAACTTCGAACCATGAAAGTTGCTCGGGGTACACTTTTTATTGTTCTTCTATGTGAAATTTTACGAGTATAAAGCTTCCTAGATTATTTCGATGTCAAAAGAGCAAGTTTTTATGACAAATGGACAAAACCGTTAAAAGCTCCTCCGTAGAGAGAGTTGAGCAACTTCGGACCATCAAAGTTGCTCGTTGTACACTTTTTATTGTTCTTCTATGTGAAATTCTACAAGTATAAAACTTGCTAGATTATTTTGATGCCAAAACACCAACTTTCTATGACAAATGGACAAAACCGTTAAAAGCTCCTCCATAGAGAGAGTTGAGCAACTTCGGACTATCAAAGTTGATAGGGGTACACTTTTTATTATTCTTCTATGTCAAATTTTACGAGTATAAGCTTCCTAGATTATTTCGATGCCAAAACACCAAGTTTCTACGACAAATGGACAAAACAGCTAAAAGCTCCTCCATAGAGAGAGTTGAGCATATTCAGACCATCAAAGATGCTCGGTGTACAATTTTCATTGTTCTTCTATGTGAAATTTTATGCGTATAAGCTTCCTAGATTATTTCGATGTCAAAACACCAATTTCTATGACAAATGGACAAAACGGTTAAAAGCTCCTACACAGAGAGAGTTGAGCAACTTCGGACCATCAAAGTTGCTCGGGGTACACTTTTTATTGTTCTTCTATGTCAAATTCTACGAGTATAAGCTTGCTAGATTATTTCGATGCCAATACACCAAGGTTCTATGATAAATGGACAAAACAGTTAAAAGGTCCTTCATAGAGAGAGTTGAGCAACTTCGGACCATGAAAGTTGCTCGAGGTACACTTTTTATTGTTCTTCTATGTCAAATTCTACGAGTATGAGCTTGTAGACTATTTCGATGCCAAAACACCAACTTTCTATGAAAATTAGATAAAACCGTTAAAAGCACCTCAAGAGAGAGAGTTGAGCAACTTCAGACCATCAAAGTTGCTCGGTGTACACTTTTTATTGTTCTTCTATGTGAAGTTCTACGAGTATAAGCTTCCTAGATTATTTCGATGTCAAAACAGCAATTTCTATGACAAATGGACAAAACGGTTAAAAGCTCCTACACAGAGAGAGTTGAGCAACTTCGGACCATCAAAGTTGCTCGGGGTACACTTTTTATTGTTCTTCTTTGTCAAATTCTACGAGTATAAGCTTGCTAGATTATTTCGATGCCAATACACCAAGTTTCTATGATAAATTGATAAAACAGTTAAAAGGTCGTTCATAGAGAGAGTTGAGCAACTTCGGACCATGAAAGTTTCTCGGGGTACACTTTTTATTGTTCTTCTATGTGAAATTTTACGAGTATAAAGCTTCCTAGATTATTTCGATGTCAAAAGAGCAAGTTTCTATGAAAAATGGACAAAATCGTTAAAAGCTCCTCCGTAGAGAGAGTTGAGCAACTTCGGACCATCAAAGTTTCTCGCTGTACACTTTTTATTGTTCTCCTATGTGAAATTTTACGAGTATAAGCTTGCCAGATTATTTCGATGCCAAAACACCAACTTTCTATGACAAATGGATAAAACCGTTAAAAGCTCCTCCATAGAGAGAGTTGAGCAACTTCGGACCATCAGAATTGCTCGGTGTACACTTTTTATTGTTCTTCTATGTGAAATTCAACAAGTATAAAACTTGCTAAATTATTTTGATGCGGAAACACAAACTTTCTATGACAAATGGACAAAACCGTTAAAAGCTCCTCCATAGAGAGAGTTGAGCAACATCGGACCATCAAAGTTGATAGGGGTACACTTTTTATTATTCTTCTATTTCAAATTTTACGAGTATAAGCTTCCTAGATTATTTCGATGCCAAAACACCAAGTTTCTACGACAAATGGACAAAACAGCTAAAAGCTCCTCCATAGAGAGAGTTGAGCATATTCAGACCATCAAAGATGCTCGGTGTACAATTTTCATTGTTCTTCTATGTGAAATTTTATGCGTATAAGCTTCCTAGATTATTTCGATGTCAAAACACCAATTTCTATGACAAATGGACAAAACGGTTAAAAGCTCCTACACAGAGAGAGTTGAGCTACTTCGGACCATCAAAGTTGCTCGGGGTACACTTTTTATTGTTCTTCTATGTCAAATTCTACGAGTATAAGCTTGCTAGATTATTTCGATGCCAATACACCAAGGTTCTATGATAAATGGACAAAACAGTTAAAAGGTCCTTCATAGAGAGAGTTGAGCAACTTCAGACCATGAAAGTTGCTCGAGGTACACTTTTTATTGTTCTTCTATGTCAAATTCTACGAGTATGAGCTTGTAGACTATTTCGATGCCAAAACACCAACTTTCTATGAAAATTAGATAAAACCGTTAAAAGCACCTCAAGAGAGAGAGTTGAGCAACTTCAGACCATCAAAGTTGCTCGGTGTACACTTTTTATTGTTCTTCTATGTGAAGTTTTACGAGTATAAGCTTCCTAGATTATTTCGATGTCAAAACAGCAAGTTTCTGTGACAAATGGATATAACAGTTAAAAGCTCCCCCATAAAGAGAGTTGAGCAAATTCTGATCATCAAAGTTGCTCGGGGTAAACTTTTTATTGTTCTTCTATGTCAAATTCTACGAGTATAAGCTTGCTAGATTATTTCGATGCCAATACACCAAGTTTCTATGATAAATTGACAAAACAGTTAAAAGGTCCTTCATAGAGAGAGTTGAGCAACTTCGGACCATGAAAGTTTCTCGGGGTACACTTTTTATTGTTCTTCTATGTGAAATTTTACGAGTATAAAGCTTCCAAGATTATTTCGATGTCAAAAGAGCAAGTTTCTATGACAAATGG
Source organism: Euonymus europaeus (assembly GCA_963580455.1). NCBI lineage: Eukaryota > Viridiplantae > Streptophyta > Magnoliopsida > Celastrales > Celastraceae > Euonymus > Euonymus europaeus. The sequence continues at coordinate 12,613,530 of OY756969.1, forward strand.
ACAAAACCGTTAAAAACTCCTCCGTAGAGAGAGTTGAGCAACTTCGGACCATCAAAGTTTCTCGCTGTACACTTTTTATTGTTCTCCTATGTGAAATTTTACGAGTATAAGCTTGCTAGATTATTTCGATACCAAAACACCAACTTTCTATGACAAATGGACAAAATCGTTAAAAGCTCCTCCATAGAGAGAGTTGAGCAACTTCGGACCATCAGAATTGCTCGGTGTACACTTTTTATTGTTCTTTTATGTGAAATTCAACAAGTATAAAACTTGCTAAATTATTTTGATGCGGAAACACAAACTTTCTATGACAAATGGACAAAACCGTTAAAAGCTCCTCCATAGAGAGAGTTGAGCAACTTCGGACCATCAAAGTTGATAGGGGTACACTTTTTATTATTCTTCTATGTCAAATTTTATGAGTATAAGCTTCCTAGATTATTTTGATGCCAAAACACCAAGTTTCTATGACAAATCGACAAAACAGCTAAAAGTTCCTCCATGGAGAGAGTTGAGCATATTCAGACCATCAAAGATGCTCGGTGTACAATTTTCATTGTTCTTCTATGTGAAATTTTATGCGTATAAGCTTCGTAGATTATTTCGATGTCAAAACACCAATTTCTATGACAAATGGATAAAACGGTTAAAAGCTCCAACACAGAGAGAGTTGGGCAACTTCAGACCATCAAAGTTGCTCGGTGTACAATTTTCATTGTTCTTCTATGTGAAATTTTATGCGTATAAGCTTCCTAGATTATTTCGATGTCAAAACACCAATTTCTATGACAAATGGACAAAACGGTTAAAAGCTCCTACACAGAGAGAGTTGCGCAACTTCGGACCATGAAAGTTGCTCGGGGTACACTTTTTATTGTTCTTCTATGTCAAATTCTACGAGTATGAGCTTGTAGACTATTTCGATGCCAAAACACCAACTTTCTATGAAAATTAGATAAAACCGTTAAAAGCACCTCAAGAGGGAGAGTTGAGCAACTTCAGACCATCAAAGTTGCTCGGTGTACACTTTTTATTGTTCTTCTATGTGAAGTTTTACGAGTATAAGCTTCCTAGATTATTTCGATGTCAAAAGAGCAAGTTTCTGTGACAAATGGATATAACAGTTAAAAGCTCCTCCATAAAGAGAGTTGAGCAAATTCTGATCATCAAAGTTGCTCGGGGTAAACTTTTTATTGTTCTTCTATGTCAAATTCTACGAGTATAAGCTTGCTAGATTATTTCGATGCCAAAACACCAACTTTCTATGACAAATGGACAAAACCGTTAAAAGCTCCTTCATAGAGAGAGTTGAGCAACTTCGGACCATGAAAGTTGCTCGGGGTACACTTTTTATTGTTCTTCTATGTGAAATTTTACGAGTATAAAGCTTCCTAGATTATTTCGATGTCAAAAGAGCAAGTTTTTATGACAAATGGAAAAAACCGTTAAAAGCTCCTCCGTAGAGAGAGTTGAGCAACTTCGGACCATCAAAAAGTTTCTCGCTGTACACTTTTTATTGTTCTCCTATGTGAAATTTTACGAGTATAAGCTTGCTAGATTATTTCGATGCCAAAACACCAACTTTCTATGACAAATGGACTAAACCGTTAAAAGCTCCTCCATAGAGAGAGTTGAGCAACTTCGGACCATCAGAATTGCTCGGTGTACACTTTTTATTGTTCTTCTATGTGAAATTCAACAAGTATAAAACTTGCTAAATTATTTTGATGCGGAAACACAAACTTTCTATGACAAATGGACAAAACCGTTAAAAGCTCCTCCATAGAGAGAGTTGAGCAACTTCGGACCATCAAAGTTGATAGGGGTACACTTTTTATTTTTCTTCTATGTCAAATTTTATGAGTATAAGCTTCCTAGATTATTTTGATGCCAAAACACCAAGTTTCTATGACAAATCGACAAAACAGCTAAAAGTTCCTCCATGGAGAGAGTTGAGCATATTCAGACCATCAAAGATGCTCGGTGTACAATTTTCATTGTTCTTCTATGTGAAATTTTATGCGTATAAGCTTCCTAGATTATTTCGATGTCAAAACACCAATTTCTATGACAAATGGATAAAACGGTTAAAAGCTCCAACACAGAGAGAGTTGGGCAACTTCAGACCATCAAAGTTGCTCGGGGTACACTTTTTATTGTTCTTCTATGTCAAATTCTACGAGTATGAGCTTGTACACTATTTCGATGCCAAAACACCAACTTTCTATGAAAATTAGATAAAACCGTTAAAAGCACCTCAAGAGAGAGAGTTGAGCAAATTCAGACCATCAAAGTTGCTCGGTGTACAGTTTTTATTGTTCTTCTATGTGAAATTTTACGAGTATAAGCTTCCTAGATTATTTCGATGTCAAAACAGCAAGTTTCTGTGACAAATGGACAAAACCGTTAAAAGCTCCTCCATAGAGAGAGTTGAGCAACTTCGGACCATCAAAGTTGCTCGGTGTACACTTTTTATTGTTCTTCTATGTGAAATTCAACAAGTATAAAACTTGCTAAATTATTTTGATGCGGAAACACAAACTTTCTTTGACAAATGGACAAAACCGTTAAAAGCTCCTCCATAGAGAGAGTTGAGCAACTTCGGACCATCAAAGTTGATAGGGGTACACTTTTTATTATTCTTCTATGTCAAATTTTATGATATACAGCTTCCTAGATTATTTTGATGCCAAAACACCAAGTTTCAATGACAAATCGACAAAACTGCTAAAAGCTCCTCCATAGAGAGAGTTGAGCATATTCAGACCATCAAAGATGCTCGGTGTACAATTTTCATTGTTCTTCTATGTGAAATTTTATGCGTATAAGCTTCCTAGATTATTTCGATGTCAAAACACCAATTTCTATGACAAATGGAGAAAACGGTTAAAAGCTCCAACACTGAGAGAGTTGAGCAACTTTAGACCATCAAAGTTGCTCGGGGTACACTTTTTATTGTTCTTCTATGTCAAATTCTACGAGTATGAGCTTGTAGACTATTTCGATGCCAAAACACCAACTTTCTATGAAAATTAGATAAAACCGTTAAAAGCACCTCAAGAGAGAGAGTTGAGCAACTTCAGACCATCGAAGTTGCTTGGTGTACACTTTTTATTGTTCTTCTATGTGAAATTTTACGAGTATAAGCTTCCTAGATTATTTCGATGTCAAAACAGCAAGTTTCTGTGACAAATGGACATAACAGTTAAAAGCTCCTCCATAAAGAGAGTTGAGCAAATTCTGATAATCAAAGTTGCTCGGGGTACACTTTTTATTGTTCTTCTATATCAAATTCTACGAGTATAAGCTTGCTAGATTATTTCGATGCCAATACACCAAGTTTCTATGATAAATGGACAAAACAGTTAAAAGGTCCTTCATAGAGAGAGTTGAGCAACTTCGGACCATGAAAGTTGCTCGGGGTACACTTTTTATTGTTCTTCTATGTGAAATTTTACGAGTATAAAGCTTCCTAGATTATTTCGATGTCAAAAGAGCAAGTTTTTATGACAAATGGACAAAACCGTTAAAAGCTCCTCCGTAGAGAGAGTTGAGCAACTTCGGACCATCAAAGTTGCTCGTTGTACACTTTTTATTGTTCTTCTATGTGAAATTCTACAAGTATAAAACTTGCTAGATTATTTTGATGCCAAAACACCAACTTTCTATGACAAATGGACAAAACCGTTAAAAGCTCCTCCATAGAGAGAGTTGAGCAACTTCGGACTATCAAAGTTGATAGGGGTACACTTTTTATTATTCTTCTATGTCAAATTTTACGAGTATAAGCTTCCTAGATTATTTCGATGCCAAAACACCAAGTTTCTACGACAAATGGACAAAACAGCTAAAAGCTCCTGCATAGAGAGAGTTGAGCATATTCAGACCATCAAAGATGCTCGGTGTACAATTTTCATTGTTCTTCTATGTGAAATTTTATGCGTATAAGCTTCCTAGATTATTTCGATGTCAAAACACCAATTTCTATGACAAATGGACAAAACGGTTAAAAGCTCCTACACAGAGAGAGTTGAGCAACTTCGGACCATCAAAGTTGCTCGGGGTACACTTTTTATTGTTCTTCTATGTCAAATTCTACGAGTATAAGCTTGCTAGATTATTTCGATGCCAATACACCAAGGTTCTATGATAAATGGACAAAACAGTTAAAAGGTCCTTCATAGAGAGAGTTGAGCAATTTCGGACCATGAAAGTTGCTCGAGGTAAACTTTTTATTGTTCTTCTATGTCAAATTCTACGAGTATGAGCTTGTAGACTATTTCGATGCCAAAACACCAACTTTCTATGAAAATTAGATAAAACCGTTAAAAGCACCTCAAGAGAGAGAGTTGAGCAACTTCGGACCATCAAAGTTGCTCGGTGTACACTTTTTATTGTTCTTCTATGTGAAGTTTTACGAGTATAAGCTTCCTAGATTATTTCGATGTCAAAACAGCAAGTTTCTGTGACAAATGGATAAAACGGTTAAAAGCTCCTACACAGAGAGAGTTGAGCAACTTCGGACCATCAAAGTTGCTCGGGGTACACTTTTTATTGTTCTTCTATGTCAAATTCTACGAGTATAAGCTTGCTAGATTATTTCGATGCCAATACACCAAGTTTCTATGATAAATTGACAAAACAGTTAAAAGGTCCTTCATAGAGAGAGTTGAGCAACTTCGGACCATGAAAGTTTCTCGGGGTACACTTTTTATTGTTCTTCTATGTGAAATTTTACGAGTATAAAGCTTCCTAGATTATTTCGATGTCAAAAGAGCAAGTTTCTATGAAAAATGGACAAAACCGTTAAAAGCTCCTCCGTAGAGAGAGTTGAGCAACTTCGGACCATCAAAGTTTCTCGCTGTACACTTTTTATTGTTCTCCTATGTGAAATTTTACGAGTATAAGCTTGCTAGATTATTTCGATGCCAAAACACCAATTTCTATGACAAATGGATAAAACGGTTAAAAGCTCCAACACAGAGAGAGTTGGGCAACTTCAGACCATCAAAGTTGCTCGGGGTACACTTTTTATTGTTCTTCTATGTCAAATTCTACGAGTATGAGCTTGTACACTATTTCGATGCCAAAACACCAACTTTCTATGAAAATTAGATAAAACCGTTAAAAGCACCTCAAGAGAGAGAGTTGAGCAAATTCAGACCATCAAAGTTGCTCGGTGTACAGTTTTTATTGTTCTTCTATGTGAAATTTTACGAGTATAAGCTTCCTATATTATTTCGATGTCAAAACAGCAAGTTTCTGTGACAAATGGACAAAACCGTTAAAAGCTCCTCCATAGAGAGAGTTGAGCAACTTCGGACCATCAAAGTTGCTCGGTGTACACTTTTTATTGTTCTTCTATGTGAAATTCAACAAGTATAAAACTTGCTAGATTATTTTGATGCGGAAACACAGACTTTCTATGACAAATGGACAAAACCGTTAAAAGCTCCTCCATAGAGAGAGTTGAGCAACTTCGGACCATCAAAGTTGATAGGGGTACACTTTTTATTATTCTTCTATGTCAAATTTTATGAGTATAAGCTTCCTAGATTATTTCGATGCCAAAACACCAAGTTTCTACGACAAATGGACAAAACAGCTAAAAGCTCCTCCACAGAGAGAGTTGAGCATATTCAGACCATCAAAGATGCTCGGTGTACAATTTTCATTGTTCTTCTATGTGAAATTTTATGCGTATAACCTTCCTAGATTATTTCGATGTCAAAACACCAATTTCTATGACAAATGGACAAAACGGTTAAAAGCTCCTACACAGAGAGAGTTGAGCAACTTCGGACCATCAAAGTTGCTCGGGGTACACTTTTTATTGTTCTTCTATGTCAAATTCTACGAGTATAAGCTTGCTAGATTATTTCGATGCCAATACACCAAGGTTCTATGATAAATGGACAAAACAGTTAAAAGGTCCTTCATAGAGAGAGTTGAGCAACTTCGGACCATGAAAGTTGCTCGATGTACACTTTTTATTGTTCTTCTATGTCAAATTCTACGAGTATGAGCTTGTAGACTATTTCGATGCCAAAACAGCAAGTTTCTGTGACAAATGGACATAACAGTTAAAAGCTCCTCCATAAAGAGAGTTGAGCAAATTCTGATAATCAAAGTTGCTCGGGGTACACTTTTTATTGTTCTTCTATATCAAATTTCTACGAGTATAAGCTTGCTAGATTATTTCGATGCCAAAACACCAAGTTTCTATGATAAATGGACAAAACAGTTAAAAGGTCCTTCATAGAGAGAGTTGAGCAACTTCGGACCATGAAAGTTGCTCGGGGTACACTTTTTATTGTTCTTCTATGTGAAATTTTACGAGTATAAAGCTTCCTAGATTATTTCGATGTCAAAAGAGCAAGTTTTTATGACAAATGGACAAAACCGTTAAAAGCTCCTCCGTAGAGAGAGTTGAGCAACTTCGGACCATCAAAGTTGCTCGCTGTACACTTTTTATTGTTCTTCTATGTGAAATTCTACAAGTATAAAACTTGCTAGATTATTTTGATGCCAAAACACCAACTTTCTATGACAAATGGACAAAACCGTTAAAAGCTCCTCCATAGAGAGAGTTGAGCAACATCGGACCATCAAATTTGATAGGGATACACTTTTTATTATTCTTCTATGTCAAATTTTATGAGTATAAGCTTCCTAGATTATTTCGATGCCAAAACACCAAGTTTCTACGACAAATGGACAAAACAGCTAAAAGCTCCTCCATAGAGAGAGTTGAGCATATTCAGACCATCAAAGATGCTCGGTGTACAATTTTCATTGTTCTTCTATGTGAAATTTTATGCGTATAAGCTTCCTAGATTATTTCGATGTCAAAACACCAATTTCTATGATAAATGGACAAAACGGTTAAAAGCTCCTACACAGAGAGAGTTGAGCAACTTCGGACCATCAAAGTTGCTCGGGGAACACTTTTTATTGTTCTTCTATGTCAAATTCTACGAGTATAAGCTTGCTAGATTATTTCGATGCCAATACACCAAGGTTCTATGATAAATGGACAAAACAGTTAAAAGGTCCTTCATAGAGAGAGTTGAGCAACTTCGGACCATGAAAGTTGCTCGAGGTACACTTTTTATTGTTCTTCTATGTCAAATTCTACGAGTATGAGCTTGTAGACTATTTCGATGCCAAAACACCAACTTTCTATGAAAATTAGATAAAACCGTTAAAAGCACCTCAAGAGAGAGAGTTGAGCAACTTCAGACCATCAAAGTTGCTCGGTGTACACTTTTTATTGTTCTTCTATGTGAAGTTTTACGAGTATAAGCTTCCTAGATTATTTCGATGTCAAAACAGCAAGATTCTGTGACAAATGGATATAACAGTTAAAAGCTCCTCCATAAAAAGAGTTGAGCAAATTCTGATCATCAAATTTGCTCGGGGTAAACTTTTTATTGTTCTTCTATGTCAAATTCTACGAGTATAAGCTTGCTAGATTATTTCGATGCCAATACACCAAGTTTCTATGATAAATTGACAAAACAGTTAAAAGGTCCTTCATAGAGAGAGTTGAGCAACTTCGGACCATGAAAGTTGCTCGGGGTACACTTTTTATTGTTCTTCTATGTGAAATTTTACGAGTATAAAGCTTCCTAGATTATTTCGATGTCAAAAGAGCAAGTTTTTATGACAAATGGACAAAACCGTTAAAAGCTCCTCCGTAGAGAGAGTTGAGCAACTTCGGACCATCAAAGTTTCTCGCTGTACACTTTTTATTGTTCTCCTATGTGAAATTTTACGAGTATAAAACTTGCTAAATTATTTTGATGCGGAAACACAAACTTTCTATGACAAATGGACAAAACCGTTAAAAGCTCCTCCATAGAGAGAGTTGAGCAACTTCGGACCATCAAAGTTGATAGGGGTACACTTTTTATTATTCTTCTATGTCAAATTTTATGAGTATAAGCTTCCTAGATTATTTTGATGCCAAAACACCAAGTTTCAATGACAAATCGACAAAACAGCTAAAAGCTCCTCCATAGAGAGAGTTGAGCAAATTCAGACCATCAAAGTTGCTCGATGTACAGTTTTTATTGTTCTTCTATGTGAAATTTTACGAGTATAAGCTTCCTAGATTATTTCGATGTCAAAACAGCAAGTTTCTGTGACAAATGGACAAAACCGTTAAAAGCTCCTCCACAGAGAGAGTTGAGCAACTTCAGACCATCAAAGTTGCTCGGTGTACACTTTTTATTGTTCTTCTATGTGAAATTCAACAAGTATAAAACTTGCTAAATTATTTTGATGCGGAAACACAAACTTTCTTTGACAAATGGACAAAACCGTTAAAAGCTCCTCCATAGAGAGAGTTGAGCAACTTCGGACCATCAAAGTTGATAGGGGTACACTTTTTATTATTCTTCTATGTCAAATTTTATGAGTATAAGCTTCCTAGATTATTTTGATGCCAAAACACCAAGTTTCAATGACAAATCGACAAAACAGCTAAAAGCTCCTCCATAGAGAGAGTTGAGCATATTCAGACCATCAAAGATGCTCGGTGTACAATTTTCATTGTTCTTCTATGTGAAATTTTATGCGTATAAGCTTCCTAGATTATTTCGATGTCAAAACACCAATTTCTATGACAAATGGAGAAAACGGTTAAAAGCTCCAACACTGAGAGAGTTGAGCAACTTTAGACCATCAAAGTTGCTCGGGGTACACTTTTTATTGTTCTTCTATGTCAAATTCTACGAGTATGAGCTTGTAGACTATTTCGATGCCAAAACACCAACTTTCTATGAAAATTAGATAAAACCGTTAAAAGCACCTCAAGAGAGAGAGTTGAGCAACTTCAGACCATCGAAGTTGCTTGGTGTACACTTTTTATTGTTCTTCTATGTGAAATTTTACGAGTATAAGCTTCCTAGATTATTTCGATGTCAAAACAGCAAGTTTCTGTGACAAATGGACATAACAGTTAAAAGCTCCTCCATAAAGAGAGTTGAGCAAATTCTGATAATCAAAGTTGCTCGGGGTACACTTTTTATTGTTCTTCTATATCAAATTCTACGAGTATAAGCTTGCTAGATTATTTCGATGCCAATACACCAAGTTTCTATGATAAATGGACAAAACAGTTAAAAGGTCCTTCATAGAGAGAGTTGAGCAACTTCGGACCATGAAAGTTGCTCGGGGTACACTTTTTATTGTTCTTCTATGTGAAATTTTACGAGTATAAAGCTTCCTAGATTATTTCGATGTCAAAAGAGCAAGTTTTTATGACAAATGGACAAAACCGTTAAAAGCTCCTCCGTAGAGAGAGTTGAGCAACTTCGGACCATCAAAGTTGCTCGTTGTACACTTTTTATTGTTCTTCTATGTGAAATTCTACAAGTATAAAACTTGCTAGATTATTTTGATGCCAAAACACCAACTTTCTATGACAAATGGACAAAACCGTTAAAAGCTCCTCCATAGAGAGAGTTGAGCAACTTCGGACTATCAAAGTTGATAGGGGTACACTTTTTATTATTCTTCTATGTCAAATTTTACGAGTATAAGCTTCCTAGATTATTTCGATGCCAAAACACCAAGTTTTTACGACAAATGGACAAAACAGCTAAAAGCTCCTCCATAGAGAGAGTTGAGCATATTCAGACCATCAAAGATGCTCGGTGTACAATTTTCATTGTTCTTCTATGTGAAATTTTATGCGTATAAGCTTCCTAGATTATTTCGATGTCAAAACACCAATTTCTATGACAAATGGACAAAACGGTTAAAAGCTCCTACACAGAGAGAGTTGAGCAACTTCGGACCATCAAAGTTGCTCGGGGTACACTTTTTATTGTTCTTCTATGTCAAATTCTACGAGTATAAGCTTGCTAGATTATTTCGATGCCAATACACCAAGGTTCTATGATAAATGGACAAAACAGTTAAAAGGTCCTTCATAGAGAGAGTTGAGCAACTTCGGACCATGAAAGTTGCTCGAGGTAAACTTTTTATTGTTCTTCTATGTCAAATTCTACGAGTATGAGCTTGTAGACTATTTCGATGCCAAAACACCAACTTTCTATGAAAATTAGATAAAACCGTTAAAAGCACCTCAAGAGAGAGAGTTGAGCAACTTCGGACCATCAAAGTTGCTCGGTGTACACTTTTTATTGTTCTTCTATGTGAAGTTTTACGAGTATAAGCTTCCTAGATTATTTCGATGTCAAAACAGCAAGTTTCTGTGACAAATGGATAAAATGGTTAAAAGCTCCTACACAGAGAGAGTTGAGCAACTTCGGACCATCAAAGTTGCTCGGGGTACACTTTTTATTGTTCTTCTATGTCAAATTCTACGAGTATAAGCTTGCTAGATTATTTCGATGCCAATACACCAAGTTTCTATGATAAATTGACAAAACAGTTAAAAGGTCCTTCATAGAGAGAGTTGAGCAACTTCGGACCATGAAAGTTTCTCGGGGTACACTTTTTATTGTTCTTCTATGTGAAATTTTACGAGTATAAAGCTTCCTAGATTATTTCGATGTCAAAAGAGCAAGTTTCTATGAAAAATGGACAAAACCGTTAAAAGCTCCTCCGTAGAGAGAGTTGAGCAACTTCGGACCATCAAAGTTTCTCGCTGTACACTTTTTATTGTTCTCCTATGTGAAATTTTACGAGTATAAGCTTGCTAGATTATTTCGATGCCAAAACACCAACTTTCTATGACAAATGGACAAAACCGTTAAAAGCTCCTCCATAGAGAGAGTTGAGCAACTTCGGACCATCAGAATTGCTCGGTGTACACTTTTTATTGTTCTTCTATGTGAAATTCAACAAGTATAAAACTTGCTAAATTATTTTGATGCGGAAACACAAACTTTCTATGACAAATGGACAAAACCGTTAAAAGCTCCTCCATAGAGAGAGTTGAGCAACATCGGACCATCAAAGTTGATAGGGGTACACTTTTTATTATTCTTCTATGTCAAATTTTATGAGTATAAGCTTCCTAGATTATTTTGATGCCAAAACACCAAGTTTCTATGACAAATCGACAAAACAGCTAAAAGTTTCTCCATGGAGAGAGTTGAGCATATTCAGACCATCAAAGATGCTCGGTGTACAATTTTCATTGTTCTTCTATGTGCAATTTTATGCGTATAAGCTTCCTAGATTATTTCGATGTCAAAACACCAATTTCTATGACAAATGGATAAAACGGTTAAAAGCTCCAACACAGAGAGAGTTGGGCAACTTCAGACCATCAAAGTTGCTCGGGGTACACTTTTTATTGTTCTTCTATGTCAAATTCTACGAGTATGAGCTTGTACACTATTTCGATGCCAAAACACCAACTTTCTATGAAAATTAGATAAAACTGTTAAAAGCACCTCAAGAGAGAGAGTTGAGCAAATTCAGACCATCAAAGTTGCTCGGTGTACAGTTTTTATTGTTCTTCTATGTGAAATTTTACGAGTATAAGCTTCCTATATTATTTCGATGTCAAAACAGCAAGTTTCTGTGACAAATGGACAAAACCGTTAAAAGCTCCTCCATAGAGAGAGTTGAGCAACTTCGGACCATCAAAGTTGCTCGGTGTACACTTTTTATTGTTCTTCTATGTGAAATTCAACAAGTATAAAACTTGCTAGATTATTTTGATGCGGAAACACAGACTTTCTATGACAAATGGACAAAACCGTTAAAAGCTCCTCCATAGAGAGAGTTGAGCAACTTCGGACCATCAAAGTTGATAGGGGTACACTTTTTATTATTCTTCTATGTCAAATTTTATGAGTATAAGCTTCCTAGATTATTTCGATGCCAAAACACCAAGTTTCTACGACAAATGGACAAAACAGCTAAAAGCTCCTCCACAGAGAGAGTTGAGCATATTCAGACCATCAAAGATGCTCGGTGTACAATTTTCATTGTTCTTCTATGTGAAATTTTATGCGTATAAGCTTCCTAGATTATTTCGATGTCAAAACACCAATTTCTATGACAAATGGACAAAACGGTTAAAAGCTCCTACACAGAGAGAGTTGAGCAACTTCGGACCATCAAAGTTGCTCGGGGTACACTTTTTATTGTTCTTCTATGTCAAATTCTACGAGTATAAGCTTGCTAGATTATTTCGATGCCAATACACCAAGGTTCTATGATAAATGGACAAAACAGTTAAAAGGTCCTTCATAGAGAGAGTTGAGCAACTTCGGACCATGAAAGTTGCTCGATGTACACTTTTTATTGTTCTTCTATGTCAAATTCTACGAGTATGAGCTTGTAGACTATTTCGATGCCAAAACAGCAAGTTTCTATGACAAATGGACATAACAGTTAAAAGCTCCTCCATAAAGAGAGTTGAGCAAATTCTGATAATCAAAGTTGCTCGGGGTACACTTTTTATTGTTCTTCTATATCAAATTTCTACGAGTATAAGCTTGCTAGATTATTTCGATGCCAAAACACCAAGTTTCTATGATAAATGGACAAAACAGTTAAAAGGTCCTTCATAGAGAGAGTTGAGCAACTTCGGACCATGAAAGTTGCTCGGGGTACACTTTTTATTGTTCTTCTATGTGAAATTTTACGAGTATAAAGCTTCCTAGATTATTTCGATGTCAAAAGAGCAAGTTTTTATGACAAATGGACAAAACCGTTAAAAGCTCCTCCGTAGAGAGAGTTGAGCAACTTCGGACCATCAAAGTTGCTCGCTGTACACTTTTTATTGTTCTTCTATGTGAAATTCTACAAGTATAAAACTTGCTAGATTATTTTGATGCCAAAACACCAACTTTCTATGACAAATGGACAAAACCGTTAAAAGCTCCTCCATAGAGAGAGTTGAGCAACATCGGACCATCAAATTTGATAGGGGTACACTTTTTATTATTCTTCTATGTCAAATTTTATGAGTATAAGCTTCCTAGATTATTTCGATGCCAAAACACCAAGTTTCTACGACAAATGGACAAAACAGCTAAAAGCTCCTCCATAGAGAGAGTTGAGCATATTCAGACCATCAAAGATGCTCGGTGTACAATTTTCATTGTTCTTCTATGTGAAATTTTATGCGTATAAGCTTCCTAGATTATTTCGATGTCAAAACACCAATTTCTATGATAAATGGACAAAACGGTTAAAAGCTCCTACACAGAGAGAGTTGAGCAACTTCGGACCATCAAAGTTGCTCGGGGAACACTTTTTATTGTTCTTCTATGTCAAATTCTACGAGTATAAGCTTGCTAGATTATTTCGATGCCAATACACCAAGGTTCTATGATAAATGGACAAAACAGTTAAAAGGTCCTTCATAGAGAGAGTTGAGCAACTTCGGACCATGAAAGTTGCTCGAGGTGCACTTTTTATTGTTCTTCTATGTCAAATTCTACGAGTATGAGCTTGTAGACTATTTCGATGCCAAAACACCAACTTTCTATGAAAATTAGATAAAACCGTTAAAAGCACCTCAAGAGAGAGAGTTGAGCAACTTCAGACCATCAAAGTTGCTCGGTGTACACTTTTTATTGTTCTTCTATGTGAAGTTTTACGAGTATAAGCTTCCTAGATTATTTCGATGTCAAAACAGCAAGATTCTGTGACAAATGGATATAACAGTTAAAAGCTCCTCCATAAAAAGAGTTGAGCAAATTCTGATCATCAAATTTGCTCGGGGTAAACTTTTTATTGTTCTTCTATGTCAAATTCTACGAGTATAAGCTTGCTAGATTATTTCGATGCCAATACACCAAGTTTCTATGATAAATTGACAAAACAGTTAAAAGGTCCTTCATAGAGAGAGTTGAGCAACTTCGGACCATGAAAGTTGCTCGGGGTACACTTTTTATTGTTCTTCTATGTGAAATTTTACGAGTATAAAGCTTCCTAGATTATTTCGATGTCAAAAGAGCAAGTTTTTATGACAAATGGACAAAACCGTTAAAAGCTCCTCCGTAGAGAGAGTTGAGCAACTTCGGACCATCAAAGTTTCTCGCTGTACACTTTTTATTGTTCTCCTATATGAAATTTTACGAGTATAAAACTTGCTAAATTATTTTGATGCGGAAACACAAACTTTCTATGACAAATGGACAAAACCGTTAAAAGCTCCTCCATAGAGAGAGTTGAGCAACTTCGGACCATCAAAGTTGATAGGGGTACACTTTTTATTATTCTTCTATGTCAAATTTTATGAGTATAAGCTTCCTAGATTATTTTGATGCCAAAACACCAAGTTTCTATGACAAATCGACAAAACAGCTAAAAGTTCCTCCATGGAGAGAGTTGAGCATATTCAGACCATCAAAGATGCTCGGTGTACAATTTTCATTGTTCTTCTATGTGCAATTTTATGCGTATAAGCTTCCTAGATTATTTCGATGTCAAAACACCAATTTCTATGACAAATGGATAAAACGGTTAAAAGCTCCAACACAGAGAGAGTTGGGCAACTTCATACCATCAAAGTTGCTCGGGGTACACTTTTTATTGTTCTTCTATGTCAAATTCTACGAGTATGAGCTTGTACACTATTTCGATGCCAAAACACCAACTTTCTATGAAAATTAGATAAAACCGTTAAAAGCACCTCAAGAGAGAGAGTTGAGCAAATTCAGACCATCAAAGTTGCTCGGTGTACAGTTTTTATTGTTCTTCTATGTGAAATTTTACGAGTATAAGCTTCCTATATTATTTCGATGTCAAAACAGCAAGTTTCTGTGACAAATGGACAAAACCGTTAAAAGCTCCTCCATAGAGAGAGTTGAGCAACTTCGGACCATCAAAGTTGCTCGGTGTACACTTTTTATTGTTCTTCTATGTGAAATTCAACAAGTATAAAACTTGCTAGATTATTTTGATGCGGAAACACAGACTTTCTATGACAAATGGACAAAACCGTTAAAAGCTCCTCCATAGAGAGAGTTGAGCAACTTCGGACCATCAAAGTTGATAGGGGTACACTTTTTATTATTCTTCTATGTCAAATTTTATGAGTATAAGCTTCCTAGATTATTTCGATGCCAAAACACCAAGTTTCTACGACAAATGGACAAAACAGCTAAAAGCTCCTCCACAGAGAGAGTTGAGCATATTCAGACCATCAAAGATGCTCGGTGTACAATTTTCATTGTTCTTCTATGTGAAATTTTATGCGTATAAGCTTCCTAGATTATTTCGATGTCAAAACACCAATTTCTATGACAAATGGACAAAACGGTTAAAAGCTCCTACACAGAGAGAGTTGAGCAACTTCGGACCATCAAAGTTGCTCGGGGTACACTTTTTATTGTTCTTCTATGTCAAATTCTACGAGTATAAGCTTGCTAGATTATTTCGATGCCAATACACCAAGGTTCTATGATAAATGGACAAAACAGTTAAAAGGTCCTTCATAGAGAGAGTTGAGCAACTTCGGACCATGAAAGTTGCTCGATGTACACTTTTTATTGTTCTTCTATGTCAAATTCTACGAGTATGAGCTTGTAGACTATTTCGATGCCAAAACAGCAAGTTTCTGTGACAAATGGACATAACAGTTAAAAGCTCCTCCATAAAGAGAGTTGAGCAAATTCTGATAATCAAAGTTGCTCGGGGTACACTTTTTATTGTTCTTCTATATCAAATTTCTACGAGTATAAGCTTGCTAGATTATTTCGATGCCAAAACACCAAGTTTCTATGATAAATGGACAAAACAGTTAAAAGGTCCTTCATAGAGAGAGTTGAGCAACTTCGGACCATGAAAGTTGCTCGGGGTACACTTTTTATTGTTCTTCTATGTGAAATTTTACGAGTATAAAGCTTCCTAGATTATTTCGATGTCAAAAGAGCAAGTTTTTATGACAAATGGACAAAACCGTTAAAAGCTCCTCCGTAGAGAGAGTTGAGCAACTTCGGACCATCAAAGTTGCTCGCTGTACACTTTTTATTGTTCTTCTATGTGAAATTCTACAAGTATAAAACTTGCTAGATTATTTTGATGCTAAAACACCAACTTTCTATGACAAATGGACAAAACCGTTAAAAGCTCCTCCATAGAGAGAGTTGAGCAACATCGGACCATCAAATTTGATAGGGGTACACTTTTTATTATTCTTCTATGTCAAATTTTATGAGTATAAGCTTCCTAGATTATTTCGATGCCAAAACACCAAGTTTCTACGACAAATGGACAAAACAGCTAAAAGCTCCTCCATAGAGAGAGTTGAGCATATTCAGACCATCAAAGATGCTCGGTGTACAATTTTCATTTTTCTTCTATGTGAAATTTTATGCGTATAAGCTTCCTAGATTATTTCGATGTCAAAACACCAATTTCTATGATAAATGGACAAAACGGTTAAAAGCTCCTACACAGAGAGAGTTGAGCAACTTCGGACCATCAAAGTTGCTCGGGGAACACTTTTTATTGTTCTTCTATGTCAAATTCTACGAGTATAAGCTTGCTAGATTATTTCGATGCCAATACACCAAGGTTCTATGATAAATGGACAAAACAGTTAAAAGGTCCTTCATAGAGAGAGTTGAGCAACTTCGGACCATGAAAGTTGCTCGGGGTACACTTTTTATTGTTCTTCTATGTGAAATTTTACGAGTATAAAGCTTCCTAGATTATTTCGATGTCAAAAGAGCAAGTTTTTATGACAAATGGACAAAACCGTTAAAAGCTCCTCCGTAGAGAGAGTTGAGCAACTTCGGACCATCAAAGTTTCTCGCTGTACACTTTTTATTGTTCTCCTATGTGAAATTTTACGAGTATAAAACTTGCTAAATTATTTTGATGCGGAAACACAAACTTTCTATGACAAATGGACAAAACCGTTAAAAGCTCCTCCATAGAGAGAGTTGAGCAACTTCGGACCATCAAAGTTGATAGGGGTACACTTTTTATTATTCTTCTATGTCAAATTTTATGAGTATAAGCTTCCTAGATTATTTTGATGCCAAAACACCAAGTTTCAATGACAAATCGACAAAACAGCTAAAAGCTCCTCCATAGAGAGAGTTGAGCAAATTCAGACCATCAAAGTTGCTCGATGTACAGTTTTTATTGTTCTTCTATGTGAAATTTTACGAGTATAAGCTTCCTAGATTATTTCGATGTCAAAACAGCAAGTTTCTGTGACAAATGGACAAAACCGTTAAAAGCTCCTCCACAGAGAGAGTTGAGCAACTTCGGACCATCAAAGTTGCTCGGTGTACACTTTTTATTGTTCTTCTATGTGAAATTCAACAAGTATAAAACTTGCTAAATTATTTTGATGCGGAAACACGAACTTTCTTTGACAAATGGACAAAACCGTTAAAAGCTCCTCCATAGAGAGAGTTGAGCAACTTCGGACCATCAAAGTTGATAGGGGTACACTTTTTATTATTCTTCTATGTCAAATTTTATGAGTATAAGCTTCCTAGATTATTTTGATGCCAAAACACCAAGTTTCAATGACAAATCGACAAAACAGCTAAAAGCTCCTCCATAGAGAGAGTTGAGCATATTCAGACCATCAAAGATGCTCGGTGTACAATTTTCATTGTTCTTCTATGTGAAATTTTATGCGTATAAGCTTCCTAGATTATTTCGATGTCAAAACACCAATTTCTATGACAAATGGAGAAAACGGTTAAAAGCTCCAACACAGAGAGAGTTGAGCAACTTTAGACCATCAAAGTTGCTCGGGGTACACTTTTTATTGTTCTTCTATGTCAAATTCTACGAGTATGAGCTTGTAGACTATTTCGATGCCAAAACACCAACTTTCTATGAAAATTAGATAAAACCGTTAAAAGCACCTCAAGAGAGAGAGTTGAGCAACTTCAGACCATCGAAGTTGCTTGGTGTACACTTTTTATTGTTCTTCTATGTGAAATTTTACGAGTATAAGCTTCCTAGATTATTTCGATGTCAAAACAGCAAGTTTCTGTGACAAATGGACATAACAGTTAAAAGCTCCTCCATAAAGAGAGTTGAGCAAATTCTGATAATCAAAGTTGCTCGGGGTACACTTTTTATTGTTCTTCTATATCAAATTCTACAAGTATAAGCTTGCTAGATTATTTCGATGCCAATACACCAAGTTTCGATGATAAATGGACAAAACAGTTAAAAGGTCCTTCATAGAGAGAGTTGAGCAACTTCGGACCATGAAAGTTGCTCGGGGTACACTTTTTATTGTTCTTCTATGTGAAATTTTACGAGTATAAAGCTTCCTAGATTATTTCGATGTCAAAAGAGCAAGTTTTTATGACAAATGGACAAAACCGTTAAAAGCTCCTCCGTAGAGAGAGTTGAGCAACTTCGGACCATCAAAGTTGCTCGCTGTACACTTTTTATTGTTCTTCTATGTGAAATTCTACAAGTATAAAACTTGCTAGATTATTTTGATGCCAAAACACCAACTTTCTATGTCAAATGGACAAAACCGTTAAAAGCTCCTCCATAGAGAGAGTTGAGCAACTTCGGACCATCAAAGTTGCTCGCTGTACACTTTTTACTGTTCTCCTATGTAAAATTTTACGAGTATAAGCTTGCAAGATTATTTAGATGCCAAAACACCAACTTTCTATGACAAATGGACAAAACCGTTAAAAGCTCCTCCATAGAGAGAGTTGAGCAACTTCGGCCATCAAAGTTGCTCGGTGTACACTTTTTATTGTTCTTCTATGTGAAATTCTACAAGTATAAAACTTGCTAGATTATTTTGATGCGGAAACACAAACTTTCTATGACAAATGGACAAAACCGTTAAAAGCTCCTCCATAGAGAGAGTTGAGCAACTTCGGACTATCAAAGTTGATAGGGGTACACTTTTTATTATTCTTCTATGTCAAATTTTACGAGTATAAGCTTCCTAGATTATTTCGATGCCAAAACACCAAGTTTCTACGACAAATGGACAAAACAGCTAAAAGCTCCTCCATAGAGAGAGTTGAGCATATTCGGACCATCAAAGATGCTCGGTGTACAATTTTCATTGTTCTTCTATGTGGAATTTTATGCGTATAAGCTTCCTAGATTATTTCGATGTCAAAACACCAATTTCTATGACAAATGGACAAAACGGTTAAAAGCTCCTACACAGAGAGAGTTGAGCAACTTCGGACCATCAAAGTTGCTCGGGGTACACTTTTTATTGTTCTTCTATGTCAAATTCTACGAGTATAAGCTTGCTAGATTATTTTGATGCCAATACACCAAGGTTCTATGATAAATGGACAAAACAGTTAAAAGGTCCTTCATAGAGAGAGTTGAGCAACTTCGGACCATGAAAGTTGCTCGAGGTACACTTTTTATTGTTCTTCTATGTCAAATTCTACGAGTATGAGCTGGTAGACTATTTCGATGCCAAAACACAAACTTTCTATGAAAATTAGATAAAACCGTTAAAAGCACCTCAAGAGAGAGAGTTGAGCAATTCAGACCATCAAAGTTGCTCGGTGTACACTTTTTATTGTTCTTCTATGTGAAGTTTTACGAGTATAAGCTTCCTAGATTATTTCGATGTCAAAACAGCAAGTTTCTGTGACAAATGGACATAACAGTTAAAAGCTCCTCCATAAAGAGAGTTGAGCAAATTCTGATCATCAAAGTTGCTCGGGGTACACTTTTTATTGTTCTTCTATGTCAAATTCTATGAGTATAAGCTTGCTAGATTATTTCGATGCCAATACACCAAGTTTCTATGATAAATTGACAAAACAGTTAAAAGGTCCTTCATAGAGATAGTTGAGCAACTTCGGACCATGAAAGTTTCTCGGGGTACACTTTTTATTGTTCTTCTATGTGAAATTTTACGAGTATAAAGCTTCCTAGATTATTTCGATGTCAAAAGAGCAAGTTTCTATGACAAATGGACAAAACCGTTAAAAGCTCCTCCGTAGAGAGAGTTGAGCAACTTCGGACCATCAAAGTTTCTCGCTGTACACTTTTTATTGTTCTCCTATGTGAAATTTTACGAGTATAAGCTTGCTAGATTATTTCGATGCCAAAACACCAACTTTCTATGACAAATGGACAAAACCGTTAAAAGCTCCTCCATAGAGAGAGTTGAGCAACTACGGACCATCAAAGTTGTTCGTGTACACTTTGTATTGTTCTTCTATGTGAAATTTTATGAGTATAAGCTTCGTAGATTATTTCGATGACAAAACACTAACTTTCTATGACAAATGTGCAAAATAGTTAAAAGCTCCTCCATAAAGAGAGTTGAGCAAATTCTGACCATCAAAGTTGCTCGGGGTACACTTTTTATTGTTCTTCTATGTCAATTTCTACGAGTATAAGCTTGCTAGATTATTTCGATGCCAATACACCAAGTTTCTATGATAAATGGACAAAACAGTTAAAAGGTCCTTCATAAAGAGAGTTGAGCAACTTCGGACCATGAAAGTTGCTCGGGGTACACTTTCTATTGTTCTTCTATGTGAAATTTTACGAGTATAAAGCTTCCTAGATTATTTCGATGTCAAAAGAGCAAGTTTCTATGAAAAATGGACAAAACCGTTAAAAGTTCCTCCGTAGAGAGAGTTGAGCAACTTCGGACCATCAAAGTTGCTCGGTGTACACTTTTTATTGTTCTTCTATGTGAAATTGTAAGAGTATAAGCTTCTTAGATGATTGGATGTCAAAACAACAAGTTTCTATGACAAATGGACAAAACAGTTAAAAGCTCTTTCATTGAGAGAGTTGAGCAACTTCGGACCATAAAAGTTGCTCGGGGTACACTTTTTATTGTTCTTCTGTGTCAAATTCGACAAGTATAAGCCTTCTAGATAATTTCGATGCCAAACAGCAAGTTTCTATGACAAATGGACAAAACCGTTAAAAGCTCCTCCGTAGAGAGAGTTGAGCAACTTCGGACCATCAAAGTTGCTCGCTGTACACTTTTTATTGTTCTCCTATGTGAAATTTTACGAGTATAAGCTTGCTAGATTATTTCGATGCCAAACAGCAAGTTTCTATGACAAATGGACAAAACCGTTAAATGCTCCTCCGTAGAGAGAGTTGAGCAACTTCGGACCATAAAAGTTGCTCGGGGTACACTTTTTATTGTTCTTCTATGTGAAATTTTACGAGTATAAAGCTTCCTAGATTATTTCGATGTCAAAAGAGCAAGTTTCTATGACAAATGGACAAAACCGTTAAAAGCTCCTCCGTAGAGAGAGTTGAGCAACTTCGGACTATCAAAGTTGCTCGCTGTACACTTTTTATTGTTCTCCTATGTGAAATTTTACGAGTATAAGCTTGCTAGATTATTTCGATGCCAAAACACCAACTTTCTATGACAAATGGACAAAACCGTTAAAAGCTCCTCCATAGAGAGAGTTGAGCAACTTCGGACCATCAAAATTGCTCGGTGTACACTTTTTATTGTTCTTCTATGTGAAATTCAACAAGTATAAAACTTGCTAAATTATTTTGATGCGGAAACACAAACTTTCTATGACAAATGGACAAAACCGTTAAAAGCTCCTCCATAGAGAGAGTTGAGCAACTTCGGACCATCAAAGTTGATAGGGATACACTTTTTATTATTCTTCTATGTCAAATTTTATGAGTATAAGCTTCCTAGATTATTTTGATGCCAAAACACTAAGTTTCTATGAAAAATCGACAAAACAGCTAAAAGTTCCTCCATGGAGAGAGTTGAGCATATTCAGACCATCAAAGATGCTCGGTGTACAATTTTCATTGTTCTTCTATGTGAAATTTTATGCGTATAAGCTTCCTAGATTAGTTCGATGTCAAAACACCAATTTCTATGACAAATGGATAAAACGGTTAAAAGCTCCAACACAGAGAGAGTTGGGCAACTTCAGACCATCAAAGTTGCTCGGGGTACACTTTTTATTGTTCTTCTATGTCAAATTCTTCGAGTATGAGCTTGTACACTATTTCGATGCCAAAACACCAACTTTCTATGAAAATTAGATAAAACCGTTAAAAGCACCTCAAGAGAGAGAGTTGAGCAAATTCAGACCATCAAAGTTGCTCGGTGTACAGTTTTTATTGTTCTTCTATGTGAAATTTTACGAGTATAAGCTTCCTAGATTATTTCGATGTCAAAACACCAAGTTTCTATGATAAATGGACAAAACAGTTAAAAAGTCCTTCCTAGAGAGAGTTGAGCAACTTCGGACCATGAAAGTTGCTCGGGGTACACTTTTTATTAATCTTCTATGTCAAATTCTACGAGTATGAGCTTGTAGACTATTTCGATGCCAAAACACCAACTTTCTATGAAAATTAGATAAAACCGTTAAAGGCACCTCAAGAGAGAGAGTTGAGCAAATTCAGACCATCAAAGTTGCTCGTTGTACAGTTTTTATTGTTCTTCTATGTGAAATTCTACAAGTATAAAACTTGCTAGATTATTTTGATGCGGAAACACAAACTTTCTGTGACAAATGGACAAAACCGTTAAAAGCTCCTCCATAGAGAGAGTTGAGCAACTTCGGACCATCAAAGTTGATAGGGGTACACGTTTTATTGTTCTCCTATGTCAAATTTTACGAGTATAAGCTTGCTAGATTATTTCGATGCGAAAACACCAACTTTCTATGACAAATGGACAAAACCGTTAAAAGCTCCTCCATAGAGAGAGTTGAGCAACTACGGACCATCAAAGTTGTTCGTGTACACTTTGTATTGTTCTTCTATGTGAAATTTTATGAGTATAAGCTTCGTAGATTATTTCGATGACAAAACACTAACTTTCTATGACAAATGTGCAAAATAGTTAAAAGCTCCTCCATAAAGAGAGTTGAGCAAATTCTGACCATCAAAGTTGCTCGGGGTACACTTTTTATTGTTCTTCTATGTCAATTTCTACGAGTATAAGCTTGCTAGATTATTTCGATGCCAATACACCAAGTTTCTATGATAAATGGACAAAACAGTTAAAAGGTCCTTCATAAAGAGAGTTGAGCAACTTCGGACCATGAAAGTTGCTCGGGGTACACTTTCTATTGTTCTTCTATGTGAAATTTTACGAGTATAAAGCTTCCTAGATTATTTCGATGTCAAAAGAGCAAGTTTCTATGACAAATGGACAAAACCGTTAAAAGTTCCTCCGTAGAGAGAGTTGAGCAACTACGGACCATCAAAGTTGCTCGTGTACACTTTTTATTGTTCTTCTATTTGAAATTTTATGAGTATAAGCTTCGTAGATTATTTTGATGACAAAACACCAACTTTCTATGACAAATGTACAAAATAGTTAAAAGTTCCTCCAAAAAGAGAGTTGAGCAAATTCTGACCATCAAAGTTGCTCGGGGTACACTTTTTATTGTTCTTCTCTGTCAATTTCTACGAGTATAAGCTTGCTAGATTATTTCGATGCCAATACACCAAGTTTCTATGATAAATGGACAAAACAGTTGAAAGGTCCTTCATAGAGAGAGTTGAGCAACTTCGGACCATGAAAGTTGCTCGGGGTACACTTTTTATTGTTCTTGTATGTGAAATTTTACGAGTATAAGCTTGCTAGATTATTTAGATGCCAAAACACCAACTTTCTATGACAAATGGACAAAACCGTTAAAAGCTCATCCATAGAGAGAGTTGAGCAACTTCGAACCATCAAAGTTGCTCGGTGTACACTTTTTATTGTTCTTCTATGTGAAATTCTAGAAGTATAAAACTTTCTAGATTATTTTGATGCGGAAACACAAACTTTCTATGACAAATGGACAAAACCGTTAAAAGCTCCTCCATAGAGAGAGTTGAGCAACTTCGGACCATCAAAGTTGATAGGGGTACACTTTTTATTATTCTTCTATGACAAATTTTACGAGTATAAGCTTCCTAGATTATTTCGATGCCAAAACACCAAGTTTCTACGAAAAATGGACAAAATAGCTAAAAGCTCCTCCATAGGGAGAGTAGAGCATATTCAGACCATCAAAGATGCTCGGTGTACAATTTTTATTGTTCTTCTATGTGAAATTTTATGCGTATAAGCTTCCTAGATTATTTCGATGTCAAAACACCAATTTCTATGACAAATGGATAAAACGGTTAAAAGCTCCAACACAGAGAGAGTTGAGCAACTTCGTGTTAGGATCGTTTCTAACCTTAAGAGGGGGGGGGGTGAATTAAGATTATGCCAAATTTTAAAGTGTTACACACAAAATCACAAATTAATATTCAATAAGATTCGACAAGTTTTAAATGTATGCACAATTCAATGAAATAACTCTTTAAATCAAAAACTCATACAACGATAAAATAATCAATTTTAAGAATAACCAAATGTAGAGCTTTTGATGAGCCAGGCCTTATAATTTCCTCCAACACACCTAAGAGTGATGTTAGTGCTGCACACTCAAAATAACTTGATTAGTAATAAAAACACAATATAGGGCAATATAAAAATTTGATTTCTTTTACGTTTCTAAAAACTCTAATTATATATAGACTAATTTTATTTTAATTTACCCTTGTATGATTTTGAAACAGTTATGTATTTAAACAACAATCAAAAGGAGGAAGTAGTAAAGGATAGAGAGTGACACCGAGATTTTTACGTGGTTCCTCAAACTGAGTACATCCACGGCCCTCCTTCAAAGGGACTTGCCAACACCTCCACTATGAGTGATAATGAGTACAAGATACAATTTGTTGATTTTGTGGCTGAATCAACCAACCTTCACAGCTCAATAAACAAATAAAAGATGTGACTCAATAGTCTAGTGTATGTGATCAATAAGGCTCAAGGTAGGCTCTTTGGTAGCAATATAGGAATGATAGGCTCAAGAACAATAGGCTCAAGGTTTCAGCAAGTATGTAGCAGTAGGCTCTCCCAAAAACGTTTTTCTCAAAGCTCTCTTGCAAAAGGGTTATGAAAAGGATAGAACTCAAGAGAGAGAATTCAAATGTGTATGAATATGGTTTAGAAATGATGTCTCACGTTTTTCTTGGTTTGGCTTGAAGAAAATGATGCTTTAAATAGGGTTAGGCCAAAGACAGCTCAATGGGTAAGAGAGGGAAGGATTTTCTTGCAAAATCTTTTTGGAGAGTGAGCTGGCCGAAATTTTGGAATGGAAAAAGGTGATGGACAGCTAGGATAGTCTAGAGCCTTGATGGTTTTTAGAAAATCAGTCATTCACACATTTTTGTCAAAATAAATTTGGCTTGACTTTTTGCTTCTTGATGAAATGTCTAAGATCTCTTTTTGTGTGTAGAAAAATCCCTCCAACAGCTGGATTATCTTCTTCTTGATTTGATTAATGAAGGTTGGCTTGACTTTCTTGTTTCCTTGCTGGAAAGCTTGAATGAATCTTCAACAGCTGGATTATCTTCTTCTATATTTGATCAATGAAGGTTGGCTTGACTTTCTTGTTTCCTTGCTGGAAAGCTTGAATGAATCTTCAACTTGATTTTCCTTTATGATCTTGTCTCCTTAATTTTGAAATCAGCTCCAGAATTTTTTATTTCCTTCTTTGTAATATGGAACTTGACCTTCTTGGTGTGTAGGGACACCTTCAATGCTAGAGATGATCTTCTCCTTGATTTGATATTGACACCATGATTGTAGTTTGTTGAAATTCGAATTTGACTTCCATTGGATAGGAAAATGACAATTCCAGCTCTTCTTGTGATATATTTCCATAATACTTTGTCACCTCTTGATTATTTCCATATTTTATTCCTACAAACTCTCAAAAGATAATCCAAAAGGATTTCTAACATTCTTCAACACAAAAGTTAGTTTCCATAAATTAAACACATATATGGCAACTATATGAAAGAAAAACGTGCATATATATATGGGAATGTTTTGATCTATTATTAAAGTGTAGATCATAAATATAAGACTAAGATCACATGAGTTACCATATATAGAATCAAGTCTACATGAATTAAACATTTCACACACATATTAAGCCACTTAGCATTTTCGAAATTCATCAAACCTAAGCTTGAATCCTATGTTTCAACATTCTCCCCCTTTTGATAATTTCGAAAATAACAATCTTTGGTTTCTAAGCTCCCCCTTAACTTAGGCTCTCCTCCTCAACGTATGCCAAAGATCTTCGTAAAAATATCCGCCACTTGATTCATAGTATCAATATACTCAACTTTAATATGTCCTTGAGAAACATGATCCCTAAGGAAATGATGTCTAATCTCGATGTGTTTGGCTTTTGAATGAAGAATGGGGTTCTTAGACAAACTAATGGCACTAGTATTATCACAATATATGGGGATCTCATCCACACTCACTCCATAATCAGCAAGTTGTTGTTTTAAATAGAGAAGTTGTGCACAACAACTCCCTACAGCCATATACTCAGCCTCGGTAGTGGATAGAGCTACACAACCTTGTTTCTTGGAAAACCAAGAAACCACCATGTTTCCTAGGAATTGAACAGTTCCAGAGGTACTCTTTCTATCCAATCTACTTCCAGCGTAGTCCGCATCACTATAAGCATATAATTCATATGAAGATTTTCTATCATACCATAAGCCAAAATGAGGTGTATGCCTTAGATATCTAAAAATTCTTTTCACAGCTTGATAATGAGTTATCTTAGGGGCACTTTGAAATCTAGCACACAAACACACAGCATGCATAATATCCGGCCTACTACTTGTCAAATATAGCAAAGAACCAATCATAGAACGATAAAGAGATGCATCAAAATGAGCTTCATGCTCATCTTTTTCTAATCTAGTAGTAATGGACATAGGTGTGGGGGAAGGGTTAAGTTTGTCAAACCCAAACTTCACAAACATATCATGCACATATTTAGCTTGATTTAAAAATATTCCTTCCTTACTTTGTTTAACTTGCAGCCCTAGGAAGTAGTTAAGCTCACCCATCATTGACATCTCAAATTCATTTTTCATACAATTTTCAAATTCCTTAACCAAAGAATCTAAGGTAGAACCAAAAATGATGTCATCTACATAAATTTGAACTAAAAGTAAGTGTCCATTCTTTTCTTTTAAAAACAGAGTATTATCTACCTTACCCCTTTGAAAATCATTTTCTAACAAGAATGAAGAAAGCCTGTCATACCAAGCTCTAGGAGCTTGTTTTAACCCATATAATGCCTTAGACAACTTATACACATGCTCGGGTTTCTTAGGGTTTTCAAAATCAGGGGGCTGTTTTACATACACATTTTCATTGATAAAACCATTTAGAAAAGCACTTTTGACATCCATTTGATACAAAGTAAATCCCTTATGACATGCAAATGAGATGAGCAATCTAATGGCTTCTAACCTAGCTACTGGTGCAAATGTCTCTTCATAATCTATACCCTCTTGTTGATTGTACCCTTGTGCAACTAATCTAGCTTTGTTTCTAACCACCACTCCTTGTTCATTCATTTTGTTCCTAAATACCCACTTGGTTCCAATTATTGTTTGATCCTTAGGCTTAGGAACCAACACCCAAACTTTATTTCTCTCAAACTGTCCTAGCTCTTCTTGCATAGCATTTATCCACTCATTATCTACTAGGGCCTCTTTTATGGATTTAGGTTCAATTTGAGAGATAAAACTATATGAATCATGCACATCATGTATGAATGCAAGTTTATCATCCAAATAAGTATCATCAAAATCAGTTAAATCACTTAGCACATAATCACTCAAATTAGCAAAGTTGGAATGCAAGTGAGACCTTCTAGTCCTTACTCCTTGATTTAAGTCACCTATTACCAATTCTTTAGGATGCTTATCTTTATTTGGGATTTGTAGCCATGAAGTAGGTGCTGGTCTTTCATTAGTGTTCTCATTTTCAGCTCTAGAAGGTTCGACCTCTTGTGTTCTAGTAGGCATAGGCTCTGGTGGCTCTTGTATAGACACTTGAGGTATGTTATCTTCAGTTTTCCTAGTTTCTTTAAATGGCAGGATGTCCTCTAAGTCATCATTTACTAGGGACTGATTACTCTCATCCATATTCTTATCACAAATAGCCCTTTCATTTTCAATAAACTTAATGTGAATTGACTCTTCTATTTTTCTAGATGAGGGAACATAAACTCTATATGCTTTTGATGACAAAGAATAACCAACTAGAATGCAACACACAGATTTTGGATCAAACTTATCAAGATTTTCTCTAGTGTTAAGCATATAACATTTACATCCAAAAGGTCTCAAATGATCTACTTTAGGCACCCTACCATTCCAAAGCTCATATGGTGTTTTTCCTAGACCTTTTCTAATGCTCAATCGATTCACAACATAACAAGCACAAGAAACGGCTTCAGCCCATAGAAATTTAGGAAGATCAAATTCACAAGGCATTGTTCTAGCAATTTCTTGTAAAGTTCTATTCTTTCTTTCTACTACTCCATTTTGTTGGGGTGTCCTAGGTGCTGAAAATTCATGTTTAATACCATAATAATCACATAGATCATCAAACAGCTTGTTCTCAAACTCTCCTCCATGGTCACTTCTTATTTTAACTATTGTTTGACTAGTCTCATTTTGAAGTTTCTTGATTAACTTAGAAAATGCATGAACAGCTTCATTTTTGTGTTTTAAGAATATTGTCCAACAAAAACTTGAAAAATCATCAACTATGACAAACACATATAGACTACCTCCTAAGCTTTGTACTCGGCTAGGCCCAAAAAAGATCCATATGCAACATTTCAAGAACCCTAGATGTAGAGATGTAATCTTTAGACCTAAATGACTCTCTAGTATGCTTTCCCTTTATGCAAGTCTCACAATCAGCAAACATATCAAAATTTAGAGAAGGAATTCCTTGAACTAGATTCTTTTTAATTAATTTAGCTATAGATGAAATCCCTATATGCCCTAGTCTTCTATGCCAAAGGTTCACATCATTTTCATTAGCTACCAAGCATGTAAGTTTACAATTAATGGTATCATCCAGATTAAACACATACATGCCACCTTCTCTCCTACCAATCAACAAGCATTCACCAGACTTACTAAGCACTTCACACTTCTCATCATCAAAGTATACTTTTAAATTTCTATCACATAATTGAGATACACTTAGCAAGTTAAATGCAAGATCATTAACTAAAGATACATTAGAAATAGGAACAGAAACGTTACCACCAATAACGCCATAGCCAAGAATTTTTCCTTTCTTATTGTCTCCAAATGTGACTCTCCCTCCTTTTGAAGATTCTTGATAAGATGAAAATAGCTCCTTGTTCCCCGTCATATGCCTTGAGCACCCGCTATCCATGAACCATGTGTTTTTAGATTTACTCGATTTCCTTGGTTCCTTGGACATCATGCTTTCCTACATCAATTCAAATAGCTTTAGGTACCCACAACTTGTTGGGTCCTTGGGGATTAGTGTTGGTTCCTTTTGGAACCCAAACAAGCACATCTTTCTTTGGAAACACTTGCTGGAATTTAGGCTTAACATAGTCATTTTTATGCATATAAGACATGTAAGAAGCATTTTTATAACTTACATCATGATGACCATAATAATCACCCCTAGGCCTATAGTATCTAGAAGTTGGTGTTCTTGGCTGGTTATACTTCTTAAATGGTTGTGATGTTCCAGCAATATATCTTCTTCTATTTTTCAAATAATGTGATTCTCTCCAAGTAGGATAAGTCCTAGACTTTACTGTTTGAACTTGAGAGGTAGAGGGAGCATGCAAATCATTCAATTTAGCATAGTTAGGAGGTGAGAATTCACACTTTGCTGTACTTTTCAACTCTGAATTTTGCACACCTTTAGATACAAATACAGCATTTAAATCATGCATATCAATTTGTTTACATGAATCATTTTCATCATACCCTAAACCAGATTTATCTAGTGATTGCCTCAAGGTAGATAAAATCAGGTCAAGCTGTTCCGAACTCATACAAAATCTAGAAAATGATTTCTCCAAGTCATCATATCTTAACTTAAGCATATCAAGTTCATTTTTCATTATAGAATCATCATGAGACTCACATACTTCTTTTTCAACCTTAGTATCAAAAACTAAATCATCATACTTCTCTTGCATGCAATCAAGTTCATGTTTCAATTTATCTACTTCAAGAACATGCTCACAATCAGATTTACATGCACTGGACTCATTTTCAATACTTTCTAGTTTTTCATTCAACTTATTAATCACATTCACAAGAGCATTATTTCTTTCTTTCAGTGCCTTCTTTTCTTTGCTCAATTTCTTATTCTTTTCATGCATTTCATGCATCAACTCAACTAACTCATCATCATCACTTATAAATTCATTAGTAAGGGAAGATTGTACCTCATTTTCACCTTCATTTGCCATAAGACAAGCTGCTGCCATCTCATCCTCATCTTCACTTGAGGAGTCATCTGAGTTGCTCCAAGCAGCCTTGAATGCTCTCCTTGATTGTTTCTTGTTCTTGTCTTTAGTTTTGAAGAAACATTCACTTCTCAAATGACCCTTCTTGCCACATTCAAAGCACTTCATCTCTTCTTTCTCAGAATTTGTTGCCTTGCCCTTCTCAATTTTCTTTTGGTTGAACGGGGCACCACCAGCTTGCTTTTTCTTCCGAATGAGAAATCTCTTGAACTTTCTTGTCATGAATGCTATCTCCTCATCACTATCAAATTCATCTTCTCCATCTTGTCTGTCATACTCGGCCTTAATAGGTAGAGCAATTTGTTTCTTCTCCTCTTGCACAACTCTAGTCTTCAAGTTGGTTTCATAAACCATGAGTGACCCAACAAGCTCGTCTAGCTTCAAAACATCCAAGTCCTTGGCTTCTTGGATGGCTGTCACCTTTGGGTCCCAAGAAGGGGGTAGGCTTCTAAGATACTTTTGTACCTTCTCCTTGTTTGAGAATACCTTACCAAGACTTTCAAGAGAATTAAGAATGTTAGATAACCTAATGTCCATTTCCCCTATGGACTCATTAGGTAGCATAAAAATAATTCATAGGAATGCATGAGCATGTTAATTTTTGATTCTTTTACTTGGTTAGTGCCCTCGTGTTTCATTTCTAACTTCTCCCACATCTCTTTCGCCGTAGTGCAATTATTGATTAATTTAGCATCTACTTTGTTTAATGCATTATACAAGATGGACATAGACCTAGCATTTAATGAAATTTGTTTCTTATCATTTTCGTTCCATTTTTCTTTAGATTTGGACACAAGCTTATCAACTCCATCAACTTTTATGGTTTCCTTAGGAACATAGGGGCCATCTTCTACTATACTCCATAAATCAACATCTAAAGATATAAAATGCAATCTCATTAACATTTTCCAATGTGTGTAATCTTCTCCATCAAAGAATGGAGGCCTAGCACTAGATTGACCCTCTTGACCTCTAGATGCCATTTCAATGGAACAATTAAACACAATCAAACAATCAAACAAGCACAAGAAAAGTTACTTCTTAAGTGCCCTAACCGGCTCCGATACCACTTGTTAGGATCGTTTCTAACCTTAAGAGGGGGGGGGGGGGGGGGGGGGGTGAATTAAGATTATGCCAAATTTTAAAGTGTTACACACAAAATCACAAATTAATATTCAATAAGATTCGACAAGTTTTAAATGTATGCACAATTCAATGAAACAACTCTTTAAATCAAAAACTCATACAACGATAAAATAATCAATTTTAAGAATAACCAAATGTAGAGCTTTTGATGAGCCAGGCCTTATAATTTCCTCCGACACACCTAAGAGTGATGTTAGTGCTGCACACTCAAAATAACTTGATTAGTAATAAAAACACAATATAGGGCAATATAAAAATTTGATTTCTTTTACGTTTCTAAAAACTCTAATTATATATAGACTAATTTTATTTTAATTTACCCTTGTATGATTTTGAAACAGTTATGTATTTAAACAACAATCAAAAGGAGGAAGTAGTAAAGGATAGAGAGTGACACCGAGATTTTTACGTGGTTCCTCAAACTGAGTACATCCACGGCCCTCCTTCAAAGGGACTTGCCAACACCTCCACTATGAGTGATAATGAGTACAAGATACAATTTGTTGATTTTGTGGCTGAATCAACCAACCTTCACAGCTCAATAAACAAATAAAAGATGTGACTCAATAGTCTAGTGTATGTGATCAATAAGGCTCAAGGTAGGCTCTTTGGTAGCAATATAGGAATGATAGGCTCAAGAACAATAGGCTCAAGGTTTCAGCAAGTATGTAGCAGTAGGCTCTCCCAAAAACGTTTTTCTCAAAGCTCTCTTGCAAAAGGGTTATGAAAAGGATAGAACTCAAGAGAGAGAATTCAAATGTGTATGAATATGGTTTAGAAATGATGTCTCACGTTTTTCTTGGTTTGGCTTGAAGAAAATGATGCTTTAAATAGGGTTAGGCCAAAGACAGCTCAATGGGTAAGAGAGGGAAGGATTTTCTTGCAAAATCTTTTTGGAGAGTGAGCTGGCCGAAATTTTGGAATGGAAAAAGGTGATGGACAGCTAGGATAGTCTAGAGCCTTGATGGTTTTTAGAAAATCAGTCATTCACACATTTTTGTCAAAATAAATTTGGCTTGACTTTTTGCTTCTTGATGAAATGTCTAAGATCTCTTTTTGTGTGTAGAAAAATCCCTCCAACAGCTGGATTATCTTCTTCTTGATTTGATTAATGAAGGTTGGCTTGACTTTCTTGTTTCCTTGCTGGAAAGCTTGAATGAATCTTCAACAGCTGGATTATCTTCTTCTATATTTGATCAATGAAGGTTGGCTTGACTTTCTTGTTTCCTTGCTGGAAAGCTTGAATGAATCTTCAACTTGATTTTCCTTTATGATCTTGCCTCCTTAATTTTGAAATCAGCTCCAGAATTTTTTATTTCCTTCTTTGTAATATGGAACTTGACCTTCTTGGTGTGTAGGGACACCTTCAATGCTAGAGATGATCTTCTCCTTGATTTGATATTGACACCATGATTGTAGTTTGTTGAAATTCGAATTTGACTTCCATTGGATAGGAAAATGACAATTCCAGCTCTTCTTGTGATATATTTCCATAATACTTTGTCACCTCTTGATTATTTCCATATTTTATTCCTACAAACTCTCAAAAGATAATCCAAAAGGATTTCTAACATTCTTCAACACAAAAGTTAGTTTCCATAAATTAAACACATATATGGCAACTATATGAAAGAAAAACGTGCATATATATATGGGAATGTTTTGATCTATTATTAAAGTGTAGATCATAAATATAAGACTAAGATCACATGAGTTACCATATATAGAATCAAGTCTACATGAATTAAACATTTCACACACATATTAAGCCACTTAGCATTTTCGAAATTCATCAAACCTAAGCTTGAATCCTATGTTTCAACATTCTCCCCCTTTTGATAATTTCGAAAATAACAATCTTTGGTTTCTAAGCTCCCCCTTAACTTAGGCTCTCCTCCTCAACGTATGCCAAAGATCTTCGTAAAAATATCCGCCACTTGATTCATAGTATCAATATACTCAACTTTAATATGTCCTTGAGAAACATGATCCCTAAGGAAATGATGTCTAATCTCGATGTGTTTGGCTTTTGAATGAAGAATGGGGCTCTTAGACAAACTAATGGCACTAGTATTATCACAATATATGGGGATCTCATCCACACTCACTCCATAATCAGCAAGTTGTTGTTTTAAATAGAGAAGTTGTGCACAACAACTCCCTACAGCCATATACTCAGCCTCGGTAGTGGATAGAGCTACACAACCTTGTTTCTTGGAAAACCAAGAAACCACCATGTTTCCTAGGAATTGAACAGTTCCAGAGGTACTCTTTCTATCCAATCTACTTCCAGCGTAGTCCGCATCACTATAAGCATATAATTCATATGAAGATTTTCTATCATACCATAAGCCAAAATGAGGTGTATGCCTTAGATATCTAAAAATTCTTTTCACAGCTTGATAATGAGTTATCTTAGGGGCACTTTGAAATCTAGCACACAAACACACAGCATGCATAATATCCGGCCTACTACTTGTCAAATATAGCAAAGAACCAATCATAGAACGATAAAGAGATGCATCAAAATGAGCTTCATGCTCATCTTTTTCTAATCTAGTAGTAATGGACATAGGTGTGGGGGAAGGGTTAAGTTTGTCAAACCCAAACTTCACAAACATATCATGCACATATTTAGCTTGATTTAAAAATATTCCTTCCTTACTTTGTTTAACTTGCAGCCCTAGGAAGTAGTTAAGCTCACCCATCATTGACATCTCAAATTCATTTTTCATACAATTTTCAAATTCCTTAACCAAAGAATCTAAGGTAGAACCAAAAATGATGTCATCTACATAAATTTGAACTAAAAGTAAGTGTCCATTCTTTTCTTTTAAAAACAGAGTATTATCTACCTTACCCCTTTGAAAATCATTTTCTAACAAGAATGAAGAAAGCCTGTCATACCAAGCTCTAGGAGCTTGTTTTAACCCATATAATGCCTTAGACAACTTATACACATGCTCGGGTTTCTTAGGGTTTTCAAAATCAGGGGGCTGTTTTACATACACATTTTCATTGATAAAACCATTTAGAAAAGCACTTTTGACATCCATTTGATACAAAGTAAATCCCTTATGACATGCAAATGAGATGAGCAATCTAATGGCTTCTAACCTAGCTACTGGTGCAAATGTCTCTTCATAATCTATACCCTCTTGTTGATTGTACCCTTGTGCAACTAATCTAGCTTTGTTTCTAACCACCACTCCTTGTTCATTCATTTTGTTCCTAAATACCCACTTGGTTCCAATTATTGTTTGATCCTTAGGCTTAGGAACCAACACCCAAACTTTATTTCTCTCAAACTGTCCTAGCTCTTCTTGCATAGCATTTATCCACTCATTATCTACTAGGGCCTCTTTTATGGATTTAGGTTCAATTTGAGAGATAAAACTATATGAATCATGCACATCATGTATGAATGCAAGTTTATCATCCAAATAAGTATCATCAAAATCAGTTAAAGCACTTAGCACATAATCACTCAAATTAGCAAAGTTGGAATGCAAGTGAGACCTTCTAGTCCTTACTCCTTGATTTAAGTCACCTATTACCAATTCTTTAGGATGCTTATCTTTATTTGGGATTTGTAGCCATGAAGTAGGTGCTGGTCTTTCATTAGTGTTCTCATTTTCAGCTCTAGAAGGTTCGACCTCTTGTGTTCTAGTAGGCATAGGCTCTGGTGGCTCTTGTATAGACACTTGAGGTATGTTATCTTCAGTTTTCCTAGTTTCTTTAAATGGCAGGATGTCCTCTAAGTCATCATTTACTAGGGACTGATTACTCTCATCCATATTCTTATCACAAATAGCCCTTTCATTTTCAATAAACTTAATGTGAATTGACTCTTCTATTTTTCTAGATGAGGGAACATAAACTCTATATGCTTTTGATGACAAAGAATAACCAACTAGAATGCAACACACAGATTTTGGATCAAACTTATCAAGATTTTCTCTAGTGTTAAGCATATAACATTTACATCCAAAAGGTCTCAAATGATCTACTTTAGGCACCCTACCATTCCAAAGCTCATATGGTGTTTTTCCTAGACCTTTTCTAATGCTCAATCGATTCACAACATAACAAGCACAAGAAACGGCTTCAGCCCATAGAAATTTAGGAAGATCAAATTCACAAGGCATTGTTCTAGCAATTTCTTGTAAAGTTCTATTCTTTCTTTCTACTACTCCATTTTGTTGGGGTGTCCTAGGTGCTGAAAATTCATGTTTAATACCATAATAATCACATAGATCATCAAACAGCTTGTTCTCAAACTCTCCTCCATGGTCACTTCTTATTTTAACTATTGTTTGACTAGTCTCATTTTGAAGTTTCTTGATTAACTTAGAAAATGCATGAACAGCTTCATTTTTGTGTTTTAAGAATATTGTCCAACAAAAACTTGAAAAATCATCAACTATGACAAACACATATAGACTACCTCCTAAGCTTTGT
Organism: Euonymus europaeus; assembly: GCA_963580455.1. NCBI lineage: Eukaryota > Viridiplantae > Streptophyta > Magnoliopsida > Celastrales > Celastraceae > Euonymus > Euonymus europaeus. The sequence continues at coordinate 12,649,433 of OY756969.1, forward strand.
ACTCGGCTAGGCCCAAAAAAGATCCATATGCAACATTTCAAGAACCCTAGATGTAGAGATGTAATCTTTAGACCTAAATGACTCTCTAGTATGCTTTCCCTTTATGCAAGTCTCACAATCAGCAAACATATCAAAATTTAGAGAAGGAATTCCTTGAACTAGATTCTTTTTAATTAATTTAGCTATAGATGAAATCCCTATATGCCCTAGTCTTCTATGCCAAAGGTTCACATCATTTTCATTAGCTACCAAGCATGTAAGTTTACAATTAATGGTATCATCCAGATTAAACACATACATGCCACCTTCTCTCCTACCAATCAACAAGCATTCACCAGACTTACTAAGCACTTCACACTTCTCATCATCAAAGTATACTTTTAAATTTCTATCACATAATTGAGATACACTTAGCAAGTTAAATGCAAGATCATTAACTAAAGATACATTAGAAATAGGAACAGAAACGTTACCACCAATAACGCCATAGCCAAGAATTTTTCCTTTCTTATTGTCTCCAAATGTGACTCTCCCTCCTTTTGAAGATTCTTGATAAGATGAAAATAGCTCCTTGTTCCCCGTCATATGCCTTGAGCACCCGCTATCCATGAACCATGTGTTTTTAGATTTACTCGATTTCCTTGGTTCCTTGGACATCATGCTTTCCTACATCAATTCAAATAGCTTTAGGTACCCACAACTTGTTGGGTCCTTGGGGATTAGTGTTGGTTCCTTTTGGAACCCAAACAAGCACATCTTTCTTTGGAAACACTTGCTGGAATTTAGGCTTAACATAGTCATTTTTATGCATATAAGACATGTAAGAAGCATTTTTATAACTTACATCATGATGACCATAATAATCACCCCTAGGCCTATAGTATCTAGAAGTTGGTGTTCTTGGCTGGTTATACTTCTTAAATGGTTGTGATGTTCCAGCAATATATCTTCTTCTATTTTTCAAATAATGTGATTCTCTCCAAGTAGGATAAGTCCTAGACTTTACTGTTTGAACTTGAGAGGTAGAGGGAGCATGCAAATCATTCAATTTAGCATAGTTAGGAGGTGAGAATTCACACTTTGCTGTACTTTTCAACTCTGAATTTTGCACACCTTTAGATACAAATACAGCATTTAAATCATGCATATCAATTTGTTTACATGAATCATTTTCATCATACCCTAAACCAGATTTATCTAGTGATTGCCTCAAGGTAGATAAAATCAGGTCAAGCTGTTCCGAACTCATACAAAATCTAGAAAATGATTTCTCCAAGTCATCATATCTTAACTTAAGCATATCAAGTTCATTTTTCATTATAGAATCATCATGAGACTCACATACTTCTTTTTCAACCTTAGTATCAAAAACTAAATCATCATACTTCTCTTGCATGCAATCAAGTTCATGTTTCAATTTATCTACTTCAAGAACATGCTCACAATCAGATTTACATGCACTGGACTCATTTTCAATACTTTCTAGTTTTTCATTCAACTTATTAATCACATTCACAAGAGCATTATTTCTTTCTTTCAGTGCCTTCTTTTCTTTGCTCAATTTCTTATTCTTTTCATGCATTTCATGCATCAACTCAACTAACTCATCATCATCACTTATAAATTCATTAGTAAGGGAAGATTGTACCTCATTTTCACCTTCATTTGCCATAAGACAAGCTGCTGCCATCTCATCCTCATCTTCACTTGAGGAGTCATCTGAGTTGCTCCAAGCAGCCTTGAATGCTCTCCTTGATTGTTTCTTGTTCTTGTCTTTAGTTTTGAAGAAACATTCACTTCTCAAATGACCCTTCTTGCCACATTCAAAGCACTTCATCTCTTCTTTCTCAGAATTTGTTGCCTTGCCCTTCTCAATTTTCTTTTGGTTGAACGGGGCACCACCAGCTTGCTTTTTCTTCCGAATGAGAAATCTCTTGAACTTTCTTGTCATGAATGCTATCTCCTCATCACTATCAAATTCATCTTCTCCATCTTGTCTGTCATACTCGGCCTTAATAGGTAGAGCAATTTGTTTCTTCTCCTCTTGCACAACTCTAGTCTTCAAGTTGGTTTCATAAACCATGAGTGACCCAACAAGCTCGTCTAGCTTCAAAACATCCAAGTCCTTGGCTTCTTGGATGGCTGTCACCTTTGGGTCCCAAGAAGGGGGTAGGCTTCTAAGATACTTTTGTACCTTCTCCTTGTTTGAGAATACCTTACCAAGACTTTCAAGAGAATTAAGAATGTTAGATAACCTAATGTCCATTTCCCCTATGGACTCATTAGGTAGCATAAAAATAATTCATAGGAATGCATGAGCATGTTAATTTTTGATTCTTTTACTTGGTTAGTGCCCTCGTGTTTCATTTCTAACTTCTCCCACATCTCTTTCGCCGTAGTGCAATTATTGATTAATTTAGCATCTACTTTGTTTAATGCATTATACAAGATGGACATAGACCTAGCATTTAATGAAATTTGTTTCTTATCATTTTCGTTCCATTTTTCTTTAGATTTGGACACAAGCTTATCAACTCCATCAACTTTTATGGTTTCCTTAGGAACATAGGGGCCATCTTCTACTATACTCCATAAATCAACATCTAAAGATATAAAATGCAATCTCATTAACATTTTCCAATGTGTGTAATCTTCTCCATCAAAGAATGGAGGCCTAGCACTAGATTGACCCTCTTGACCTCTAGATGCCATTTCAATGGAACAATTAAACACAATCAAACAATCAAACAAGCACAAGAAAAGTTACTTCTTAAGTGCCCTAACCGGCTCCGATACCACTTGTTAGGATCGTTTCTAACCTTAAGAGGGGGGGGGGGGGGGGGGGGGTGAATTAAGATTATGCCAAATTTTAAAGTGTTACACACAAAATCACAAATTAATATTCAATAAGATTCGACAAGTTTTAAATGTATGCACAATTCAATGAAACAACTCTTTAAATCAAAAACTCATACAACGATAAAATAATCAATTTTAAGAATAACCAAATGTAGAGCTTTTGATGAGCCAGGCCTTATAATTTCCTCCAACACACCTAAGAGTGATGTTAGTGCTGCACACTCAAAATAACTTGATTAGTAATAAAAACACAATATAGGGCAATATAAAAATTTGATTTCTTTTACGTTTCTAAAAACTCTAATTATATATAGACTAATTTTATTTTAATTTACCCTTGTATGATTTTGAAACAGTTATGTATTTAAACAACAATCAAAAGGAGGAAGTAGTAAAGGATAGAGAGTGACACCGAGATTTTTACGTGGTTCCTCAAACTGAGTACATCCACGGCCCTCCTTCAAAGGGACTTGCCAACACCTCCACTATGAGTGATAATGAGTACAAGATACAATTTGTTGATTTTGTGGCTGAATCAACCAACCTTCACAGCTCAATAAACAAATAAAAGATGTGACTCAATAGTCTAGTGTATGTGATCAATAAGGCTCAAGGTAGGCTCTTTGGTAGCAATATAGGAATGATAGGCTCAAGAACAATAGGCTCAAGGTTTCAGCAAGTATGTAGCAGTAGGCTCTCCCAAAAACGTTTTTCTCAAAGCTCTCTTGCAAAAGGGTTATGAAAAGGATAGAACTCAAGAGAGAGAATTCAAATGTGTATGAATATGGTTTAGAAATGATGTCTCACGTTTTTCTTGGTTTGGCTTGAAGAAAATGATGCTTTAAATAGGGTTAGGCCAAAGACAGCTCAATGGGTAAGAGAGGGAAGGATTTTCTTGCAAAATCTTTTTGGAGAGTGAGCTGGCCGAAATTTTGGAATGGAAAAAGGTGATGGACAGCTAGGATAGTCTAGAGCCTTGATGGTTTTTAGAAAATCAGTCATTCACACATTTTTGTCAAAATAAATTTGGCTTGACTTTTTGCTTCTTGATGAAATGTCTAAGATCTCTTTTTGTGTGTAGAAAAATCCCTCCAACAGCTGGATTATCTTCTTCTTGATTTGATTAATGAAGGTTGGCTTGACTTTCTTGTTTCCTTGCTGGAAAGCTTGAATGAATCTTCAACAGCTGGATTATCTTCTTCTATATTTGATCAATGAAGGTTGGCTTGACTTTCTTGTTTCCTTGCTGGAAAGCTTGAATGAATCTTCAACTTGATTTTCCTTTATGATCTTGCCTCCTTAATTTTGAAATCAGCTCCAGAATTTTTTATTTCCTTCTTTGTAATATGGAACTTGACCTTCTTGGTGTGTAGGGACACCTTCAATGCTAGAGATGATCTTCTCCTTGATTTGATATTGACACCATGATTGTAGTTTGTTGAAATTCGAATTTGACTTCCATTGGATAGGAAAATGACAATTCCAGCTCTTCTTGTGATATATTTCCATAATACTTTGTCACCTCTTGATTATTTCCATATTTTATTCCTACAAACTCTCAAAAGATAATCCAAAAGGATTTCTAACATTCTTCAACACAAAAGTTAGTTTCCATAAATTAAACACATATATGGCAACTATATGAAAGAAAAACGTGCATATATATATGGGAATGTTTTGATCTATTATTAAAGTGTAGATCATAAATATAAGACTAAGATCACATGAGTTACCATATATAGAATCAAGTCTACATGAATTAAACATTTCACACACATATTAAGCCACTTAGCATTTTCGAAATTCATCAAACCTAAGCTTGAATCCTATGTTTCAACACTTCGGACCATCAAAGTTGCTCGGGGTACACTTTTTGTTGTTCCTCTATGTCAAATTCTACGAGTATGAGCTTGTAGACTATTTCGATGCCAAAAACACCAACTTTCTACGAAAATTAGATAAAACCGTTAAAGCACCTCAAGAGAGAGAGTTGAGCAAATTCAGACTATCAAAGTTGCTCGGTGTACAGTTTTTATTGTTCTTCTATGTGAAATTTTACGAGTATAAGCTTCCTATATTATTTCGATGTCAAAACAGCAAGTTTCTGTGACAAATGGACATAACAGTTAAAAGCTCCTCCATAAAGAGAGTTGAGCAAATTCTGACCATCGAAGTTGCTCGGGGTACACTTTTTATTGTTCTTCTATGTCAAATTCTAAGCGTATAAGCTTGCTAGATTATTTCGATGCCAATAGACGAAGTTTCTATGATAAATGGACAAAACAGTTAAAAAGTCCTTCATAGAGAGAGATGAGCAACTTCGGACCATGAAAGTTGCTCGGGGTACACTTTTTATTGTTCTTCTATGTGAAATTTTACGAGTATAAAGCTTCCTAGATTATTTCGATGTCAAAAGAGCAACTTTCTATGACAAATGGACAAAACCGTAAAAGCTCATCCGTAGAGAGAGTTGAGCAACTTCGGGCCATCAAAGTTGCCCGCTGTACACTTTTTATTGTTCTCCTATGTGAAATTTTACGAGTATAAGCTTGCTAGATTATTTCGATGCCAAAACACCAATTCTATGACAAATGGACAAAACCGTTAAAAGCTCCTTCATAGAGAGAGTTGAGCAACTTCGGACCATGAAAGTTGCTCGAGGTACACTTTTTATTGTTCTTCTATGTCAAATTCTACGAGTATGAGCTTTTACACTATTTTGATGCCAAAACACCAACTTTCTATGAAAATTAGATAAAACCGTTAAAAGCACCTCAAGAGAGAGAGTTGAGCAACTTCAGACCATCAAAGTTGCTCGGTGTACACTTTTTATTGTTCTTCTATGTGAAATTTTACGAGTATATGCTTCCTAGATTATTTCTATGTCAAAACAGCAAGTTTCTTTGACAAATGGACATAACAGTTAAAAGCTCCTCCATAAAGAGAGTTGAGCAAATTCTGATCATCAAAGTTGCTCGGGGTACACTTTTTATTGTTCTTCTATGTCAAATTCTACGAGTATAAGCTTGCTAGATTATTTCGATGCCAATACACCAAGTTTCTATGATAAATGGAGAAAACAGTTAAAAGGTCCTTCATAGAGAGAGTTGAGCAACTTCGGACCATGAATGTTGCTCGGGGTACACTTTTTATTGTTCTTCTATGTGAAATTTTACGAGTATAAAGCTTCCTAGATTATTTTGATGTCAAAAGAGCAGGTTTCTATGACAAATGGACAAAACCGCTAAAAGCTCCTCCGTAGAGAGAGTTGAGCAACTTCGGACCATCAAAGTTGCTCGCTGTACACTTTTTATTGTTCTCCTATGTGAAATTTTACGAGTATAAGCTTGCTAGATTATTTCGATGCCAAAACACCAACTTTTTATGACAAATGGACAAAACCGTTAAAAGCTCCTCCATAGAGAGAGTTGAGCAACTTCGGACCATCAAAGTTGCTCGGTGTACACTTTTCATTGTTCTTCTATGTGAAATTCAACAAGCAATAAAACTTGCTATATTATTTTGATGCGGAAACACAAACTTTCTATGACAAATGGACAAAACCGTTAAAAGCTCCTCCATAGAGAGAGTTGAGCAACTTCGGACCATCAAAGTTAATAGGGGTACACTTTTTATTGTTCTTCTATGTCAAATTCTACGAGTATAAGCTTGCTAGATTATTTCGATGCCAATACACTAAGTTTCTATGATAAATGGACAAAACAGTTAAAAGGTCCTTCATAGAGAGAGTTGAGCAACTTCGGACCATGAAAGTTGCCCGGGGTACACTTTTTATTGTTCTTCTATGTGAAATTTTACGAGTATAAATTTCCTAGATTATTTCGATGTCAAAAGAGCAACTTTCTATGACAAATGGACAAAACCGTTAAAAGCTCCTTCGTAGAGAGAGTTGAGCAACTTCGGACCATCAAAGTTGCTCGGTGTACACTTTTTATTGTTCTCCTATGTGAAATTTTACGAGTATAAGCTTGCAAGATTATTTCGATGCCAAAACACCAACTTTCTATGACAAATGGACAAAACCGTTAAAAGCTCCTCCATAGAGAGAGTCGAGCAACTTTGGACCATTAAAGTTGCTCGGGGTACACTTTTTATTGTTCTTCTATGTCAAATTCTGTGTATAAGCTTACTAGATTATTTAGTTGCCAAAACAACTTTCTATGACAAATGGACAAAACCGTTAAAAGCTCATCCATAGAGAGAGTTGAGCAATTTCGGACCATCAAAGTTGCTCGGTGTATACTTTTTATTGTTCTTTTATGTAAAATTCTACAAGTATAAAACTTGCTAGATTATTTTGATGCGGAAACACAAACTTTCTATGAAAAATGGACAAAACCGTTAAAACTTCCTCCATAGAGAGAGTTGAGCAACTTCGGACCATCAAAGTTGATAGGGGTACACGTTTTATTATTCTTTTATGTCAAATTTTACGAGTATAAGCTTGCTAGATTATTTCGATGCCAAAACACCAACTTTCTATGACAAATAGACAAAACCGTTAAAAGCTCCTCCATAGAGAGAGTTGAGCAACTACGGACCATCAAAGTTGCTCGTGTACACTTTTTATTGTTCTTCTATGTGAAATTTTATGAGTATAAGCTTCGTAGATTATTTTGATGACAAAACACCAACTTTCTATGACAAATGTACAAAATAGTTAAAAGCTCCTCCAAAAAGAGAGTTGAGCAAATTCTGACCATCAAAGTTGCTCGGGGTACACTTTTTATTGTTCTTCTCTGTCAATTTCTACGAGTATAAGCTTGCTAGATTATTTCGATGCCAATACACCAAGTTTCTATGATAAATGGACAAAACAGTTAAAAGGTCCTTCGTAGAGAGAGTTGAGCAACTTCGGACCATCAAAGTTGCTCGGGGTACACTTTTTATTGTTCTTCTATGTGAAATTTTACGAGTATAAAGCTTCCTAGATTATTTCGATGTCAAAAGAGCAAGTTTCTATGACAAATGGACAAAACCGTTAAAAGCTCCTCCGTAGAAAGAGTTGAGCAACTTCGGACCATCCAAGTTGTTCGGTGTACACTTTTTATTGTTCTCCTATGTGAAATTTTACGAGTATAAGCTTGCTAGATTATTTAGATGCCAAAACACCAACTTTCTATGACAAATGGACAAAACCATTAAAAGCTCATCCATAGAGAGAGTTGAGCAACTTCGAACCATCAAAGTTGCTCGGTGTACACTTTTTATTGTTCTTCTATGTGAAATTCTAGAAGTATAAAACTTTCTAGATTATTTTGATGCGGAAACACAAACTTTCTATGACAAATGGACAAAACCGTTAAAAGCTCCTCCATAGAGAGAGTTGAGCAACTTCGGACCATCAAAGTTGATAGGGGTACACTTTTTATTATTCTTCTATGACAAATTTTACGAGTATAAGCTTCCTAGATTATTTCGATGCCAAAACACCAAGTTTCTACGAAAAATGGACAAAACAGCTAAAAGCTCCTCCATAGGGAGAGTTGAGCATATTCAGACCATCAAAGATGCTCGGTGTACAATTTTTATTGTTCTTCTATGTGAAATTTTATGCGTATAAGCTTCCAAGATTATTTCGATGTCAAAACACCAATTTCTATGACAAATTGACAAAACGGTTAAAAGCTCCTACACAGAGAGAGTTGAGCAACTTCGGACCATCAAAGTTGCTCGGGTTACACTTTTTATTGTTCTTCTATGTCAAATTCTACGAGTATGAGCTTGTAGACTATTTTGATGCCAAAACACCAACTTTCTATGAAAATTAGATAAAACCGTTAAAAGCTCCTCAAGAGAGAGAGTTGAGCAACTTCAGACCATCAAAGTTGCTCGGTGTACACTTTTTATTGTTCTTCTATGTGAAATTTTACGAGTATAAGCTTCCTAGATTATTTCGATGTCAAAACAGCAAGATTCTGTGACAAATGGACATAACAGTTAAAAGCTCCTCCATAAAGAGAGTTGAGCAAATTCTGACCATCAAAGCTGCTCGGGGTACACTTTTTATTATTCTTCTATGTCAAATTCTACGGGTATAAGCTTGCTAGAGTATTTCAATGCCAATACACCAAGTTTCTATGATAAATGGACAAAACAGTTGAAAGGTCCTTCATAGAGAGAGTTGAGCAACTTCGGACCATGAAAGCTGCTCGGGGTACACTTTTTATTGTTCTTGTATGTGAAATTTTACGAGTATAAAGCTTCCTAGATTATTTCGATGTCAAAAGAGCAAGTTTCTATGACAAATGGACAAAACCGTTAAAAGCTCATCCGTAGAGAGAGTTGAGCAACTTCGGACCATCAAAGTTGCCCGCTGTACACTTTTTATTGTTCTCCTATGTGAAATTTTACGAGTATAAGCTTGCTAGATTATTTCGATGCCAAAACACCAACTTTCTATGACAAATGGACAAAACCGTTAAAAGCTCCTCCATAGAGAGAGTTGAGCAACTTCGGACCATCAAAGTTGCTCGGGGTACACTTTTTATTGTTCTTCTATGTCAAATTCTGTGTATAAGCTTACTAGATTATTTAGTTGCCAAAACACCAACTTTCTATGACAAATGGACAAAACCGTTAAAAGCTCATCCATAGAGAGAGTTGAGCAATTTCGGACCATCAAAGTTGCTCGGTGTATACTTTTTATTGTTCTTCTATGTGAAATTCTACAAGTATAAAACTTGCTAGATTATTTTGATGCGGAAACACAAACTTGCTATGATAAATGGAAAAAACAGTTAAAAGGTCCTTCATAGAGAGAGTTGAGCAACTTCGGACCATGAAAGTTGCTTGAGGTACACTTTTTATTGTTCTTCTATGTCAAATTCTACGAGTATGAGCTTTTAGACTATTTTGATGCCAAAACACCAACTTTCTATGAAAATTAGATAAAACCGTTAAAAGCACCTCAAGAGAGAGAGTTGAGCAACTTCAGACCATCAAAGTTGCTCGGTGTACACTTTTTATTGTTCTTCTATGTGAAATTTTACGAGTATATGCTTTCTAGATTATTTCGATGTCAAAACAGCAAGTTTTTGTGACAAATGGACATAACAGTTAAAAGCTCCTCCATAAAGAGAGTTGAGCAAATTCTGATCATCAAATTTGCTCGGGGTACACTTTTTATTGTTCTTCTATGTCAAATTCTACGAGTATAAGCTTGCTAGATTATTTCGATGCCAATACACCAAGTTTCTATGATAAATGGAGAAAACAGTTAAAAGGTCCTTCGTAGAGAGAGTTGAGCAACTTCGGACCATGAATGTTGCTCGGGGTACACTTTTTATTGTTCTTCTATGTGAAATTTTACGAGTATAAAGCTTCCTAGATTATTTTGATGTCAAAAGAGCAGGTTTCTATGACAAATGGACAAAACCGCTAAAAGCTCCTCCGTAGAGAGAGTTGAGCAACTTCGGACCATCAAAGTTGCTCGCTGTACACTTTTTATTGTTCTCCTATGTGAAATTTTACGAGTATAAGCTTGCTAGATTATTTCGATGCCAAAACACCAACTTTTTATGACAAATGGACAAAACCGTTAAAAGCTCCTCCATAGAGAGAGTTGAGCAACTTCGGACCATCAAAGTTGCTCGGTGTACACTTTTCATTGTTCTTCTATGTGAAATTCAACAAGCAATAAAACTTGCTATATTATTTTGATGCGGAAACACAAACTTTCTATGACAAATGGACAAAACCGTTAAAAGCTCCTCCATAGAGAGAGTTGAGCAACTTCGGACCATCAAAGTTAATAGGGGTACACTTTTTATTGTTCTTCTATGTCAAATTCTACGAGTATAAGCTTGCTAGATTATTTCGATGCCAATACACTAAGTTTCTATGATAAATGGACAAAACAGTTAAAAGGTTCTTCATAGAGAGAGTTGAGCAACTTCGGACCATGAAAGTTGCCCGGGGTACACTTTTTATTGTTCTTCTATGTGAAATTTTACGAGTATAAAGCTTCCTAGATTATTTCGATGTCAAAAGAGCAACTTTCTATGACAAATGGACAAAACCGTTAAAAGCTCCTTCGTAGAGAGAGTTGAGCAACTTCGGACCATCAAAGTTGCTCGGTGTACACTTTTTATTGTTCTCCTATGTGAAATTTTACGAGTATAAGCTTGCAAGATTATTTCGATGCCAAAACACCAACTTTCTATGACAAATGGACAAAACCGTTAAAAGCTCCTCCATAGAGAGAGTCGAGCAACTTTGGACCATTAAAGTTGCTCGGGGTACACTTTTTATTGTTCTTCTATGTCAAATTCTGTGTATAAGCTTACTAGATTATTTAGTTGCCAAAACAACAACTTTCTATGACAAATGGACAAAACCGTTAAAAGCTCATCCATAGAGAGAGTTGAGCAATTTCGGACCATCAAAGTTGCTCGGTGTATACTTTTTATTGTTCTTTTATGTAAAATTCTACAAGTATAAAACTTGCTAGATTATTTTGATGCGGAAACACAAACTTTCTATGAAAAATGGACAAAACCGTTAAAACTTCCTCCATAGAGAGAGTTGAGCAACTTCGGACCATCAAAGTTGATAGGGGTACACGTTTTATTATTCTTTTATGTCAAATTTTACGAGTATAAGCTTGCTAGATTATTTCGATGCCAAAACACCAACTTTCTATGACAAATAGACAAAACCGTTAAAAGCTCCTCCATAGAGAGAGTTGAGCAACTACGGACCATCAAAGTTGCTCGTGTACACTTTTTATTGTTCTTCTATGTGAAATTTTATGAGTATAAGCTTCGTAGATTATTTTGATGACAAAACACCAACTTTCTATGACAAATGTACAAAATAGTTAAAAGCTCCTCCAAAAAGAGAGTTGAGCAAATTCTGACCATCAAAGTTGCTCGGGGTACACTTTTTATTGTTCTTCTCTGTCAATTTCTACGAGTATAAGCTTGCTAGATTATTTCGATGCCAATACACCAAGTTTCTATGATAAATGGACAAAACAGTTAAAAGGTCCTTCATAGAGAGAGTTGAGCAACTTCGGACCATCAAAGTTGCTCGGGGTACACTTTTTATTGTTCTTCTATGTGAAATTTTACGAGTATAAAGCTTCCTAGATTATTTCGATGTCAAAAGAGCAAGTTTCTATGACAAATGGACAAAACCGTTAAAAGCTCCTCCGTAGAAAGAGTTGAGCAACTTCGGACCATCCAAGTTGTTCGGTGTACACTTTTTATTGTTCTCCTATGTGAAATTTTACGAGTATAAGCTTGCTAGATTATTTAGATGCCAAAACACCAACTTTCTATGACAAATGGACAAAACCATTAAAAGCTCATCCATAGAGAGAGTTGAGCAACTTCGAACCATCAAAGTTGCTCGGTGTACACTTTTTATTGTTCTTCTATGTGAAATTCTAGAAGTATAAAACTTTCTAGATTATTTTGATGCGGAAACACAAACTTTCTATGACAAATGGACAAAACCGTTAAAAGCTCCTCCATAGAGAGAGTTGAGCAACTTCGGACCATCAAAGTTGATAGGGGTACACTTTTTATTATTCTTCTATGACAAATTTTACGAGTATAAGCTTCCTAGATTATTTCGATGCCAAAACACCAAGTTTCTACGAAAAATGGACAAAACAGCTAAAAGCTCCTCCATAGGGAGAGTTGAGCATATTCAGACAATCAAAGATGCTCGGTGTACAATTTTTATTGTTCTTCTATGTGAAATTTTATGCGTATAAGCTTCCAAGATTATTTCGATGTCAAAACACCAATTTCTATGACAAATTGACAAAACGGTTAAAAGCTCCTACACAAAGAGAGTTGAGCAACTTCGGACCATCAAAGTTGCTCGGGTTACACTTTTTATTGTTCTTCTATGTCAAATTCTACGAGTATGAGCTTGTAGACTATTTTGATGCCAAAACACCAACTTTCTATGAAAATTAGATAAAACCGTTAAAAGCTCCTCAAGAGAGAGAGTTGAGCAACTTCAGACCATCAAAGTTGCTCGGTGTACACTTTTTATTGTTCTTCTATGTGAAATTTTACGAGTATAAGCTTCCTAGATTATTTCGATGTCAAAACAGCAAGATTCTGTGACAAATGGACATAACAGTTAAAAGCTCCTCCATAAAGAGAGTTGAGCAAATTCTGACCATCAAAGCTGCTCGGGGTACACTTTTTATTATTCTTCTATGTCAAATTCTACGAGTATAAGCTTGCTAGAGTATTTCAATGCCAATACACCAAGTTTCTATGATAAATGGACAAAACAGTTGAAAGGTCCTTCATAGAGAGAGTTGAGCAACTTCGGACCATGAAAGCTGCTCGGGGTACACTTTTTATTGTTCTTGTATGTGAAATTTTACGAGTATAAAGCTTCCTAGATTATTTCGATGTCAAAAGAGCAAGTTTCTATGACAAATGGACAAAACCGTTAAAAGCTCATCCGTAGAGAGAGTTGAGCAACTTCGGACCATCAAAGTTGCCCGCTGTACACTTTTTATTGTTCTCCTATGTGAAATTTTACGAGTATAAGCTTGCTAGATTATTTCGATGCCAAAACACCAACTTTCTATGACAAATGGACAAAACCGTTAAAAGCTCCTCCATAGAGAGAGTTGAGCAACTTCGGACCATCAAAGTTGCTCGGGGTACACTTTTTATTGTTCTTCTATGTCAAATTCTGTGTATAAGCTTACTAGATTATTTAGTTGCCAAAACACCAACTTTCTATGACAAATGGACAAAACCGTTAAAAGCTCATCCATAGAGAGAGTTGAGCAATTTCGGACCATCAAAGTTGCTCGGTGTATACTTTTTATTGTTCTTCTATGTGAAATTCTACAAGTATAAAACTTGCTAGATTATTTTGATGCGGAAACACAAACTTGCTATGATAAATGGAAAAAACAGTTAAAAGGTCCTTCATAGAGAGAGTTGAGCAACTTCGGACCATGAAAGTTGCTTGAGGTACACTTTTTATTGTTCTTCTATGTCAAATTCTACGAGTATGAGCTTTTAGACTATTTTGATGCCAAAACACCAACTTTCTATGAAAATTAGATAAAACCGTTAAAAGCACCTCAAGAGAGAGAGTTGAGCAACTTCAGACCATCAAAGTTGCTCGGTGTACACTTTTTATTGTTCTTCTATGTGAAATTTTACGAGTATATGCTTTCTAGATTATTTCGATGTCAAAACAGCAAGTTTTTGTGACAAATGGACATAACAGTTAAAAGCTCCTCCATAAAGAGAGTTGAGCAAATTCTGATCATCAAATTTGCTCGGGGTACACTTTTTATTGTTCTTCTATGTCAAATTCTACGAGTATAAGCTTGCTAGATTATTTCGATGCCAATACACCAAGTTTCTATGATAAATGGAGAAAACAGTTAAAAGGTCCTTCATAGAGAGAGTTGAGCAACTTCGGACCATGAATGTTGCTTGGGGTACACTTTTTATTGTTCTTGTATGTGAAATTTTACGAGTATAAAGCTTCCTAGATTATTTCGATGTCAAAAGAGCAAGTTTCTATGACAAATGGATAAAACCGTAAAAGCTCATCCGTAGAGAGAGTTGAGCAACTTCGGACCATCAAAGTTGCCCGCTGTACACTTTTTATTGTTCTCCTATGTGAAATTTTACGAGTATAAGCTTGCTAGATTATTTCGATGCCAAAACACCAACTTTCTATGACAAATGGACAAAACCGTTAAAAGCTCCTCCATAGAGAGAGTTGAGCAACTTCGGACCATCAAAGTTGCTCGGGGTACACTTTTTATTGTTCTTCTATGTCAAATTCTCTGTATAAGCTTACTAGATTATTTAGTTGCCAAAACACCAACTTTCTATGACAAATGGACAAAACCGTTAAAAGCTCATCCATAGAGAGAGTTGAGCAATTTCGGACCATCAAAGTTGCTCGGTGTATACTTTTTATTGTTCTTCTATGTGAAATTCTACAAGTATAAAACTTGCTAGATTATTTTGATGCGGAAACACAAACTTGCTATGATAAATGAAAAAACAGTTAAAAGGTCCTTCATAGAGAGAGTTGAGCAACTTCGGACCATGAAAGTTGCTCGAGGTACACTTTTTATTGTTCTTCTATGTCAAATTCTACGAGTATGAGCTTTTAGACTATTTTGATGCCAAAACACCAACTTTCTATGAAAATTAGATAAAACCGTTAAAAGCACCTCAAGAGAGAGAGTTGAGCAACTTCAGACCATCAAAGTTGCTCGGTGTACACTTTTTATTGTTCTTCTATGTGAAATTTTACGAGTATATGCTTCCTAGATTATTTCGATGTCAAAACAGCAAGTTTTTGTGACAAATGGACATAACAGTTAAAAGCTCCTCCATAAAGAGAGTTGAGGAAATTCTGATCATCAAATTTGCTCGGGGTACACTTTTTATTGTTCTTCTATGTCAAATTCTACGAGTATAAGCTTGCTAGATTATTTCGATGCCAATACACCAAGTTTCTATGATAAATGAAGAAAACAGTTAAAAGGTCCTTCATAGAGAGAGTTGAGCAACTTCGGACCATGACTGTTGCTCGGGGTACACTTTTTATTGTTCTTCTATGTGAAATTTTACGAGTATAAAGCTTCCTAGATTATTTCGATGTCAAAAGAGCAAGTTTCTATGACAAATGGACAAAACCGTAAAAGCTCATCCGTAGACAGAGTTGAGCAACTTCGGACCATCAAAGTTGCCCGCTGTACACTTTTTATTGTTCTCCTATGTGAAATTTTACGAGTATAAGCTTGCTAGATAATTTCGATGCCAAAACGCCAACTTTCTATGACAAATGGACAAAACCGTTAAAAGCTCCTCCATAGAGAGAGTTGAGCAACTTCGGACCATCAAAGTTGCTCGGGGTACACTTTTTATTGTTCTTCTATGTCAAATTCTCTGTATAAGCTTACTAGATTATTTAGTTGCCAAAACACCAACTTTCTATGACAAATGGACAAAACCGTTAAAAGCTCATCCATAGAGAGAGTTGAGCAATTTTGGACCATCAAAGATGCTCGGTGTATACTTTTTATTGTTCTTCTATGTGAAATTCTACAGGTATAAAGCTTGCTAGATTATTTTGATGCGGAAACACAAACTTGCTATGATAAATGGAAAAAACAGTTAAAAGGTCCTTCATAGAAAGAGTTGAGCAACTTCGGACCATGAAAGTTGCTCGAGGTACACTTTTTATTGTTCTTCTATGTCAAATTCTACGAGTATAAGCTTGCTAGATTATTTCGATCCCAATACACGAAGTTTCTATGATAAATGGACAAAACAGTTGAAAGGTCCTTCATAGAGAGAGTTGAGCAACTTCGGACCATGAAAGCTGCTCGGGGTACACTTTTTATTGTTCTTGTATGTGAAATTTTACGAGTATAAGCTTGCTAGAGTATTTCAATGCCAATACACCAAGTTTCTATGATAAATGGACAAAACAGTTGAAAGGTCCTTCAGAGAGAGAGTTGAGCAACTTCGGACCATGAAAGCTGCTCGGGGTATACTTTTTATTGTTCTTGTATGTGAAATTTTACAAGTATAAAGCTTCCTAGATTATTTCGATGTCAAAAGAGCAAGTTTTTATGACAAATGGACAAAACCGTTAAAAGCTCATCCGTAGAGAGAGTTGAGCAACTTCGGACCATCAAAGTTGCCCGCTGTACACTTTTTATTGTTCTCCTATGTGAAATTTTACGAGTATAAGCTTGCTAGATTATTTCGATGCCAAAACACCAACTTTCTATGACAAATGGACAAAACGTTAAAAGCTCCTCCATAGAGAGAGTTGAGCAACTTCGGACCATCAAAGTTGCTCGGGGTACACTTTTTATTGTTCTTCTATGTCAAATTCTGTGTATAAGCTTACTAGATTATTTAGTTGCCAAAACAACAACTTTCTATGACAAATGGACAAAACCGTTAAAAGCTCATCCATAGAGAGAGTTAAGCAATTTCGGACCATCAAAGTTGCTCGGTGTATACTTTTTATTGTTCTTCTATGTGAAATTCTACAAGTATAAAACTTGCTAGATTATTTTGATGCGGAAACACAAACTTGCTATGATAAATGAAAAAACAGTTAAAAGGTCCTTCATAGAGAGAGTTGAGAAACTTCGGACCATGAAAGTTGCTCGAGGTACACTTTTTATTGTTCTTCTATGTCAAATTCTACGAGTATGAGCTTTTAGACTATTTTGATGCCAAAACACCAACTTTCTATGAAAATTAGATAAAACCGTTAAAAGCACCTCAAGAGAGAGAGTTGAGCAACTTCAGACCATCAAAGTTGCTCGGTGTACACTTTTTATTGTTCTTCTATGTGAAATTTTACGAGTATATGCTTCCTAGATTATTTCGATGTCAAAACAGCAAGTTTTTGTGACAAATGGACATAACAGTTAAAAGCTCCTCCATAAAGAGAGTTGAGCAAATTCTGATCATCAAATTTGCTCGGGGTACACTTTTTATTGTTCTTCTATGTCAAATTCTACGAGTATAAGCTTGCTAGATTATTTCGATGCCAATACACCAAGTTTCTATGATAAATGGAGAAAACAGTTAAAAGGTCCTTCATAGAGAGAGTTGAGCAACTTCGGACCATGAATGTTGCTCGGGGTACACTTTTTATTGTTCTTCTGTGTGAAATTTTACGAGTATAAAGCTTCCTAGATTATTTCGATGTCAAAAGAGCAAGTTTCTATGACAAATGGACAAAACCGTAAAAGCTCATCCGTAGACAGAGTTGAGCAACTTCGGACCATCAAAGTTGCCCGCTGTACACTTTTTATTGTTCTCCTATGTGAAATTTTACGAGTATAAGCTTGCTAGATAATTTCGATGCCAAAACGCCAACTTTCTATGACAAATGGACAAAACCGTTAAAAGCTCCTCCATAGAGAGAGTTGAGCAACTTCGGACCATCAAAGTTGCTCGGGGTACACTTTTTATTGTTCTTCTATGCCAAATTCTCTGTATAAGCTTACTAGATTATTTAGTTGCCAAAACACCAACTTTCTATGACAAATGGACAAAACCGTTAAAAGCTCATCCATAGAGAGAGTTGAGCAATTTTGGACCATCAAAGTTGCTCGGTGTATACTTTTTATTGTTCTTCTATGTGAAATTCTACAAGTATAAAACTTGCTAGATTATTTTGATGCGGAAACTCAAACTTGCTATGATAAATGGAAAAAACAGTTAAAAGGTCCTTCATAGAGAGAGTTGAGCAACTTCGGACCATGAAAGTTGCTCGAGGTACACTTTTTATTGTTCTTCTATGTCAAACTCTACGAGTATAAGCTTGCTAGATTATTTCGATGCCAATACACGAAGTTTCTATGATAAATGGACAAAACAGTTGAAAGGTCCTTCATAGAGAGAGTTGAGCAACTTCGGACCATGAAAGCTGCTCGGGGTACACTTTTTATTGTTCTTGTATGTGAAATTTTACGAGTATAAGCTTGCTAGAGTATTTCAATGCCAATACACCAAGTTTCTATGATAAATGGACAAAACAGTTGAAAGGTCCTTCAGAGAGAGAGTTGAGCAACTTCGGACCATGAAAGCTGCTCGGGGTACACTTTTTATTGTTCTTGTATGTGAAATTTTACGAGTATAAAGCTTCCTAGATTATTTCGATGTCAAAAGAGCAAGTTTCTATGACAAATGGACAAAACCGTTAAAAGCTCATCCGTAGAGAGAGTTGAGCAACTTCGGACCATCAAAGTTGCCCGCTGTACACTTTTTATTGTTCTCCTATGTGAAATTTTACGAGTATAAGCTTGCTAGATTATTTCGATGCCAAAACACCAACTTTCTATGACAAATGGACAAAACGTTAAAAGCTCCTCCATAGAGAGAGTTGAGCAACTTCGGACCATCAAAGTTGCTCGGGGTACACTTTTTATTGTTCTTCTATGTCAAATTCTGTGTATAAGCTTACTAGATTATTTAGTTTCCAAAACAACAACTTTCTATGACAAATGGACAAAACCGTTAAAAGCTCATCCATAGAGAGAGTTGAGCAATTTCGGACCATCAAAGTTGCTCGGTGTATACTTTTTATTGTTCTTCTATGTGAAATTCTACAAGTATAAAACTTGCTAGATTATTTTGATGCGGAAACACAAACTTGCTATGATAAATGAAAAAACAGTTAAAAGGTCTTTCATAGAGAGAGTTGAGCAACTTCGGACCATGAAAGTTGCTCGAGGTACACTTTTTATTGTTCTTCTATGTCAAATTCTACGAGTATGAGCTTTTAGACTATTTTGATGCCAAAACACCAACTTTCTATGAAAATTAGATAAAACCGTTAAAAGCACCTCAAGAGAGAGAGTTGAGCAACTTCAGACCATCAAAGTTGCTCGGTGTACACTTTTTATTGTTCTTCTATGTGAAATTTTACGAGTATATGCTTCCTAGATTATTTCGATGTCAAAACAGCAAGTTTTTGTAACAAATGGACATAACAGTTAAAAGCTCCTCCATAAAGAGAGTTGAGCAAATTCTGATCATCAAATTTGCTCGGGGTACACTTTTTATTGTTCTTCTATGTCAAATTCTACGAGTATAAGCTTGCTAGATTATTTCGATGCCAATACACCAAGTTTCTATGATAAATGAAGAAAACAGATAAAAGGTCCTTCATAGAGAGAGTTGAGCAACTTCGGACCATGAATGTTGCTCGGGGTACACTTTTTATTGTTCTTGTATGTGAAATTTTACGAGTATAAAGCTTCCTAGATTATTTCGATGTCAAAAGAGCAAGTTTCTATGACAAATGGACAAAACCGTAAAAGCTCATCCGTAGAGAGAGTTGAGCAACTTCGGACCATCAAAGTTGTCCGCTGTACACTTTTTATTGTTATCATATGTGAAATTTTACGAGTATAAGCTTGCTAGATTATTTCGATGCCAAAAAGCCAACTTTCTATGACAAATGGACAAAACCGTTAAAAGCTCCTCCATAGAGAGAGTTGAGCAACTTCGGACCATCAAAGTTGCTCGGGGTACACTTTTTATTGTTCTTCTATGTCAAATTCTGTGTATAAGCTTACTAGATTATTTAGTTGCCAAAACACCAACTTTCTATGACAAATGGACAAAACCGTTAAAAGCTCATCCATAGAGAGAGTTGAGCAATTTTGGACCATCAAAGTTGCTCGGTGTATACTTTTTATTGTTCTTCTATGTGAAATTCTACAAGTATAAAACTTGCTAGATTATTTTGTTGCGGAAACACAAACTTGCTATGATAAATGGAAAAAACAGTTAAAAGGTCCTTCATAGAGAGAGTTGAGCAACTTCGGACCATGAAAGTTGCTCGAGGTACACTTTTTATTGTTCTTCTATGTCAAATTCTACTAGTATAAGCTTGCTAGATTATTTCGATGCCAATACACGAAGTTTCTATGATAAATGGACAAAACAGTTGAAAGGTCCTTCATAGAGAGAGTTGAGCAACTTCGGACCATGAAAGCTGCTCGGGGTACACTTTTTATTGTTTTTCTATGTGAAATTTTACGAGTATAAGCTTGCTAGAGTATTTCAATGCCAATACACCAAGTTTCTATGATAAATGGACAAAACAGTTGAAAGGTCCTTCATAGAGAGAGTTGAGCAACTTCGGACCATGAAAGCTGCTCGGGGTACACTTTTTATTGTTCTTGTATGTGAAATTTTACGAGTATAAAGCTTCCTAGATTATTTCGATGTCAAAAGAGCAAGTTTCTATGACAAATGGACAAAACCGTTAAAAGCTCATCCGTAGAGAGAGTTGAGCAACTTCGGACCATCAAAGTTGCCCGCTGTACACTTTTTATTGTTCTCCTATGTGAAATTTTACGAGTATAAGCTTGCTAGATTATTTCGATGCCAAAACACCAACTTTCTATGACAAATGGACAAAACGTTAAAAGCTCCTCCATAGAGAGAGTTGAGCAACTTCGGACCATCAAAGTTGCTCGGGGTACACTTTTTATTGTTCTTCTATGTCAAATTCTGTGTATAAGCTTACTAGATTATTTAGTTGCCAAAACACCAACTTTCTATGACAAATGGACAAAACCGTTAAAAGCTCATCCATAGAGAGAGTTGAGCAATTTCGGACCATCAAAGTTGCTCGGTGTATACATTTTATTGTTCTTCTATGTGAAATTCTACAAGTATATAACTTGCTAGATTATTTTGATGCGGAAACACAAACTTGCTATGATAAATGAAAAAACAGTTAAAAGGTCTTTCATAGAGAGAGTTGAGCAACTTCGGACCATGAAAGTTGCTCGAGGTACACTTTTTATTGTTCTTCTATGTCAAATTCTACGAGTATGAGCTTTTAGACTATTTTGATGCCAAAACACCAACTTTCTATGAAAATTAGATAAAACCGTTAAAAGCACCTCAAGAGAGAGAGTTGAGCAACTTCAGACCATCAAAGTTGCTCGGTGTACACTTTTTATTGTTCTTCTATGTGAAATTTTACGAGTATATGCTTCCTAGATTATTTCGATGTCAAAACAGCAAGTTTTTGTAACAAATGGACATAACAGTTAAAAGCTCCTCCATAAAGAGAGTTGAGCAAATTCTGATCATCAAATTTGCTCGGGGTACACTTTTTATTGTTCTTCTATGTCAAATTCTACGAGTATAAGCTTGCTAGATTATTTCGATGCCAATACACCA
Organism: Euonymus europaeus; assembly: GCA_963580455.1. Taxonomy (NCBI): domain Eukaryota; kingdom Viridiplantae; phylum Streptophyta; class Magnoliopsida; order Celastrales; family Celastraceae; genus Euonymus; species Euonymus europaeus. Next base: position 12,671,011 of record OY756969.1, read on the forward strand.
AGTTTCTATGATAAATGAAGAAAACAGTTAAAAGGTCCTTCATAGAGAGAGTTGAGCAACTTCGGACCATGAATGTTGCTCGGGGTACACTTTTTATTGTTCTTCTATGTGAAATTTTACGAGTATAAAGCTTCCTAGATTATTTCGATGTCAAAAGAGCAAGTTTCTATGACAAATGGACAAAATCGTAAAAGCTCATCCGTAGAGAGAGTTGAGCAACTTCGGACCATCAAAGTTGCCCGCTGTACACTTTTTATTGTTATCCTATGTGAAATTTTACGAGTATAAGCTTGCTAGATTATTTCGATGCCAAAACGCCAACTTTCTATGACAAATGGACAAAACCGTTAAAAGCTCCTCCATAGAGAGAGTTGAGCAACTTCGGACCATCAAAGTTGCTCGGGGTACACTTTTTATTGTTCTTCTATGTCAAATTCTCTGTATAAGCTTACTAGATTATTTAGTTGCCAAAACACCAACTTTCTATGACAAATGGACAAAACCGTTAAAAGCTCATCCATAGAGAGAGTTGAGCAATTTTGGACCATCAAAGTTGCTCGGTGTATACTTTTTATTGTTCTTCTATGTGAAATTCTACAAGTATAAAACTTGCTAGATTATTTTGTTGCGGAAACACAAACTTGCTATGATAAATGGAAAAAACAGTTAAAAGGTCCTTCATAGAGAGAGTTGAGCATCTTCGGACCATGAAAGTTGCTCGAGGTACACTTTTTATTGTTCTTCTATGTCAAATTCTACGAGTATAAGCTTGCTAGATTATTTCGATGCCAATACACGAAGTTTCTATGATAAATGGACAAAACAGTTGAAAGGTCCTTCATAGAGAGAGTTGAGCAACTTCGGACCATGAAAGCTGCTCGGGGTACACTTTTTATTGTTCTTCTATGTGAAATTTTACGAGTATAAGCTTGCTAGAGTATTTCAATGCCAATACACCAAGTTTCTATGATAAATGGACAAAACAGTTGAAAGGTCCTTCATAGAGAGAGTTGAGCAACTTCAGACCATGAAAGCTGCTCGGGGTACACTTCTTATTGTTCTTCTATGTGAAATTTTACGAGTATAAAGCTTCCTAGATTATTTCGATGTCAAAAGAGCAAGTTTCTATGACAAATGGACAAAACCGTTAAAAGCTCATCCGTAGAGAGAGTTGAGCAACTTCGGACCATCAAAGTTGCCCGCTGTACACTTTTTATTGTTCTCCTATGTGAAATTTTACGAGTATAAGCTTGTTAGATTATTTCGATGCCAAAACACCAACTTTCTATGACAAATGGACAAAACGTTAAAAGCTCCTCCATAGAGAGAGTTGAGCAACTTCGGACCATCAAAGTTGCTCGGGGTACACTTTTTATTGTTCTTCTATGTCAAATTCTGTGTATAAGCTTACTAGATTATTTAGTTGCCAAAACACCAACTTTCTATGACAAATGGACAAAATCGTTAAAAGCTCATCCATAGAGAGAGTTGAGCAATTTCGGACCATCAAAGTTGCTCGGTGTATACTTTTTATTGTTCTTCTATGTGAAATTCTACAAGTATAAAACTTGCTAGATTATTTTGATGCGGAAACACAAACTTGCTATGATAAATGAAAAAACAGTTAAAAGGTCCTTCATAGAGAGAGTTGAGGAACTTCGGACCATGAAAGTTGCTCGAGGTACACTTTTTATTGTTCTTCTATGTCAAATTCTACGAGTATGAGCTTTTAGACTATTTTGATGCCAAAACACCAACTTTCTATGAAAATTAGATAAAACCGTTAAAAGCACCTCAAGAGAGAGAGTTGAGCAACTTCAGACCATCAAAGTTGCTCGGTGTACACTTTTTATTGTTCTTCTATGTGAAATTTTACGAGTATATGCTTCCTAGATTATTTCGATGTCAAAACAGCAAGTTTCTGTGACAAATAGACATAACAGTTAAAAGCTCCTCCATAAAGAGAGTTGAGCAAATTCTGATCATCAAAGTTGCTCGATGTACACTTTTTATTGTTCTTCTATGTCAAATTCTACGAGTATAAGCTTGCTAGATTATTTCGATGCCAATACAACAAGTTTCTATGATAAATGGACAAAACAGTTAAAAGGTCCTTCATAGAGAGAGTTGAGCAACTTCGGACCATGAATGTTGCTCGGGGTACACTTTTTATTGTTCTTCTATGTGAAATTTTACGAGTATAAAGCTTCCTAGATTATTTCGATGTCAAAAGAGCAAGTTTCTATGACAAATGGACAAAACAGTAAAAGCTCATCCGTAGAGAGAGTTGAGCAACTTCGGACCATCAAAGTTGCCCGCTGTACACTTTTTATTGTTCTCCTATGTGAAATTTTACGAGTATAAGCTTGCTAGATTATTTCGTTGCCAAAACGCCAACTTTCTATGACAAATGGACAAAACCGTTAAAAGCTCCTCCATAGAGAGAGTTGAGCAACTTCGGACCATCAAAGTTGCTCGGGGTACACTTTTTATTGTTCTTCTATGTCAAATTCTCTGTATAAGCTTACTAGATTATTTAGTTGCCAAAACACCAACTTTCTATGACAAATGGACAAAACCGTTAAAAGCTCATCCATAGAGAGAGTTGAGCAATTTTGGACCATCAAAGTTGCTCGGTGTATACTTTTTATTGTTCTTCTATGTGAAATTCTACAAGTATAAAACTTGCTAGATTATTTTGTTGCGGAAACACAAACTTGCTATGATAAATGGAAAAAACAGTTAAAAGGTCCTTCATAGAGAGAGTTGAGCAACTTCGGACCATGAAAGTTGCTCGAGGTACACTTTTTATTGTTCTTCTATGTCAAATTCTACGAGTATAAGCTTGCTAGATTATTTCGATGCCAATACACGAAGTTTCTATGATAAATGGACAAAACAGTTGAAAGGTCCTTCATAGAGAGAGTTGAGCAACTTCGGACCATGAAAGCTGCTCGGGGTACACTTTTTATTGTTCTTCTATGTGAAATTTTACGAGTATAAGCTTGCTAGAGTATTTCAATGCCAATACACCAAGTTTCTATGATAAATGGACAAAACAGTTGAAAGGTCCTTCATAGAGAGAGTTGAGCAACTTCGGACCATGAAAGCTGCTCGGGGTACACTTTTTATTGTTCTTGTATGTGAAATTTTACGAGTATAAAGCTTCCTAGATTATTTCGATGTCAAAAGAGCAAGTTTCTATGACAAATGGACAAAACCGTTAAAAGCTCATCCGTAGAGAGAGTTGAGCAACTTCGGACCATCAAAGTTGCCCGCTGTACACTTTTTATTGTTCTCCTATGTGAAATTTTACGAGTATAAGCTTGCTAGATTATTTCGATGCCAAAACACCAACTTTCTATGACAAATGGACAAAACGTTAAAAGCTCCTCCATAGAGAGAGTTGAGCAACTTCGGACCATCAAAGTTGCTCGGGGTACACTTTTTATTGTTCTTCTATGTCAAATTCTGTGTATAAGCTTACTAGATTATTTAGTTGCCAAAACACCAACTTTCTATGACAAATGGACAAAACCGTTAAAAGCTCATCCATAGAGAGAGTTGAGCAATTTCGGACCATCAAAGTTGCTCGGTGTATACTTTTTATTGTTCTTCTATGTGAAATTCTACAAGTATAAAACTTGCTAGATTATTTTGATGCGAAAACACAAACTTGCTATGATAAATGGAAAAAACAGTTAAAAGGTCCTTCATAGAGAGAGTTGAGCAACTTCGGACCATGAAAGTTGCTCGAGGTACACTTTTTATTGTTCTTCTATGTCAAATTCTACGAGTATGAGCTTTTAGACTATTTTGATGCCAAAACACCAACTTTCTATGAAAATTAGATAAAACCGTTAAAAGCACCTCAAGAGAGAGAGTTGAGCAACTTCAGACCATCAAAGTTGCTCGGTGTACACTTTTTATTGTTCTTTTATGTGAAATTTTACGAGTATATGCTTCCTAGATTATTTCGATGTCAAAACAGCAGGTTTTTGTGACAAATGGACATAACAGTTAAAAGCTCCTCCATAAAGAGAGTTGAGCAAATTCTGATCATCAAATTTGCTCGGGGTACACTTTTTATTGTTTTTCTATGTCAAATTCTACGAGTATAAGCTTGCTAGATTATTTCGATGCCAATACACCAAGTTTCTATGATAAATGGAGAAAACAGTTAAAAGGTCCTTCATAGAGAGAGTTGAGCAACTTCGGACCATGAATGTTGCTCGGGGTACACTTTTTATTGTTCTTCTATGTGAAATTTTACGAGTATAAAGCTTCCTAGATTAGTTCGATGTCAAAAGAGCAAGTTTCTATGACAAATGGACAAAAACGTAAAAGCTTATCCATAGAGAGAGTTGAGCAACTTCGGACCATCAAAGTTGCCCGCTGTACACTTTTTATTGTTCTCCTATGTGAAATTTTACGAGTATAAGCTTGCTAGATTATTTCGATGCCAAAACGCCAACTTTCTATGACAAATGGACAAAACCGTTAAAAGCTCCTCCATAGAGAGAGTTGAGCAACTTCGGACCATCAAAGTTGCTCGGGGTACACTTTTTATTGTTCTTCTATGTCAAATTCTGTGTATAAGCTTACTAGATTATTTAGTTGCCAAAACACCAACTTTCTATGACAAATGGACAAAACCGTTAAAAGCTCATCCATAGAGAGAGTTGAGCAATTTCGGACCATCAAAGTTGCTCGATGTATACTTTTTATTGTTCTTCTATGTGAAATTCTACAAGTATAAAACTTGCTAGATTATTTTGATGCGGAAACACAAACTTGCTATGATAAATGGAAAAAACAGTTAAAAGGTCCTTCATAGAGAGAGTTGAGCAACTTCGGACCTTGAAAGTTGCTCGAGGTACACTTTTTATTGTTCTTCTATGTCAAATTCTACGAGTATGAGCTTTTAGACTATTTTGATGCCAAAACACCAACTTTCTATGAAAATTAGATAAAACCGTTAAAAGCACCTCAAGAGAGAGAGTTGAGCAACTTCAGACCATCAAAGTTGCTCGGTGTACCTTTTTATTGTTCTTCTATGTGAAATTTTACGAGTATAAGCTTCCTAGATTATTTCGATGTCAAAACAGCAAGATTCTGTGACAAATGGACATAACGGTTAAAAGCTCCTCCATAAAGAGAGTTGAGCAAATTCTGACCATCAAAGCTGCTCGGGGTACACTTTTTATTATTCTTCTATGTCAAATTCTACGAGTATAAGCTTGCTAGAGTATTTCAATGCCAATACACCAAGTTTCTATGATAAATGGACAAAACAGTTGAAAGGTCCTTCATAAAGAGAGTTGAGCAACTTCGGACCATGAAAGCTGCTCGGGGTACACTTTTTATTGTTCTTGTATGTGAAATTTTACGAGTATAAAGCTTCCTAGATTATTTCGATGTCAAAAGAGCAAGTTTCTATGACAAATGGACAAAACCGTTAAAAGCTCCTCCGTAGAGAGAGTTGAGCAACTTCGGACCATCAAAGTTGCCCGCTGTACACTTTTTATTGTTCTCCATGTGAAATTTTACGAGTATAAGCTTGCTAGATTATTTCGATGCCAAAACAACAACTTTCTATGACAAATGCACAAAACCGTTAAAAGCTCCTCCATAGAGAGAGTTGAGCAATTTCGGACCATCAAAGTTGCTTGGTGTACACTTTTTATTGTTCTTCTATGTGAAATTCAACAAGTATAAAACTTGCTATATTATTTTGATGCGGAAACACAAACTTTCTATGACAAATGGACAAAACCGTTAAAAGCTCCTCCATAGAGAGAGTTGAGCAACTTCGGACCATCAAAGTTGATAGGGGTACACTTTTTATTATTATTCTATGTCAAATTTTACGAGTATAAGCTTCCTAGATTATTTCGATGCCAAAACACCAAGTTTCTACGAAAAATGGACAAAACAGCTAAAAGCTCCTCCATAGGGAGAGTTGAGCATATTCAGACAATCAAAGATGCTCGGTGTACAATTTTGATTGTTCTTCTATGTGAAATTTTTTGCGTATAAGCTTCCTAAATTATTTCGATGTCAAAACACCAATTTCTATGACAAATCGATAAAACGGTTAAAAGCTCCAACACAAAGAGAGTTGAGCAACTTCGGACCATCAAAGTTGCTCGGGGTACACTTTTTATTGTTCTTCTATGTCAAATTCTACGAGTATGAGCTTGTAGACTATTTCGATGCCAAAACACCAACTTTCTATGAAAATTAGATAAAACCTTTAAAAGCACCTCAAGAGAGAGAGTTGAGCAAATTCAGACCATCAAAGTTGCTCGGTGTACAGTTTTTATTGTTCTTCTATGTGAAATTTTACGAGTATAAGCTTCCTAGATTATTTCGATGTCAAAACAGCAAGTTTCTGTGAGAAATGGACATAACAGTTAAAAGCTCCTCTATAAAGAGAGTTGAGCAAATTCTGACCATGAAAGTTGCTCGGGGTACACTTTTTATTGTTCTTCTATGTCAAATTCTACGAGTATAAGCTTGCTAGATTATTTCGATGGCAATACACGAAGTTTCTATGATAAATGGACAAAACAGTTAGAAGGTCCTTTATAGAGAGAGTTGAGCAACTTCGGACCATGAAAGTTGCTCGGGGTACACTTTTTATTGTTGTTCTATGTCAAATTCTACGAGTATAAGCTTGCTAGATTATTTCGATGGCAATACACGAAGTTTCTATGATAAATGGACAAAACAGTTAAAAGGTCCTTTATAGAGAGAGTTGAGCAACTTCGGACCATGAAAGCTGCTCGGGGTACACTTTTTATTGTTCTTGTATGTGAAATTTTACGAGTATAAAGCTTCCTAGATTATTTCGATGTCAAAAGAGCAAGTTTCTATGACAAATGGACAAAACCGTTAAAAGCTCCTCCGTAGAGAGAGTTGAGCAACTTCGGACCATCCAAGTTGTTCGGTGTACACTTTTTATTGTTCTCCTATGTGAAATTTTACGAGTATAAGCTTGCTAGATTATTTAGATGCCAAAACGCCAACTTTCTATGACAAATGGACAAAACCGTTAAAAGCTCATCCATAGAGAGAGTTGAGCAACTTCGGACCATCAAAGTTGCTCGGTGTACACTTTTTATTGTTCTTCTATGTGAAATTCTACAAGTATAAAACTTGCTAGATTATTTTGATGCGGAAACACAAACTTTCTTTGACAAATGGACAAAACCGTTAAAAGCTCCTCCATAGAGAGAGTTGAGCAACTTCGGACCATCAAAGTTGATAGGGGTACACTTTTTATTATTATTCTATGTCAAATTTTACGAGTATAAGCTTCCTAGATTATTTCGATGCCAAAACACCAAGTTTCTACGAAAAATGGACAAAACAGCTAAAAGCTCCTCCATAGGGAGAGTTGAGCATATTCAGACCATCAAAGATGCTCGGTGTACAATTTTGATTGTTCTTCTATGTGAAATTTTATGCGTATAAGCTTCCTAAATTATTTCGATGTCAAAACACCAATTTCTATGACAAATTGACAAAACGGTTAAAAGCTCCTACACAGAGAGAGTTGAGCAACTTCGGACCATCAAAGTTGCTCGGGTTACACTTTTTATTGTTCTTCTATGTCAAATTCTACGAGTATGAGCTGTAGACTATTTCGATGCCAAAACACCAGCTTTCTATGAAAATTAGATAAAACCGTTAAAAGCACCTCAAGAGAGAGAGTTGAGCAACTTCAGACCATCAAAGTTGCTCGGTGTACACTTTTTATTGTTCTTCTATGTGAAATTTTACGAGTATAAGCTTCTTAGATTATTTCGATGTCAAAACAGCAAGATTCTGTGACAAATGGACATAACAGTTAAAAGCTCCTCCATAAAGAGAGTTGAGCAAATTCGGACCATCAAAGTTGCTCGGGGTACACTTTTTATTGTTCTTCTATGTCAAATTCTACGAGTATAAGCTTGCTAGATTATTTCGATGCCAATACACGAAGTTTCTATGATAAATGGACAAAACAGTTAAAAGGTCCTTCATAGAGAGAGTTGTTGAGCAACTTCAGACCATGAAAGTTGCTCGGGGTACACTTTTTATTGTTCTTCTATGTGAAATTTTACGAGTATAAAGCTTCCTAGATTATTTCGATGTCAAAAGAGCAAGTTTCTATGACAAATGGACAAAACCGTAAAAGCTCATCCGTAGAGAGAGTTGAGCAACTTCGGACCATCAAAGTTGCCTGCTGTACACTTTTTATTGTTCTCCTATGTGAAATTTTACGAGTATAAGCTTGCTAGATTATTTCGATGCCAAAACACCAACTTTCTATGACAAATGGACAAAATCGTTAAAAGCTCCTCCATAGAGAGAATTGAGCAACTTCGGACCATCAAAGTTGCTCGGGGTACACTTTTTATTGTTCTTCTAGGTCAAATTCTGTGTATAAGCTTACTAGATTATTTAGTTGCCAAAACACCAACTTTCTATGACAAATGGACAAAACCGTTAAAAGCTCATCCATAGAGAGAGTTGAGCAATTTCGGACCATCAAAGTTGCTCGGTGTATACTTTTTATTGTTCTTCTATGTGAAATTCTAGAAGTATAAAGCTTACTAGATTATTTAGTTGCCAAAACACCAACTTTCTATGACAAATGGAGAAAACCGTTAAAAGCTCATCCATAGAGAGAGTTGAGCAATTTCGGACCATCAAAGTTGCTCGGTGTATACTTTTTATTGTTCTTCTATGTGAAATTCAACAAGTATAAAACTTGCTAGATTATTTTGATGCGGAAACACAAACTTGCTATGATAAATGGACAAAACAGTTAAAAGGTCCTTCATAGAGAGAGTTGAGCAACTTCGGACCATGAAAGTTGCTCGGGGTACACTTTTTATTGTTCTTCTATGTCAAATTCTACGAGTATGAGCTTTTAGACTATTTTGATGCCAAAACACCAACTTTCTATGAAAATTAGATAAAACCGTTAAAAGCACCTCAAGAGAGAGAGTTGAGCAACTTCAGACCATCAAAGTTGCTCGATGTACACTTTTTATTGTTCTTCTATGTGAAATTTTACGAGTATATGCTTCCTAGATTATTTCGATGTCAAAACAGCAAGTTTCTGTGACAAATAGACATAACAGTTAAAAGCTCCTCCATAAAGAGAGTTGAGCAAATTCTGATCATCAAAGTTGCTCGATGTACACTTTTTATTGTTCTTCTATGTCAAATTCTACGAGTATAAGCTTGCTAGATTATTTCGATGCCAATACAACAAGTTTCTATGATAAATGGACAAAACAGTTAAAAGGTCCTTCATAGAGAGAGTTGAGCAACTTTGGACCATGAAAGTTGCTCGGGGTACACTTTTTATTGTTCTTCTATGTGAAATTTTACGAGTATAAAGCTTCCTAGATTATTTCGATGTCAAAAGAGCAAGTTTCTATGACAAATGTACAAAACCGTTAAAAGCACCTCCGTAGAGAGAGTTGAGCAACTTCGGACCATCCAAGTTGTTCGGTGTACACTTTTTATTGTTCTCCTATGTGAAATTTTACGAGTATAAGCTTGCTAGATTATTTAGATGCCAAAACGCCAACTTTCTATGACAAATGGACAAAACCGTTAAAAGCTCATCCATAGAGAGAGTTGAGCAACTTCGGACCATCAAAGTTGCTCGGTGTACACTTTTTATTGTTCTTCTATGTGAAATTCTACAAGTATAAAACTTGCTAGATTATTTTGATGCGGAAACACAAACTTTCTTTGACAAATGGACAAAACCGTTAAAAGCTCCTCCATAGAGAGAGTTGAGCAACTTCGGACCATCAAAGTTGATAGGGGTACACTTTTTATTATTATTCTATGTCAAATTTTACGAGTATAAGCTTCCTAGATTATTTCGATGCCAAAACACCAAGTTTCTACGAAAAATGGACAAAACAGCTAAAAGCTCCTCCATAGGGAGAGTTGAGCATATTCAGACCATCAAAGATGCTCGGTGTACAATTTTGATTGTTCTTCTATGTGAAATTTTATGCGTATAAGCTTCCTAAATTATTTCGATGTCAAAACACCAATTTCTATGACAAATTGACAAAACGGTTAAAAGCTCCTACACAGAGAGAGTTGAGCAACTTCGGACCATCAAAGTTGCTCGGGTTACACTTTTTATTGTTCTTCTATGTCAAATTCTACGAGTATGAGCTGTAGACTATTTCGATGCCAAAACACCAGCTTTCTATGAAAATTAGATAAAACCGTTAAAAGCACCTCAAGAGAGAGAGTTGAGCAACTTCAGACCATCAAAGTTGCTCGGTGTACACTTTTTATTGTTCTTCTATGTGAAATTTTACGAGTATAAGCTTCTTAGATTATTTCGATGTCAAAACAGCAAGATTCTGTGACAAATGGACATAACAGTTAAAAGCTCCTCCATAAAGAGAGTTGAGCAAATTCGGACCATCAAAGTTGCTCGGGGTACACTTTTTATTGTTCTTCTATGTCAAATTCTACGAGTATAAGCTTGCTAGATTATTTCGATGCCAATACACGAAGTTTCTATGATAAATGGACAAAACAGTTAAAAGGTCCTTCATAGAGAGAGTTGTTGAGCAACTTCAGACCATGAAAGTTGCTCGGGGTACACTTTTTATTGTTCTTCTATGTGAAATTTTACGAGTATAAAGCTTCCTAGATTATTTCGATGTCAAAAGAGCAAGTTTCTATGACAAATGGACAAAACCGTAAAAGCTCATCCGTAGAGAGAGTTGAGCAACTTCGGACCATCAAAGTTGCCTGCTGTACACTTTTTATTGTTCTCCTATGTGAAATTTTACGAGTATAAGCTTGCTAGATTATTTCGATGCCAAAACACCAACTTTCTATGACAAATGGACAAAATCGTTAAAAGCTCCTCCATAGAGAGAATTGAGCAACTTCGGACCATCAAAGTTGCTCGGGGTACACTTTTTATTGTTCTTCTAGGTCAAATTCTGTGTATAAGCTTACTAGATTATTTAGTTGCCAAAACACCAACTTTCTATGACAAATGGACAAAACCGTTAAAAGCTCATCCATAGAGAGAGTTGAGCAATTTCGGACCATCAAAGTTGCTCGGTGTATACTTTTTATTGTTCTTCTATGTGAAATTCTAGAAGTATAAAGCTTACTAGATTATTTAGTTGCCAAAACACCAACTTTCTATGACAAATGGAGAAAACCGTTAAAAGCTCATCCATAGAGAGAGTTGAGCAATTTCGGACCATCAAAGTTGCTCGGTGTATACTTTTTATTGTTCTTCTATGTGAAATTCAACAAGTATAAAACTTGCTAGATTATTTTGATGCGGAAACACAAACTTGCTATGATAAATGGACAAAACAGTTAAAAGGTCCTTCATAGAGAGAGTTGAGCAACTTCGGACCATGAAAGTTGCTCGGGGTACACTTTTTATTGTTCTTCTATGTCAAATTCTACGAGTATGAGCTTTTAGACTATTTTGATGCCAAAACACCAACTTTCTATGAAAATTAGATAAAACCGTTAAAAGCACCTCAAGAGAGAGAGTTGAGCAACTTCAGACCATCAAAGTTGCTCGATGTACACTTTTTATTGTTCTTCTATGTGAAATTTTACGAGTATATGCTTCCTAGATTATTTCGATGTCAAAACAGCAAGTTTCTGTGACAAATAGACATAACAGTTAAAAGCTCCTCCATAAAGAGAGTTGAGCAAATTCTGATCATCAAAGTTGCTCGATGTACACTTTTTATTGTTCTTCTATGTCAAATTCTACGAGTATAAGCTTGCTAGATTATTTCGATGCCAATACAACAAGTTTCTATGATAAATGGACAAAACAGTTAAAAGGTCCTTCATAGAGAGAGTTGAGCAACTTTGGACCATGAAAGTTGCTCGGGGTACACTTTTTATTGTTCTTCTATGTGAAATTTTACGAGTATAAAGCTTCCTAGATTATTTCGATGTCAAAAGAGCAAGTTTCTATGACAAATGTACAAAACCGTTAAAAGCACCTCCGTAGAGAGAGTTGAGCAACTTCGGACCATCCAAGTTGTTCGGTGTACACTTTTTATTGTTCTCCTATGTGAAATTTTACGAGTATAAGCTTGCTAGATTATTTAGATGCCAAAACGCCAACTTTCTATGACAAATGGACAAAACCGTTAAAAGCTCATCCATAGAGAGAGTTGAGCAACTTCGGACCATCAAAGTTGCTCGATGTACACTTTTTATTGTTCTTCTATGTGAAATTCTACAAGTATAAAACTTGCTAGATTATTTTGATGCGGAAACACAAACTTTCTTTGACAAATGGACAAAACCGTTAAAAGCTCCTCCATAGAGAGAGTTGACCAACTTCGGACCATCAAAGTTGATAGGGGTACACTTTTTATTATTATTCTATGTCAAATTTTACGAGTATAAGCTTCCTAGATTATTTCGATGCCAAAACACCAAGTTTCTACGAAAAATGGACAAAACAGCTAAAAGCTCCTCCATAGGGAGAGTTGATCATATTCAGACCATCAAAGATGCTCGGTGTACAATTTTGATTGTTCTTCTATGTGAAATTTTATGCGTAAAGCTTCCTAAATTATTTCGATGTCAAAACACCAATTTCTATGACAAATTGACAAAACGGTTAAAAGCTCCTACACAGAGAGAGTTGAGCAACTTCGGACCATCAAAGTTGCTCGGGTTACACTTTTTATTGTTCTTCTATGTCAAATTCTACGAGTATGAGCTTGTAGACTATTTCGATGCCAAAACACCAGCTTTCTATGAAAATTAGATAAAACCGTTAAAAGCACCTCAAGAGAGAGAGTTGAGCAACTTCAGACCATCAAAGTTGCTCGGTGTACACTTTTTATTGTTCTTCTATGTGAAATTTTACGAGTATAAGCTTCCTAGATTATTTCGATGTCAAAACAGCAAGATTCTGTGACAAATGGACATAACAGTTAAAAGCTCCTCCACAAAGAGAGTTGAGCAAATTCGGACCATCAAAGTTGCTCGGGGTACACTTTTTATTGTTCTTCTATGTCAAATTCTACGAGTATAAGCTTGCTAGATTATTTCGATGCCAATACACGAAGTTTCTATGATAAATGGACAAAACAGTTAAAAGGTCCTTCATAGAGAGAGTTGAGCAACTTCAGACCAAAAAAGTTGCTCGGGGTACACTTTTTATTGTTCTTCTATATGAAATTTTACGAGTATAAAGCTTCCTAGATTATTTCGATGTCAAAAGAGCAAGTTTCTATGACAAATGGACAAAACCGTAAAAGCTCATCCGTAGAGAGAGTTGAGCAACTTCGGACCATCAAAGTTGCCTGTTGTACACTTTTTATTGTTCTCCTATGTGAAATTTTACGAGTATAAGCTTGCTAGATTATTTCGATGCCAATACACGAAGTTTCTATGATAAATGGACAAAACAGTTAAAAGGTCCTTCATAGAGAGAGTTGAGCAACTTCGGACCATGAAAGTTGCTCGGGGTACACTTTTTATTGTTCTTCTATGTCAAATTCTACGAGTATAAGCTTGCTAGATTATTTCGATGCCAATACACGAAGTTTCTATGATAAATGGACAAAACAGTTAAAAGGTCCTTCATAGAGAGAGTTGAGCAACTTCGGACCATGAAAGTTGCTCGGGGTACACTTTTTATTGTTCTTCTATGTCAAATTCTACGAGTATGAGCTTTTAGACTGTTTTGATGCCAAAACACCAACTTTCTATGAAAATTAGATAAAACCGTTAAAAGCACCTCAAGAGAGAGAGTTGAGCAACTTCGGACCATCAAAGTTGCTCGATGTACACTTTTTATTGTTCTTCTATGTGAAATTTTACGAGTATATGCTTCCTAGATTATTTCGATGTCAAAACAGCAAGTTTCTGTGACAAATAGACATAACAGTTAAAAGCTCCTCCATAAAGAGAGTTGAGCAAATTCTGATCATCAAAGTTGCTCGAGGTACACTTTTTATTGTTCTTCTATGTCAAATTCTACGAGTATAAGCTTGCTAGATTATTTCGATGCCAATACAACAAGTTTCTATGATAAATGGACAAAACAGTTAAAAGGTCCTTCATAGAGAGAGTTGAGCAACTTTGGACCATGAAAGTTGCTCGGGGTACACTTTTTATTGTTCTTCTATGTGAAATTTTACGAGTATAAAGCTTCCTACATTATTTCGATGTCAAAAGAGCAAGTTTCTATGACAAATGGACAAAACCGTTAAAAGCACCTCCGTAGAGAGAGTTGAGCAACTTCGGACCATCCAAGTTGTTCGGTGTACACTTTTTATTGTTCTCCTATGTGAAATTTTACGAGTATAAGCTTGCTAGATTATTTAGATGCCAAAACGCCAACTTTCTATGACAAATGGACAAAACCGTTAAAAGCTCATCCATAGAGAGAGTTGAGCAACTTCGGACCATCAAAGTTGCTCGGTGTACACTTTTTATTGTTCTTCTATGTGAAATTCTACAAGTATAAAACTTGCTAGATTATTTTGATGCGGAAACACAAACTGTCAAATGGATAAAACCGTTAAAAGCTCCTCCATAGAGAGAGTTGAGCAACTTCGGACCATCAAAGTTGATAGGGGTACACTTTTTATTATTATTCTATGTCAAATTTTACGAGTATAAGCTTCCTAGATTATTTCGATGCCAAAACACCAAGTTTCTACGAAAAATGGACAAAACAGCTAAAAGCTCCTCCATAGGGAGAGTTGAGCATATTCAGACCATCAAAGATGCTCGGTGTACAATTTTGATTGTTCTTCTATGTGAAATTTTATGCGTATAAGCTTCCTAAATTATTTCGATGTCAAAACACCAATTTCTATGACAAATTGACAAAACGGTTAAAAGCTCCTACACAGAGAGAGTTGAGCAACTTCGGACCATCAAAGTTGCTCGGGTTACACTTTTTATTGTTCTTCTATGTCAAATTCTACGAGTATGAGCTTGTAGACTATTTCGATGACAAAACACCAACTTTCTATGAAAATTAGATAAAACCGTTAAAAGCACCTCAAGAGAGAGAGTTGAGCAACTTCAGACCATCAAAGTTGCTCGGTGTACACTTTTTATTGTTCTTCTATGTGAAATTTTACGAGTATAAGCTTCCTAGATTATTTCGATGTCAAAACAGCAAGATTCTGTGACAAATGGACATAACAGTTAAAAGCTCCTCCATAAAGAGAGTTGAGCAAATTCGGACCATCAAAGTTGCTCGGGGTACACTTTTTATTGTTCTTCTATATCAAATTCTACGAGTATAAGCTTGCTAGATTATTTCGATGCCAATACACGAAGTTTCTATAATAAATGGACAAAACAGTTAAAAGGTCCTTCATAGAGAGAGTTGAGCAACTTCAGACCATGAAAGTTGCTCGGGGTACACTTTTTATTGTTCTTCTATGTGAAATTTTACGAGTATAAAGCTTCCTAGATTATTTCGATGTCAAAAGAGCAAGTTTCTATGACAAATGGACAAAACCGTAAAAGCTCATCCGTAGAGAGAGTTGAGCAACTTCGGACCATCAAAGTTGCCTGCTGTACACTTTTTATTGTTCTCCTATGTGAAATTTTACGAGTATAAGCTTGCTAGATTCTTTTGATGCCAAAACACCAACTTTCTATGACAAATGGACAAAATCGTTAAAAGCTCCTCCATAGAGAGAATTGAGCAACTTCGGACCATCAAAGTTCCTCGGGGTACACTTTTTATTGTTCTTCTAGGTCAAATTCTGTGTATAAGCTTACTAGATTATTTAGTTGTCGAAACACCAACTTTCTATGACAAATGGACGAAACCGTTAAAAGCTCATCCATAGAGAGAGTTGAGCAATTTCGGACCATCAAAGTTGCTCGGTGTATACTTTTTATTGTTCTTCTATGTGAAATTCTACAAGTATAAAACTTGCTAGATTATTTTGATGCGGAAACACAAACTTGCTATGATAAATGGAAAAAACAGTTAAAAGGTCCTTCATAGAGAGAGTTGAGCAACTTCGGACCATGAAAGTTGCTCGAGGTACACTTTTTATTGTTCTTCTACGTCAAATTCTACGAGTATAAGCTTGCTAGATTATTTCGATGCCAATACACGAAGTTTCTATGATAAATGGACAAAACAGTTAAAAGGTCCTTCATAGAGAGAGTTGAGCAACTTCGGACCATGAAAGTTGCTCGGGGTACACTTTTTATTGTTCTTCTATGTCAAATTCTACGAGTATGAGCTTTTAGACTATTTTGATGCCAAAACACCAACTTTCTATGAAAATTAGATAAAACCGTTAAAAGCACCTCAAGAGAGAGAGTTGAGCAACTTCAGACCATCAAAGTTGCTCGATGTACACTTTTTATTGTTCTTCTATGTGAAATTTTACGAGTATATGCTTCCTAGATTATTTCGATGTCAAAACAGCAAGTTTCTGTGACTAATAGACATAACAGTTAAAAGCTCCTCCATAAAGAGAGTTGAGCAAATTCTGATCATCAAAGTTGCTCGAGGTACACTTTTTATTGTTCTTCTATGTCAAATTCTACGAGTATAAGTTTGCTAGATTACTTCGATGCCAATACAACAAGTTTCTATGATAAATGGACAAAACAGTTAAAAGGTCCTTCATAGAGAGAGTTGAGCAACTTTGGACCATGAAAGTTGCTCGGGGTACACCTTTTATTGTTCTTCTATGTGAAATTTTACGAGTATAAAGCTTCCTAGATTATTTCGATGTCAAAAGAGCAAGTTTCTATGACAAATGGACAAAACCGTTAAAAGCACCTCCGTAGAGAGAGTTGAGCAACTTCGGACCATCCAAGTTGTTCGGTGTACACTTTTTATTGATCTCCTATGTGAAATTTTACGAGTATAAGCTTGCTAGATTATTTAGATGCCAAAACGCCAACTTTCTATGACAAATGGACAAAACCGTTAAAAGCTCATCCATAGAGAGAGTTGAGCAACTTCGGACCATCAAAGTTGCTCGGTGTACACTTTTTATTGTTGTTCTATGTGAAATTCTACAAGTATAAAACTTGCTAGATTATTTTGATGCGGAAACACAAACTTTCTATGACAAATGGACAAAACCGTTAAAAGCTCCTCCATAGAGAGAGTTGAGCAACTTCGGACCATCAAAGTTGATAGGGGTACACTTTTTATTATTATTCTATGTCAAATTTTACGAGTATAAGCTTCCTAGATTATTTCGATGCCAAAACACCAAGTTTCTACGAAAAATGGACAAAACAGCTAAAAGCTCCTCCATAGGGAGAGTTGAGCATATTCAGACCATCAAAGATGCTCGGTGTACAATTTTGATTGTTCTTCTATGTGAAATTTCATGCGTATAAGCTTCCTAAATTATTTCGATGTCAAAACACCAATTTCTATGACAAATTGACAAAACGGTTAAAAGCTCCTACACAGAGAGAGTTGAGCAACTTCGGACCATCAAAGTTGCTCGGGTTACACTTTTTATTGTTCTTCTATGTCAAATTCTACGAGTATGAGCTTGTAGACTATTTCGATGCCAAAACACCAACTTTCTATGAAAATTAGATAAAACCGTTAAAAGCACCTCAAGAGAGAGAGTTGAGCAACTTCAGACCATCAAAGTTGCTCGGTGTACACTTTTTATTGTTCTTCTATGTGAAATTTTACGAGTATAAGCTTCCTAGATTATTTCGATGTCAAAACAGCAAGATTCTGTGACAAATGGACATAACAGTTAAAAGCTCCTCCATAAAGAGAGTTGAGCAAATTCGGACCATCAAAGTTGCTCGGGGTACACTTTTTATTGTTCTTCTATGTCAAATTCTACGAGTATAAGCTTGCTAGATTATTTCGATGCCAATACACGAAGTTTCTATGATAAATGGACAAAACAGTTAAAAGGTCCTTCATAGAGAGAGTTGAGCAACTTCAGACCATGAAAGTTGCTCGGGGTACACTTTTTATTTTTCTTCTATGTGAAATTTTACGAGTATAAAGCTTCCTAGATTATTTCGATGTCAAAAGAGCAAGTTTCTATGACAAATGGACAAAACCGTAAAAGCTCATCCGTAGAGAGAGTTGAGCAACTTCGGACCATCAAAGTTGCCTGCTGTACACTTTTTATTGTTCTCCTATGTGAAATTTTACGAGTATAAGCTTGCTAGATTATTTCGATGAAAAAACACCAACTTTCTATGACAAATGGACAAAATCGTTAAAAGCTCCTCCATAGAGAGAATAGAGCAACTTCGGACCATCAAAGTTGCTCGGTGTATACTTTTTATTGTTCTTCTATGTGAAATTCTACAAGTATAAAACTTGCTAGATTATTTTGATGCGGAAACACAAACTTTCTATGACAAATAGACATAACAGTTAAAAGCTCCTCCATAAAGAGAGTTGAGCAAATTCTGATCATCAAAGTTGCTCGAGGTACACTTTTTATTGTTCTTCTATGTCAAATTCTACGAGTATAAGCTTGCTAGATTATTTCGATGCCAATACAACAAGTTTCTATGATAAATGGACAAAACAGTTAAAAGGTCCTTCATAGAGAGAGTTGAGCAACTTTGGACCATGAAAGTTGCTCGGGGTACACTTTTTATTGTTCTTCTATGTGAAATTTTACGAGTATAAAGCTTCCTAGATTATTTCGATGTCAAAAGAGCAAGTTTCTATGACAAATGGACAAAACCGTTAAAAGCACCTCCGTAGAGAGAGTTGAGCAACTTCGGACCATCCAAGTTGTTCGGTGTACACTTTTTATTGTTCTCCTATGTGAAATTTTACGAGTATAAGCTTGCTAGATTATTTAGATGCCAAAACGCCAACTTTCTATGACAAATGGACAAAACCGTTAAAAGCTCATCCATAGAGAGAGTTGAGCAACTTCGGACCATCAAAGTTGCTCGGTGTACACTTTTTATTGTTCTTCTATGTGAAATTCTACAAGTATAAAACTTGCTAGATTATTTTGATGCGGAAACACAAACTTTCTATGACAAATGGACAAAACCGTTAAAAGCTCCTCCATAGAGAGAGTTGAGCAACTTCGGACCATCAAAGTTGATAGGAGTACACTTTTTATTATTATTCTATGTCAAATTTTACGAGTATAAGCTTCCTAGATTATTTCGATGCCAAAACACCAAGTTTCTACGAAAAATGGACAAAACAGCTAAAAGCTCCTCCATAGGGAGAGTTGAGCATATTCAGACCATCAAAGATGCTCGGTGTACAATTTTGATTGTTCTTCTATGTGAAATTTTATGCGTATAAGCTTCCTAAATTATTTCGATGTCAAAACACCAATTTCTATGACAAATTGACAAAACGGTTAAAAGCTCCTACACAGAGAGAGTTGAGCAACTTCGGACCATCAAAGTTGCTCGGGTTACACTTTTTATTGTTCTTCTATGTCAAATTCTACGAGTATGAGCTTGTAGACTATTTCGATGCCAAAACACCAACTTTCTATGAAAATTAGATAAAACCGTTAAAAGCACCTCAAGAGAGAGAGTTGAGCAACTTCAGACCATCAAAGTTGGTCGGTGTACACTTTTTATTGTTCTTCTATGTGAAATTTTACGAGTATAAGCTTCCTAGATTATTTCGATGTCAAAACAGCAAGATTCTGTGACAAATGGACATAACAGTTAAAAGCTCCTCCATAAAGAGAGTTGAGCAAATTCTGATCATCAAAGTTGCTCGAGGTACACTTTTTATTGTTCTTCTATGTCAAATTCTACGAGTATAAGCTTGCTAGATTATTTCGATGCCAAATACACCAAGTTTCTATGATAAATGAAGAAAACAGTTAAAAGGTCCTTCATAGAGAGAGTTGAGCAACTTCGGACCATGAAAGTTGCTCGGGGTACACTTTTTATTGTTCTTCTATGTGAAATTTTACGAGTATAAAGCTTCCTAGATTATTTCGATGTCAAAAGAGCAAGTTTCTATGACAAATGGACAAAACCGTTAAAAGCTCCTACGTAGAGAGAGTTGAGCAACTTCGGACCATCAAAGTTGCTCGCTGTACACTTTTTATTGTTCTCCTATGTGAAATTTTACGAGTATAGGCTTGCTAGATTATTTCGATGCCAAAACACCAACTTTTTATGACAAATGGATAAAACCGTTAAAAGAGAGAGTTGAGCAACTTCGGACCATCAAAGTTGCTCGGTGTACACTTTTTATTGTTCTTCTATGTGAAATTCAACAAGCAATAAAACTTGCTATATTATTTTGATGCGGAAACACAAACTTTCTATGACAAATGGACAAAACCGTTAAAAGCTCCTCCATAGAGAGAGTTGAGCAACTTCGGACCATCAAAGTTGATAGGGGTACACTTTTTATTATTCTTCTTTGTCAAATTTTAGGAGTATAAGCTTCCTAGATTATTTCGATGCCAAAACACCAAGTTTCTATGACAAATCGACAAAACAGCTAAAAGCTCCTCCATAGAGAGAGTTGAGCATATTCAGACCATCAAAGATGCTCGGTGTACAATTTTCATTGTTCTTCTATGTGAAATTTTATGCATATAAGCTTCCTAGATTATTTCGATGTCAAAACACCAATTTCTATGACAAATGGATAAAACGGTTAAAAGCTCCAACACAGAGAGAGTTGATCAACTTCGGACCATCAAAGTTGCTCGGGGTACACTTTTTATTGTTCTTCTATGTCAAATTCTACGAGTATGAGCTTGTAGACTATTTCGATGCCAAAACACCAACTTTCTATGAAAATTAGATAAAACTGTTAAAAGCACCTCAAGAGAGAGAGTTGAGCAAATTCAGACCATCAAAGTTGCTCGAAGTACAGTTTTTATTGTTTTTCTATGTGAAATTTTACGAGTATAAGCTTCCTATATTATTTCGATGTCAAAACAACAAGTTTCTGTGACAAATGGACATAACAGTTAAAAGCTCCTCCATAAAGAGAGTTGAGCAAATTTTGACCATCAAAGTTTCTCGGGGTACACTTTTTATTGTTCTTCTATGTCAAATTCTACGAGTATAAGCTTGCTAGATTATTTCGATGCCAATACACCAAGTTTCTATGATAAATGGACAAAACAGTTAAAAGGTCCTTCATAGAGAGAGTTGAGCAACTTCGGACCATGAAAGTTGCTCGGGGTACACTTTTTATTGTTCTTCTATGTGAAATTTTACGAGTATAAAGCTTCCTAGATTATTTCGATGT
The DNA here is from genome assembly GCA_963580455.1 of Euonymus europaeus. Lineage (NCBI taxonomy): Eukaryota > Viridiplantae > Streptophyta > Magnoliopsida > Celastrales > Celastraceae > Euonymus > Euonymus europaeus. The sequence goes on from OY756969.1 coordinate 12,692,255, forward strand.
CAAAAGAGCAAGTTTCAATGACAAATCGACAAAACCGTTAAAAGTTCATCCATAGAGAGAGTTGAGCAACTTCGGACTATCCAAGTTGCTCGGTGTACACTTTTTATTGTTCTCCTATGTGAAATTTTACGAGTATAAGCTTGCTAGATTATTTAGATGCCAAAACACCAACTTTCTATGACAAGTGGACAAAACCGTTAAAAGCTCATCGATGGAGAGAGTTGAGCAACTTCGGACCATCAAAGTTGCTCGGTGTACACTTTTTATTGTTCTTCTATGTGAAATTCAACAAGTATAAAACTTGCTAGATTATTTTGATGCGGAAACACAAACTTTCTATGACAAATGGACAAAACCGTTAAAAGCTCCTCCATAGAGAGAGTTGAGCAACTTCGGACCATCAAAGTTGATAGGGGTACACTTTTTATTGTTCTTCTATGTCAAATTCTACGAGTATAAGCTTGCTAGATTATTTCGATGCCAATACACTAAGTTTCTATGATAAATGGACAAAACAGTTAAAAGGTCCTTCATAGAGAGAGTTGGGCAACTTCGGACCATGAAAGTTGCACGGGGTACACTTTTTATTGTTCTTCTATGTGAAATTTTACGAGTATAAAGCTTCCTAGATTATTTCGACGTCAAAAGAGCAACTTTCTATGACAAATGGACAAAACCGTTAAAAGCCCCTTCGTAGAGAGAGTTGAGCAACTTTGCACCATGAAAGTTGCTCGGTGTACACTTTTTATTGTTCTCCTATGTGAAATTTTACGAGTATAAGCTTGCTAGATTATTTCGATGCCAAAACACCAACTTTCTATGACAAATGGACAAAACCGTTAAAATCTCCTCCAGAGAGAGAGTTGAGCTACTTCGGACCATCAAAGTTGCTCGGGGTACACTTTTTATTGTTCTTCTATGTCAAATTCTGTGTATAAGCTTACTAGATTATTTAGTTGCCAAAACACCTACTTTCTATGACAAATGGACAAAACCGTTAAAAGCTCATCCATAGAGAGAGTTAAGCAATTTCGGACCATCAAAGTTGCTCGGTATATACTTTTTATTGTTCTTATATGTGAAATTCTACAAGTATAAAACTTGCTAGATTATTTTGATGCGGAAACACAAACTTGCTATGATAAATGGAAAAAACAGTTAAAATGTCCTTCATAGAGAGAGTGGAGCAACTTCGGACCATGAAAGTTGCTGGAGGTACACTTTTTATTGTTCTTCTATGTCAAATTCTACGAGTATGAGCTTTTAGACTATTTTGATGCCGAAACACCAACTTTCTATGAAAATTAGATAAAACCGTTAAAAGCACCTCAAGAGAGAGAGTTGAGCAACTTCAGACCATCAAAGTTGCTCGGTGTACACTTTTTATTGTTCTTCTATGTGAAATTTTACGAGTATATGCTTCCTAGATTATTTCGATGTCAAAACAGCAAGTTTTTGTGACAAATGGACATAACAGTTAAAAGCTCCTCCATAAAGAGAGTTAAGCAAATTCTGATCATCAAATTTGCTCGGGATACACTTTTTATTGTTCTTCTATGTCAAATTCTACGAGTATAAGCTTGCTAGATTATTTCGATGCCAATACACCAAGTTTCTATGATAAATGGAGAAAACAGTTAAAAGGTCCTTCATAGAGAGAATTGAGCAACTTCAGACCATGAATGTTGCCCAATGGACAAAACCGTTAAAAGCTCCTCCGTAGAGAGAGTTGAGCAACTTCGGACTATCAAAGTTGCTCGCTGTACACTTTTTATTGTTCTCCTATGTGAAATTTTACGAGTATAAGCTTGCTAGATTATTTCGATGCCAAAACACCAACTTTTTATGACAAATGGACAAAACCTTTAAAAGCTCCTCCATATAGAGAGTTGAGCAACTTCGGACCATCAAAGTTGCTCGGTGTACACTTTTTATTGTTCTTCTATGTGAAATTCAACAAGCAATAAAACTTGCTATATTATTTTGATGCGGAAACACAAACTTTCTATGACAAATGGACAAAACCGTTAAAAGCTCCTCCATAGAGAGAGTTGAGCAACTTCGGACCATCAAAGTTGATAGGGGTACACTTTTTATTATTCTTCTATGTCAAATTTTAGGAGTATAAGCTTCCTAGATTATTTCGATGCCAAAACACCAAGTTTCTATGACAAATCGACAAAACAGCTAAAAGCTCCTCCATAGAGAGAGTTGAGCATATTCAGACCATCAAAGATGCTCGGTGTACAATTTTCATTGTTCTTCTATGTGAAATTTTATGCATATAAGCTTCCTAGATTATTACGATGTCAAAACACCAATTTCTATGACAAATGGATAAAACGGTTAAAAGCTCCAACACAGAGAGAGTTGAGCATCTTCGGACCATGAAAGTTGCTCGGGGTACACTTTTTATTGTTCTTCTATGTCAAATTCTACGAGTATGAGCTTGTAGACTATTTCGATGCCAAAACACCAACTTTCTATGAAAATTAGATAAAACCGTTAAAAGCACCTCAAGAGAGAGAGTTGAGCAAATTCAGACCATCAAAGTTGCTCGAAGTACAGTTTTTATTGTTTTTCTATGTGAAACTTTACGAGTATAAGCTTCCTATATTATTTCGATGTCAAAACAACAAGTTTCTGTGACAAATGGACATAACAGTTAAAAGCTCCTCCATAAAGAGAGTTGAGCAAATTCTGACCATCAAAGTTGCTCGGGGTACACTTTTTATTGTTCTTCTATGTCAAATTCTACGAGTATAAGCTTGCTAGATTATTTCGATGCCAATACACCAAGTTTCTATGATAAATGGACAAAACAGTTAAAAGGTCCTTCATAGAGAGAGTTGAGCAACTTCGGACCATGAAAGTTGCTCGGGGTACACTTTTTATTGTTCTTCTATGTGAAATTTTACGAGTATAAAGCTTCCTAGATTATTTCGATGTCAAAAGAGCAAGTTTCAATGACAAATCGACAAAACCGTTAAAAGCTCATCCATAGAGAGAGTTGAGCAACTTCGGACTATCCAAGTTGCTCGGTGTACACTTTTTATTGTTCTCCTATGTGAAATTTTACGAGTATAAGCTTGCTAGATTATTTAGATGCCAAAACACCAACTTTCTATGACAAGTGGACAAAACCGTTAAAAGCTCATCGATGGAGAGAGTTGAGCAACTTCGGACCATCAAAGTTGCTCGGTGTACACTTTTTATTGTTCTTCTAGTGAAATTCAACAAGTATAAAACTTGCTAGATTATTTTGATGCGGAATCACAAACTTTCTATGACAAATGGACAAAACCGTTAAAAGCTCCTCCATAGAGAGAGTTGAGCAACTTCGGACCATCAAAGTTGATAGGGGTACACTTTTTATTGTTCTTCTATGTCAAATTCTACGAGTATAAGCTTGCTAGATTATTTCGATGCCAATACACAAAGTTTCTATGATAAATGGACAAAACAGTTAAAAGGTTCTTCATAGAGAGAGTTGGGCAACTTCGGACCATGAAAGTTGCACGGGGTACACTTTTTATTGTTCTTCTATGTGAAATTTTACGAGTATAAAGCTTCCTAGATTATTTTGATGTCAAAAGAGCAACTTTCTATGACAAATGGACAAAACCGTTAAAAGCCCCTTCGTAGAGAGAGTTGAGCAACTTCGGACCATTAAAGTTGCTCGGTGTACACTTTTTATTGTTCTCCTATGTGAAATTTTACGAGTATAAGCTTGCAAGATTATTTCGATGCCAAAACACCAACTTTCTATGACAAATGGACAAAATCGTTAAAAGCTCCAACATAGAGAGAGTCGAGCAACTTCGGACCATGAAAGTTGCACGGGGTACACTTTTTATTGTTCTTCTATGTGAAATTTTACGAGTATAAAGCTTCCTAGATTATTTCGATGTCAAAAGAGCAACTTTCTATGACAAATGGACAAAACCGTTAAAAGCCCCTTCGTAGAGAGAGTTGAGCAACTTCGGACCATCAAAGTTGCTCGGTGTACACCTTTTATTGTTCTCCTATGTGAAATTTTACGAGTATAAGCTTGCAAGATTATTTCGATGCCAAAACACCAACTTTCTATGACAAGTGGACAAAACCGTTAAAAGCTCCAACATAGAGAGAGTCGAGCAACTTTGGACCATTAAAGTTGCTCGGGGTACACTTTTTATTGTTCTTCAATGTCAAATTCTGTGTATAAGCTTACTAGATTATTTAGTTACCAAAACACCAACTTTCTATGACAAATGGACAAAACTGTTAAAAGCTCATCCATAGAGAGAGTTGAGAAATTTCGGACCATCAAAGTTGCTCGGTGTATACTTTTTATTGTTCTTCTATGTAAAATTCTACAAGTATAAAACTTGCTAGATTGTTTTGATGCGGAAACACAAACTTTCTATGACAAATGGACAAAACCGTTAAAACCTGCTCCATAGAGAGAGTTGAGCAACTTCGGACCATCAAAGTTGATAGGGGTACACGTTTTATTATTCTTCTATGTCAAATTTTACGAGTATAAGCTTGCTAGATTATTTCGATGCCAATACACCAAGTTTCTATGATAAATGGACAAAACAGTTAAAAGGTCCTTCATGGAGAGAGTTGAGCATCTTCGGACCATGAAAGTTGCACGGGGTACACTTTTTATTGTTCTTCTATGTGAAATTTTACGAGTATAAAGCTTCCTAGATTATTTCGATGTCAAAAGAGCAACTTTCTATGACAAATGGACAAAACCGTTAAAAGCCCCTTCGTAGAGAGAGTTGAGCAACTTCGGACCATGAAAGTTGCTCGGTGTACACTTTTTATTGTTCTCCTATGTGAAATTTTACGAGTAATAAGCTTGCAAGATTATTTCGATGCCAAAACACCAACTTTCTATGACAAATGGACAAAACCGTTAAAAGCTCCAACATAGAGAGAGTCGAGCAACTTCGGACCATGAAAGTTGCACGGGGTACACTTTTTATTGTTCTTCTATGTGAAATTTTACGAGTATAAAGCTTCCTAGATTATTTCGATGTCAAAAGAGCAACTTTCTATGACAAATGGACAAAACCGTTAAAAGCCCCTTCGTAGAGAGAGTTGAGCAACTTCGGACCATCAAAGTTGCTCGGTGTACACCTTTTATTGTTCTCCTATGTGAAATTTTACGAGTATAAGCTTGCAAGATTATTTCGATGCCAAAACACCAACTTTCTATGACAAGTGGACAAAACCGTTAAAAGCTCCAACATAGAGAGAGTCGAGCAACTTTGGACCATTAAAGTTGCTCGGGGTACACTTTTTATTGTTCTTCAATGTCAAATTCTGTGTATAAGCTTACTAGATTATTTAGTTACCAAAACACCAACTTTCTATGACAAATGGACAAAACCGTTAAAAGCTCATCCATAGAGAGAGTTGAGAAATTTCGGACCATCAAAGTTGCTCGGTGTATACTTTTTATTGTTCTTCTATGTAAAATTCTACAAGTATAAAACTTGCTAGATTGTTTTGATGCGGAAACACAAACTTTCTATGACAAATGGACAAAACCGTTAAAACCTGCTCCATAGAGAGAGTTGAGCAACTTCGGACCATCAAAGTTGATAGGGGTACACGTTTTATTATTCTTCTATGTCAAATTTTACGAGTATAAGCTTGCTAGATTATTTCGATGCCAATACACCAAGTTTCTATGATAAATGGACAAAACAGTTAAAAGGTCCTTCATGGAGAGAGTTGAGCAACTTCGGACCATGAAAGTTGCTCGGGGTACACTTTTTATTGTTCTTCTATGTGAAATTTTACGAGTATAAAGCTTCCTAGATTATTTCGATGTCAAAAGAGCAACTTTCTATGACAAATGGACAAAACCGTTAAAAGCCCCTTCGTAGAGAGAGTTGAGCAACTTCGGACCATGAAAGTTGCTCGGTGTACACTTTTTATTGTTCTCCTATGTGAAATTTTACGAGTATAAGCTTGCAAGATTATTTCGATGCCAAAACACCAACTTTCTATGACAAATGGACAAAACCGTTAAAAGCTCCAACATAGAGATGTTATGTCGTTAGTAACAATTTAAAATAACCTACAAATGTACAATTAATATATATAGTGAATAAGTAAGAGTCGATCCCAAAAGGAGTGATGCTAATAGATATATAATCTTACACCTGAATATAATTGATACAAGGGGGGTTAAGTCTTGCAATAGATAAAAATTAAGACAAAGAAATTGACGTTAAGAACAAGAATGAGAATTATTGAAAACAATAGCTAAGACTCACTATCTACCACAAAACATTCAAACAATTTATAAGAAATAATAGAGTAACAATTTAAACAAGCATATGATGACAACATTCACAACAAGGTCATGGTCAAACTCAAGTTGTATGATTCTCTCTTAATTGCATGTAAAGTGTATGGCGTCTACCTCATTACGTGTATTCTTAATTGAAATCTAGCATGGCATTTGCATCAATCAACAATCAAGAATCCAATAAGAGTAAAGAGAATATGAATGTCACAAGAATCCTAATACATGGTATTTGTACTTAGGTATTCAAGAATTGATTTTTCATAATTCATTTTCAACTGAATTATATGTTGCAAGAAAGAACATATTCAACAAGGCAATTGACTATGTTCTACAACAATTAATTCTAATACATGCTTCAAAGTTAGCTAATCAAAGAAACACAATACTAGAACTCACATAACATGGAAAAATCAAAATCATCATGCTTGTAGAAATTGAAATCCACACAACTTATAAAATTGAAAGCATGCTTGGGGCTTCAAGACAAGCCCTAACTAACAAGAGTTTAGTTATACATAACCAAATAAAACATGAAACATAAAAACATAATTACAAATACAAGCCTTGTTTTCTTCTTTTCCTTCTCCTCTTTTTGCTTCCAATCCTTCTCCTTCTTTCCTTCTTGTCTCCCAAGCTCCCTCTCCAAGCTCTACTCCTCTCTATTTATAGAGAAAATGAGCACATAGTGGAGGAGTTAGTGCCATATTTTGGTGGTGGAATGTCCATCAAATTCGTGTGGTGGATTGTCCACTCTTTGAATGGAAATGGTATCATCAATGACATCAACTTCCAATTACACACTAATCTTGTAACTGCATTCTGGGCCTAAACGAAGCATATTATGAACTCAATATTTCATCAATATTGTAGATACAAATGTGTAGATAATTATGGGCTTTTGAATAACTCAATTTGGACATCATACGCTCAAGTTATGGGCTTCTAAAGATCTGGTCTGCAAACAGAAATTCTGCTTCGGATATAACTTCCAAACTTGACTTCGAGGCAACCTTTAGAGGCCCAAATGAACTCTGATTTTTGTGAACCAGCACTTCCTGCAAAGCTTGAAGTGTCCTCTTAACATTTGCTGAAGATCAAATCTCATTCCGATAGCTCCATAGAGAGAGTTGAGAAATTTCGGACCATCAAAGTTGCTCGGTGTATACTTTTTATTGTTCTTCTATGTAAAATTCTACAAGTATAAAACTTGCTAGATTGTTTTGATGCGGAAACACAAACTTTCTATGACAAATGGACAAAACCGTTAAAACCTGCTCCATAGAGAGAGTTGAGCAACTTCGGACCATCAAAGTTGATAGGGGTACACGTTTTATTATTCTTCTATGTCAAATTTTACGAGTATAAGCTTGCTAGATTATTTCGATGCCAATACACCAAGTTTCTATGATAAATGGACAAAACAGTTAAAAGGTCCTTCATGGAGAGAGTTGAGCATCTTCGGACCATGAAAGTTGCACGGGGTACACTTTTTATTGTTCTTCTATGTGAAATTTTACGAGTATAAAGCTTCCTAGATTATTTCGATGTCAAAAGAGTAACTTTCTATGACAAATGGACAAAACCGTTAAAAGCCCCTTCGTAGAGAGAGTTGAGCAACTTCGGACCATGAAAGTTGCTCGGTGTACACTTTTTATTGTTCTCCTATGTGAAATTTTACGAGTAATAAGCTTGCAAGATTATTTCGATGCCAAAACACCAACTTTCTATGACAAATGGACAAAACCGTTAAAAGCTCCAACATAGAGAGAGTCGAGCAACTTCGGACCATGAAAGTTGCACGGGGTACACTTTTTATTGTTCTTCTATGTGAAATTTTACGAGTATAAAGCTTCCTAGATTGTTTCGATGTCAAAAGAGCAACTTTCTATGACAAATGGACAAAACCGTTAAAAGCCCCTTCGTAGAGAGAGTTGAGCAACTTCGGACCATCAAAGTTGCTCGGTGTACACCTTTTATTGTTCTCCTATGTGAAATTTTACGAGTATAAGCTTGCAAGATTATTTCGATGCCAAAACACCAACTTTCTATGACAAGTGGACAAAACCGTTAAAAGCTCCAACATAGAGAGAGTCGAGCAACTTTGGACCATTAAAGTTGCTCGGGGTACACTTTTTATTGTTCTTCAATGTCAAATTCTGTGTATAAGCTTACTAGATTATTTAGTTACCAAAACACCAACTTTCTATGACAAATGGACAAAACCGTTAAAAGCTCATCCATAGAGAGAGTTGAGAAATTTCGGACCATCAAAGTTGCTCGGTGTATACTTTTTATTGTTCTTCTATGTAAAATTCTACAAGTATAAAACTTGCTAGATTGTTTTGATGCGGAAACACAAACTTTCTATGACAAATGGACAAAACCGTTAAAACCTGCTCCATAGAGAGAGTTGAGCAACTTCGGACCATCAAAGTTGATAGGGGTACACGTTTTATTATTCTTCTATGTCAAATTTTACGAGTATAAGCTTGCTAGATTATTTCGATGCCAATACACCAAGTTTCTATGATAAATGGACAAAACAGTTAAAAGGTCCTTCATGGAGAGAGTTGAGCAACTTCGGACCATGAAAGTTGCTCGGGGTACACTTTTTATTGTTCTTCTATGTGAAATTTTACGAGTATAAAGCTTCCTAGATTATTTCGATGTCAAAAGAGCAACTTTCTATGACAAATGGACAAAACCGTTAAAAGCCCCTTCGTAGAGAGAGTTGAGCAACTTCGGACCATGAAAGTTGCTCGGTGTACACTTTTTATTGTTCTCCTATGTGAAATTTTACGAGTATAAGCTTGCAAGATTATTTCGATGCCAAAACACCAACTTTCTATGACAAATGGACAAAACCGTTAAAAGCTCCAACATAGAGATGTTATGTCGTTAGTAACAATTTAAAATAACCTACAAATGTACAATTAATATATATAGTGAATAAGTAAGAGTCGATCCCAAAAGGAGTGATGCTAATAGATATATAATCTTACACCTGAATATAATTGATACAAGGGGGGTTAAGTCTTGCAATAGATAAAAATTAAGACAAAGAAATTGACGTTAAGAACAAGAATGAGAATTATTGAAAACAATAGCTAAGACTCACTATCTACCACAAAACATTCAAACAATTTATAAGAAATAATAGAGTAACAATTTAAACAAGCATATGATGACAACATTCACAACAAGGTCATGGTCAAACTCAAGTTGTATGATTCTCTCTTAATTGCATGTAAAGTGTATGGCGTCTACCTCATTACGTGTATTCTTAATTGAAATCTAGCATGGCATTTGCATCAATCAACAATCAAGAATCCAATAAGAGTAAAGAGAATATGAATGTCACAAGAATCCTAATACATGGTATTTGTACTTAGGTATTCAAGAATTGATTTTTCATAATTCATTTTCAACTGAATTATATGTTGCAAGAAAGAACATATTCAACAAGGCAATTGACTATGTTCTACAACAATTAATTCTAATACATGCTTCAAAGTTAGCTAATCAAAGAAACACAATACTAGAACTCACATAACATGGAAAAATCAAAATCATCATGCTTGTAGAAATTGAAATCCACACAACTTATAAAATTGAAAGCATGCTTGGGGCTTCAAGACAAGCCCTAACTAACAAGAGTTTAGTTATACATAACCAAATAAAACATGAAACATAAAAACATAATTACAAATACAAGCCTTGTTTTCTTCTTTTCCTTCTCCTCTTTTTGCTTCCAATCCTTCTCCTTCTTTCCTTCTTGTCTCCCAAGCTCCCTCTCCAAGCTCTACTCCTCTCTATTTATAGAGAAAATGAGCACATAGTGGAGGAGTTAGTGCCATATTTTGGTGGTGGAATGTCCATCAAATTCGTGTGGTGGATTGTCCACTCTTTGAATGGAAATGGTATCATCAATGACATCAACTTCCAATTACACACTAATCTTGTAACTGCATTCTGGGCCTAAACGAAGCATATTATGAACTCAATATTTCATCAATATTGTAGATACAAATGTGTAGATAATTATGGGCTTTTGAATAACTCAATTTGGACATCATACGCTCAAGTTATGGGCTTCTAAAGATCTGGTCTGCAAACAGAAATTCTGCTTCGGATATAACTTCCAAACTTGACTTCGAGGCAACCTTTAGAGGCCCAAATGAACTCTGATTTTTGTGAACCAGCACTTCCTGCAAAGCTTGAAGTGTCCTCTTAACATTTGCTGAAGATCAAATCTCATTCCGATAGCTCCATAGAGAGAGTTGAGAAATTTCGGACCATCAAAGTTGCTCGGTGTATACTTTTTATTGTTCTTCTATGTAAAATTCTACAAGTATAAAACTTGCTAGATTGTTTTGATGCGGAAACACAAACTTTCTATGACAAATGGACAAAACCGTTAAAACCTGCTCCATAGAGAGAGTTGAGCAACTTCGGACCATCAAAGTTGATAGGGGTACACGTTTTATTATTCTTCTATGTCAAATTTTACGAGTATAAGCTTGCTAGATTATTTCGATGCCAATACACCAAGTTTCTATGATAAATGGACAAAACAGTTAAAAGGTCCTTCATGGAGAGAGTTGAGCATCTTCGGACCATGAAAGTTGCACGGGGTACACTTTTTATTGTTCTTCTATGTGAAATTTTACGAGTATAAAGCTTCCTAGATTATTTCGATGTCAAAAGAGTAACTTTCTATGACAAATGGACAAAACCGTTAAAAGCCCCTTCGTAGAGAGAGTTGAGCAACTTCGGACCATGAAAGTTGCTCGGTGTACACTTTTTATTGTTCTCCTATGTGAAATTTTACGAGTAATAAGCTTGCAAGATTATTTCGATGCCAAAACACCAACTTTCTATGACAAATGGACAAAACCGTTAAAAGCTCCAACATAGAGAGAGTCGAGCAACTTCGGACCATGAAAGTTGCACGGGGTACACTTTTTATTGTTCTTCTATGTGAAATTTTACGAGTATAAAGCTTCCTAGATTGTTTCGATGTCAAAAGAGCAACTTTCTATGACAAATGGACAAAACCGTTAAAAGCCCCTTCGTAGAGAGAGTTGAGCAACTTCGGACCATCAAAGTTGCTCGGTGTACACCTTTTATTGTTCTCCTATGTGAAATTTTACGAGTATAAGCTTGCAAGATTATTTCGATGCCAAAACACCAACTTTCTATGACAAGTGGACAAAACCGTTAAAAGCTCCAACATAGAGAGAGTCGAGCAACTTTGGACCATTAAAGTTGCTCGGGGTACACTTTTTATTGTTCTTCAATGTCAAATTCTGTGTATAAGCTTACTAGATTATTTAGTTACCAAAACACCAACTTTCTATGACAAATGGACAAAACCGTTAAAAGCTCATCCATAGAGAGAGTTGAGAAATTTCGGACCATCAAAGTTGCTCGGTGTATACTTTTTATTGTTCTTCTATGTAAAATTCTACAAGTATAAAACTTGCTAGATTGTTTTGATGCGGAAACACAAACTTTCTATGACAAATGGACAAAACCGTTAAAACCTGCTCCATAGAGAGAGTTGAGCAACTTCGGACCATCAAAGTTGATAGGGGTACACGTTTTATTATTCTTCTATGTCAAATTTTACGAGTATAAGCTTGCTAGATTATTTCGATGCCAATACACCAAGTTTCTATGATAAATGGACAAAACAGTTAAAAGGTCCTTCATGGAGAGAGTTGAGCAACTTCGGACCATGAAAGTTGCTCGGGGTACACTTTTTATTGTTCTTCTATGTGAAATTTTACGAGTATAAAGCTTCCTAGATTATTTCGATGTCAAAAGAGCAACTTTCTATGACAAATGGACAAAACCGTTAAAAGCCCCTTCGTAGAGAGAGTTGAGCAACTTCGGACCATGAAAGTTGCTCGGTGTACACTTTTTATTGTTCTCCTATGTGAAATTTTACGAGTATAAGCTTGCAAGATTATTTCGATGCCAAAACACCAACTTTCTATGACAAATGGACAAAACCGTTAAAAGCTCCAACATAGAGATGTTATGTCGTTAGTAACAATTTAAAATAACCTACAAATGTACAATTAATATATATAGTGAATAAGTAAGAGTCGATCCCAAAAGGAGTGATGCTAATAGATATATAATCTTACACCTGAATATAATTGATACAAGGGGGGTTAAGTCTTGCAATAGATAAAAATTAAGACAAAGAAATTGACGTTAAGAACAAGAATGAGAATTATTGAAAACAATAGCTAAGACTCACTATCTACCACAAAACATTCAAACAATTTATAAGAAATAATAGAGTAACAATTTAAACAAGCATATGATGACAACATTCACAACAAGGTCATGGTCAAACTCAAGTTGTATGATTCTCTCTTAATTGCATGTAAAGTGTATGGCGTCTACCTCATTACGTGTATTCTTAATTGAAATCTAGCATGGCATTTGCATCAATCAACAATCAAGAATCCAATAAGAGTAAAGAGAATATGAATGTCACAAGAATCCTAATACATGGTATTTGTACTTAGGTATTCAAGAATTGATTTTTCATAATTCATTTTCAACTGAATTATATGTTGCAAGAAAGAACATATTCAACAAGGCAATTGACTATGTTCTACAACAATTAATTCTAATACATGCTTCAAAGTTAGCTAATCAAAGAAACACAATACTAGAACTCACATAACATGGAAAAATCAAAATCATCATGCTTGTAGAAATTGAAATCCACACAACTTATAAAATTGAAAGCATGCTTGGGGCTTCAAGACAAGCCCTAACTAACAAGAGTTTAGTTATACATAACCAAATAAAACATGAAACATAAAAACATAATTACAAATACAAGCCTTGTTTTCTTCTTTTCCTTCTCCTCTTTTTGCTTCCAATCCTTCTCCTTCTTTCCTTCTTGTCTCCCAAGCTCCCTCTCCAAGCTCTACTCCTCTCTATTTATAGAGAAAATGAGCACACATAGTGGAGGAGTTAGTGCCATATTTTGGTGGTGGAATGTCCATCAAATTCGTGTGGTGGATTGTCCACTCTTTGAATGGAAATGGTATCATCAATGACATCAACTTCCAATTACACACTAATCTTGTAACTGCATTCTGGGCCTAAACGAAGCATATTATGAACTCAAACCCTTCATCAATATTGTAGATACAAATGTGTAGATAATTATGGGCTTTTGAATAACTCAATTTGGACATCATACGCTCAAGTTATGGGCTTCTAAAGATCTGGTCTGCAAACAGAAATTCTGCTTCGGATATAACTTCCAAACTTGACTTCGAGGCAACCTTTAGAGGCCCAAATGAACTCTGATTTTTGTGAACCAGCACTTCCTGCAAAGCTTGAAGTGTCCTCTTAACATTTGCTGAAGATCAAATCTCATTCCGATAGCTCTTACTAGCTCTTAACCTGCAAAACATCCAAGAAGATCTTAAGTACAATAATCTTGAAAATTCAGCTTTTAAGCACAATTTCTTGGCATTGCTTTGGTAGTATTTTATCACTTTAAGAACGTACATTCTGGCACTTATCACAACCCCCAACCAGCTTATTACTAGTCCCTAGTAAATACACCAAGTTTCTATGATACCGAATGAGGAACTTCTTGAACTTTCTTGTCATGAAGGCTATCTCCTTATCACTATCAAATTCATCTCCTCCATCTTCTCTATCATACTCAGCCTTAGTAGGTAAAGCGATGGACTTCTTCTCCTCTTGAACAACCCGATTCTTTAGGTTGGTCTCATAGACCATTACTGATCCCACGAGTTCCTCTAGCTTCAATACCTCCAAATCCTTGGCTTCTTGAATGGCTGTCACCTTCGGATCCCAAGAAGGAGGCAAGCTTCTAAGGTACTTTTGTACCTTTTCTTTGTTGGAGAATGATTTACCTAAGCTTTCAAGAGAATTTAAGATGTTAGATAGCCTAATGTCCATTTCCCCTATGGACTCATTAGGTAGCATAGAGAATAATTCATAAGAATGCATCAACATATTAATTTTTGATTCCTTTACTTGATTTGTGCCCTCATGCTTCATATTAAGCTTATCCCACATTTCTTTAGCTGAATTGCAGTTGTTGATCAATTTAGCATCAATTTTATTAAGTGCATTGTATAAAATTGACATAGCCCTAGCATTCAAAGACATGAGCTTCTTATCACTTTCACTCCATTTTTCTCTAGGTTTAGACCTAGACATTTCAACTCCATCCACCTTAACTGTTTCTAAGGGAACGTAGGGGCCATCTTCTACTACACTCCATAGGTCTACGTCTAAGGACATAAAATGTAGCTTCATTAGCATCCTCCAATGCGTATAGTCTTCTCCATCAAAAAATGGAGGCCTAGTGCTAGATTGTCCCTCTTGACTTCTAGATGCCATGTAGAATGATCAAACAATCAAATAAATCACACAATATGCACAAGACAAATTACTTCTTAATGCACTGAACCTGCTCCGATTATAAGCTTGCAAGATTATTTCGATGCCAAAACACCAACTTTCTATGACAAATGGACAAAACCGTTAAAAGCTCCAACATAGAGAGAGTCGAGCAACTTTGGACCATTAAAGTTGCTCGGGTACACTTTTTATTGTTCTTCAATGTCAAATTCTGTGTATAAGCTTACTAGATTATTTAGTTGCCAAAACACCAACTTTCTATGACAAATGGACAAAACCGTTAAAAGCTCATCCATAGAGAGAGTTGAGAAATTTCGGACCATCAAAGTTGCTCGGTGTATACTTTTTATTGTCCTTCTATGTAAAATTCTACAAGTATAAAACTTGCTAGATTGTTTTGATGCGGAAACACAAACTTTCTATGACAAATGGACAAAACCGTTAAAACCTCCTCCATAGAGAGAGTTGAGCAACTTCGGACCATCAAAGTTGATAGGGGTACACGTTTTATTATTCTTCTATGTCAAATTTTACGAGTATAAGCTTGCTAGACTATTTCGATGCCAAAACACCAACTTTCTATGACAAATGGACAAAACCGTTAAAAGCTCCTCCATAGAGAGAGTTGAGCAACTACGGACCATCAAAGTTGCTCGTGTACACTTTTTATTGTTCTTCTATGTGAAATTTTATGAGTATAAGCTTCGTAGATTATTTTGATGACAAAACACCAACTTTCTATGACAAATGTACAAAATAGTTAAAAGCTCCTCCAAAAAGAGAGTTGAGCAAATTCTGACCATCAAAGTTGCTCGGAGTACACTTTTTATTGTTCTTCTCTGTCAATTTCTGCGAGTATAAGCTTGCTAGATTATTTCGATGCCAATACACCAAGTTTCTATGATAAATGGACAAAACAATTAAAAGGTCCTTCATAGAGAGAGTTGAGCAACTTCGGACCATGAAAGTTGCTCGGGGTACACTTTTTATTGTTCTTCTATGTGAAATTTTACGAGTATAAAGCTTCCTAGATTATTTCGATGTCAAAAGAGCAACTTTCTATGACAAATGGACAAAACCGTTAAAAGCCCCTTCGTAGAGAGAGTTGAGCAACTTCGGACCATGAAAGTTGCTCGGTGTACACTTTTTATTGTTCTCCTATGTGAAATTTTACGAGTATAAGCTTGCAAGATTATTTCGATGCCAAAACACCAACTTTCTATGACAAATGGACAAAACCGTTAAAAGCTCCAACATAGAGAGAGTCGAGCAACTTCGGACCATGAAAGTTGCACGGGGTACACTTTTTATTGTTCTTCTATGTGAAATTTTACGAGTATAAAGCTTCCTAGATTATTTCGATGTCAAAAGAGCAACTTTCTATGACAAATGGACAAAACCGTTAAAAGCCCCTTCGTAGAGAGAGTTGAGCAACTTCGGACCATGAAAGTTGCTCGGTGTACACTTTTTATTGTTCTCTTATGTGAAATTTTACGAGTATAAGCTTGCAAGATTATTTCGATTTCAAAACACCAACTTTCTTTGACAAATGGACAAACCCGTTAAAAGCTCCAACATAGAGAGAGTCGAGCAACTTCGGACCATGAAAGTTGCACGGTGTACACTTTTTATTGTTGTTCTATGTGAAATTTTACGAGTATAAAGCTTCCTAGATTATTTCGATGTCAAAAGAGCAACTTTCTATGACAAATGGACAAAACCGTTAAAAGCCCCTTCGTAGAGAGAGTTGAGCAACTTCGGACCATCAAAGTTGCTCGGTGTACACCTTTTATTGTTCTCCTATGTGAAATTTTACGAGTATAAGCTTGCAAGATTATTTCGATGCCAAAACACCAACTTTCTATGACAAATGGACAAAACCGTTAAAAGCTCCAACATAGAGAGAGTCGAGCAACTTCGGACCATGAAAGTTGCACGGGGTACACTTTTTATTGTTCTTCTATGTGAAATTTTACGAGTATAAAGCTTCCTAGATTATTTCGATGTCAAAAGAGCAACTTTCTATGACAAATGGACAAAACTGTTAAAAGCCCCTTCGTAGAGAGAGTTGAGCAACTTCGGACCATCAAAGTTGCTCGGTGTACACCTTTTATTGTTCTCCTATGTGAAATTTTACGAGTATAAGCTTGCAAGATTATTTCGATGCCAAAACACCAACTTTCTATGACAAATGGACAAAACCGTTAAAAGCTCCAACATAGAGAGAGTCGAGCAACTTTGGACTATTAAAGTTGCTCGGGGTACACTTTTTATTGTTCTTCAATGTCAAATTCTGTGTATAAGCTTACTAGAT
Source organism: Euonymus europaeus (assembly GCA_963580455.1). Classification (NCBI taxonomy): domain Eukaryota; kingdom Viridiplantae; phylum Streptophyta; class Magnoliopsida; order Celastrales; family Celastraceae; genus Euonymus; species Euonymus europaeus. The sequence continues at coordinate 12,709,321 of OY756969.1, forward strand.
TATTTAGTTGCCAAAACACCAACTTTCTATGACAAATGGACAAAACCGTTAAAAGCTCATCCATAGAGAGAGTTGAGAAATTTCGGACCATCAAAGTTGCTCGGTGTATACTTTTTATTGTCCTTCTATGTAAAATTCTACAAGTATAAAACTTGCTAGATTGTTTTGATGCGGAAACACAAACTTTCTATGACAAATGGACAAAACCATTAAAACCTCCTCCATAGAGAGAGTTGAGCAACTTCGGACCATCAAAGTTGATAGGGGTACACGTTTTATTATTCTTCTATGTCAAATTTTACGAGTATAAGCTTGCTAGATTATTTTGATGCCAAAACACCAACTTTCTATGACAAATGGACAAAACCGTTAAAAGCTCCTCCATAGAGAGAGTTGAGCAACTACGGACCATCAAAGTTGCTCGTGTACACTTTTTATTGTTCTTCTATGTGAAATTTTATGAGTATAAGCTTCGTAGATTATTTTGATGACAAAACACCAACTTTCTATGACAAATGTACAAAATAGTTAAAAGCTCCTCCAAAAAGAGAGTTGAGCAAATTCTGACCATCAAAGTTGCTCGGAGTACACTTTTTATTGTTCTTCTCTGTCAATTTCTGCGAGTATAAGCTTGCTAGATTATTTCGATGCCAATACACCAAGTTTCTATGATAAATGGACAAAACAATTAAAAGGTCCTTCATAGAGAGAGTTGAGCAACTTCGGACCATGAAAGTTGCTCGGGGTACACTTTTTATTGTTCTTCTATGTGAAATTTTACGAGTATAAAGCTTCCTAGATTATTTCGATGTCAAAAGAGCAACTTTCTATGACAAATGGACAAAACCGTTAAAAGCCCCTTCGTAGAGAGAGTTGAGCAACTTCGGACCATGAAAGTTGCTCGGTGTACACTTTTTATTGTTCTCTTATGTGAAATTTTACGAGTATAAGCTTGCAAGATTATTTCGATGTCAAAACACCAACTTTCTTTGACAAATGGACAAACCCGTTAAAAGCTCCAACATAGAGAGAGTCGAGCAACTTCGGACCATGAAAGTTGTACGGTGTACACTTTTTATTGTTGTTCTATGTGAAATTTTACGAGTATAAAGCTTCCTAGATTATTTCGATGTCAAAAGAGCAACTTTCTATGACAAATGGACAAAACCGTTAAAAGCCCCTTCGTAGAGAGAGTTGAGCAACTTCGGACCATCAAAGTTGCTCGGTGTACACCTTTTATTGTTCTCCTATGTGAAATTTTACGAGTATAAGCTTGCAAGATTATTTCGATGCCAAAACACCAACTTTCTATGACAAATGGACAAAACCGTTAAAAGCTCCAACATAGAGAGAGTCGAGCAACTTCGGACCATGAAAGTTGCACGGGGTACACTTTTTATTGTTCTTCTATGTGAAATTTTACGAGTATAAAGCTTCCTAGATTATTTCGATGTCAAAAGAGCAACTTTCTATGACAAATGGACAAAACTGTTAAAAGCCCCTTCGTAGAGAGAGTTGAGCAACTTCGGACCATCAAAGTTGCTCGGTGTACACCTTTTATTGTTCTCCTATGTGAAATTTTACGAGTATAAGCTTGCAAGATTATTTCGATGCCAAAACACCAACTTTCTATGACAAATGGACAAAACCGTTAAAAGCTCCAACATAGAGAGAGTCGAGCAACTTTGGACTATTAAAGTTGCTCGGGGTACACTTTTTATTGTTCTTCAATGTCAAATTCTGTGTATAAGCTTACTAGATTATTTAGTTGCCAAAACACCAACTTTCTATGACAAATGGACAAAACCGTTAAAAGCTCATCCATAGAGAGAGTTGAGAAATTTCGGACCATCAAAGTTGCTCGGTGTATACTTTTTATTGTCCTTCTATGTAAAATTCTACAAGTATAAAACTTGCTAGATTGTTTTGATGCGGAAACACAAACTTTCTATGACAAATGAACAAAACCATTAAAACCTCCTCCATAGAGAGAGTTGAGCAACTTCGGACCATCAAAGTTGATAGGGGTACACGTTTTATTATTCTTCTATGTCAAATTTTACGAGTATAAGCTTGCTAGATTATTTTGATGCCAAAACACCAACTTTCTATGATAAATGGACAAAACCGTTAAAAGCTCCTCCATAGAGAGAGTTGAGCAACTACGGACCATCAAAGTTGCTCGTGTACACTTTTTATTGTTCTTCTATGTGAAATTTTATGAGTATAAGCTTCGTAGATTATTTTGATGACAAAACACCAACTTTCTATGACAAATGTACAAAATAGTTAAAAGCTCCTCCAAAAAGAGAGTTGAGCAAATTCTGACCATCAAAGTTGCTCGGAGTACACTTTTTATTGTTCTTCTCTGTCAATTTCTGCGAGTATAAGCTTGCTAGATTATTTCGATGCCAATACACCAAGTTTCTATGATAAATGGACAAAACAATTAAAAGGTCCTTCATAGAGAGAGTTGAGCAACTTCGGACCATGAAAGTTGCTCGGGGTACACTTTTTATTGTTCTTCTATGTGAAATTTTACGAGTATAAAGCTTCCTAGATTATTTCGATGTCAAAAGAGCAACTTTCTATGACAAATGGACAAAACCGTTAAAAGCCCCTTCGTAGAGAGAGTTGAGCAACTTCGGACCATGAAAGTTGCTCGGTGTACACTTTTTATTGTTCTCCTATGTGAAATTTTACGAGTATAAGCTTGCAAGATTATTTCGATGCCAAAACACCAACTTTCTATGACAAATAGACAAAACCGTTAAAAGCTCCAACATAGAGAGAGTCGAGCAACTTCGGACCATGAAAGTTGCACGGGGTACACTTTTTATTGTTCTTCTATGTGAAATTTTACGAGTATAAAGCTTCCTAGATTATTTCGATGTCAAAAGAGCAACTTTCTATGACAAATGGACAAAACCGTTAAAAGCCCCTTCGTAGATAGAGTTGAGCAACTTCGGACCATGAAAGTTGCTCGGTGTACACTTTTTATTGTTCTCTTATGTGAAATTTTACGAGTATAAGCTTGCAAGATTATTTCGATGTCAAAACACCAACTTTCTTTGACAAATGGACAAACCCGTTAAAAGCTCCAACATAGAGAGAGTCGAGCAACTTCGGACCATGAAAGTTGCACGGTGTACACTTTTTATTGTTGTTCTATGTGAAATTTTACGAGTATAAAGCTTCCTAGATTATTTCGATGTCAAAAGAGCAACTTTCTATGACAAATGGACAAAACTGTTAAAAGCCCCTTCGTAGAGAGAGTTGAGCAACTTCGGACCATCAAAGTTGCTCGGTGTACACCTTTTATTGTTCTCCTATGTGAAATTTTACGAGTATAAGCTTGCAAGATTATTTCGATGCCAAAACACCAACTTTCTATGACAAATGGACAAAACCGTTAAAAGCTCCAACATAGAGAGAGTCGAGCAACTTCGGACCATGAAAGTTGCACGGGGTACACTTTTTATTGTTCTTCTATGTGAAATTTTACGAGTATAAAGCTTCCTAGATTATTTCGATGTCAAAAGAGCAACTTTCTATGACAAATGGACAAAACTGTTAAAAGCCCCTTCGTAGAGAGAGTTGAGCAACTTCGGACCATCAAAGTTGCTCGGTGTACACCTTTTATTGTTCTCCTATGTGAAATTTTACGAGTATAAGCTTGCAAGATTATTTCGATGCCAAAACACCAACTTTCTATGACAAATGGACAAAACCGTTAAAAGCTCCAACATAGAGAGAGTCGAGCAACTTTGGACTATTAAAGTTGCTCGGGGTACACTTTTTATTGTTCTTCAATGTCAAATTCTGTGTATAAGCTTACTAGATTATTTAGTTGCCAAAACACCAACTTTCTATGACAAATGGACAAAACCGTTAAAAGCTCATCCATAGAGAGAGTTGAGAAATTTCGGACCATCAAAGTTGCTCGGTGTATACTTTTTATTGTCCTTCTATGTAAATTTCTACAAGTATAAAACTTGCTAGATTGTTTTGATGCGGAAACACAAACTTTCTATGACAAATGGACAAAACCATTAAAACCTCCTCCATAGAGAGAGTTGAGCAACTTCGGACCATCAAAGTTGATAGGGGTACACGTTTTATTATTCTTCTATGTCAAATTTTACGAGTATAAGCTTGCTAGATTATTTTGATGCCAAAACACCAACTTTCTATGACAAATGGACAAAACCGTTAAAAGCTCCTCCATAGAGAGAGTTGAGCAACTACGGACCATCAAAGTTGCTCGTGTACACTTTTTATTGTTCTTCTATGTGAAATTTTATGAGTATAAGCTTCGTAGATTATTTTGATGACAAAACACCAACTTTCTATGACAAATGTACAAAATAGTTAAAAGCTCCTCCAAAAAGAGAGTTGAGCAAATTCTGACCATCAAAGTTGCTCGGAGTACACTTTTTATTGTTCTTCTCTGTCAATTTCTGCGAGTATAAGCTTGCTAGATTATTTCGATGCCAATACACCAAGTTTCTATGATAAATGGACAAAACAATTAAAAGGTCCTTCATAGAGAGAGTTGAGCAACTTCGGACCATGAAAGTTGCTCGGGGTACACTTTTTATTGTTCTTCTATGTGAAATTTTACGAGTATAAAGCTTCCTAGATTATTTCGATGTCAAAAGAGCAACTTTCTATGACAAATGGACAAAACCGTTAAAAGCCCCTTCGTAGAGAGAGTTGAGCAACTTCGGACCATGAAAGTTGCTCGGTGTACACTTTTTATTGTTCTCCTATGTGAAATTTTACGAGTATAAGCTTGCAAGATTATTTCGATGCCAAAACACCAACTTTCTATGACAAATGGACAAAACCGTTAAAAGCTCCAACATAGAGAGAGTCGAGCAACTTCGGACCATGAAAGTTGCACGGGGTACACTTTTTATTGTTCTTCTATGTGAAATTTTACGAGTATAAAGCTTCCTAGATTATTTCGATGTCAAAAGAGCAACTTTCTATGACAAATGGACAAAACCGTTAAAAGCCCCTTCGTAGATAGAGTTGAGCAACTTCGGACCATGAAAGTTGCTCGGTGTACACTTTTTATTGTTCTCTTATGTGAAATTTTACGAGTATAAGCTTGCAAGATTATTTCGATGTCAAAACACCAACTTTCTTTGACAAATGGACAAACCCGTTAAAAGCTCCAACATAGAGAGAGTCGAGCAACTTCGGACCATGAAAGTTGCACGGTGTACACTTTTTATTGTTGTTCTATGTGAAATTTTACGAGTATAAAGCTTCCTAGATTATTTCGATGTCAAAAGAGCAACTTTCTATGACAAATGGACAAAACCGTTAAAAGCCCCTTCGTAGAGAGAGTTGAGCAACTTCGGACCATCAAAGTTGCTCGGTGTACACCTTTTATTGTTCTCCTATGTGAAATTTTACGAGTATAAGCTTGCAAGATTATTTCGATGCCAAAACACCAACTTTCTATGACAAATGGACAAAACCGTTAAAAGCTCCAACATAGAGAGAGTCGAGCAACTTCGGACCATGAAAGTTGCACGGGGTACACTTTTTATTGTTTTTCTATGTGAAATTTTACGAGTATAAAGCTTCCTAGATTATTTCGATGTCAAAAGAGCAACTTTCTATGACAAATGGACAAAACTGTTAAAAGCCCCTTCGTAGAGAGAGTTGAGCAACTTCGGACCATCAAAGTTGCTCGGTGTACACCTTTTATTGTTCTCCTATGTGAAATTTTACGAGTATAAGCTTGCAAGATTATTTCGATGCCAAAACACCAACTTTCTATGACAAATGGACAAAACCGTTAAAAGCTCCAACATAGAGAGAGTCGAGCAACTTTGGACTATTAAAGTTGCTCGGGGTACACTTTTTATTGTTCTTCAATGTCAAATTCTGTGTATAAGCTTACTAGATTATTTAGTTGCCAAAACACCAACTTTCTATGACAAATGGACAAAACCGTTAAAAGCTCATCCATAGAGAGAGTTGAGAAATTTCGGACCATCAAAGTTGCTCGGTGTATACTTTTTATTGTCCTTCTATGTAAAATTCTACAAGTATAAAACTTGCTAGATTGTTTTGATGCGGAAACACAAACTTTCTATGACAAATGGACAAAACCATTAAAACCTCCTCCATAGAGAGAGTTGAGCAACTTCGGACCATCAAAGTTGATAGGGGTACACGTTTTATTATTCTTCTATGTCAAATTTTACGAGTATAAGCTTGCTAGATTATTTTGATGCCAAAACACCAACTTTCTATGACAAATGGACAAAACCGTTAAAAGCTCCTCCATAGAGAGAGTTGAGCAACTACGGACCATCAAAGTTGCTCGTGTACACTTTTTATTGTTCTTCTATGTGAAATTTTATGAGTATAAGCTTCGTAGATTATTTTGATGACAAAACACCAACTTTCTATGACAAATGTACAAAATAGTTAAAAGCTCCTCCAAAAAGAGAGTTGAGCAAATTCTGACCATCAAAGTTGCTCGGAGTACACTTTTTATTGTTCTTCTCTGTCAATTTCTGCGAGTATAAGCTTGCTAGATTATTTCGATGCCAATACACCAAGTTTCTATGATAAATGGACAAAACAATTAAAAGGTCCTTCATAGAGAGAGTTGAGCAACTTCGGACCATGAAAGTTGCTCGGGGTACACTTTTTATTGTTCTTCTATGTGAAATTTTACGAGTATAAAGCTTCCTAGATTATTTCGATGTCAAAAGAGCAACTTTCTATGACAAATGGACAAAACCGTTAAAAGCCCCTTCGTAGAGAGAGTTGAGCAACTTCGGACCATGAAAGTTGCTCGGTGTACACTTTTTATTGTTCTCCTATGTGAAATTTTACGAGTATAAGCTTGCAAGATTATTTCGATGCCAAAACACCAACTTTCTATGACAAATGGACAAAACCGTTAAAAGCTCCAACATAGAGAGAGTCGAGCAACTTCGGACCATGAAAGTTGCACGGGGTACACTTTTTATTGTTCTTCTATGTGAAATTTTACGAGTATAAAGCTTCCTAGATTATTTCGATGTCAAAAGAGCAACTTTCTATGACAAATGGACAAAACCGTTAAAAGCCCCTTCGTAGAGAGAGTTGAGCAACTTCGGACCATGAAAGTTGCTCGGTGTACACTTTTTATTGTTCTCTTATGTGAAATTTTACGAGTATAAGCTTGCAAGATTATTTCGATGTCAAAACACCAACTTTCTTTGACAAATGGACAAACCCGTTAAAAGCTCCAACATAGAGAGAGTCGAGCAACTTCGGACCATAAAAGTTGCACGGTGTACACTTTTTATTGTTGTTCTATGTGAAATTTTACGAGTATAAAGCTTCCTAGATTATTTCGATGTCAAAAGAGCAACTTTCTATGACAAATGGACAAAACCGTTAAAAGCCCCTTCGTAGAGAGAGTTGAGCAACTTCGGACCATCAAAGTTGCTCGGTGTACACCTTTTATTGTTCTCCTATGTGAAATTTTACGAGTATAAGCTTGCAAGATTATTTCGATGCCAAAACACCAACTTTCTATGACAAATGGACAAAACCGTTAAAAGCTCCAACATAGAGAGAGTCGAGCAACTTCGGACCATGAAAGTTGCACGGGGTACACTTTTTATTGTTCTTCTATGTGAAATTTTACGAGTATAAAGCTTCCTAGATTATTTCGATGTCAAAAGAGCAACTTTCTATGTATAAAACTTGCTAGATTGTTTTGATGCGGAAACACAAACTTTCTATGACAAATGGACAAAACCATTAAAACCTCCTCCATAGAGAGAGTTGAGCAACTTCGGACCATCAAAGTTGATAGGGGTACACGTTTTATTATTCTTCTATGTCAAATTTTACGAGTATAAGCTTGCTAGATTATTTTGATGCCAAAACACCAACTTTCTATGACAAATGGACAAAACCGTTAAAAGCTCCTCCATAGAGAGAGTTGAGCAACTACGGACCATCAAAGTTGCTCGTGTACACTTTTTATTGTTCTTCTATGTGAAATTTTATGAGTATAAGCTTCGTAGATTATTTTGATGACAAAACACCAACTTTCTATGACAAATGTACAAAATAGTTAAAAGCTCCTCCAAAAAGAGAGTTGAGCAAATTCTGACCATCAAAGTTGCTCGGAGTACACTTTTTATTGTTCTTCTCTGTCAATTTCTGCGAGTATAAGCTTGCTAGATTATTTCGATGCCAATACACCAAGTTTCTATGATAAATGTACAAAACAATTAAAAGGTCCTTCATAGAGAGAGTTGAGCAACTTCGGACCATGAAAGTTGCTCGGGGTACACTTTTTATTGTTCTTTTATGTGAAATTTTACGAGTATAAAGCTTCCTAGATTATTTCGATGTCAAAAGAGCAACTTTCTATGACAAATGGACAAAACCGTTAAAAGCCCCTTCGTAGAGAGAGTTGAGCAACTTTGGACCATGAAAGTTGCTCGGTGTACACTTTTTATTGTTCTCCTATGTGAAATTTTACGAGTATAAGCTTGCAAGATTATTTCGATGCCAAAACACCAACTTTCTATGACAAATGGACAAAACCGTTAAAAGCTCCAACATAGAGAGAGTCGAGCAACTTTGGACCAAGAAAGTTGCACGGGGTACACTTTTTATTGTTCTTCTATGTGAAATTTTACGAGTATAAAGCTTCCTAGATTATTTCGATGTCAAAAGAGCAACTTTCTATGACAAATGGACAAAACCGTTAAAAGCCCCTTCATAGAGAGAGTTGAGCAACTTCGGACCATGAAAGTTGCTCGGTGTACACTTTTTATTGTTCTCCTATGTGAAATTTTACGAGTATAAGCTTGCAAGATTATTTCGATGCCAAAACACCAACTTTCTATGACAAATGGACAAAACCGTTAAAAGCTCCAACATAGAGAGAGTCGAGCAACTTCGGACCATGAAAGTTGCACGGGGTACACTTTTTATTGTTCTTCTATGTGAAATTTTACGAGTATAAAGCTTCCTAGATTATTTCGATGTCAAAAGAGCAACTTGTTAGGATCGTTTCTACACTTAAGAGGGGGGGTGAATTAAGACTGTCTACTTTTTAGTTAAAATGGTCTTGATCACAAATAATATAATATGACAACTCAATGCACAAGATATAACAAATAAGTTCACAAACAAAAACAATAAATTTCTAATTTAACCGATTATAGAAACTTGAAGAACCAATTCTTGTAGCACTCCAAATGATGATGAATGTGTAATATAGTCTGCACACTTGAATGAGATAGTTAGTAATAACAACACAATATGAAACAATATGAAAATTTTGTTTTCTTAATCTTTAACACCCTGATTAATCAAACCAATTTCAATTTACTGAATTCTAACTCTTTTGTGATTTTGAAAACTTTTGTTGTCTAAGTAATAATCACAAGTACGAAATAATAAAGAGATAGAGAGATGACACCGAGATTTTTACGTGGTTCCTCAAACTTAGTACATCCACGGCCCTTCTTCAAAGGGACTTGCCAACACCTCCACTATGAATGCACTTCAAAGTACAAGTTACAATCTTGTTGATTTTATGGCTGAATCAACGAACCCTCACAATTCAATAAGCAAATATGATACTTGACTCAATGTGTATAATGGCTTTGGCTCAAGGATGGCTCTTTGATAGCTAGATATGAGAAATAACGTTCAAAGTATGCAAAGCTCAAAGTATGGCTGAGTATTGGCAAGATAGGCTCTCTCAAAATTGGTTTTAGGAAGATGAGAACTCAAGATCGTAACAATAGGGCTCAAGAACGTTTTTGGCTTGAATTTGGAGAGAATAAGGTTAAAACGCAGCAAGCTTTCTTAGTTGGACTTATAGAGAATGATTGATTAAATGGCTTAGGTCCAACGGCTCATTTGAGGTGAGAAAGGAATGATTCTTGGTGAAATCTTTTTGGAGAAGGAAAATGGACGAAAATTAGGTATTGAAGATGTAGGAGAATCGGCTAGGATAGGCTAGTATTTGTGTTTATGGGATTTTGGCTAATCACACATAATTTGACACAATGAAGGTTGGCTTTCCTTTTCAATTCTCCTAAGAGAATTCTTCATGATCTCGTTTCCTTTCTTGTAAGCTTGAATAAGTCTTCATCTTGATCTTGTTTCCTTCTTGAGTGAATCTTCTTGATGTTCCAGAATGTCACCAATGGTCAAGATCTCTTCTTATATATAGAAAACCCTCCAACGGTTGGGATTGATCTTCTCCTTGATTTGATGTTGATCTCATGATCTTCTTTTTAGTTGAAATTCGGATTTTCCTTCCATACGGTAGAAAAATGACAATTCCATGCTCTTCTTGTGTTATCTTTCCATAAAACTTGATCACCTTTTGATTCTTTACTTATGGAATGCAAGACTTGATCTCTTTCCATAAGAATTGAACCTTTCTTGATCTCTTTCCATAAGAATTGAATTCCTAGACTTTTCATGATTTCTTTCCATATTCCATGCCTACAAACTTTCAAAAGATAATCCAAAAAGGATTTCTAACATTTTTGTCAACACAAGTTAGTTTCCATAAATGAAACACATATATGACAACTATATGAAAGAAAAACGTGCATATATATATGAGAATGTTTTGATCAATTATTAAAGTGCAGATCATAAATATAAGACTAAGATCACATGAATTACCATATATAGAATCAAGGCTACATGAATTAAGTATTTCACACACGTATTCAGCCACTTAGCATTTTCGAAATTCATCAAACTTAAGCTTGAAACCTATGCTTCAACACAACTTTCTATGACAAATAGACAAAACCGTTAAAAGCCCCATCGTAGAGAGAGTTGAGCAACTTCGGACCATCAAAGTTGCTCGGTGTACACCTTTTATTGTTCTCCTATGTGAAATTTTACGAGTATAAGCTTGCAAGATTATTTCGATGCCAAAACACCAACTTTCTATGACAAATGGACAAAACCGTTAAAAGCTCCAACATAGAGAGAGTCGAGCAACTTCGGACCATGAAAGTTGCACCGGGTACACTTTTTATTGTTCTTCTATGTGAAATTTTACGAGATAAAGCTTCCTAGATTATTTCGATGTCAAAAGAGCAACTTTCTATGACAAATGGACAAAACCGTTAAAAGCCCCTTCGTAGAGAGAGTTGAGCAACTTCGGACCATCAAAGTTGCTCGGTGTACACCTTTTATTGTTCTCCTATGTGAAATTTTACGAGTATAAGCTTGCAAGATTATTTCGATGCCAAAACACCAACTTTCTATGACAAATGGACAAAACCGTTAAAAGCTCCAACATAGAGAGAGTCGAGCAACTTTGGACCATTAAAGTTGCTCGGGGTACACTTTTTATTGTTCTTCAATGTCAAATTCTGTGTATAAGCTTACTAGATTATTAGTTGCCAAAACACCAACTTTCTATGACAAATGGACAAAACCGTTAAAAGCTCATCCATAGAGAGAGTTGAGAAATTTCGGACCATCAAAGTTGCTCGGTGTATACTTTTTATTGTCCTTCTATATAAAATTCTACAAGTATAAAACTTGCTAGATTGTTTTGATGCGGAAACACAAACTTTCTATGACAAATGGACAAAACCGTTAAAACCTCCTCTATAGAGAGAGTTGAGCAACTTCGGACCATCAAAGTTGATAGGGGTACACGTTTTATTATTCTTCTATGTCAAATTTTACGAGTATAAGCTTGCTAGATTATTTCGATGCCAAAACACCAACTTTCTATGACAAATGGACAAAACCGTTAAAAGCTCCTCCATAGAGAGAGTTGAGCAACTACGGACCATCAAAGTTGCTCGTGTACACTTTTTATTGTTCTTCTATGTGAAATTTTATGAGTATAAGCTTCGTAGATTATTTTGATGACAAAACACCAACTTTCTATGACAAATGTACAAAATAGTTAAAAGCTCCTCCAAAAAGAGAGTTGAGCAAATTCTGACCATCAAAGTTGCTCGGAGTACACTTTTTATTGTTCTTCTCTGTCAATTTCTGCGAGTATAAGCTTGCTAGATTATTTCGATGCCAATACACCAACTTTCTATGACAAATGGACAAAACAATTAAAAGGTCCTTCATAGAGAGAGTCGAGCAACTTCGGACCATGAAAGTTGCACGGGGTACACTTTTTATTGTTCTTCTATGTGAAATTTTACGAGTATAAAGCTTCCTAGATTATTTCGATGTCAAAAGAGCAACTTTCTATGACAAATGGACAAAACCGTTAAAAGCCCCTTCGTAGAGAGAGTTGAGCAACTTCGGACCATCAAAGTTGCTCGGTGTACATTTTTTATTGTTCTCCTATGTGAAATTTTACGAGTATAAGCTTGCAAGATTATTTCGATGCCAAAACACCAACTTTCTTTGACAAATGGACAAAACCGTTAAAAGCTCCAACATAGAGAGAGTCGAGCAACTTCGGACCATGAAAGTTGCACGGGGTACACTTCTTATTGTTGTTCTATGTGAAATTTTACGAGTATAAAGCTTCCTAGATTATTTCGATGTCAAAAGAGCAACTTTCTATGACAAATTGACAAAACCGTTAAAAGCCCCTTCGTAGAGAGAGTTGAGCAACTTCGGACCATCAAAGTTGCTCGGTGTACACCTTTTATTGTTCTCCTATGTGAAATTTTACGAGTATAAGCTTGCAAGATTATTTCGATGCCAAAACACCAACTTTCTATGACAAATGGACAAAACCGTTAAAAGCTCCAACATAGAGAGAGTCGAGCAACTTCGGACCATGAAAGTTGCACGGGGTACACTTTTTATTGTTCTTCTATGTGAAATTTTACGAGTATAAAGCTTTCTAGATTATTTCGATGTCAAAAGAGCAACTTTCTATGACAAATGGACAAAACCGTTAAAAGCCCCTTCGTAGAGAGAGTTGAGCAACTTCGGACCATCAAAGTTGCTCGGTGTACACCTTTTATTGTTCTCCTATGTGAAATTTTACGAGTATAAGCTTGCAAGATTATTTCGATGCCAAAACACCAACTTTCTATGACAAATGGACAAAACCGTTAAAAGCTCCAACATAGAGAGAGTCGAGCAACTTTGGACCATTAAAGTTGCTCGGGGTACACTTTTTATTGTTCTTCAATGTCAAATTCTGTGTATAAGCTTACTAGATTATTTAGTTGCCAAAACACCAACTTTCTATGACAAATGGACAAAACCGTTAAAAGCTCATCCATAGAGAGAGTTGAGAAATTTCGGACCATCAAAGTTGCTCGGTGTATACTTTTTATTGTCCTTCTATGTAAAATTCTACAAGTATAAAACTTGCTAGATTGTTTTGATGCGGAAACACAAACTTTCTATGACAAATGGACAAAACCGTTAAAACCTCCTCCATAGAGAGAGTTGAGCAACTTCGGACCATCAAAGTTGATAGGGGTACACGTTTTATTATTCTTCTATGTCAAATTTTACGAGTATAAGCTTGCTAGATTATTTCGATGCCAAAACACCAACTTTCTATGACAAATGGACAAAACCGTTAAAAGCTCCTACATAGAGAGAGTTGAGCAACTACGGACCATAAAAGTTGCTCGTGTACACTTTTTATTGTTCTTCTATGTGAAATTTTATGAGTATAAGCTTCGTAGATTATTTTGATGACAAAACACCAACTTTCTATGACCAATGTACAAAATAGTTAAAAGCTCCTCCAAAAAGAGAGTTGAGCAAATTCTGACCATCAAAGTTGCTCGGAGTACACTTTTTATTGTTCTTCTCTGTCAATTTCTGCGAGTATAAGCTTGCTAGATTATTTCGATGCCAATACACCAAGTTTCTATGATAAATGGACAAAACAATTAAAAGGTCCTTCATAAAGAGAGTTGAGCAACTTCGGACCATGAAAGTTGCTCGGGGTACACTTTTTATTGTTCTCCTATGTGAAATTTTACGAGTATAAAGCTTCCTAGATTATTTCGATGTCAAAAGAGCAACTTTCTATGACAAATGGACAAAACCGTTAAAAGCTCCAACATAGAGAGAGTCGAGCAACTTCGGACCATGAAAGTTGCACGGGGTACACTTTTTATTGTTCTTCTATGTGAAATTTTACGAGTATAAAGCTTCCTAGATTATTTCGATGTCAAAAGAGCAACTTTCCATGACAAATGGACAAAACCGTTAAAAGCCCCTTCGTAGAGAGAGTTGAGCAACTTCGGACCATGAAAGTTGCTCGGTGTACATTTTTTATTGTTCTCCTATGTGAAATTTTACGAGTATAAGCTTGCAAGATTATTTCGATGCCAAAAGACCAACTTTCTTTGACAAATGGACAAAACCGTTAAAAGCTCCAACATAGAGAGAGTCGAGCAACTTCGGACCATGAAAGTTGCACGGGGTACACTTCTTATTGTTGTTCTATGTGAAATTTTACGAGTATAAAGCTTCCTAGATTATTTCGATGTCAAAAGAGCAACTTTCTATGACAAATGGACAAAACCGTTAAAAGCCCCTTCGTAGAGAGAGTTGAACAACTTCGGACCATCAAAGTTGCTCGGTGTACACCTTTTATTGTTCTCCTATGTGAAATTTTACGAGTATAAGCTTGCAAGATTATTTCGATGCCAAAACACCAACTTTCTATGACAAATGGACAAAACCGTTAAAAGCTCCAACATAGAGAGAGTCGAGCAACTTCGGACCATGAAAGTTGCACGGGGTACACTTTTTATTGTTCTTCTATGTGAAATTTTACGAGTATAAAGCTTTCTAGATTATTTCGATGTCAAAAGAGCAACTTTCTATGACAAATGGACAAAACCGTTAAAAGCCCCTTCGTAGAGAGAGTTGAGCAACTTCGGACCATCAAAGTTGCTCGGTGTACACCTTTTATTGTTCTCCTATGTGAAATTTTACGAGTATAAGCTTGCAAGATTATTTCGATGCCAAAACACCAACTTTCTATGACAAATGGACAAAACCGTTAAAAGCTCCAACATAGAGAGAGTCGAGCAACTTTGGACCATTAAAGTTGCTCGGGGTACACTTTTTATTGTTCTTCATTGTCAAATTCTGTGTATAAGCTTACTAGATTATTTAGTTGCCAAAACACCAACTTTCTATGACAAATGGACAAAACCGTTAAAAGCTCATCCATAGAGAGAGTTGAAAAATTTCGGACCATCAAAGTTGCTCGGTGTATACTTTTTATTTCCTTCTATGTAAAATTCTACAAGTATAAAACTTGCTAGATTGTTTTGATGCGGAAACACAAACTTTCTATGACAAATGAACAAAACCGTTAAAACCTCCTCCATAGAGAGAGTTGAGCAACTTCGGACCATCAAAGTTGATAGGGGTACACGTTTTATTATTCTTCTATGTCAAATTTTACGAGTATAAGCTTGCTAGATTATTTCGATGCCAAAACACCAACTTTCTATGACAAATGGACAAAACCGTTAAAAGCTCCTCCATAGAGAGAGTTGAGCAACTACGGACCATCAAAGTTGCTCGTGTACACTTTTTATTGTTCTTCTATGTGAAATTTTATGAGTATAAGCTTCGTAGATTATTTTGATGACAAAACACCAACTTTCTATGACAAATGTACAAAATAGTTAAAAGCTCCTCCAAAAAGAGAGTTGAGCAAATTCTGACCATCAAAGTTGCTCGGAGTACACATTTTATTGTTCTTCTCTGTCAATTTCTGCGAGTATAAGCTTGCTAGATTATTTCGATGCCAATACACCAAGTTTCTATGATAAATGGACAAAACAATTAAAAGGTCCTTCATAGAGAGAGTTGAGCAACTTCGGACCATCAAAGTTGCTCGGGGTACACTTTTTATTGTTCTTCTATGTGAAATTTTACGAGTATAAAGCTTCCTAGATTATTTCGATGTCAAAAGAGCAACTTTCTATGACAAATGGACAAAACCGTTAAAAGCCCCTTCGTAGAGAGAGTTGAGCAACTTCGGACCATGAAAGTTGCTCGGTGTACACTTTTTATTGTTCTCCTATGTGAAATTTTACGAGTATAAGCTTGCAAGATTATTTCGATGCCAAAACACCAACTTTCTATGACAAATGGACAAAACCGTTAAAAGCTCCAACATAGAGAGAGTCGAGCAACTTCGGACCATCAAAGTTGCTCGGTGTACACTTTTTATTGTTCTTCTATGTGAAATTCTACAAGTATAAAACTTGCTAGATTATTTTGATGCGGAAACACAAACTTTCTATGACAAATGGACAAAACCGTTAAAAGCTCTCTCCATAGAGAGAGTTGAGCAACTTCGGACCATCAAAGTTGATAGGGGTACACTTTTTATTATTCTTCTATGTCAAATTTTACGAGTATAAGCTTCCTAGATTATTTCGATGCCAAAACACCAATTTCTATGACAAATTGACAAAACGGTTAAAAGCTCCTACACAGAGAGAGTTGAGCAACTTCGGACTATCAAAGTTGCTCGGGTTACACTTTTTATTGTTCTTCTATGTCAAATTCTACGAGTATGAGCTTGTAGACTATTTCGATGCCAAAACACCAACTTTCTATGAAAATTAGATAAAACCGTTAAAAGCACCTCAAGAGAGAGAGTTGAGCAACTTCAGAACATCAAAGTTGCTCGGTGTATACTTTTTATTGTTCTTCTATGTGGAATTTTACGAGTATAAGCTTCCTAGATTATTTCGATGTCAAAACAGCAAGTTTCTGTGACAAATGGACATAACAGTTAAAAGCTCCTCCATAAAGAGAGTTGAGCAAATTCTGACCATCAAAGTTGCTCGGGGTACACTTTTTATTGTTCTTCTATGTCAAATTCACGAGTATAAGCTTGCTAGAGTATTTAGATGCCAATACACCAAGTTTCTATGATAAATGGACAAAACAGTTAAAATGTCCTTCATAGAGAGAGTTCGGCAACTTCGGACCATGAAAGTTGCCCGTGGTACACTTTTTATTGTTCTTCTATGTGAAATTTTACGAGTATAAAGCTTCCTAGATTATTTCGATGTCAAAAGAGCAAGTTTCTATGAAAAATGGACAAAACCGTTAAAAGCTCCTCCGTAGAGAGAGTTGAGCAACTTCGGACCATCAAAGTTGCCCGCTGTACACTTTTTATTGTTCTCCAATGTGAAATTTTATGAGTATAAGCTTGCTAGATTATTTCGATGCCAAAACAACAACTTTCTATGACAAATGGACAAAACCGTTAAAAGCTCCTCCATAGAGAGAGTTGAGCAATTTCGGACCATCAAAGTTGCTCGGTATACACTTTTTATTGTTCTTCTATGTGAAATTCGACAAGTATAAAACTTGCTAGATTATTTTGATGCGGAAACACAAACTTTCTATGACAAATGGACAAAACCGTTAAAAGCTCCTCCATAGAGAGAGTTGAGAAATTCGGACCATCAAAGTTGATAGGGGTACACTTTTTGTTATTCTTCTATGTCAAATTTTACGAGTATACGCTTCCTAGATTATTTCGATGCCAAAACACCAAGTTTCTATGACAAATCGACAAAACAGCTAAGAGCTCCTCCATAGAGATAGTTGAGCATATTCAGACCATCAAAGATGATCGGTGTACAATTTTCATTGTTCTTCTATGTGAAATTTTATGCGTATAAGCTTCCTAGATTATTTCGATGTCAAAACACCAATTTCTATGACAAATGGACAAAACGGTTAAAAGCTCCAACACAGAGAGAGTTGATCAACTTCGGACCATCAAAGTTGCTCGGGGTACACTTTTTATTGTTCTTCTATGTCAAATTCTACGAGTATGAGCTTGTAGAGAGAGAGAGTTGAGCAAATTCAGACCATCAAAGTTGCTCGGTGTATAGTTTTTATTGTTCTTCTATGTGAAATTTTACGAGTATAAGCTTCCTAGATTATTTCGATGTCAAAACAGCAAGTTTCTGTGACAAATGGACATAACAGTTAAAAGCTCCTCCATAAATGGAGTTGAGCAAATTCTGACCATCAAAGTTGCTCGGGGTACACTTTTTACTGTTCTTCTATGTCAAATTCTACGAGTATAAGCTTGCTAGATTATTTCGATGCCAATACAACAAGTTTCTATGATAAATGGACAAAACAGTTAAAAGGTCCTTCATAGAGAGAGTTGAGCAACTTCGGACCATGAAAGTTGCTCGGGGTACACTTTTTATTGTTCTTCTATGTGAAATTTAACGAGTATAAAGCTTCCTAGATTATTTCGATGTCAAAAGAGCAAGTTTCTATGACAAATGGACAGAACCGTTAAAAGCTCATCCACAGAGAGAGTTGAGCAACTTCGGACCATCAAAGTTGCTCTGTGTACACTTTTTATTCTTCTTCTATGTGAAATTCAACAAGTATAAAACTTGCTAGATTATTTTAATGCGGAAACACAAACTTTCTATGAAAAATGGACAAAACCGTTAAAAGCTCCTCCATAGAGAGAGTTGAGCAACTTCGGACCATCAAAGTTGAAAGGGGTACACTTTTTATTGTTCTTCTATGTCAAATTCTACGAGTATAAGCTTGGTAGATTATTTCGATGCCAATACACCAAGTTTCTATGATAAATGAACAAAACAGTTAAAAGGTCCTTCATAGAGAGAGTTGAGCAACTTCGGACCATGAAAGTTGCTCGGGGTACACTTTTTATTGTTCTTCTATGTGAAATTTTACGTGTATAAAGTTCCTAGATTATTTCGATGTCAAAAGAGCAAGTTTCTATGACAAATGGACAAAACCGTTAAAAGCTCCTCCGTAGAGAGAGTTGAGCAACTTCGGACCATCAAAGTTGCTCGCTGTACACTTTTTATTGTTCTCATATGTGAAATTTTACGAGTATAAGCTTGCAATATTATTTCGATGCCAAAACACCAACTTTCTATGACAAATGGACGAAACCATTAAAAGCTCCTCCATAGAGAGAGTTGAGCAACTTTGGACCACCCAAGTTGCTCGAGGTACACTTTTTATTGTTCTTCAATGTCAAATTCTGTGTATACGCTTACTAGATTATTTAGTTGCCAAAACACCAACTTTCTATGACAAATGGACAAAACCGTTAAAAGCTCATCCACAAAGAGAGTTGAGCAATTTCGGACCATTAAAGTTGCTCGGTGTATACTTTTGATTGTTCTTCTATGTGAAATTCTACAAGTATAAAACTTGCTAGATTATTTTGATGCGCAAATACAAACTTTCTATGACAAATGTACAAAATAGTTAAAAGCTCCTCCATAAAGAGCGTTGAGCAAATTCTGACCCTCAAATTTGTTCGGGGTACACTTTTTATTGTTCTTCTATATCAATTTCTACGAGTATAAGCTTGCTAGATTATTTTGATGCCAATACAACAAGTTTCTATAATAAATGGACAAAACAGTTAAAAGGTCCTTCATAGAGAGAGTTGAGCAACTTCGGACCATGAAAGTTGCTCGGGGTACACTTTTTATTGTTCTTCTATGTGAAATTTTACGAGTATAAAGCTTCCAAGATTATTTCGATGTCAAAAGAGCAAGTTTCTATGACAAATAGACAAAACCTTTAAAAGCTCCTTCGTAGTTAGAGATGAGCAACTACGGACCATCAAAGTTGCTCGGTGTACACTTTTTATTGTTCTTCTATGTGAAATTGTAAGAGTATAAGCTTCTTAGATTATTTTGATGTCAAAACAACAAGTTTCTCTGACAAATGGACAAAACAGTTAAAAGCTCTTTCATAGAGAGAGTTGAGCAACTTCGGACCATTAAAGTTTCTCGGGGTACACTTTTTGTTGTTCTTCTATGTCAAATTCGACAAGTATAAGCCCGCTAGATTATTTTGATGCGGAAACACAAACTTTCTATGACAAATGGACAAAACCGTTAAAAGCTCCTCCATAAAGAGAGTTGAGCAAATTCTGACAATCAAAGTTGCTCGGGGTACACTTTTTATTGTTCTTCTATGTCAAATTCTACAAGTATAAGCTTGCTAGATTATTTCGATGCCAATACACCAAGTTTCTATGATAAATGGACAAAACATTTAAAAGGAATTTCATAGAGAGAGTTGAGCAAATTCGGACTATCCAAGTTGCTCGGTGTACACTTTTTATTGTTCTCCTATGTGAAATTTTACGAGTATAAGCTTGCTAGATTATTTAGATGCCAAAACACCAACTTTCTATGACAAGTGGACAAAACTGTTAAAAGCTCATCGATAGAGAGAGTTGAGCAACTTCGGACCATCAAAGTTGCTCGGTGTACACTTTTTATTGTTCTTCTATGTGAAATTCAACAAGTATAAAACTTGCTAGATTATTTTGATGCGGAAACACAAACTTTCTATGACAAATGGACAAAACCGTTAAAAGCTCCTCCATAGAGAGAGTTGAGCAACTTCGGACCATCAAAGTTGATAGGGGTACACTTTTTATTTTTCTTCTATGTCAAATTCTACGAGTATAAGCTTGCTAGATTATTTCGATGCCAATACACTAAGTTTCTATGATAAATGGACAAAACAGTTAAAAGGTCCTTCATAGAGAGAGTTGAGAACCTTCGGACCATGAAAGTTGCACGGGGTACACTTTTTATTGTTCTTCTATGTGAAATTTTACGAGTATGAAGCTTCCTAGATTATTTCGATGTCAAAAGGGCAACTTTCTATGACAAATGGACAAAACCGTTAAAAGCCCCTTCGTAGAGAAAGTTGAGCAACTTCGGACCATGAAAGTTGCTCGGTGTACACTTTTATTGTTCTCCTATGTGAAATTTTACGAGTATAAGCTTGCAAGATTATTTCGATGCCAAAACACCAACTTTCTATGACAAATGGACAAAACCGTTAAAAGCTCCAACATAGAGAGAGTCGAGAACCTTTGGACCATTAAAGTTGCTCGGGGTACACTTTTTATTGTTCTTCTATGTCAAATTCTGTGTATAAGCTTACTAGATTATTTAGTTGCCAAAACACCAACTTTCTATGACAAATGGACAAAACCGTTAAAAGCTCATCCATAGAGAGAGTTGAGCAGTTTCGGACCATCAAAGTTGCTCGGTGTATACTTTTTATTGTTCTTCTATGTAAAATTCTACAAGTATAAAACTTGCTAGATTGTTTTGATGCGGAAACACAAACTTTCTATGACAAGTGGACAAAACCGTAAAAAGCTCCTCCATAGAGAGAGTTGAGCAACTTCGGACCATCATAGTTGATAGGGGTACACTTTTTATTGTTTTTCTATGTCAAATTCTACGAGTATAAGCTTGCTAGATTATTTCGATGCCAATACACTAAGTTTCTATGATAAATGGACAAAACAGTTAAAAGGTCCTTCATAGAGAGAGTTGAGCAACTTCGGACCATGAAAGTTGCACGGGGTACACTTTTTATTGTTCTTCTATGTGAAATTTTACGAGTATAAAGCTTCCTAAATTATTTCGATGTCAAAAGAGCAACTTTCTATGACAAATGGACAAAACCGTTAAAAGCCCATTCGTAGAGAGAGTTGAGCAACTTCGGACCATGAAAGTTGCTCGGTGTACACTTTTTATTGTTCTCCTATGTGAAATTTTACGAGTATAAGCTTGCAAGATTATTTCGATGCCAAAACACCAACTTTCTATGACAAATGGACAAAACCGTTAAAAGCTCCAACATAGAGAGAGTCGAGCAACTTTGGACCATTAAAGTTGCCCGGGGTACACTTTTTATTGTTCTTCAATGTCAAATTCTGTGTATAAGCTTACTAGATTATTTAGGTGCCAGAACACCAACTTTCTACGACAAATGGACAAAACCGTTAAAAGCTCATCCATAGAGAGAGTTGAGAAATTTCGGACCATCAAAGTTGCTCGGTGTATACTTTTTATTGTTCTTTTATGTAAAATTCTACAAGTATAAAACTTGCTAGATTGTTTTGATGCGGAAACACAAACTTTCTATGACAAATGGACAAAACCGTTAAAACCTCCTCCATAGAGAGAGTTGAGCAACTTCGGACCATCAAAGTTGATAGGGGTACACGTTTTATTATTCTTCTATGTCAAATTTTACGAGTATAAGCTTGCTAGATTATTTCGATGCCAAAACACCAACTTTCTATGACAAATGGACAAAACAGTTAAAAGCTCCTCCATAGAGAGAGTTGAGCAACTACGGACCATCAAAGTTGCTCGTGTACACTTTTTATTGTTCTTCTATGTGAAATTTTATGAGTATAAGCTTCGTAGATTATTTTGATGACAAAACACCAACTTTCTATGACAAATGTACAAAATAGTTAAAAGCTCCTCCAAAAAGAGAGTTGAGCAAATTCTGACCATCAAAGTTGCTCGGGGTACACTTTTTATTGTTCTTCTCTGTCAATTTCTACGAGTATAAGCTTGCTAGATTATTTCGATGCCAATACACCAAGTTTTTATGATAAATGGACAAAACAATTAAAAGGTCCTTCATAGAGAGAGTTGAGCAACTTCGGACCATGAAAGTTGCTCGGGGTACACTTTTTATTGTTTTCTATGTGAAATTTTACGAGTATAAAGCTTCCTAGATTATTTCGATGTCAAAAGAGCAAGTTTCTATGACAAATGGAGAAAACCGTTAAAAGCTCCTCCGTAGAGAGAGTTGAGCAACTTCGGACTATCCAAGTTGCTCGGTGTACACTTTTTATTGTTCTCCTATGTGAAATTTTACGAGTATAAGCTTGCTAGATTATTTAGATGCCAAAACACCAACTTTCTATGACAAGTGGACAAAACCGTTAAAACTCATCAATAGAGAGAGTTGAGCAACTTCGGACCATCAAAGTTGCTTGGTGAACACTTTTTATTGTTCTTCTATGTGAAATTCAACAAGTATAAAACTTGCTAGATTATTTTGATGCGGAAACACAAACTTTCTATGACAAATGGACAAAACCGTTAAAAGCTCCTCCATAGAGAGAGTTGAGCAGTTTCAGACCATCAAAGTTGATAGGGGTACACTTTTTATTGTTCTTCTATGTCAAATTCTACGAGTATAAGCTTGCTAGATTATTTCGATGCCAATACACTAAGTTTCTATGACAAATGGACAAAACCGTTAAAAGACCCTTCGTAGAGAGAGTTGAGCAACTTCGGACCATGAAAGTTGCTCGGTGTACACTTTTTATTGTTCTCCTATGTAAAATATTACGAGTATAGGCTTGCAAGATTATTTCGATGCCAAAAAACCAACTTTCTATGACAAATTGACAAAACCGTTAAAAGCTCCAACATAGAGAGAATCGAGCAACTTTGGACCATTCAAGTTGCTCGGGGTACACTTTTTATTGTTCTTCAATGTCAAATTCTGTGTATAAGCTTACTAGATTATTTAGTTGCCAAAACACCAACTTTCTATGACAAATGGATAAAACCGTTAAAAGCTCATCCATAGAGAGAGTTGAGCAATTTCAGACCATCAAAGTTGCTCGGTGTATACTTTTTATTGTTCTTCTATGTAAAATTCTACAAGTATAAAACTTGCTAGATTGTTTTAATGCGGAAACACAAACTTTCTATGACAAATGGACAAAACCGTTAAAAGCTCCTCCATAGAGAGAGTTGAGCAACTTCTGACCATCAAAGTTGATAGGGGTACACTTTTTATTGTTTTTCTATGTCAAATTCTACGAGTATAAGCTTGCAAGATTATTTCGATGCCAATACACTAAGTTTCTATGATTAATGGACAAAACAGTTAAAAGGTCCTTCATAGAGAGAGTTGAGCAACTTCGGACCATGAAAGTTGCTCGGGGTACACTTTTTATTGTTCTTCTATGTGAAATTTTACGAGTATAAAGCTTCCAAGATTATTTCGATGTCAAAAGAGCAAGTTTCTATGACAAATGGACAGAATCTTTAAAAGCTCCTTCGAAGTTAGAGTTGAGCAACTTCGGACCATTAAAGTTGCTCGGTGTACACTTTTTATTGTTCTTCTATGTGAAATTGTAAGAGTATAAGCTTCTTAGATTATTTTGATGTCAAAACAACAAGTTTCTATGACAAACGGACAAAACAGTTAAAAGCTCTTTCATAGAGAGAGTTGAGCAACTTCGGACCATTAAAGTTGCTCGGGGTACACTTTTTATTGTTCTTCTATGTCAAATTCGACAAGTATAAGCCCGCTAGATTATTTTGATGCGAAACACAAACTTTCTATGACAAATGGAAAAAACCGTTAAAAGCTCCTCCATAAAGAGAATTGAGCAAATTCTGACCATCAAAGTTGCTCGGGGTACACTTTTTATTGTTCTTCTATGTCAAATTTTACGAGTATAAGCTTGCTAGATTATTTCGATGCCAATACACCAAGTTTCTATGATAAATGGACAAAACATTTAAAAGGTCCTTCATAGAGAGAGTTGAGCAACTTTGGACCATCCAAGTTGCTCGGGGTACACTTTTTATTGTTCTTCTATGTCAAATTCTGTGTATAAGCTTACTAGATTATTTAGTTGCCAAAACACCAACTTTCTATGACAAATGGACAAAACCGTTAAAAGCTCATCCATAGAGAGAGTTGAGCAACTTCGGACTATCCAAGTTGCTCGGTGTACACTTTTTATTGTTCTCCTATGTGAAATTTTACGAGTATAAGCTTGCTAGATTATTTAGATGCCAAAACACCAACTTTCTATGACAAGTGGACAAAACCTTTAAAAGCTAATCGATAAAGAGAGTTGAGCAACTTCGGACCATCAAAGTTGGTCGGTGTACACTTTTTATTGTTCTTCTATGTGAAATTCAACAAGTATAAAACTTGCTAGATTATTTTGATGCGGAAACACAAACTTTCTATGACAAATGGACAAAACCGTTAAAATCTCCTCCATAGAGAGAGTTGAGCAATTTCGGACCATCAAAGTTGATAGGGGTACACTTTTTATTGTTCTTCTATGTCAAATTCTACGAGTATAAGCTTGCTAGATTATTTCGATGCCAATACACTAAGTTTCTATGATAAATGGACAAAACAGTTAAAAGGTCCTTTATAGAGAGAGTTGAGCAACTTCGGACCATGAAAGTTGCACGGGTTACACTTTTTATTGTTCTTCTATGTGAAATTTTACGAGTATAAAGCTTCCTATATTATTTCGATGTCAAAAGAGCAACTTTCTATGACAAATGGACAAAACCGTTAAAAGCCCCTTCGTAGAGAGAGTTGAGCAACTTCGGACCATCAAAGTTGCTCGGTGTACACTTTTTATTGTTCTTCTATGTGAAATTGTAAGAGTATAAGCTTCTTAGATTATTTTGATGTCAAAACAACAAGTTTCTATGACAAATGGACAAAACAGTTAAAAGCTCTTTCATAGAGAGAGTTGAGCAACTTCGGACCATTAAAGTTGCTCGGGGTACACTTTTTACTGTTCTTCTATGTCAAATTCGACAAGTATAAGCCCGCTCGATTATTTTGATGCGGAATCACAAACTTTCTATGACAAATGGACAAAACCGTTAAAAGCTCCTCCATAAAGAGAGTTGAGCAAATTCTGACCATCAAAGTTGCTCGGGGAACACTTTTTATTGTTCTTCTATGTCAAATTCTACGAGTATAAGCTTGCTAGATTATTTCGATGCCAATACACCAAGTTTCTATGATAAATGGACAAAACATTCAAAAGGTCCTTCATAGAGAGAGTTGAGCAACTTCGGACCATGAAAGTTGCTCGGGGTACACTTTTTATTGTTCTTCTATGTGAAATTTTACGAGTATAAAGCTTCCCAGATTATTTCGATGTCAAAAGAGCAAGTTTCTATGACAAATGGAGAAAACCGTTAAAAGCTCATCCATAGAGAGAGTTGAGCAACTTCGGACTATCCAAGTTGCTCGGTGTACACTTTTTATTGTTCTCCTATGTGAAATTTTACGAGTATAAGCTTGCTAGATTATTTAGATGCCAAAACACCAACTTTCTATGACAATTGGACAAAACCTTTAAAAGCTCATCGATAGAGAGAGTTGAGCAACTTCGGACCATCAAAGCTGCTCGGTGTACACTTTTTATTGTTCTTCTATGTGAAATTCAACAAGTATAAAACTTGCTAGATTATTTTGATGCGGAAACACAAACTTTCTATGACAAATGGAAAAAATCGTTAAAAGCTCCTCCATAGAGAGAGTTGAGCAATTTCGGACCATCAAAGTTGATAGGGGTACACTTTTTATTGTTCTTCTATGTCAAATTCTACGAGTATAAGCTTGCGAGATTATTTCGATGCCAATACACTAAGTTTCTATGATAAATGGACAAAACAGTTAAAAGGTCCTTTATAGAGAGAGTTGAGCAACTTCGGACCATGAGAGTTGCACGGGTTACACTTTTTATTGTTCTTCTATGTGAAATTTTACGAGTATAAAGCTTCCTAGATTATTTCGATGTCAAAAGAGCAACTTTCTATGACAAATGGACAAAACCGTTAAAAGCCCCTTCGTAGAGAGAGTTGAGCAACTTCGGACCATGAAAGTTGCTCGGGGTACACTTTTTATTGTTCTTCTATTTGAAATTTTACGAGTATAAAGCTTCCAAGATTATTTCGATGTCAAAAGAGCAAGTTTCTATGACAAAATGGACAAAACCTTTAAAAGCTCCTTCGTAGTTAGAGTTGAGCAACTTCGGACCATCAAAGTTGCTCGGTGTACACTTTTTATTGTTCTTCTATGTGAAATTGTAAGAGTATAAGCTTCTTAGATTATTTTGATGTCAAAACAACAAGTTTCTATGACAAATGGACAAAACAGTTAAAAGCTCTTTCATAGAGAGAGTTGAGCAACTTCGGACCATTAAAGTTGCTCGGGATACACTTTTTATTGTTCTTCTATGTCAAATTCGACAAGTATAAGCCCGCTAGATTATTTTGATGCGGAAACACAAACTTTCTATGACAAATGGACAAAACCGTTAAAAGCTCCTCCATAAACAGAGTTGAGCAAATTCTGACCATCAAAGTTGCTCGGGGTACACTTTTTATTGTTCTTCTATGTCAAATTCTACGAGTATAAGCTTGCTAGATTATTTTGATGCCAATACACCAAGTTTCTATGATGAATGGACAAAACATTTAAAAGGTCCTTCATAGAGAGAGTTGAGCAACTTTGGACCATCCAAGTTGCTCGGGGTACACTTTTTATTGTTCTTCTATGTCAAATTCTGTGTATAAGCTTACTAGATTATTTAGTTGCCAAAACACCAACTTTCTATGACAAATGGACAAAACCGTTAAAAGCTCATCCATAGAGAGAGTTGAGCAACTTCGGACCATGAAAGTTGCTCAGTGTACACTTTTTATTGTTCTCCTATGTGAAATTTTACGAGTATAAAGCTTGCTAGATTATTTATATGCCAAAACACCAACTTTCTATGACAAGTGGACAAAACCTTTAAAAGCCACTTCGTAGAGAGAGTTGAGCAACTTCGGACCACGAAAGTTGCTCGGTGTACACTTTTTATTGTTCTCCTATGTGAAATTTTACGAGTATAAGCTTGCAAGATTATTTCGATGCCAAAATACCAACTTTCTATGACAAATGGACAAAACCGTTAAAAGCTCCAACATAGAGAGAGTCGAGCAACTTTGGACTATTTAAGTTGCTCGGGGTACACTTTTTATTGTTCTTCTATGTCAAATTCTACAAGTATAAAACTTGCTAGATTGTAAAGATGCGAAAACACAAACTTTCTATGACAAATGGACAAAACCGTTAAAAGCTCCTCCATAGAGAGAGTTGAGCAACTTCGGACCATCAAAGTTGATAGGGGTACACTTTTTATTGTTTTTCTATGTCAAATTCTACGAGTATAAGCTTGCTAGATTATTTCGATGCCAATACACTAAGTTTCTATGATAAATGGACAAAACAGTTAAAAGGTCCTTCATAGAGAGAGTTGAGCAACTTCGGACCATGAAAGTTGCTCGGGGTACACTTTTTATTGTTCTTCTATGTGAAATTTTACGAGTATAAAGCTTCCAAGATTATTTCGATGTCAAAAGAGCAAGTTTCTATGACAAAATGGACAAAACCTTTAAAAGCTCCTTCGTAGTTAGAGTTGAGCAACTTCAGACCATCAAAGTTGCTCGGTGTACACTTTTTATTGTTCTTCTATGTGAAATTGTAAGAGTATAAGCTTCTTAGATTATTTTGATGTCAAAACAACAAGTTTCTATGACAAATGGACAAAACAGTTAAAAGCTCTTTCATAGAGAGAGTTGAGCAACTTCGTACCATTAAAGTTGCTCGGGGTACACTTTTTATTGTTCTTCTATGTCAAATTCGACAAGTATAAGCCCGCTGGATTATTTTGATGCGGAATCACAAACTTTCTAAGACAAATGGACAAAACCGTTAAAAGCTCCTCCATAAAGAGAGTTGAGCAAATTCTGACCATCAAAGTTGCTCGGGGAACACTTTTTATTGTTCTTCTATGTCAAATTCTACGAGTCTAAGCTTGCTAGATTATTTCGATGCCAATACACCAAGTTTCTATGATAAATGGACAAAACATTCAAAAGGTCCTTCATAGAGAGATTTGAGCAACTTCGGACCATGAAAGTTGCTCGAGGTACACTTTTTATTGTTCTTCTATGTGAAATTTTACGAGTATAAAGCTTCCTAGATTATTTCGATGTCAAAAGAGCAAGTTTCTATGACAAATGGACAAAACCGTTAAAAGCTCATCCATAGAGAGAGTTGAGCAACTTCGGACCATCAAAGTTGATAGGGGTACACTTTTTATTGTTTTTCTATGTCAAATTCTACGAGTATAAGCTTGCTAGATTATTTCGATTCCAATACACTAAGTTTCTATGATAAATGGACAAAACAGTTAAAAGGTCCTTCATAGAGAGAGTTGAGCAACTTCGGACCATGAAAGTTGCTCGGGGTACACTTTTTATTGTTCTTCTATGTGAAATTTTACGAGTATAAAGCTTCCAAGATTATTTCGATGTCAAAAGAGCAAGTTTCTATGACAAAATGGACAAAACCTTTAAAAGCTCCTTCGTAGTTAGAGTTGAGCAACTTCAGACCATCAAAGTTGCTCGGTGTACACTTTTTATTGTTCTTCTATGTGAAATTGTAAGAGTATAAGCTTCTTAGATTATTTTGATGTCAAAACAACAAGTTTCTATGACAAATGGACAAAACAGTTAAAAGCTCTTTCATAGAGAGAGTTGAGCAACTTCGGACCATTAAAGTTGCTCGGGGTACACTTTTTATTCTTCTTCTATGTCAAATTCGACAAGTATAAGCCCGCTGGATTATTTTGATGCGGAATCACAAACTTTCTAAGACAAATGGACAAAACCGTTAAAAGCTCCTCCATAAAGAGAGTTGAGCAAATTCTGACCATCAAAGTTGCTCGGGGAACACTTTTTATTGTTCTTCTATGTCAAATTCTACGAGTCTAAGCTTGCTAGATTATTTCGATGCCAATACACCAAGTTTCTATGATAAATGGACAAAACATTCAAAAGGTCCTTCATAGAGAGATTTGAGCAACTTCGGACCATGAAAGTTGCTCGAGGTACACTTTTTATTGTTCTTCTATGTGAAATTTTACGAGTATAAAGCTTCCTAGATTATTTCGATGTCAAAAGAGCAAGTTTCTATGACAAATGGACAAAACCGTTAAAAGCTCATCCATAGAGAGAGTTGAGCAACTTCGGACCATCAAAGTTGATAGGGGTACACTTTTTATTGTTTTTCTATGTCAAATTCTACGAGTATAAGCTTGCTAGATTATTTCGATTCCAATACACTAAGTTTCTATGATAAATGGACAAAACAGTTAAAAGGTCCTTCATAGAGAGAGTTGAGCAACTTCGGACCATGAAAGTTGCTCGGGGTACACTTTTTATTGTTCTTCTATGTGAAATTTTACGAGTATAAAGCTTCCAAGATTATTTCGATGTCAAAAGAGCAAGTTTCTATGACAAAATGGACAAAACCTTTAAAAGCTCCTTCGTAGTTAGAGTTGAGCAACTTCAGACCATCAAAGTTGCTCGGTGTACACTTTTTATTGTTCTTCTATGTGAAATTGTAAGAGTATAAGCTTCTTAGATTATTTTGATGTCAAAACAACAAGTTTCTATGACAAATGGACAAAACAGTTAAAAGCTCTTTCATAGAGAGAGTTGAGCAACTTCGGACCATTAAAGTTGCTCGGGGTACACTTTTTATTCTTCTTCTATGTCAAATTCGACAAGTATAAGCCCGCTGGATTATTTTGATGCGGAATCACAAACTTTCTAAGACAAATGGACAAAACCGTTAAAAGCTCCTCCATAAAGAGAGTTGAGCAAATTCTGACCATCAAAGTTGCTCGGGGAACACTTTTTATTGTTCTTCTATGTCAAATTCTACGAGTCTAAGCTTGCTAGATTATTTCGATGCCAATACACCAAGTTTCTATGATAAATGGACAAAACATTCAAAAGGTCCTTCATAGAGAGATTTGAGCAACTTCGGACCATGAAAGTTGCTCGAGGTACACTTTTTATTGTTCTTCTATGTGAAATTTTACGAGTATAAAGCTTCCTAGATTATTTCGATGTCAAAAGAGCAAGTTTCTATGACAAATGGACAAAACCGTTAAAAGCTCATCCATAGAGAGAGTTGAGCAACTTCGGACTATCCAAGTTGCTCGGTGTACACTTTTTATTGTTCTCCTATGTGAAATTTTACGAGTATAAGCTTGCTAGATTATTTAGATGCCAAAACACCAACTTTCTATGACAATTGGACAAAACCTTTAAAAGCTCATCGATAGAGAGAGTTGAGCAACTTCGGACCATCAAAGTTGCTCGGGGTACACTTTTTATTGTTCTTCTATGTGAAATTTTACGAGTATAAAGCTTCCAAGATTATTTCGATGTCAAAAGAGCAAGTTTCTATGACAAAATGGACAAAACCTTTAAAAGCTCCTTCGTAGTTAGAGTTGAGCAACTTCGGACCATCAAAGTTGCTCGGTGTACACTTTTTATTGTTCTTCTATGTGAAATTGTAAGAGTATAAGCTTCTTAGATTATTTTGATGTCAAAACAACAAGTTTCTATGACAAATGGACAAAACAGTTAAAAGCTCTTTCATAGAGAGAGTTGAGCAACTTCGGACCATTAAAGTTGCTCGGGGTACACTTTTTATTGTTCTTCTATGTCAAATTCGACAAGTATAAGCCCGCTAGATTATTTTGATGCGGAAACACAAACTTTCTATGACAAATGGACAAAACCGTTAAAAGCTCCTCCATAAAGAGAGTTGAGCAAATTCTGACCATCAAAGTTGCTCGAGGTACACTTTTTATTGTTCTTCTATGTCAAATTCTACGAGTAATAAGCTTGCTAGATTATTTCGATGCCAATACACCAAGTTTCTATGACAAATGGACAAAACCGTTAAAAGGTCCTCCATAGAGAGAGTTGAGCAACTTCGGACCATCAAAGTTGATAGGGGTACACTTTTTATTGTTCTTCTATGTCAAATTCTACGAGTATAAGCTTGCTAGATTATTTAGTTGCCAAAACACCAACTTTCTATGACAAATGGACAAAACCGTTAAAAGCTCATCCATAGAGAGAGTTGAGCAACTTCGGACTATCCAAGTTGCTCGGTGTACACTTTTTATTGTTCTCCTATGTGAAATTTTACGAGTATAAGCTTGCTAGATTATTTAGATGCCAAAACACCAACTTTCTATGACAAGTGGACAAAACCTTTAAAAGCTCATCGATAAAGAGAGTTGAGCAACTTCGGATCATCAAAGTTGCTCGGTGTACACTTTTTATTGTTCTTCTATGTGAAATTTTACGAGTATAAAACTTGCTAGATTATTTTGATGCGGAAACACAAACTTTCTATGACAAATGGACAAAACCGTTAAAAGCTCCTCCATAGAGAGAGTTGAGCAATTTCGGACCATCGAAGTTGATAGGGGTACACTTTTTATTGTTCTTCTATGTCAAATTCTACGAGTATAAGCTTGCCAGATTATTTCGATGCCAATACACTAAGTTTCTATGATAAATGGACAAAACAGTTAAAAGGTCCTTTATAGAGAGAGTTGAACAACTTCGGACCATGAAAGTTGCACGGGTTACACTTTTTATTGTTCTCCTATGTGAAATTTTACGAGTATAAGCTTGCAAGATTATTTCGATGCCAAAATACCAACTTTCTATGACAAATGGACAAAACCGTTAAAAGCTCCAACATAGAGAGAGTCGAGCAACTTTGGACCATTTAAGTTGCTCGGGGTACACTTTTTATTGTTCTTCTATGTCAAATTCTACAAGTATAAAACTTGCTAGATTGTATTGATGCGGAAACACAAACTTTCTATGACAAATGGACAAAACCGTTAAAAGCTCCTCCATAGAGAGAGTTGAGCAACTTCGGACCATCAAAGTTGATAGGGGTACACTTTTTATTGTTTTTCTATGTCAAATTCTACGAGTATAAGCTTGCTAGATTATTTCGATTCCAATACACTAAGTTTCTATGATAAATGGACAAAACAGTTAAAAGGTCCTTCATAGAGAGAGTTGAGCAACTTCGGACCATGAAAGTTGCTCGGTGTACACTTTTTATTGTTCTTCTATGTGAAATTTTACGAGTATAAAGCTTCCAAGATTATTTCGATGTCAAAAGAGCAAGTTTCTATGACAAAATTGACAAAACCTTTAAAAGCTCCTTCGTAGTTAGAGTTGAGCAACTTCGGACCATCAAAGTTGCTCGGTGTACACTTTTTATTGTTCTTCTATGTGAAATTGTAAGAGTATAAGCTTCTTAGATTATTTTGATGTCAAAACAACAAGTTTCTATGACAAATGGACAAAACAGTTAAAAGCTCTTTCACAGAGAGAGTTGAGCAACTTCGGACCATTAAAGTTGCTCGGGGTACACTTTTTATTGTTCTTCTATGTCAAATTCGACAAGTATAAGCCCGCTAGATTATTTTGATGCGGAAACACAAACTTTCTATGATAAATGGACAAAACATTCAAAAGGTCCTTCATAGAGAGATTTGAGCAACTTCGGACCATGAAAGTTGCTCGAGGTACACTTTTTATTGTTCTTCTATGTGAAATTTTACGAGTATAAAGCTTCCTAGATTATTTCGATGTCAAAAGAGCAAGTTTCTATGACAAATGGACAAAACCGTTAAAAGCTCATCCATAGAGAGAGTTGAGCAACTTCGGACTATCCAAGTTGCTCGGTGTACACTTTTTATTGTTCTCCAATGTAAAATATTACGAGTATAGGCTTGCAAGATTATTTCGATGCCAAAAAACCAACTTTCTATGACAAATTGACAAAACAGTTAAAAGCTCTTTCATAGAGAGAGTTGAGCAACTTCGGACCATTAAAGTTGCTCGGGGTACACTTTTTATTGTTCTTCTATGTCAAATTCGACAAGTATAAGCCCGCTAGATTATTTTGATGCGGAAACACAAACTTTCTATGACAAATGGACAAAACCGTTAAAAGCTCCTCCATAAAGAGAGTTGAGCAAATTCTGACCATCAAAGTTGCTCGAGGTACACTTTTTATTGTTCTTCTATGTCAAATTCTACGAGTAATAAGCTTGCTAGATTATTTCGATGCCAATACACCAAGTTTCTATGACAAATGGACAAAACCGTTAAAAGGTCCTCCATAGAGAGAGTTGAGCAACTTCGGACCATCAAAGTTGATAGGGGTACACTTTTTATTGTTCTTCTATGTCAAATTCTACGAGTATAAGCTTGCTAGATTATTTAGTTGCCAAAACACCAACTTTCTATGACAAATGGACAAAACCGTTAAAAGCTCATCCATAGAGAGAGTTGAGCAACTTCGGACTATCCAAGTTGCTCGGTGTACACTTTTTATTGTTCTCCTATGTGAAATTTTACGAGTATAAGCTTGCTAGATTATTTAGATGCCAAAACACCAACTTTCTATGACAAGTGGACAAAACCTTTAAAAGCTCATCGATAAAGAGAGTTGAGCAACTTCGGATCATCAAAGTTGCTCGGTGTACACTTTTTATTGTTCTTCTATGTGAAATTTTACGAGTATAAAACTTGCTAGATTATTTTGATGCGGAAACACAAACTTTCTATGACAAATGGACAAAACCGTTAAAAGCTCCTCCATAGAGAGAGTTGAGCAATTTCGGACCATCGAAGTTGATAGGGGTACACTTTTTATTGTTCTTCTATGTCAAATTCTACGAGTATAAGCTTGCCAGATTATTTCGATGCCAATACACTAAGTTTCTATGATAAATGGACAAAACAGTTAAAAGGTCCTTTATAGAGAGAGTTGAACAACTTCGGACCATGAAAGTTGCACGGGTTACACTTTTTATTGTTCTCCTATGTGAAATTTTACGAGTATAAGCTTGCAAGATTATTTCGATGCCAAAATACCAACTTTCTATGACAAATGGACAAAACCGTTAAAAGCTCCAACATAGAGAGAGTCGAGCAACTTTGGACCATTTAAGTTGCTCGGGGTACACTTTTTATTGTTCTTCTATGTCAAATTCTACAAGTATAAAACTTGCTAGATTGTATTGATGCGGAAACACAAACTTTCTATGACAAATGGACAAAACCGTTAAAAGCTCCTCCATAGAGAGAGTTGAGCAACTTCGGACCATCAAAGTTGATAGGGGTACACTTTTTATTGTTTTTCTATGTCAAATTCTACGAGTATAAGCTTGCTAGATTATTTCGATTCCAATACACTAAGTTTCTATGATAAATGGACAAAACAGTTAAAAGGTCCTTCATAGAGAGAGTTGAGCAACTTCGGACCATGAAAGTTGCTCGGTGTACACTTTTTATTGTTCTTCTATGTGAAATTTTACGAGTATAAAGCTTCAAAGATTATTTCGATGTCAAAAGAGCAAGTTTCTATGACAAAATTGACAAAACCTTTAAAAGCTCCTTCGTAGTTAGAGTTGAGCAACTTCGGACCATCAAAGTTGCTCGGTGTACACTTTTTATTGTTCTTCTATGTGAAATTGTAAGAGTATAAGCTTCTTAGATTATTTTGATGTCAAAACAACAAGTTTCTATGACAAATGGACAAAACAGTTAAAAGCTCTTTCACAGAGAGAGTTGAGCAACTTCGGACCATTAAAGTTGCTCGGGGTACACTTTTTATTGTTCTTCTATGTCAAATTCGACAAGTATAAGCCCGCTAGATTATTTTGATGCGGAAACACAAACTTTCTATGATAAATGGACAAAACATTCAAAAGGTCCTTCATAGAGAGATTTGAGCAACTTCGGACCATGAAAGGTTCTCGAGGTACACTTTTTATTGTTTTTCTATGTGAAATTTTACGAGTATAAAGCTTCCTAGATTATTTCGATGTCAAAAGAGCAAGTTTCTATGACAAATGGACAAAACCGTTAAAAGCTCATCCATAGAGAGAGTTGAGCAACTTCGGACTATCCAAGTTTCTCGGTGTACACTTTTTATTGTTCTCCAATGTAAAATATTACGAGTATAGGCTTGCAAGATTATTTCGATGCCAAAAAACCAACTTTCTTTGACAAATTGACAAAACCGTTAAAAGCTCCAACATAGAGAGAATCGAGCAACTTTGGACCATTCAAGTTGCTCGGGGTACACTTTTTATTGTTCTTCAATGTCAAATTCTGTGTATAAGCTTACTAGATTATTTAGTTGCCAAAACACCAACTTTCTATGACAAATGGATAAAACCGTTAAAAGCTCATCCATAGAGAGAGTTGAGCAATTTCAGACCATCAAAGTTGCTCGGTGTATACTTTTTATTGTTCTTCTATGTAAAATTCTACAAGTATAAAACTTGCTAGATTGTTTTGATGCGGAAACACAAACTTTCTATGACAAATGGACAAAACCGTTAAAAGCTCCTCCATAGAGAGAGTTGAGCAACTTCTGACCATCAAAGTTGATAGGGGTACACTTTTTATTGTTTTTCTATGTCAAATTCTACGAGTATAAGCTTGCAAGATTATTTCGATGCCAATACACTAAGTTTCTATGATTAATGGACAAAACAGTTAAAAGGTCCTTCATAGAGAGAGTTGAGCAACTTCGGACCATGAAAGTTGCTCGGGGTACACTTTTTATTGTTCTTCTATGTGAAATTTTACGAGTATAAAGCTTCCAAGATTATTTCGATGTCAAAAGAGCAAGTTTCTATGACAAATGGACAGAATCTTTAAAAGCTCCTTCGTAGTTAGAGTTGAGCAACTTCGGACCATCAAAGTTGCTCGGTGTACACTTTTTATTGTTCTTCTATGTGAAATTGTAAGAGTATAAGCTTCTTAGATTATTTTGATGTCAAAACAACAAGTTTCTATGACAAACGGACAAAACAGTTAAAAGCTCTTTCATAGAGAGAGTTGAGCAACTTCGGACCATTAAAGTTGCTCGGGGTACACTTTTTATTGTTCTTCTATGTCAAATTCGACAAGTATAAGCCCGCTAGATTATTTTGATGCGAAACACAAACTTTCTATGACAAATGGAAAAAACCGTTAAAAGCTCCTCCATAAAGAGAATTGAGCAAATTCTGACCATCAAAGTTGCTCGGGGTACACTTTTTATTGTTCTTCTATGTCAAATTTTACGAGTATAAGCTTGCTAGACTATTTCGATGCCAATACACCAAGTTTCTATGATAAATGGACAAAACATTTAAAAGGTCCTTCATAGAGAGAGTTGAGCAACTTTGGACCATCCAAGTTGCTCAGGGTACACTTTTTATTGTTCTTCTATGTCAAATTCTGTGTATAAGCTTACTAGATTATTTAGTTGCCAAAACACCAACTTTCTATGACAAATGGACAAAACCGTTAAAAGCTCATCCATAGAGAGAGTTGAGCAACTTCGGACTATCCAAGTTGCTCGGTGTACACTTTTTATTGTTCTCCTATGTGAAATTTTACGAGTATAAGCTTGCTAGATTATTTAGATGCCAAAACACCAACTTTCTATGACAAGTGGACAAAACCTTTAAAAGCTCATCGATAAAGAGAGTTGAGCAACTTCGGACCATCAAAGTTGCTCGGTGTACACTTTTTATTGTTCTTCTATGTGAAATTCAACAAGTATAAAACTTGCTAGATTATTTTGATGCGGAAACACAAACTTTCTATGACAAATGGACAAAACCGTTAAAAGCTCCTCCATAGAGAGAGTTGAGCAATTTCGGACCATCAAAGTTGATAGGGGTACACTTTTTATTGTTCTTCTATGTCAAATTCTACGAGTATAAGCTTGCCGGATTATTTCGATGCCAATACACTAAGTTTCTATGATAAATGGACAAAACAGTTAAAAGGTCCTTTATAGAGAGAGTTGAGCAACTTCGGACCATGAAAGTTGCTCGGTGTACACTTTTTATTGTTCTTCTATGTGAAATTTTACGAGTATAAAGCTTCAAAGATTATTTCGATGTCAAAAGAGCAAGTTTCTATGACAAAATTGACAAAACCTTTAAAAGCTCCTTCGTAGTTAGAGTTGAGCAACTTCGGACCATCAAAGTTGCTCGGTGTACACTTTTTATTGTTCTTCTATGTGAAATTGTAAGAGTATAAGCTTCTTAGATTATTTTGATGTCAAAACAACAAGTTTCTATGACAAATGGACAAAACAGTTAAAAGCTCTTTCACAGAGAGAGTTGAGCAACTTCGGACCATTAAAGTTGCTCGGGGTACACTTTTTATTGTTCTTCTATGTCAAATTCGACAAGTATAAGCCCGCTAGATTATTTTGATGCGGAAACACAAACTTTCTATGATAAATGGACAAAACATTCAAAAGGTCCTTCATAGAGAGATTTGAGCAACTTCGGACCATGAAAGGTTCTCGAGGTACACTTTTTATTGTTCTTCTATGTGAAATTTTACGAGTATAAAGCTTCCTAGATTATTTCGATGTCAAAAGAGCAAGTTTCTATGACAAATGGACAAAACCGTTAAAAGCTCATCCATAGAGAGAGTTGAGCAACTTCGGACTATCCAAGTTTCTCGGTGTACACTTTTTATTGTTCTCCAATGTAAAATATTACGAGTATAGGCTTGCAAGATTATTTCGATGCCAAAAAACCAACTTTCTTTGACAAATTGACAAAACCGTTAAAAGCTCCAACATAGAGAGAATCGAGCAACTTTGGACCATTCAAGTTGCTCGGGGTACACTTTTTATTGTTCTTCAATGTCAAATTCTGTGTATAAGCTTACTAGATTATTTAGTTGCCAAAACACCAACTTTCTATGACAAATGGATAAAACCGTTAAAAGCTCATCCATAGAGAGAGTTGAGCAATTTCAGACCATCAAAGTTGCTCGGTGTATACTTTTTATTGTTCTTCTATGTAAAATTCTACAAGTATAAAACTTGCTAGATTGTTTTGATGCGGAAACACAAACTTTCTATGACAAATGGACAAAACCGTTAAAAGCTCCTCCATAGAGAGAGTTGAGCAACTTCTGACCATCAAAGTTGATAGGGGTACACTTTTTATTGTTTTTCTATGTCAAATTCTACGAGTATAAGCTTGCAAGATTATTTCGATGCCAATACACTAAGTTTCTATGATTAATGGACAAAACAGTTAAAAGGTCCTTCATAGAGAGAGTTGAGCAACTTCGGACCATGAAAGTTGCTCGGGGTACACTTTTTATTGTTCTTCTATGTGAAATTTTACGAGTATAAAGCTTCCAAGATTATTTCGATGTCAAAAGAGCAAGTTTCTATGACAAATGGACAGAATCTTTAAAAGCTCCTTCGTAGTTAGAGTTGAGCAACTTCGGACCATCAAAGTTGCTCGGTGTACACTTTTTATTGTTCTTCTATGTGAAATTGTAAGAGTATAAGCTTCTTAGATTATTTTGATGTCAAAACAACAAGTTTCTATGACAAACGGACAAAACAGTTAAAAGCTCTTTCATAGAGAGAGTTGAGCAACTTCGGACCATTAAAGTTGCTCGGGGTACACTTTTTATTGTTCTTCTATGTCAAATTCGACAAGTATAAGCCCGCTAGATTATTTTGATGCGAAACACAAACTTTCTATGACAAATGGAAAAAACCGTTAAAAGCTCCTCCATAAAGAGAATTGAGCAAATTCTGACCATCAAAGTTGCTCGGGGTACACTTTTTATTGTTCTTCTATGTCAAATTTTACGAGTATAAGCTTGCTAGACTATTTCGATGCCAATACACCAAGTTTCTATGATAAATGGACAAAACATTTAAAAGGTCCTTCATAGAGAGAGTTGAGCAACTTTGGACCATCCAAGTTGCTCGGGGTACACTTTTTATTGTTCTTCTATGTCAAATTCTGTGTATAAGCTTACTAGATTATTTAGTTGCCAAAACACCAACTTTCTATGACAAATGGACAAAACCGTTAAAAGCTCATCCATAGAGAGAGTTGAGCAACTTCGGACTATCCAAGTTGCTCGGTGTACACTTTTTATTGTTCTCCTATGTGAAATTTTACGAGTATAAGCTTGCTAGATTATTTAGATGCCAAAACACCAACTTTCTATGACAAGTGGACAAAACCTTTAAAAGCTCATCGATAAAGAGAGTTGAGCAACTTCGGACCATCAAAGTTGCTCGGTGTACACTTTTTATTGTTCTTCTATGTGAAATTCAACAAGTATAAAACTTGCTAGATTATTTTGATGCGGAAACACAAACTTTCTATGACAAATGGACAAAACCGTTAAAAGCTCCTCCATAGAGAGAGTTGAGCAATTTCGGACCATCAAAGTTGATAGGGGTACACTTTTTATTGTTCTTCTATGTCAAATTCTACGAGTATAAGCTTGCTAGATTATTTCGATGCCAATACACTAAGTTTCTATGATAAATGGACAAAACAGTTAAAAGGTCCTTTATAGAGAGAGTTGAGCAACTTCGGACCATGAAAGTTGCACGGGTTACACTTTTTATTGTTATTCTATGTGAAATTTTACGAGTATAAAGCTTCCTATATTATTTCGATGTCAAAAGAGCAACTTTCT
Organism: Euonymus europaeus; assembly: GCA_963580455.1. NCBI lineage: Eukaryota > Viridiplantae > Streptophyta > Magnoliopsida > Celastrales > Celastraceae > Euonymus > Euonymus europaeus. Next base: position 12,749,370 of record OY756969.1, read on the forward strand.
ATGACAAATGGACAAAACCGTTAAAAGCCCCTTCGTAGAGAGAGTTGAGCAACTTCGGACCATCAAAGTTGCTCGGTGTACACTTTTTATTGTTCTTCTATGTGAAATTGTAAGAGTATTAGCTTCTTAGATTATTTTGATGTCAAAACAACAAGTTTCTATGACAAATGGACAAAACAGTTAAAAGCTCTTTCATAGAGAGAGTTGAGCAACTTCGGACCATTAAAGTTGCTCGGGGTACACCTTTTATTGTTCTTCTATGTCAAATTCGACAAGTATAAGCCCGCTAGATTATTTTGATGCGGAATCACAAACTTTCTATGACAAATGGACAAAACCGTTAAAAGCTCCTCCATAAAGAGAGTTGAGCAAATTCTGACCATCAAAGTTGCTCGGGGAACACTTTTTATTGTTCTTCTATGTCAAATTCTACGAGTATAAGTTTGCTAGATTATTTCGATGCCAATACACCAAGTTTCTATGATAAATGGACAAAACATTCAAAAGGTCCTTCATAGAGAGAGTTGAGCAACTTCGGACCATGAAAGTTGCTCGGGGTACACTTTTTATTGTTCTTCTATGTGAAATTTTACGAGTATAAAGCTTCCCAGATTATTTCGATGTCAAAAGAGCAAGTTTCTATGACAAATGGACAAAACCGTTAAAAGCTCATCCATAGAGAGAGTTGAGCAACTTCGGACTATCCAAGTTGCTCGGTGTACACTTTTTATTGTTCTCCTATGTGAAATTTTACGAGTATAAGCTTGCTAGATTATTTAGATGCCAAAACACCAACTTTCTATGACAATTGGACAAACCCTTTAAAAGCTCATCGATAGAGAGAGTTGAGCAACTTCGGACCATCAAAGCTGCTCGGTGTACACTTTTTATTGTTCTTCTATGTGAAATTCAACAAGTATAAAACTTGCTAGATTATTTTGATGCGGAAACACAAACTTTCTATGACAAATGGAAAAAACCGTTAAAAGCTCCTCCATAGAGAGAGTTGAGCAATTTCGGACCATCAAAGTTGATAGGGGTACACTTTTTATTGTTCTTCTATGTCAAATTCTACGAGTATAAGCTTGCGAGATTATTTCGATGCCAATACACTAAGTTTCTATGATAAATGGACAAAACAGTTAAAAGGTCCTTTATAGAGAGAGTTGAGCAACTTCGGACCATGAAAGTTGCACGGGTTACACTTTTTATTGTTCTTCTATGTGAAATTTTACGAGTATAAAGCTTCCTAGATTATTTCGATGTCAAAAGAGCAACTTTCTATGACAAATGGACAAAACCGTTAAAAGCCCCTTCGTAGAGAGAGTTGAGCAACTTCGGACCATGAAAGTTGCTCGGGGTACACTTTTTATTGTTCTTCTATTTGAAATTTTACGAGTATAAAGCTTCCAAGATTATTTCGATGTCAAAGGAGCAAGTTTCTATGACAAAATGGACAAAACCTTTAAAAGCTCCTTCGTAGTTAGAGTTGAGCAACTTCGGACCATCAAAGTTGCTCGGTGTACACTTTTTATTGTTCTTCTATGTGAAATTGTAAGAGTATAAGCTTCTTAGATTATTTTGATGTCAAAACAACAAGTTTCTATGACAAATGGACAAAACAGTTAAAAGCTCTTTCATAGAGAGAGTTGAGCAACTTCGGACCATTAAAGTTGCTCGGGATACACTTTTTATTGTTCTTCTATGTCAAATTCGACAAGTATAAGCCCGCTAGATTATTTTGTTGCGGAAACACAAACTTTCTATGACAAATGGACAAAACCGTTAAAAGCTCCTCCATAAACAGAGTTGAGCAAATTCTGACCATCAAAGTTGCTCGGGGTACACTTTTTATTGTTCTTCTATGTCAAATTCTACGAGTATAAGCTTGCTAGATTATTTTGATGCCAATACACCAAGTTTCTATGATGAATGGACAAAACATTTAAAAGGTCCTTCATAGAGAGAGTTGAGCAACTTTGGACCATCCAAGTTGCTCGGGGTACACTTTTTATTGTTCTTCTATGTCAAATTCTGTGTATAAGCTTACTAGATTATTTAGTTGCCAAAACACCAACTTTCTATGACAAATGGACAAAACCGTTAAAAGCTCCTCCATAGAGAGAGTTGAGCAATTTCGGACCATCGAAGTTGATAGGGGTACACTTTTTATTGTTCTTCTATGTCAAATTCTACGAGTATAAGCTTGCCAGATTATTTCGATGCCAATACACTAAGTTTCTATGATAAATGGACAAAACAGTTAAAAGGTCCTTTATAGAGAGAGTTGAACAACTTCGGACCATGAAAGTTGCACGGGTTACACTTTTTATTGTTCTCCTATGTGAAATTTTACGAGTATAAGCTTGCAAGATTATTTCGATGCCAAAATACCAACTTTCTATGACAAATGGACAAAACCGTTAAAAGCTCCAACATAGAGAGAGTCGAGCAACTTTGGACTATTTAAGTTGCTCGGGGTACACTTTTTATTGTTCTTCTATGTCAAATTCTACAAGTATAAAACTTGCTAGATTGTAAAGATGCGGAAACACAAACTTTCTATGACAAATGGACAAAACCGTTAAAAGCTCCTCCATAGAGAGAGTTGAGCAACTTCGGACCATCAATGTTGATAGGGGTACACTTTTTATTGTTTTTCTATGTCAAATTCTACGAGTATAAGCTTGCTAGATTATTTCGATTCCAATACACTAAGTTTCTATGATAAATGGACAAAACAGTTAAAAGGTCCTTCATAGAGAGAGTTGAGCAACTTCGGACCATGAAAGTTGCTCGGGGTACACTTTTTATTGTTCTTCTATGTGAAATTTTACGAGTATAAAGCTTCCAAGATTATTTCGATGTCAAAAGAGCAAGTTTCTATGACAAAATGGACAAAACCTTTAAAAGCTCCTTCGTAGTTAGAGTTGAGCAACTTCAGACCATCAAAGTTGCTCGGTGTACACTTTTTATTGTTCTTCTATGTGAAATTGTAAGAGTATAAGCTTCTTAGATTATTTTGATGTCAAAACAACAAGTTTCTATGACAAATGGACAAAACAGTTAAAAGCTCTTTCATAGAGAGAGTTGAGCAACTTCGGACCATTAAAGTTGCTCGGGGTACACTTTTTATTGTTCTTCTATGTCAAATTCGACAAGTATAAGCCCGCTGGATTATTTTGATGCGGAATCACAAACTTTCTAAGACAAATGGACAAAACCGTTAAAAGCTCCTCCATAAAGAGAGTTGAGCAAATTCTGACCATCAAAGTTGCTCGGGGAACACTTTTTATTGTTCTTCTATGTCAAATTCTACGAGTCTAAGCTTGCTAGATTATTTCGATGCCAATACACCAAGTTTCTATGATAAATGGACAAAACATTCAAAAGGTCCTTCATAGAGAGATTTGAGCAACTTCGGACCATGAAAGTTGCTCGAGGTACACTTTTTATTGTTCTTCTATGTGAAATTTTACGAGTATAAAGCTTCCTAGATTATTTCGATGTCAAAAGAGCAAGTTTCTATGACAAATGGACAAAACCGTTAAAAGCTCATCCATAGAGAGAGTTGAGCAACTTCGGACTATCCAAGTTGCTCGGTGTACACTTTTTATTGTTCTCCTATGTGAAATTTTACGAGTATAAGCTTGCTAGATTATTTAGATGTCAAAACACCAACTTTCTATGACAATTGGACAAAACCTTTAAAAGCTCATCGATAGAGAGAGTTGAGCAACTTCGGACCATCAAAGTTGATAGGGGTACACTTTTTATTGTTTTTCTATGTCAAATTCTACGAGTATAAGCTTGCTAGATTATTTCGATTCCAATACACTAAGTTTCTATGATAAATGGACAAAACAGTTAAAAGGTCCTTCATAGAGAGAGTTGAGCAACTTCGGACCATGAAAGTTGCTCGGGGTACACTTTTTATTGTTCTTCTATGTGAAATTTTACGAGTATAAAGCTTCCAAGATTATTTCGATGTCAAAAGAGCAAGTTTCTATGACAAAATGGACAAAACCTTTAAAAGCTCCTTCGTAGTTAGAGTTGAGCAACTTCAGACCATCAAAGTTGCTCGGTGTACACTTTTTATTGTTCTTCTATGTGAAATTGTAAGAGTATAAGCTTCTTAGATTATTTTGATGTCAAAACAACAAGTTTCTATGACAAATGGACAAAACAGTTAAAAGCTCTTTCATAGAGAGAGTTGAGCAACTTCGGACCATTAAAGTTGCTCGGGGTACACTTTTTATTGTTCTTCTATGTCAAATTCGACAAGTATAAGCCCGCTGGATTATTTTGATGCGGAATCACAAACTTTCTAAGACAAATGGACAAAACCGTTAAAAGCTCCTCCATAAAGAGAGTTGAGCAAATTCTGACCATCAAAGTTGCTCGGGGAACACTTTTTATTGTTCTTCTATGTCAAATTCTACGAGTCTAAGCTTGCTAGATTATTTCGATGCCAATACACCAAGTTTCTATGATAAATGGACAAAACATTCAAAAGGTCCTTCATAGAGAGATTTGAGCAACTTCGGACCATGAAAGTTGCTCGAGGTACACTTTTTATTGTTCTTCTATGTGAAATTTTACGAGTATAAAGCTTCCTAGATTATTTCGATGTCAAAAGAGCAAGTTTCTATGACAAATGGACAAAACCGTTAAAAGCTCATCCATAGAGAGAGTTGAGCAACTTCGGACTATCCAAGTTGCTCGGTGTACACTTTTTATTGTTCTCCTATGTGAAATTTTACGAGTATAAGCTTGCTAGATTATTTAGATGCCAAAACACCAACTTTCTATGACAATTGGACAAAACCTTTAAAAGCTCATCGATAGAGAGAGTTGAGCAACTTCGGACCATCAAAGTTGCTCGGGGTACACTTTTTATTTTTCTTCTATGTGAAATTTTACGAGTATAAAGCTTCCAAGATTATTTCGATGTCAAAAGAGCAAGTTTCTATGACAAAATGGACAAAACCTTTAAAAGCTCCTTCGTAGTTAGAGTTGAGCAACTTCGGACCATCAAAGTTGCTCGGTGTACACTTTTTATTGTTCTTCTATGTGAAATTGTAAGAGTATAAGCTTCTTAGATTATTTTGATGTCAAAACAACAAGTTTCTATGACAAATGGACAAAACAGTTAAAAGCTCTTTCATAGAGAGAGTTGAGCAACTTCGGACCATTAAAGTTGCTCGGGGTACACTTTTTATTGTTCTTCTATGTCAAATTCGACAAGTATAAGCCCGCTAGATTATTTTGATGCGGAAACACAAACTTTCTATGACAAATGGACAAAACCGTTAAAAGCTCCTCCATAAAGAGAGTTGAGCAAATTCTGACCATCAAAGTTGCTCGAGGTACACTTTTTATTGTTCTTCTATGTCAAATTCTACGAGTAATAAGCTTGCTAGATTATTTCGATGCCAATACACCAAGTTTCTATGACAAATGGACAAAACCGTTAAAAGGTCCTCCATAGAGAGAGTTGAGCAACTTCGGACCATCAAAGTTGATAGGGGTACACTTTTTATTGTTCTTCTATGTCAAATTCTACGAGTATAAGCTTGCTAGATTATTTAGTTGCCAAAACACCAACTTTCTATGACAAATGGACAAAACCGTTAAAAGCTCATCCATAGAGAGAGTTGAGCAACTTCGGACTATCCAAGTTGCTCGGTGTACACTTTTTATTGTTCTCCTATGTGAAATTTTACGAGTATAAGCTTGCTAGATTATTTAGATGCCAAAACACCAACTTTCTATGACAAGTGGACAAAACCTTTAAAAGCTCATCGATAAAGAGAGTTGAGCAACTTCGGATCATCAAAGTTGCTCGGTGTACACTTTTTATTGTTCTTCTATGTGAAATTTTACGAGTATAAAACTTGCTAGATTATTTTGATGCGGAAACACAAACTTTCTATGACAAATGGACAAAACCGTTAAAAGCTCCTCCATAGAGAGAGTTGAGCAATTTCGGACCATCGAAGTTGATAGGGGTACACTTTTTATTGTTCTTCTATGTCAAATTCTACGAGTATAAGCTTGCCAGATTATTTCGATGCCAATACACTAAGTTTCTATGATAAATGGACAAAACAGTTAAAAGGTCCTTTATAGAGAGAGTTGAACAACTTCGGACCATGAAAGTTGCACGGGTTACACTTTTTATTGTTCTCCTATGTGAAATTTTACGAGTATAAGCTTGCAAGATTATTTCGATGCCAAAATACCAACTTTCTATGACAAATGGACAAAACCGTTAAAAGCTCCAACATAGAGAGAGTCGAGCAACTTTGGACCATTTAAGTTGCTCGGGGTACACTTTTTATTGTTCTTCTATGTCAAATTCTACAAGTATAAAACTTGCTAGATTGTATTGATGCGGAAACACAAACTTTCTATGACAAATGGACAAAACCGTTAAAAGCTCCTCCATAGAGAGAGTTGAGCAACTTCGGACCATCAAAGTTGATAGGGGTACACTTTTTATTGTTTTTCTATGTCAAATTCTACGAGTATAAGCTTGCTAGATTATTTCGATTCCAATACACTAAGTTTCTATGATAAATGGACAAAACAGTTAAAAGGTCCTTCATAGAGAGAGTTGAGCAACTTCGGACCATGAAAGTTGCTCGGTGTACACTTTTTATTGTTCTTCTATGTGAAATTTTACGAGTATAAAGCTTCCAAGATTATTTCGATGTCAAAAGAGCAAGTTTCTATGACAAAATTGACAAAACCTTTAAAAGCTCCTTCGTAGTTAGAGTTGAGCAACTTCGGACCATCAAAGTTGCTCGGTGTACACTTTTTATTGTTCTTCTATGTGAAATTGTAAGAGTATAAGCTTCTTAGATTATTTTGATGTCAAAACAACAAGTTTCTATGACAAATGGACAAAACAGTTAAAAGCTCTTTCACAGAGAGAGTTGAGCAACTTCGGACCATTAAAGTTGCTCGGGGTACACTTTTTATTGTTCTTCTATGTCAAATTCGACAAGTATAAGCCCGCTAGATTATTTTGATGCGGAAACACAAACTTTCTATGATAAATGGACAAAACATTCAAAAGGTCCTTCATAGAGAGATTTGAGCAACTTCGGACCATGAAAGTTGCTCGAGGTACACTTTTTATTGTTCTTCTATGTGAAATTTTACGAGTATAAAGCTTCCTAGATTATTTCGATGTCAAAAGAGCAAGTTTCTATGACAAATGGACAAAACCGTTAAAAGCTCATCCATAGAGAGAGTTGAGCAACTTCGGACTATCCAAGTTGCTCGGTGTACACTTTTTATTGTTCTCCAATGTAAAATATTACGAGTATAGGCTTGCAAGATTATTTCGATGCCAAAAAACCAACTTTCTATGACAAATTGACAAAACCGTTAAAAGCTCCAACATAGAGAGAATCGAGCAACTTTGGACCATTCAAGTTGCTCGGGGTACACTTTTTATTGTTCTTCAATGTCAAATTCTGTGTATAAGCTTACTAGATTATTTAGTTGCCAAAACACCAACTTTCTATGACAAATGGATAAAACCGTTAAAAGCTCATCCATAGAGAGAGTTGAGCAATTTCAGACCATCAAAGTTGCTCGGTGTATACTTTTTATTGTTCTTCTATGTAAAATTCTACAAGTATAAAACTTGCTAGATTGTTTTGATGCGGAAACACAAACTTTCTATGACAAATGGACAAAACCGTTAAAAGCTCCTCCATAGAGAGAGTTGAGCAACTTCTGACCATCAAAGTTGATAGGGGTACACTTTTTATTGTTTTTCTATGTCAAATTCTACGAGTATAAGCTTGCAAGATTATTTCGATGCCAATACACTAAGTTTCTATGATTAATGGACAAAACAGTTAAAAGGTCCTTCATAGAGAGAGTTGAGCAACTTCGGACCATGAAAGTTGCTCGGGGTACACTTTTTATTGTTCTTCTATGTGAAATTTTACGAGTATAAAGCTTCCAAGATTATTTCGATGTCAAAAGAGCAAGTTTCTATGACAAATGGACAGAATCTTTAAAAGCTCCTTCGTAGTTAGAGTTGAGCAACTTCGGACCATCAAAGTTGCTCGGTGTACACTTTTTATTGTTCTTCTATGTGAAATTGTAAGAGTATAAGCTTCTTAGATTATTTTGATGTCAAAACAACAAGTTTCTATGACAAACGGACAAAACAGTTAAAAGCTCTTTCATAGAGAGAGTTGAGCAACTTCGGACCATTAAAGTTGCTCGGGGTACACTTTTTATTGTTCTTCTATGTCAAATTCGACAAGTATAAGCCCGCTAGATTATTTTGATGCGAAACACAAACTTTCTATGACAAATGGAAAAAACCGTTAAAAGCTCCTCCATAAAGAGAATTGAGCAAATTCTGACCATCAAAGTTGCTCGGGGTACACTTTTTATTGTTCTTCTATGTCAAATTTTACGAGTATAAGCTTGCTAGACTATTTCGATGCCAATACACCAAGTTTCTATGATAAATGGACAAAACATTTAAAAGGTCCTTCATAGAGAGAGTTGAGCAACTTTGGACCATCCAAGTTGCTCGGGGTACACTTTTTATTGTTCTTCTATGTCAAATTCTGTGTATAAGCTTACTAGATTATTTAGTTGCCAAAACACCAACTTTCTATGACAAATGGACAAAACCGTTAAAAGCTCATCCATAGAGAGAGTTGAGCAACTTCGGACTATCCAAGTTGCTCGGTGTACACTTTTTATTGTTCTCCTATGTGAAATTTTACGAGTATAAGCTTGCTAGATTATTTAGATGCCAAAACACCAACTTTCTATGACAAGTGGACAAAACCTTTAAAAGCTCATCGATAAAGAGAGTTGAGCAACTTCGGACCATCAAAGTTGCTCGGTGTACACTTTTTATTGTTCTTCTATGTGAAATTCAACAAGTATAAAACTTGCTAGATTATTTTGATGCGGAAACACAAACTTTCTATGACAAATGGACAAAACCGTTAAAAGCTCCTCCATAGAGAGAGTTGAGCAATTTCGGACCATCAAAGTTGATAGGGGTACACTTTTTATTGTTCTTCTATGTCAAATTCTACGAGTATAAGCTTGCTAGATTATTTCGATGCCAATACACTAAGTTTCTATGATAAATGGACAAAACAGTTAAAAGGTCCTTTATAGAGAGAGTTGAGCAACTTCGGACCATGAAAGTTGCACGGGTTACACTTTTTATTGTTATTCTATGTGAAATTTTACGAGTATAAAGCTTCCTATATTATTTCGATGTCAAAAGAGCAACTTTCTATGACAAATGGACAAAACCGTTAAAAGCCCCTTCGTAGAGAGAGTTGAGCAACTTCGGACCATCAAAGTTGCTCGGTGTACACTTTTTATTGTTCTTCTATGTGAAATTGTAAGAGTATAAGCTTCTTAGATTATTTTGATGTCAAAACAACAAGTTTCTATGACAAATGGACAAAACAGTTAAAAGCTCTTTCATAGAGAGAGTTGAGCAACTTCGGACCATTAAAGTTGCTCGGGGTACACCTTTTATTGTTCTTCTATGTCAAATTCGACAAGTATAAGCCCGCTAGATTATTTTGATGCGGAATCACAAACTTTCTATGACAAATGGACAAAACCGTTAAAAGCTCCTCCATAAAGAGAGTTGAGCAAATTCTGACCATCAAAGTTGCTCGGGGAACACTTTTTATTGTTCTTCTATGTCAAATTCTACGAGTATAAGCTTGCTAGATTATTTCGATGCCAATACACCAAGTTTCTATGATAAATGGACAAAACATTCAAAAGGTCCTTCATAGAGAGAGTTGAGCAACTTCGGACCATGAAAGTTGCTCGGGGTACACTTTTTATTGTTCTTCTATGTGAAATTTTACGAGTATAAAAAGCTTCCCAGATTATTTCGATGTCAAAAGAGCAAGTTTCTATGACAAATGGACAAAACCGTTAAAAGCTCATCCATAGAGAGAGTTGAGCAACTTCGGACTATCCAAGTTGCTCGGTGTACACTTTTTATTGTTCTCCTATGTGAAATTTTACGAGTATAAGCTTGCTAGATTATTTAGATGCCAAAACACCAACTTTCTATGACAATTGGACAAACCCTTTAAAAGCTCATCGATAGAGAGAGTTGAGCAACTTCGGATCATCAAAGCTGCTCGGTGTACACTTTTTATTGTTCTTCTATGTGAAATTCAACAAGTATAAAACTTGCTAGATTATTTTGATGCGGAAACACAAACTTTCTATGACAAATGGAAAAAACCGTTAAAAGCTCCTCCATAGAGAGAGTTGAGCAATTTCGGACCATCAAAGTTGATAGGGGTACACTTTTTATTGTTCTTCTATGTCAAATTCTACGAGTATAAGCTTGCGAGATTATTTCGATGCCAATACACTAAGTTTCTATGATAAATGGACAAAACAGTTAAAAGGTCCTTTATAGAGAGAGTTGAGCAACTTCGGACCATGAAAGTTGCACGGGTTACACTTTTTATTGTTCTTCTATGTGAAATTTTACGAGTATAAAGCTTCCTAGATTATTTCGATGTCAAAAGAGCAACTTTCTATGACAAATGGACAAAACCGTTAAAAGCCCCTTCGTAGAGAGAGTTGAGCAACTTCGGACCATGAAAGTTGCTCGGGGTACACTTTTTATTGTTCTTCTATTTGAAATTTTACGAGTATAAAGCTTCCAAGATTATTTCGATGTCAAAGGAGCAAGTTTCTATGACAAAATGGACAAAACCTTTAAAAGCTCCTTCGTAGTTAGAGTTGAGCAACTTCGGACCATCAAAGTTGCTCGGTGTACACTTTTTATTGTTCTTCTATGTGAAATTGTAAGAGTATAAGCTTCTTAGATTATTTTGATGTCAAAACAACAAGTTTCTATGACAAATGGACAAAACAGTTAAAAGCTCTTTCATAGAGAGAGTTGAGCAACTTCGGACCATTAAAGTTGCTCGGGATACACTTTTTATTGTTCTTCTATGTCAAATTCGACAAGTATAAGCCCGCTAGATTATTTTGATGCGGAAACACAAACTTTCTATGACAAATGGACAAAACCGTTAAAAGCTCCTCCATAAACAGAGTTGAGCAAATTCTGACCATCAAAGTTGCTCGGGGTTCACTTTTTATTGTTCGTCTATGTCAAATTCTACGAGTATAAGCTTGCTAGATTATTTTGATGCCAATACACCAAGTTTCTATGATGAATGGACAAAACATTTAAAAGGTCCTTCATAGAGAGAGTTGAGCAACTTTGGACCATCCAAGTTGCTCGGGGTACACTTTTTATTGTTCTTCTATGTCAAATTCTGTGTATAAGCTTACTAGATTATTTAGTTGCCAAAACACCAACTTTCTATGACAAATGGACAAAACCGTTAAAAGCTCATCCATAGAGATAGTTGAGCAACTTCGGACCATGAAAGTTGCTCAGTGTACACTTTTTATTGTTCTCCTATGTGAAATTTTACGAGTATAAAGCTTGCTAGATTATTTAGATGCCAAAACACCAACTTTCTATGACAAGTGGACAAAACCTTTAAAAGCCACTTCGTAGAGAGAGTTGAGCAACTTCGGACCACGAAAGTTGCTCGGTGTACACTTTTTATTGTTCTCCTATGTGAAATTTTACGAGTGTAAGCTTGCAAGATTATTTCGATGCCAAAATACCAACTTTCTATGACAAATGGACAAAACCGTTAAAAGCTCCAACATAGAGAGAGTCGAGCAACTTTGGACTATTTAAGTTGCTCGGGGTACACTTTTTATTGTTCTTCTATGTCAAATTCTACAAGTATAAAACTTGCTAGATTGTAAAGATGCGGAAACACAAACTTTCTATGACAAATGGACAAAACCGTTAAAAGCTCCTCCATAGAGAGAGTTGAGCAACTTCGGACCATCAATGTTGATAGGGGTACACTTTTTATTGTTTTTCTATGTCAAATTCTACGAGTATAAGCTTGCTAGATTATTTCGATTCCAATACACTAAGTTTCTATGATAAATGGACAAAACAGTTAAAAGGTCCTTCATAGAGAGAGTTGAGCAACTTCGGACCATGAAAGTTGCTCGGGGTACACTTTTTATTGTTCTTCTATGTGAAATTTTACGAGTATAAAGCTTCCAAGATTATTTCGATGTCAAAAGAGCAAGTTTCTATGACAAAATGGACAAAACCTTTAAAAGCTCCTTCGTAGTTAGAGTTGAGCAACTTCAGACCATCAAAGTTGCTCGGTGTACACTTTTTATTGTTCTTCTATGTGAAATTGTAAGAGTATAAGCTTCTTAGATTATTTTGATGTCAAAACAACAAGTTTCTATGACAAATGGACAAAACAGTTAAAAGCTCTTTCATAGAGAGAGTTGAGCAACTTCGGACCATTAAAGTTGCTCGGGGTACACTTTTTATTGTTCTTCTATGTCAAATTCGACAAGTATAAGCCCGCTGGATTATTTTGATGCGGAATCACAAACTTTCTAAGACAAATGGACAAAACCGTTAAAAGCTCCTCCATAAAGAGAGTTGAGCAAATTCTGACCATCAAAGTTGCTCGGGGAACACTTTTTATTGTTCTTCTATGTCAAATTCTACGAGTCTAAGCTTGCTAGATTATTTCGATGCCAATACACCAAGTTTCTATGATAAATGGACAAAACATTCAAAAGGTCCTTCATAGAGAGATTTGAGCAACTTCGGACCATGAAAGTTGCTCGAGGTACACTTTTTATTGTTCTTCTATATGAAATTTTACGAGTATAAAGCTTCCTAGATTATTTCGATGTCAAAAGAGCAAGTTTCTATGACAAATGGACAAAACCGTTAAAAGCTCATCCATAGAGAGAGTTGAGCAACTTCGGACTATCCAAGTTGCTCGGTGTACACTTTTTATTGTTCTCCTATGTGAAATTTTACGAGTATAAGCTTGCTAGATTATTTAGATGTCAAAACACCAACTTTCTATGACAATTGGACAAAACCTTTAAAAGCTCATCGATAGAGAGAGTTGAGCAACTTCGGACCATCAAAGTTGATAGGGGTACACTTTTTATTGTTTTTCTATGTCAAATTCTACGAGTATAAGCTTGCTAGATTATTTCGATTCCAATACACTAAGTTTCTATGATAAATGGACAAAACAGTTAAAAGGTCCTTCATAGAGAGAGTTGAGCAACTTCGGACCATGAAAGTTGCTCGGGGTACACTTTTTATTGTTCTTCTATGTGAAATTTTACGAGTATAAAGCTTCCAAGATTATTTCGATGTCAAAAGAGCAAGTTTCTATGACAAAATGGACAAAACCTTTAAAAGCTCCTTCGTAGTTAGAGTTGAGCAACTTCAGACCATCAAAGTTGCTCGGTGTACACTTTTTATTGTTCTTCTATGTGAAATTGTAAGAGTATAAGCTTCTTAGATTATTTTGATGTCAAAACAACAAGTTTCTATGACAAATGGACAAAACAGTTAAAAGCTCTTTCATAGAGAGAGTTGAGCAATTTCGGACCATTAAAGTTGCTCGGGGTACACTTTTTATTGTTCTTCTATGTCAAATTCGACAAGTATAAGCCCGCTGGATTATTTTGATGCGGAATCACAAACTTTCTAAGACAAATGGACAAAACCGTTAAAAGCTCCTCCATAAAGAGAGTTGAGCAAATTCTGACCATCAAAGTTGCTCGGGGAACACTTTTTATTGTTCTTCTATGTCAAATTCTACGAGTCTAAGCTTGCTAGATTATTTCGATGCCAATACACCAAGTTTCTATGATAAATGGACAAAACATTCAAAAGGTCCTTCATAGAGAGATTTGAGCAACTTCGGACCATGAAAGTTGCTCGAGGTACACTTTTTATTGTTCTTCTATGTGAAATTTTACGAGTATAAAGCTTCCTAGATTATTTCGATGTCAAAAGAGCAAGTTTCTATGACAAATGGACAAAACCGTTAAAAGCTCATCCATAGAGAGAGTTGAGCAACTTCGGACTATCCAAGTTGCTCGGTGTACACTTTTTATTGTTCTCCTATGTGAAATTTTACGAGTATAAGCTTGCTAGATTATTTAGATGCCAAAACACCAACTTTCTATGACAATTGGACAAAACCTTTAAAAGCTCATCGATAGAGAGAGTTGAGCAACTTCGGACCATCAAAGTTGCTCGGGGTACACTTTTTATTTTTCTTCTATGTGAAATTTTACGAGTATAAAGCTTCCAAGTTTATTTCGATGTCAAAAGAGCAAGTTTCTATGACAAAATGGACAAAACCTTTAAAAGCTCATTCGTAGTTAGAGTTGAGCAACTTCGGACCATCAAAGTTGCTCGGTGTACACTTTTTATTGTTCTTCTATGTGAAATTGTAAGAGTATAAGCTTCTTAGATTATTTTGATGTCAAAACAACAAGTTTCTATGACAAATGGACAAAACAGTTAAAAGCTCTTTCATAGAGAGAGTTGAGCAACTTCGGACCATTAAAGTTGCTCGGGGTACACTTTTTATTGTTCTTCTATGTCAAATTCGACAAGTATAAGCCCGCTAGATTATTTTGATGCGGAAACACAAACTTTCTATGACAAATGGACAAAACCGTTAAAAGCTCCTCCATAAAGAGAGTTGAGCAAATTCTGACCATCAAAGTTGCTCGAGGTACACTTTTTATTGTTCTTCTATGTCAAATTCTACGAGTAATAAGCTTGCTAGATTATTTCGATGCCAATACACCAAGTTTCTATGACAAATGGACAAAACCGTTAAAAGGTCCTCCATAGAGAGAGTTGAGCAACTTCGGACCATCAAAGTTGATAGGGGTACACTTTTTATTGTTCTTCTATGTCAAATTCTACGAGTATAAGCTTGCTAGATTATTTAGTTGCCAAAACACCAACTTTCTATGACAAATGGACAAAACCGTTAAAAGCTCATCCATAGAGAGAGTTGAGCAACTTCGGACTATCCAAGTTGCTCGGTGTACACTTTTTATTGTTCTCCTATGTGAAATTTTACGAGTATAAGCTTGCTAGATTATTTAGATGCCAAAACACCAACTTTCTATGACAAGTGGACAAAACCTTTAAAAGCTCATCGATAAAGAGAGTTGAGCAACTTCGGATCATCAAAGTTGCTCGGTGTACACTTTTTATTGTTCTTCTATGTGAAATTTTACGAGTATAAAACTTGCTAGATTATTTTGATGCGGAAACACAAACTTTCTATGACAAATGGACAAAACCGTTAAAAGCTCCTCCATAGAGAGAGTTGAGCAATTTCGGACCATCGAAGTTGATAGGGGTACACTTTTTATTGTTCTTCTATGTCAAATTCTACGAGTATAAGCTTGCCAGATTATTTCGATGCCAATACACTAAGTTTCTATGATAAATGGACAAAACAGTTAAAAGGTCCTTTATAGAGAGAGTTGAACAACTTCGGACCATGAAAGTTGCACGGGTTACACTTTTTATTGTTCTCCTATGTGAAATTTTACGAGTATAAGCTTGCAAGATTATTTCGATGCCAAAATACCAACTTTCTATGACAAATGGACAAAACCGTTAAAAGCTCCAACATAGAGAGAGTCGAGCAACTTTGGACCATTTAAGTTGCTCGGGGTACACTTTTTATTGTTCTTCTATGTCAAATTCTACAAGTATAAAACTTGCTAGATTGTATTGATGCGGAAACACAAACTTTCTATGACAAATGGACAAAACCGTTAAAAGCTCCTCCATAGAGAGAGTTGAGCAACTTCGGACCATCAAAGTTGATAGGGGTACACTTTTTATTGTTTTTCTATGTCAAATTCTACGAGTATAAGCTTGCTAGATTATTTCGATTCCAATACACTAAGTTTCTATGATAAATGGACAAAACAGTTAAAAGGTCCTTCATAGAGAGAGTTGAGCAACTTCGGACCATGAAAGTTGCTCGGTGTACACTTTTTATTGTTCTTCTATGTGAAATTTTACGAGTATAAAGCTTCCAAGATTATTTCGATGTCAAAAGAGCAAGTTTCTATGACAAAATTGACAAAACCTTTAAAAGCTCCTTCGTAGTTAGAGTTGAGCAACTTCGGACCATCAAAGTTGCTCGGTGTACACTTTTTATTGTTCTTCTATGTGAAATTGTAAGAGTATAAGCTTCTTAGATTATTTTGATGTCAAAACAACAAGTTTCTATGACAAATGGACAAAACAGTTAAAAGCTCTTTCACAGAGAGAGTTGAGCAACTTCGGACCATTAAAGTTGCTCGGGGTACACTTTTTATTGTTCTTCTATGTCAAATTCGACAAGTATAAGCCCGCTAGATTATTTTGATGCGGAAACACAAACTTTCTATGATAAATGGACAAAACATTCAAAAGGTCCTTCATAGAGAGATTTGAGCAACTTCGGACCATGAAAGTTGCTCGAGGTACACTTTTTATTGTTCTTCTATGTGAAATTTTACGAGTATAAAGCTTCCTAGATTATTTCGATGTCAAAAGAGCAAGTTTCTATGACAAATGGACAAAACCGTTAAAAGCTCATCCATAGAGAGAGTTGAGCAACTTCGGACTATCCAAGTTGCTCGGTGTACACTTTTTATTGTTCTCCAATGTAAAATATTACGAGTATAGGCTTGCAAGATTATTTCGATGCCAAAAAACCAACTTTCTATGACAAATTGACAAAACCGTTAAAAGCTCCAACATAGAGAGAATCGAGCAACTTTGGACCATTCAAGTTGCTCGGGGTACACTTTTTATTGTTCTTCAATGTCAAATTCTGTGTATAAGCTTACTAGATTATTTAGTTGCCAAAACACCAACTTTCTATGACAAATGGATAAAACCGTTAAAAGCTCATCCATAGAGAGAGTTGAGCAATTTCAGACCATCAAAGTTGCTCGGTGTATACTTTTTATTGTTCTTCTATGTAAAATTCTACAAGTATAAAACTTGCTAGATTGTTTTGATGCGGAAACACAAACTTTCTATGACAAATGGACAAAACCGTTAAAAGCTCCTCCATAGAGAGAGTTGAGCAACTTCTGACCATCAAAGTTGATAGGGGTACACTTTTTATTGTTTTTCTATGTCAAATTCTACGAGTATAAGCTTGCAAGATTATTTCGATGCCAATACACTAAGTTTCTATGATTAATGGACAAAACAGTTAAAAGGTCCTTCATAGAGAGAGTTGAGCAACTTCGGACCATGAAAGTTGCTCGGGGTACACTTTTTATTGTTCTTCTATGTGAAATTTTACGAGTATAAAGCTTCCAAGATTATTTCGATGTCAAAAGAGCAAGTTTCTATGACAAATGGACAGAATCTTTAAAAGCTCCTTCGTAGTTAGAGTTGAGCAACTTCGGACCATCAAAGTTGCTCGGTGTACACTTTTTATTGTTCTTCTATGTGAAATTGTAAGAGTATAAGCTTCTTAGATTATTTTGATGTCAAAACAACAAGTTTCTATGACAAACGGACAAAACAGTTAAAAGCTCTTTCATAGAGAGAGTTGAGCAACTTCGGACCATTAAAGTTGCTCGGGGTACACTTTTTATTGTTCTTCTATGTCAAATTCGACAAGTATAAGCCCGCTAGATTATTTTGATGCGAAACACAAACTTTCTATGACAAATGGAAAAAACCGTTAAAAGCTCCTCCATAAAGAGAATTGAGCAAATTCTGACCATCAAAGTTGCTCGGGGTACACTTTTTATTGTTCTTCTATGTCAAATTTTACGAGTATAAGCTTGCTAGACTATTTCGATGCCAATACACCAAGTTTCTATGATAAATGGACAAAACATTTAAAAGGTCCTTCATAGAGAGAGTTGAGCAACTTTGGACCATCCAAGTTGCTCGGGGTACACTTTTTATTGTTCTTCTATGTCAAATTCTGTGTATAAGCTTACTAGATTATTTAGTTGCCAAAACACCAACTTTCTATGACAAATGGACAAAACCGTTAAAAGCTCATCCATAGAGAGAGTTGAGCAACTTCGGACTATCCAAGTTGCTCGGTGTACACTTTTTATTGTTCTCCTATGTGAAATTTTACGAGTATAAGCTTGCTAGATTATTTAGATGCCAAAACACCAACTTTCTATGACAAGTGGACAAAACCTTTAAAAGCTCATCGATAAAGAGAGTTGAGCAACTTCGGACCATCAAAGTTGCTCGGTGTACACTTTTTATTGTTCTTCTATGTGAAATTCAACAAGTATAAAACTTGCTAGATTATTTTGATGCGGAAACACAAACTTTCTATGACAAATGGACAAAACCGTTAAAAGCTCCTCCATAGAGAGAGTTGAGCAATTTCGGACCATCAAAGTTGATAGGGGTACACTTTTTATTGTTCTTCTATGTCAAATTCTACGAGTATAAGCTTGCTAGATTATTTCGATGCCAATACACTAAGTTTCTATGATAAATGGACAAAACAGTTAAAAGGTCCTTTATAGAGAGAGTTGAGCAACTTCGGACCATGAAAGTTGCACGGGTTACACTTTTTATTGTTATTCTATGTGAAATTTTACGAGTATAAAGCTTCCTATATTATTTCGATGTCAAAAGAGCAACTTTCTATGACAAATGGACAAAACCGTTAAAAGCCCCTTCGTAGAGAGAGTTGAGCAACTTCGGACCATCAAAGTTGCTCGGTGTACACTTTTTATTGTTCTTCTATGTGAAATTGTAAGAGTATAAGCTTCTTAGATTATTTTGATGTCAAAACAACAAGTTTCTATGACAAATGGACAAAACAGTTAAAAGCTCTTTCATAGAGAGAGTTGAGCAACTTCGGACCATTAAAGTTGCTCGGGGTACACCTTTTATTGTTCTTCTATGTCAAATTCGACAAGTATAAGCCCGCTAGATTATTTTGATGCGGAATCACAAACTTTCTATGACAAATGGACAAAACCGTTAAAAGCTCCTCCATAAAGAGAGTTGAGCAAATTCTGACCATCAAAGTTGCTCGGGGAACACTTTTTATTGTTCTTCTATGTCAAATTCTACGAGTATAAGCTTGCTAGATTATTTCGATGCCAATACACCAAGTTTCTATGATAAATGGACAAAACATTCAAAAGGTCCTTCATAGAGAGAGTTGAGCAACTTCGGACCATGAAAGTTGCTCGGGGTACACTTTTTATTGTTCTTCTATGTGAAATTTTACGAGTATAAAAAGCTTCCCAGATTATTTCGATGTCAAAAGAGCAAGTTTCTATGACAAATGGACAAAACCGTTAAAAGCTCATCCATAGAGAGAGTTGAGCAACTTCGGACTATCCAAGTTGCTCGGTGTACACTTTTTATTGTTCTCCTATGTGAAATTTTACGAGTATAAGCTTGCTAGATTATTTAGATGCCAAAACACCAACTTTCTATGACAATTGGACAAACCCTTTAAAAGCTCATCGATAGAGAGAGTTGAGCAACTTCGGATCATCAAAGCTGCTCGGTGTACACTTTTTATTGTTCTTCTATGTGAAATTCAACAAGTATAAAACTTGCTAGATTATTTTGATGCGGAAACACAAACTTTCTATGACAAATGGAAAAAACCGTTAAAAGCTCCTCCATAGAGAGAGTTGAGCAATTTCGGACCATCAAAGTTGATAGGGGTACACTTTTTATTGTTCTTCTATGTCAAATTCTACGAGTATAAGCTTGCGAGATTATTTCGATGCCAATACACTAAGTTTCTATGATAAATGGACAAAACAGTTAAAAGGTCCTTTATAGAGAGAGTTGAGCAACTTCGGACCATGAAAGTTGCACGGGTTACACTTTTTATTGTTCTTCTATGTGAAATTTTACGAGTATAAAGCTTCCTAGATTATTTCGATGTCAAAAGAGCAACTTTCTATGACAAATGGACAAAACCGTTAAAAGCCCCTTCGTAGAGAGAGTTGAGCAACTTCGGACCATGAAAGTTGCTCGGGGTACACTTTTTATTGTTCTTCTATTTGAAATTTTACGAGTATAAAGCTTCCAAGATTATTTCGATGTCAAAGGAGCAAGTTTCTATGACAAAATGGACAAAACCTTTAAAAGCTCCTTCGTAGTTAGAGTTGAGCAACTTCGGACCATCAAAGTTGCTCGGTGTACACTTTTTATTGTTCTTCTATGTGAAATTGTAAGAGTATAAGCTTCTTAGATTATTTTGATGTCAAAACAACAAGTTTCTATGACAAATGGACAAAACAGTTAAAAGCTCTTTCATAGAGAGAGTTGAGCAACTTCGGACCATTAAAGTTGCTCGGGATACACTTTTTATTGTTCTTCTATGTCAAATTCGACAAGTATAAGCCCGCTAGATTATTTTGATGCGGAAACACAAACTTTCTATGACAAATGGACAAAACCGTTAAAAGCTCCTCCATAAACAGAGTTGAGCAAATTCTGACCATCAAAGTTGCTCGGGGTACACTTTTTATTGTTCTTCTATGTCAAATTCTACGAGTATAAGCTTGCTAGATTATTTTGATGCCAATACACCAAGTTTCTATGATGAATGGACAAAACATTTAAAAGGTCCTTCATAGAGAGAGTTGAGCAACTTTGGACCATCCAAGTTGCTCGGGGTACACTTTTTATTGTTCTTCTATGTCAAATTCTTTGTATAAGCTTACTAGATTATTTAGTTGCCAAAACACCAACTTTCTATGACAAATGGACAAAACCGTTAAAAGCTCATCCATAGAGAGAGTTGAGCAACTTCGGACCATGAAAGTTGCTCAGTGTACACTTTTTATTGTTCTCCTATGTGAAATTTTACGAGTATAAAGCTTGCTAGATTATTTAGATGCCAAAACACCAATTTTCTATGACAAGTGGACAAAACCTTTAAAAGCCACTTCGTAGAGAGAGTTGAGCAACTTCGGACCACGAAAGTTGCTCGGTGTACACTTTTTATTGTTCTCCTATGTGAAATTTTACGAGTATAAGCTTGCAAGATTATTTCGATGCCAAAATACCAACTTTCTATGACAAATGGACAAAACCGTTAAAAGCTCCAACATAGAGAGAGTCGAGCAACTTTGGACTATTTAAGTTGCTCGGGGTACACTTTTTATTGTTCTTCTATGTCAAATTCTACAAGTATAAAACTTGCTAGATTGTAAAGATGCGGAAACACAAACTTTCTATGACAAATGGACAAAACCGTTAAAAGCTCCTCCATAGAGAGAGTTGAGCAACTTCGGACCATCAATGTTGATAGGGGTACACTTTTTATTGTTTTTCTATGTCAAATTCTACGAGTATAAGCTTGCTAGATTATTTCGATGCCAATACACTAAGTTTCTATGATAAATGGACAAAACAGTTAAAAGGTCCTTCATAGAGAGAGTTGAGCAACTTCGGACCATGAAAGTTGCTCGGGGTACACTTTTTATTGTTCTTCTATGTGAAATTTTACGAGTATAAAGCTTCCAAGATTATTTCGATGTCAAAAGAGCAAGTTTCTATGACAAAATGGACAAAACCTTTAAAAGCTCCTTCGTAGTTAGAGTTGAGCAACTTCAGACCATCAAAGTTGCTCGGTGTACACTTTTTATTGTTCTTCTATGTGAAATTGTAAGAGTATAAGCTTCTTAGATTATTTTGATGTCAAAACAACAAGTTTCTATGACAAATGGACAAAACAGTTAAAAGCTCTTTCATAGAGAGAGTTGAGCAACTTCGGACCATTAAAGTTGCTCGGGGTACACTTTTTATTGTTCTTCTATGTCAAATTCGACAAGTATAAGCCCGCTGGATTATTTTGATGCGGAATCACAAACTTTCTAAGACAAATGGACAAAACCGTTAAAAGCTCCTCCATAAAGAGAGTTGAGCAAATTCTGACCATCAAAGTTGTTCGGGGAACACTTTTTATTGTTCTTCTATGTCAAATTCTACGAGTCTAAGCTTGCTAGATTATTTCGATGCCAATACACCAAGTTTCTATGATAAATGGACAAAACATTCAAAAGGTCCTTCATAGAGAGATTTGAGCAACTTCGGACCATGAAAGTTGCTCGAGGTACACTTTTTATTGTTCTTCTATGTGAAATTTTACGAGTATAAAGCTTCCTAGATTATTTCGATGTCAAAAGAGCAAGTTTCTATGACAAATGGACAAAACCGTTAAAAGCTCATCCATAGAGAGAGTTGAGCAACTTCGGACTATCCAAGTTGCTCGGTGTACACTTTTTATTGTTCTCCTATGTGAAATTTTACGAGTATAAGCTTGCTAGATTATTTAGATGCCAAAACACCAACTTTCTATGACAATTGGACAAAACCTTTAAAAGCTCATCGATAGAGAGAGTTGAGCAACTTCGGACCATCAAAGTTGATAGGGGTACACTTTTTATTGTTTTTCTATGTCAAATTCTACGAGTATAAGCTTGCTAGATTATTTCGATTCCAATACACTAAGTTTCTATGATAAATGGACAAAACAGTTAAAAGGTCCTTCATAGAGAGAGTTGAGCAACTTCGGACCGTGAAAGTTGCTCGGGGTACACTTTTTATTGTTCTTCTATGTGAAATTTTACGAGTATAAAGCTTCCAATATTATTTCGATGTCAAAAGAGCAAGTTTCTATGACAAAATGGACAAAACCTTTAAAAGCTCCTTCGTAGTTAGAGTTGAGCAACTTCGGACCATCAAAGTTGCTCGGTGTACACTTTTTATTGTTCTTCTATGTGAAATTGTAAGAGTATAAGCTTCTTAGATTATTTTGATGTCAAAACAACAAGTTTCTATGACAAATGGACAAAACAGTTAAAAGCTCTTTCATAGAAAGAGTTGAGCAACTTCGGACCATTAAAGTTGCTCGGGGTACACTTTTTATTGTTCTTCTATGTCAAATTCGACAAGTATAAGCCCGCTAGATTATTTTGATGCGGAAACACAAACTTTCTATGACAAATGGACAAAACCGTTAAAAGCTCCTCCATAAAGAGAGTTGAGCAAATTCTGACCATCAAAGTTGCTCGGGGTACACTTTTTATTGTTCTTCTATGTCAAATTCTACGAGTAATAAGCTTGCTAGATTATTTCGATGCCAATACACCAAGTTTCTATGACAAATGGACAAAACCGTTAAAAGGTCCTCCATAGAGAGAGTTGAGCAACTTCGGACCATCAAAGTTGATAGGGGTACACTTTTTATTGTTCTTCTATGTCAAATTCTACGAGTATAAGCTTGCTAGATTATTTAGTTGCCAAAACACCAACTTTCTATGACAAATGGACAAAACCGTTAAAAGCTCATCCATAGAGAGAGTTGAGCAACTTCGGACTATCCAAGTTGCTCGGTGTACACTTTTTATTGTTCTCCTATGTGAAATTTTACGAGTATAAGCTTGCTAGATTATTTAGATGCCAAAACACCAACTTTCTATGACAAGTGGACAAAACCTTTAAAAGCTCATCGATAAAGAGAGTTGAGCAACTTCGGATCATCAAAGTTGCTCGGTGTACACTTTTTATTGTTCTTCTATGTGAAATTTTACGAGTATAAAACTTGCTAGATTATTTTGATGCGGAAACACAAACTTTCTATGACAAATGGACAAAACAGTTAAAAGCTCCTCCATAGAGAGAGTTGAGCAATTTCGGACCATCAAAGTTGATAGGGGTACACTTTTTATTGTTCTTCTATGTCAAATTCTACGAGTATAAGCTTGCCAGATTATTTCGATGCCAATACACTAAGTTTCTATGATAAATGGACAAAACAGTTAAAAGGTCCTTTATAGAGAGAGTTGAACAACTTCGGACAATGAAAGTTGCACGGGTTACACTTTTTATTGTTCTCCTATGTGAAATTTTACGAGTATAAGCTTGCAAGATTATTTCGATGCCAAAATACCAACTTTCTATGACAAATGGACAAAACCGTTAAAAGCTCCAACATAGAGAGAGTCGAGCAACTTTGGACCATTTAAGTTGCTCGGGGTACACTTTTTATTGTTCTTCTATGTCAAATTCTACAAGTATAAAACTTGCTAGATTGTATTGATGCGGAAACACAAACTTTCTATGACAAATGGACAAAACCGTTAAAAGCTCCTCCATAGAGAGAGTTGAGCAACTTCGGACCATCAAAGTTGATAGGGGTACACTTTTTATTATTTTTCTATGTCAAATTCTACGAGTATAAGCTTGCTAGATTATTTCGATTCCAATACACTAAGTTTCTATGATAAATGGACAAAACAGTTAAAAGGTCCTTCATAGAGAGAGTTGAGCAACTTCGGACCATGAAAGTTGCTCGGTGTACACTTTTTATTGTTCTTCTATGTGAAATTTTACGAGTATAAAGCTTCCAAGATTATTTCGATGTCAAAAGAGCAAGTTTCTATGACAAAATTGACAAAACCTTTAAAAGCTCCTTCGTAGTTAGAGTTGAGCAACTTCGGACCATCAAAGTTGCTCGGTGTACGCTTTTTATTGTTCTTCTATGTGAAATTGTAAGAGTATAAGCTTCTTAGATTATTTTGATGTCAAAACAACAAGTTTCTATGACAAATGGACAAAACAGTTAAAAGCTCTTTCACAGAGAGAGTTGAGCAACTTCGGACCATTAAAGTTGCTCGGGGTACACTTTTTATTGTTCTTCTATGTCAAATTCGACAAGTATAAGCCCGCTAGATTATTTTGATGCGGAAACACAAACTTTCTATGATAAATGGACAAAACCGTTAAAAGCTCCTCCATAAAGAGAGTTGAGCAAATTCTGACCATCAAAGTTGCTCGGGGTACACTTTTTATTGTTCTTCTATGTCAAATTCTACGAGTATAAGCTTGCCAGATTATTTCGATGCCAATACACTAAGTTTCTATGATAAATGGACAAAACAGTTAAAAGGTCCTTTATAGAGAGAGTTGAGCAACTTCGGACAATGAAAGCTGCACGGGTTACACTTTTTATTGTTCTTCTATGTGAAATTTTACGAGTATAAAGCTTCCTAGATTATTTCGATGTCAAAAGAGCAACTTTCTATGACAAATGGACAAAACCGTTAAAAGCCCCTTCGTAGAGAGAGTTGAGCAACTTCGGACCATGAAAGTTGCTCGGTGTACACTTTTTATTGTTCTCCTATGTGAAATTTTACGAGTATAAGCTTGCAAGATTATTTCGATGCCAAAATACCAACTTTCTATGACAAATGGACAAAACCGTTAAAAGCTCCAACATAGAGAGAGTCGAGCAACTTTGGACTATTTAAGTTGCTCGGGGTACACTTTTTATTGTTCTTCTATGTCAAATTCTACAAGTATAAAACTTGCTAGATTGTAAAGATGCGGAAACACAAACTTTCTATGACAAATGGACAAAACCGTTAAAAGCTCCTCCATAGAGAGAGTTGAGCAACTTCGGACCATGAAAGTTGCACGGGTTACACTTTTTATTGTTCTCCTATGTGAAATTTTACGAGTATAAGCTTGCAAGATTATTTCGATGCCAAAATACCAACTTTCTATGACAAATGGACAAAACCGTTAAAAGCTCCAACATAGAGAGAGTCGAGCAACTTTGGACCATTTAAGTTGCTCGGGGTACACTTTTTATTGTTCTTCTATGTCAAATTCTACAAGTATAAAACTTGCTAGAATGTATTGATGCGGAAACACAAACTTTCTATGACAAATGGACAAAACCGTTAAAAGCTCCTCCATAGAGAGAGTTGAGCAACTTCGGACCATCAAAGTTGATAGGGGTACACTTTTTATTGTTTTTCTATGTCAAATTCTACGAGTATAAGCTTACTAGATTATTTCGATTCCAATACACTAAGTTTCTATGATAAATAGACAAAACAGTTAAAAGGTCCTTCATAGAGAGAGTTGAGCAACTTCGGACCATGAAAGTTGCTCGGTGTACACTTTTTATTGTTCTTCTATGTGAAATTTTACGAGTATAAAGCTTCCAAGATTATTTCGATGTCAAAAGAGCAAGTTTCTATGACAAAATTGACAAAACCTTTAAAAGCTCCTTCGTAGTTAGAGTTGAGCAACTTCGGACCATCAAAGTTGCTCGGTGTACACTTTTTATTGTTCTTCTATGTGAAATTGTAAGAGTATAAGCTTCTTAGATTATTTTGATGTCAAAACAACAAGTTTCTATGACAAATGGACAAAACAGTTAAAAGCTCTTTCACAGAGAGAGTTGAGCAACTTCGGACCATTAAAGTTGCTCGGGGTACACTTTTTATTGTTCTTCTATGTCAAATTCGACAAGTATAAGCCCGCTAGATTATTTTGATGCGGAAACACAAACTTTCTATGATAAATGGACAAAACCGTTAAAAGCTCCTCCATAAAGAGAGTTGAGCAAATTCTGACCATAAAAGTTGCTCGGGGTACACTTTTTATTGTTCTTCTATGTCAAATTCTACGAGTATAAGCTTGCCAGATTATTTCGATGCCAATACACTAAGTTTCTATGATAAATGGACAAAACAGTTAAAAGGTCCTTTATAGAGAGAGTTGAGCAACTTCGGACCATGAAAGTTGCACGGGTTACACTTTTTATTGTTCTTCTATGTGAAATTTTACGAGTATAAAGCTTCCTAGATTATTTCGATGTCAAAAGAGCAACTTTCTATGACAAATGGACAAAACCGTTAAAAGCCCCTTCGTAGAGAGAGTTGAGCAACTTCGGACCATGAAAGTTGCTCGGTGTACACTTTTTATTGTTCTCCTATGTGAAATCTTACGAGTATAAGCTTGCAAGATTATTTCGATGCCAAAATACCAACTTTCTATGACAAATGGACAAAACCGTTAAAAGCTCCAACATAGAGAGAGTCGAGCAACTTTGGACTATTTAAGTTGCTCGGGGTACACTTTTTATTGTTCTTCTATGTCAAATTCTACAAGTATAAAACTTGCTAGATTGTAAAGATGCGGAAACACAAACTTTCTATGACAAATGGACAAAACCGTTAAAAGCTCCTCCATAGAGAGAGTTGAGCAACTTCGGACCATGAAAGTTGCACGGGTTACACTTTTTATTGTTCTCCTATGTGAAATTTTACGAGTATAAGCTTGCAAGATTATTTCGATGCCAAAATACCAACTTTCTATGACAAATGGACAAAACCGTTAAAAGCTCCAACATAGAGAGAGTCGAGCAACTTTGGACCATTTAAGTTGCTCGGGGTACACTTTTTATTGTTCTTCTATGTCAAATTCTACAAGTATAAAACTTGCTAGAATGTATTGATGCGGAAACACAAACTTTCTATGACAAATGGACAAAACCGTTAAAAGCTTCTCCATAGAGAGAGTTGAGCAACTTCGGACCATCAAAGTTGATAGGGGTACACTTTTTATTGTTTTTCTATGTCAAATTCTACGAGTATAAGCTTGCTAGAATATTTCGATTCCAATACACTAAGTTTCTATGATAAATGGACAAAACAGTTAAAAGGTCCTTCATAGAGAGAGTTGAGCAACTTCGGACCATGAAAGTTGCTCGGTGTACACTTTTTATTGTTCTTCTATGTGAAATTTTACGAGTATAAAGCTTCCAAGATTATTTCGATGTCAAAAGAGCAAGTTTCTATGACAAAATTGACAAAACCTTTAAAAGCTCCTTCGTAGTTAGAGTTGAGCAACTTCGGACCATCAAAGTTGCTCGGTGTACACTTTTTATTGTTCTTCTATGTGAAATTGTAAGAGTATAAGCTTCTTAGATTATTTTGATGTCAAAACAACAAGTTTCTATGACAAATGGACAAAACAGTTAAAAGCTCTTTCACAGAGAGAGTTGAGCAACTTCGGACCATTAAAGTTGCTCGGGGTACACTTTTTATTGTTCTTCTATGTCAGATTCGACAAGTATAAGCCCGCTAGATTATTTTGATGCGGAAACACAAACTTTCTATGATAAATGGACAAAACCGTTAAAAGCTCCTCCATAAAGAGAGTTGAGCAAATTCTGACCATCAAAGTTGCTCGGGGTACACTTTTTATTGTTCTTCTATGTCAAATTCTACGAGTATAAGCTTGCCAGATTATTTCGATGCCAATACACTAAGTTTCTATGATAAATGGACAAAACAGTTAAAAGGTCCTTTATAGAGAGAGTTGAGCAACTTCGGACCATGAAAGTTGCACGGGTTACACTTTTTATTGTTCTTCTATGTGAAATTTTACGAGTATAAAGCTTCCTAGATTATTTCGATGTCAAAAGAGCAACTTTCTATGACAAATGGACAAAACCGTTAAAAGCCCCTTCGTAGAGAGAGTTGAGCAACTTCGGACCATGAAAGTTGCTCGGTGTACACTTTTTATTGTTCTCCTATGTGAAATCTTACGAGTATAAGCTTGCAAGATTATTTCGATGCCAAAATACCAACTTTCTATGACAAATGGACAAAACCGTTAAAAGCTCCAACATAGAGAGAGTCGAGCAACTTTGGACTATTTAAGTTGCTCGGGGTACACTTTTTATTG
The DNA here is from genome assembly GCA_963580455.1 of Euonymus europaeus. NCBI lineage: Eukaryota > Viridiplantae > Streptophyta > Magnoliopsida > Celastrales > Celastraceae > Euonymus > Euonymus europaeus. The sequence goes on from OY756969.1 coordinate 12,777,847, forward strand.
TTCTTCTATGTCAAATTCTACAAGTATAAAACTTGCTAGATTGTAAAGATGCGGAAACACAAACTTTCTATGACAAATGGACAAAACCGTTAAAAGCTCCTCCATAGAGAGAGTTGAGCAACTTCGGACCATGAAAGTTGCACGGGTTACACTTTTTATTGTTCTCCTATGTGAAATTTTACGAGTATAAGCTTGCAAGATTATTTCGATGCCAAAATACCAACTTTCTATGACAAATGGACAAAACCGTTAAAAGCTCCAACATAGAGAGAGTCGAGCAACTTTGGACCATTTAAGTTGCTCGGGGTACACTTTTTATTGTTCTTCTATGTCAAATTCTACAAGTATAAAACTTGCTAGAATGTATTGATGCGGAAACACAAACTTTCTATGACAAATGGACAAAACCGTTAAAAGCTCCTCCACAGAGAGAGTTGAGCAACTTCGGACCATCAAAGTTGATAGGGGTACACTTTTTATTGTTTTTCTATGTCAAATTCTACGAGTATAAGCTTGCTAGATTATTTCGATTCCAATACACTAAGTTTCTATGATAAATGGACAAAACAGTTAAAAGGTCCTTCATAGAGAGAGTTGAGCAACTTCGGACCATGAAAGTTGCTCGGTGTACACTTTTTATTGTTCTTCTATGTGAAATTTTACGAGTATAAAGCTTCCAAGATTATTTCGATGTCAAAAGAGCAAGTTTCTATGACAAAATTGACAAAACCTTTAAAAGCTCCTTCGTAGTTAGAGTTGAGCAACTTCGGACCATCAAAGTTGCTCGGTGTACACTTTTTATTGTTCTTCTATGTGAAATTGTAAGAGTATAAGCTTCTTAGATTATTTTGATGTCAAAACAACAAGTTTCTATGACAAATGGACAAAACAGTTAAAAGCTCTTTCACAGAGTGAGTTGAGCAACTTCGGACCATTAAAGTTGCTCGGGGTACACTTTTTATTGTTCTTCTATGTCAAATTCGACAAGTATAAGCCCGCTAGATTATTTTGATGCGGAAACACAAACTTTCTATGATAAATGGACAAAACCGTTAAAAGCTCCTCCATAAAGAGAGTTGAGCAAATTCTGACCATCAAAGTTGCTCGGGGTACACTTTTTATTGTTCTTCTATGTCAAATTCTACGAGTATAAGCTTGCCAGATTATTTCGATGCCAATACACTAAGTTTCTATGATAAATGGACAAAACAGTTAAAAGGTCCTTTATAGAGAGAGTTGAGCAACTTCGGACCATCAAAGTTGCTCGGTGTACACTTGTTATTGTTCTTCTATGTGAAATTTTACGAGTATAAAACTTGCTAGATTATTTTGATGCGGAAACACAAACTTTCTATGACAAATGGACAAAACCGTTAAAAGCTCCTCCATAGAGAGAGTTGAGCAATTTCGGACCATCAAAGTTGATAGGGGTACACTTTTTATTGTTCTTCTATGTCAAATTCTACGAGTATAAGCTTGCTAGATTATTTCGATGCCAATACACTAAGTTTCTATGATAAATGGACAAAACAGTTAAAAGGTCCTTTATAGAGAGAGTTGAGCAACTTCGGACCATGAAAGTTGCACGGGTTACACTTTTTATTGTTCTTCTATGTGAAATTTTACGAGTATAAAGCTTCCTAGATTATTTCGATGTCAAAAGAGCAACTTTTTATGACAAATGGACAAAACCGTTAAAAGCCCCTTCGTAGAGAGAGTTGAGAAACTTCGGACCATGAAAGTTGCTCGGTGTACACTTTTTATTGTTCTCCTATGTGAAATTTTACGAGTATAAGCTTGCAAGATTATTTCGATGCCAAAATACCAACTTTCTATGACAAATGGACAAAACCGTTAAAAGCTCCAACATAGAGAGAGTCGAGCAACTTTGGACTATTTAAGTTGCTCGGGGTACACTTTTTATTGTTCTTCTATGTCAAATTCTACAAGTATAAAACTTGCTAGATTGTAAAGATGCGGAAACACAAACTTTCTATGACAAATGGACAAAACCGTTAAAAGCTCCTCCATAGAGAGAGTTGAGCAACTTCGGACCATCAAAGTTGATACGGGTACACTTTTTATTGTTTTTCTATGTCAAATTCTACGAGTATAAGCTTGCTAGATTATTTCGATGCCAATACACTAAGTTTCTATGATAAATGGACAAAACAGTTAAAAAGTCCTTCATAGAGAGAGTTGAGCAACTTCGGACCATGAAAGTTGCTCGGGGTACACTTTTTATTGTTCTTCTATGTGAAATTTTACGAGTATAAAGCTTCCAAGATTATTTCGATGTCAAAAGAGCAAGTTTCTATGACAAAATGGACAAAACCTTTAAAAGCTCCTTCGTCGTTAGAGTTGAGCAACTTCGGACCATCAAAGTTGCTCGGTGTACACTTTTTATTGTTCTTCTATGTGAAATTGTAAGAGTATAAGCTTCTTAGATTATTTTGATGTCAAAACAACAAGTTTCTATGACAAATGGACAAAACAGTTAAAAGCTCTTTCATAGAGAGAGTTGAGCAACTTCGGACCATTAAAGTTGCTCGGGGTACACTTTTTATTGTTCTTCTATGTCAAATTCGACAAGTATAAGCCCGCTAGATTATTTTGATGCGGAAACACAAACTTTCTATGACAAATGGACAAAACCGTTAAAAGCTCCTCCATAAAGAGAGTTGAGCAAATTCTGACCATCAAAGTTGCTCGGGGTACACTTTTTATTGTTCTTCTATGTCAAATTCTACGAGTATAAGCTTGCTAGATTATTTCGATGCCAATACACCAAGTTTCTATGATAAATGGACAAAACATTTAAAAGGTCATTCATAGAGAGAGTTGAGCAACTTTGGACCATCCAAGTTGCTCGGGGTACACTTTTTATTGTTCTTCTATGTCAAATTCTGTGTATAAGCTTACTAGATTATTTAGTTGCCAAAACACCAACTTTCTATGACAAATGGACAAAACCGTTAAAAGCTCATCCATAGAGAGAGTTGAGCAACTTCGTACTATCCAAGTTGCTCGGTGTACACTTTTTATTGTTCTCCTATGTGAAATTTTACGAGTATAAGCTTGCTAGATTATTTAGATGCCAAAACCCCAACTTTCTATGACAATTGGACAAAACCTTTAAAAGCTCATCGATAGAGAGAGTTGAGCAACTTCGGACCATCAAAGTTGCTCGGTGTACACTTTTTATTGTTCTTCTATGTGAAATTCAACAAGTATAAAACTTGCTAGATTATTTTGATGCGGAAACACAAACTTTCTATGACAAATGGAAAAAACCGTTAAAAGCTCCTCCATAGAGAGAGTTGAGCAATTTCGGACCATCAAAGTTGATAGGGGTACACTTTTTATTGTTCTTCTATGTCAAATTCTACGAGTATAAGCTTGCTAGATTATTTCGATGCCAATACACTAAGTTTCTATGATAAATGGACAACACAGTTAAAAGGTCCTTTATAGAGAGAGTTGAGCAACTTCGGACCATGAAAGTTGCACGGGTTACACTTTTTATTGTTCTTCTATGTGAAATTTTACGAGTATAAAGCTTCCTAGATTATTTCGATGTCAAAAGAGCAACTTTCTATGACAAATGGACAAAACCGTTAAAAGCCCCTTCGTAGAGAGAGTTGAGCAACTTCGGACCATGAAAGTTGCTCGGTGTACACTTTTTATTGTTCTCCTATGTGAAATTTTACGAGTATAAGCTTGCAAGATTATTTCGATGCCAAAATACCAACTTTCTATGACAAATGGACAAAACCGTTAAAAGCTCCAACATAGAGAGAGTCGAGCAACTTTGGACTATTTAAGTTGCTCGGGGTACACTTTTTATTGTTCTTCAATGTCAAATTCTACAAGTATAAAACTCGCTAGATTGTAAAGATGCGGAAACACAAACTTTCTATGACAAATGGACAAAACCGTTAAAAGCTCCTCCATAGAGAGAGTTGAGCAACTTCGGACCATCAAAGTTGATACGGGTACACTTTTTATTGTTTTTCTATGTCAAATTCTACGAGTATAAGCTTGCTAGATTATTTCGATGCCAATACACTAAGTTTCTATGATAAATGGACAAAACAGTTAAAAGGTCCTTCATAGAGAGAGTTGAGCAACTTCGGACCATGAAAGTTGCTCGGGGTACACTTTTTATTGTTCCTCTATGAGAAATTTTACGAGTATAAAGCTTCCAAGATTATTTCGATGTCAAAAGAGCAAGTTTCTATGACAAAATGGAGAAAACCTTTAAAAGCTCCTTCGTAGTTAGAGTTGAGCAACTTCGGACCATCAAAGTTGCTCGGTGTACACTTTTTATTGTTCTTCTATGTGAAATTGTAAGAGTATAAGCTTCTTAGATTATTTTGATGTCAAAACAACAAGTTTCTATGACAAATGGACAAAACAGTTAAAAGCTCTTTCATAGAGAGAGTTGAGCAACTTTGGACCATTAAAGTTGCTCGGGGTACACTTTTTATTGTTCTTCTATGTCAAATTCGACAAGTATAAGCCCGCTAGATTATTTTGATGCGGAAACACAAACTTTCTATGACAAATGGACAAAACCGTTAAAAGCTCCTCCATAGAGAGAGTTGAGCAACTTCGGACCATCAAAGTTGATAGGGGTACACTTTTTATTGTTTTTCTATGTCAAATTCTACGAGTATAAGCTTGCTAGATTATTTAGATGCCAAAACACCAACTTTCTATGACAAGTGGACAAAACCTTTAAAAGCTCATCGATAAACAGAGTTGAGCAACTTCGGACCATCAAAGTTGCTCGGTGTACACTTTTTATTGTTCTTCTATGTGAAATTTTACGAGTATAAAACTTGCTAGATTATTTTGATGCGGAAACACAAACTTTCTATGACAAATGGACAAAACCGTTAAAAGCTCCTCCATAGAGAGAGTTGAGCAATTTCGGACCATCAAAGTTGATAGGGGTACACTTTTTATTGTTCTTCTATGTCAAATTCTACGAGTATAAGCTTGCCAGATTATTTCGATGCCAATACACTAAGTTTCTATGATAAATGGACAAAACAGTTAAAAGGTCCTTTATAGAGAGAGTTGAGCAACTTCGGACCATGAAAGTTGCACGGGTTACACTTTTTATTGTTCTTGTATGTGAAATTTTACGAGTATAAAGCTTCCTAGATTATTTCGATGTCAAAAGAGCAACTTTTTATGACAAATGGACAAAACCGTTAAAAGCCCCTTCGTAGAGAGAGTTGAGCAACTTCGGACCATGAAAGTTGCTCGGTGTACACTTTTTATTGTTCTCCTATGTGAAATTTTACGAGTATAAGCTTGCAAGATTATTTCGATGCCAAAATACCAACTTTCTATGACAAATGGACAAAACCGTTAAAAGCTCCAACATAGAGAGAGTCGAGCAACTTTGGACTATTTAAGTTGCTCGGGGTACACTTTTTATTGTTCTTCTATGTCAAATTCTACAAGTATAAAACTTGCTAGATTGTAAAGATGCGGAAACACAAACTTTCTATGACAAATGGACAAAACCGTTAAAAGCTCCTCCATAGAGAGAGTTGAGCAACTTCGGACCATCAAAGTTGATACGGGTACACTTTTTATTGTTTTTCTATGTCAAATTCTACGAGTATAAGCTTGCTAGATTATTTCGATGCCAATACACTAAGTTTCTATGATAAATGGACAAAACAGTTAAAAAGTCCTTCATAGAGAGAGTTGAGCAACTTCGGACCATGAAAGTTGCTCGGGGTACACTTTTTATTGTTCTTCTATGTGAAATTTTACGAGTATAAAGCTTCCAAGATTATTTCGATGTCAAAAGAGCAAGTTTCTATGACAAAATGGACAAAACCGTTAAAAGCCCCTTCGTAGAGAGAGTTGAGCAACTTCGGACCATGAAAGTTGCTCGGTGTACACTTTTTATTGTTCTCCTATGTGAAATTTTACGAGTATAAGCTTGCAAGATTATTTCGATGCCAAAATACCAACTTTCTATGACAAATGGACAAAACCGTTAAAAGCTCCAACATAGAGAGAGTCGAGCAACTTTGGACTATTTAAGTTGCTCGGGGTACACTTTTTATTGTTCTTCTATGTCAAATTCTACAAGTATAAAACTCGCTAGATTGTAAAGATGCGGAAACACAAACTTTCTATGATAAATGGACAAAACCGTTAAAAGCTCCTCCATAGAGAGAGTTGAGCAACTTCGGACCATCAAAGTTGATACGGGTACACTTTTTATTGTTTTTCTATGTCAAATTCTACGAGTATAAGCTTGCTAGATTATTTCGATGCCAATACACTAAGTTTCTATGATAAATGGACAAAACAGTTAAAAGGTCCTTCATAGAGAGAGTTGAGCAACTTCGGACCATGAAAGTTGCTCGGGGTACACTTTTTATTGTTCTTCTATGTGAAATTTTACGAGTATAAAGCTTCCAAGATTATTTCGATGTCAAAAGAGCAAGTTTCTATGACAAAATGGACAAAACCTTTAAAAGCTCCTTCGTAGTTAGAGTTGAGCAACTTCGGACCATCAAAGTTGCTCGGTGTACACTTTTTATTGTTCTTCTATGTGAAATTGTAAGAGTATAAGCTTCTTAGATTATTTTGATGTCAAAACAACAAGTTTCTATGACAAATGGACAAAACAGTTAAAAGCTCTTTCATAGAGAGAGTTGAGCAACTTCGGACCATTAAAGTTGCTCGGGGTACACTTTTTATTGTTCTTCTATGTCAAATTCGACAAGTATAAGCCCGCTAGATTATTTTGATGCGGAAACACAAACTTTCTATGACAAATGGACAAAACCGTTAAAAGCTCCTCCATAAAGAGAGTTGAGCAAATTCTGACCATCAAAGTTGCTCGGGGTACACTTTTTATTGTTCTTCTATGTCAAATTCTACGAGTATAAGCTTGCTAGATTATTTCGATGCCAATACACCAAGTTTCTATGATAAATGGACAAAACATTTAAAAGGTCCTTCATAGAGAGAGTTGAGCAACTTTGGACCATCCAAGTTGCTCGGGGTACACTTTTTATAGTTCTTCTATGTCAAATTCTGTGTATAAGCTTACTAGATTATTTAGTTGCCAAAACACCAACTTTCTATGACAAATGGACAAAACCGTTAAAAGCTCATCCATAGAGAGAGTTGAGCAACTTCGGACCATGAAAGTTGCTCGGTGTACACTTTTTATTGTTCTCCTATGTGAAATTTTACGAGTATAAAGCTTGCTAGATTATTTAGATGCCAAAACATCAACTTTCTATGACAAGTGGACAAAACCTTTAAAAGCCACTTCGTAGAGAGAGTTGAGCAACTTCGGACCACGAAAGTTGCTCGGTGTACACTTTTTATTGTTCTCCTATGTGAAATTTTACGAGTATAAGCTTGCAAGATTATTTCGATGCCAAAATACCAACTTTCTATGACAAATGGACAAAACCGTTAAAAGCTCCAACATAGAGAGAGTCGAGCAACTTTGGACCATTTAAGTTGCTCGGGGTACACTTTTTATTGTTCTTCTATGTCAAATTCTACAAGTATAAAACTTGCTAGATTGTATTGATGCGGAAACACAAACTTTCTATGACAAATGGACAAAACCGTTAAAAGCTCCTCCATAGAGAGAGTTGAGCAACTTCGGACCATCAAAGTTGATAGGGATACACTTTTTATTGTTTTTCTACGTCAAATTCTACGAGTATAAGCTTGCTAGATTATTTCGATTCCAATACACTAAGTTTCTATGATAAATGGACAAAACAGTTAAAAGGTCCTTCATAGAGAGAGTTGAGCAACTTCGGACCATGAAAGTTGCTCGGTGTACACTTTTTATTGTTCTTCTATGTGAAATTTTACGAGTATAAAGCTTCCAAGATTATTTCGATGTCAAAAGAGCAAGTTTCTATGACAAAATGGACAAAACCTTTAAAAGCTCCTTCGTAGTTAGAGTTGAGCAACTTCGGACCATCAAAGTTGCTCGGTGTACACTTTTTATTGTTCTTCTATGTGAAATTGTAAGAGTATAAGCTTCTTAGATTATTTTGATGTCAAAACAACAAGTTTCTATGACAAATGGACAAAACAGTTAAAAGCTCTTTCATAGAGAGAGTTGAGCAACTTCGGACCATTAAAGTTGCTCGGGGTACACTTTTTATTGTTCTTCTATGTCAAATTCGACAAGTATAAGCCCGCTAGATTATTTTGATGCGGAAACACAAACTTTCTATGACAAATGGACAAAACCGTTAAAAGCTCCTCCATAAAGAGAGTTGAGCAAATTCTGACCATCAAAGTTGCTCGGGGTACACTTTTTATTGTTCTTCTATGTCAAATTCTACGAGTATAAGCTTGCTAGATTATTTCGATGCCAATACACCAAGTTTCTATGATAAATGGACAAAACATTTAAAAGGTCCTTCATAGAGAGAGTTGAGCAACTTTGGACCATCCAAGTTGCTCGTGGTACACTTTTTATTGTTCTTCTATGTCAAATTCTGTGTATAAGCTTACTAGATTATTTAGTTGCCAAAACACCAACTTTCTATGACAAATGGACAAAACCGTTAAAAGCTCATCCATAGAGAGAGTTGAGCAACTTCGGACTATCCAAGTTGCTCGGTGTACACTTTTTATTGTTCTCCTATGTGAAATTTTACGAGTATAAGCTTGCTAGATTATTTAGATGCCAAAACACCAACTTTCTATGACAAGTGGACAAAACCTTTAAAAGCTCATCGATAAAGAGAGTTGAGCAACTTCGGATCATCAAAGTTGTTCGGTGTACACTTTTTATTGTTCTTCTATGTGAAATTTTACGAGTATAAAACTTGCTAGATTATTTTGATGCGGAAACACAAACTTTCTATGACAAATGGAAAAAACCGTTAAAAGCTCCTCCATAGAGAGAGTTGAGCAATTTCGGACCATCAAAGTTGATAGGGGTACACTTTTTATTGTTCTTCTATGTCAAATTCTACGAGTATAAGCTTGCCGGATTATTTCGATGCCAATACACTAAGTTTCTATGATAAATGGACAAAACAGTTAAAAGGTCCTTTATAGAGAGAGTTGAGCAACTTCGGACCATGAAAGTTGCACGGGTTACACTTTTTATTGTTCTTCTATGTGAAATTTTACGAGTATAAAGCTTCCTAGATTATTTCGATGTCAAAAGAGCAACTTTCTATGACAAATGAACAAAACCGTTAAAAGCCCCTTCGTAGAGAGAGTTGAGCAACTTCGGACCATGAAAGTTGCTCGGTGTACACTTTTTATTGTTCTCCTATGTGAAATTTTACGAGTATAAGCTTGCAAGATTATTTCGATGCCAAAATACCAACTTTCTATGACAAATGGACAAAACCGTTAAAAGCTCCAACATAGAGAGCGTCGAGCAACTTTGGACTATTTAAGTTGCTCGGGGTACACTTTTTATTGTTCTTCTATGTCAAATTCTACAAGTATAAAACTTGCTAGATTGTAAAGATGCGGAAACACAAACTTTCTATGACAAATGGACAAAACCGTTAAAAGCTCCCCCATAGAGAGAGTTGAGCAACTTCGGACCATCAAAGTTGATAAGGGTACACTTTTTATTGTTTTTCTATGTCAAATTCTACGAGTATAAGCTTGCTAGATTATTTCGATGCCAATACACTAAGTTTCTATGATAAATGGACAAAACAGTTAAAAGGTCCTTCATAGAGAGAGTTGAGCAACTTCGGACCATGAAAGTTGCTCGGGTACACTTTTTATTGCTCTTCTATGTGAAATTTTACGAGTATAAAGCTTCCAAGATTATTTCGATGTCAAAAGAGCAAGTTTCTATGACAAAATGGACAAAACCTTTAAAAGCTCCTTCGTAGTTAGAGTTGAGCAACTTCGGACCATCAAAGTTGCTCGGTGTACACTTTTTATTGTTCTTCTATGTGAAATTGTAAGAGTATAAGCTTCTTAGATTATTTTGATGTCAAAACAACAAGTTTCTATGACAAATGGACAAAACAGTTAAAAGCCCCTTCGTAGAGAGAGTTGAGCAACTTCGGACCATGAAAGTTGCTCGGTGTACACTTTTTATTGTTCTCCTATGTGAAATTTTACGAGTATAAGCTTGCAAGATTATTTCGATGCCAAAATACCAACTTTCTATGACAAATGGAAAAAACCGTTAAAAGCTCCAACATAGAGAGAGTCGAGCAACTTTGGACTATTTAAGTTGCTCGGGGTACACTTTTTATTGTTCTTCTATGTCAAATTCTACAAGTATAAAACTTGCTAGATTGTAAAGATGCGGAAACACAAACTTTCTATGACAAATGGACAAAACCGTTAAAAACTCCTCCATAGAGAGAGTTGAGCAACTTCGGACCATCAAAGTTGATATGGGTACACTTTTTATTGTTTTTCTATGTCAAATTCTACGAGTATAAGCTTGCTAGATTATTTCGATGCCAATACACTAAGTTTCTATGATAAATGGACAAAACAGTTAAAAGGTCCTTCATAGAGAGAGTTGAGCAACTTCGGACCATGAAAGTTGCTCGGGTACACTTTTTATTGCTCTTCTATGTGAAATTTTACGAGTATAAAGCTTCCAAGATTATTTCGATGTCAAAAGAGCAAGTTTCTATGACAAAATGGACAAAACCTTTAAAAGCTCCTTCGTAGTTAGAGTTGAGCAACTTCGGACCATCAAAGTTGCTCGGTGTACACTTTTTATTGTTCTTCTATGTGAAATTGTAAGAGTATAAGCTTCTTAGATTATTTTGATGTCAAAACAACAAGTTTCTATGACAAATGGACAAAACAGTTAAAAGCTCTTTCATAGAGAGAGTTGAGCAACTTCGGACCATTAAAGTTGCTCGGGGTACACTTTTTATTGTTCTTCTATGTCAAATTCGACAAGTATAAGCCCGCTAGATTATTTTGATGCGGAAACACAAACTTTCTATGACAAATGGACAAAACCGTTAAAAGCTCCTCCATAAAGAGAGTTGAGCAAATTCTGACCATCAAAGTTGCTCGGGGTACACTTTTTATTGTTCTTCTATGTCAAATTCTACGAGTATAAGCTTGCTAGATTATTTCGATGCCAATACACCAAGTTTCTATGATAAATGGACAAAACATTTAAAAGGTCCTTCATAGAGAGAGTTGAGCAACTTTGGACCATCCAAGTTGCTCGGGGTACACTTTTTATTGTTCTTCTATGTCAAATTCTGTGTATAAGCTTACTAGATTATTTAGTTGCCAAAACACCAACTTTCTATGACAAATGGACAAAACCGTTAAAAGCTCATCCATAGAGAGAGTTGAGCAACTTCGGACCATGAAAGTTGCTCGGTGTACACTTTTTATTGTTCTCCTATGTGAAATTTTACGAGTATAAAGCTTGCTAGATTATTTAGATGCCAAAACACCAACTTTCTATGACAAGTGGACAAAACCTTTAAAAGCCACTTCGTAGAGAGAGTTGAGCAACTTCGGACCACGAAAGTTGCTCGGTGTAAACTTTTTATTGTTCTCCTATGTGAAATTTTACGAGTATAAGCTTGCAAGATTATTTCGATGCCAAAATACCAACTTTCTATGACAAATGGACAAAACCGTTAAAAGCTCCAACATAGAGAGAGTCGAGCAACTTTGGACCATTTAAGTTGCTCGGGGTACACTTTTTATTGTTCTTCTATGTCAAATTCTACAAGTATAAAACTTGCTAGATTGTATTGATGCGAAAACACAAACTTTCTATGACAAATGGACAAAACCGTTAAAAGCTCCTCCATAGAGAGAGTTGAGCAACTTCGGACCATCAAAGTTGATAGGGGTACACTTTTTATTGTTTTTCTACGTCAAATTCTACGAGTATAAGCTTGCTAGATTATTTCGATTCCAATACACTAAGTTTCTATGATAAATGGACAAAACAGTTAAAAGGTCCTTCATAGAGAGAGTTGAGCAACTTCGGACCATGAAAGTTGCTCGGGGTACACTTTTTATTGTTCTTCTATGTGAAATTTTACGAGTATAAAGCTTCCAAGATTATTTCGATGTCAAAAGAGCAAGTTTCTATGACAAAATTGACAAAACCTTTAAAAGCTCCTTCGTAGTTAGAGTTGAGCAACTTCGGACCATCAAAGTTGCTCGGTGTACACTTTTTATTGTTCTTCTATGTGAAATTGTAAGAGTATAAACTTCTTAGATTATTTTGATGTCAAAACAACAAGTTTCTATGACAAATGGACAAAACAGTTAAAAGCTCTTTCATAGAGAGAGTTGAGCAACTTCGGACCATTAAAGTTGCTCGGGGTACACTTTTTATTGTTCTTCTATGTCAAATTCGACAAGTATAAGCCCGCTAGATTATTTTGATGCGGAAACACAAACTTTCTATGACAAATGGACAAAACCGTTAAAAGCTCCTCCATAAAGAGAGTTGAGCAAATTCTGACCATCAAAGTTGCTCGGGGTACACTTTTTATTGTTCTTCTATGTCAAATTCTACGAGTATAAGCTTGCTAGATTATTTCGATGCCAATACACCAAGTTTCTATGATAAATGGACAAAACATTTAAAAGGTCCTTCATAGAGAGAGTTGAGCAACTTTGGACCATCCAAGTTGCTCGGGGTACACTTTTTATTGTTCTTCTATGTCAAATTCTGTGTATAAGCTTACTAGATTATTTAGTTGCCAAAACACCAACTTTCTATGACAAATGGACAAAACCGTTAAAAGCTCATCCATAGAGAGAGTTGAGCAACTTCGGACTATCCAAGTTGCTCGGTGTACACTTTTTATTGTTCTCCTATGTGAAATTTTACGAGTATAAGCTTGCTAGATTATTTAGATGCCAAAACACCAACTTTCTATGACAAGTGGACAAAACCTTTAAAAGCTCATCGATAAAGAGAGTTGAGCAACTTCGGATCATCAAAGTTGCTCGGTGTACACTTTTTATTGTTCTTCTATGTGAAATTTTACGAGTATAAAACTTGCTAGATTATTTTGATGCGGAAACACAAACTTTCTATGACAAATGGACAAAACCGTTAAAAGCTCCTCCATAGAGAGAGTTGAGCAATTTCGGACCATCAAAGTTGATAGGGGTACACTTTTTATTGTTCTTCTATGTCAAATTCTACGAGTATAAGCTTGCCAGATTATTTCGATGCCAATACACTAAGTTTATATGATAAATGGACAAAACAGTTAAAAGGTCCTTTATAGAGAGAGTTGAGCAACTTCGGACCATGAAAGTTGCTCGGGGTACACTTTTTATTGTTCTTCTATGTGAAATTTTAAGAGTATAAAGCTTCCAAGATTATTTCGATGTCAAAAGAGCAAGTTTCTATGACAAAATGGACAAAACCTTTAAAAGCTCCTTCGTAGTTAGAGTTGAGCAACTTCGGACCATCAAAGTTGCTCGGTGTACACTTTTTATTGTTCTTCTATGTGAAATTGTAAGAGTATAAGCTTCTTAGATTATTTTGATGTCAAAACAACAAGTTTCTATGACAAATGGACAAAACAGTTAAAAGCTCTTTCATAGAGAGAGTTGAGCAACTTTGGACCATCCAAGTTGCTCGGGGTACACTTTTTATTGTTCTTCTATGTCAAATTCTGTGTATAAGCTTACTAGATTATTTAGTTGCCAAAACACCAACTTTCTATGACAAATGGACAAAACCGTTAAAAGCTCATCCATAGAGAGAGTTGAGCAACTTCGGACCATGAAAGTTGCACGGGTTACACTTTTTATTGTTCTTCTATGTGAAATTTTACGAGTATAAAGCTTCCTAGATTATTTCGATGTCAAAAGAGCAACTTTCTATGACAAGTGGACAAAACAGTTAAAAGCCCCTTCGTAGAGAGAGTTGAGCAACTTCGGACCATGAAAGTTGCTCGGTGTACACTTTTTATTGTTCTCCTATGTGAAATTTTACGAGTATAAGCTTGCAAGATTATTTCGATGCCAAAATACCAACTTTCTATGACAAATGGACAAAACCGTTAAAAGCTCCAACATAGAGAGCGTCGAGCAACTTTGGACTATTTAAGTTGCTCGGGGTACACTTTTTATTGTTCTTCTATGTCAAATTCTACAAGTATAAAACTTGCTAGATTGTAAAGATGCGGAAACACAAACTTTCTATGACAAATGGACAAAACCGTTAAAAACTCCTCCATAGAGAGAGTTGAGCAACTTCGGACCATCAAAGTTGATATGGGTACACTTTTTATTGTTTTTCTATGTCAAATTCTACGAGTATAAGCTTGCTAGATTATTTCGATGCCAATACACTAAGTTTCTATGATAAATGGACAAAACAGTTAAAAGGTCCTTCATAGAGAGAGTTGAGCAACTTCGGACCATGAAAGTTGCTCGGGTACACTTTTTATTGCTCTTCTATGTGAAATTTTACGAGTATAAAGCTTCCAAGATTATTTCGATGTCAAAAGAGCAAGTTTCTATGACAAAATTGACAAAACCTTTAAAAGCTCCTTCGTAGTTAGAGTTGAGCAACTTCGGACCATCAAAGTTGCTCGGTGTACACTTTTTATTGTTCTTCTATGTGAAATTGTAAGAGTATAAACTTCTTAGATTATTTTGATGTCAAAACAACAAGTTTCTATGACAAATGGACAAAACAGTTAAAAGCTCTTTCATAGAGAGAGTTGAGCAACTTCGGACCATTAAAGTTGCTCGGGGTACACTTTTTATTGTTCTTCTATGTGAAATTTTACGAGTATAAAGCTTCCAAGATTATTTCGATGTCAAAAGAGCAAGTTTCTATGACAAAATTGACAAAACCTTTAAAAGCTCCTTCGTAGTTAGAGTTGAGCAACTTCGGACCATCAAAGTTGCTCGGTGTACACTTTTTATTGTTCTTCTATGTGAAATTGTAAGAGTATAAACTTCTTAGATTATTTTGATGTCAAAACAACAAGTTTCTATGACAAATGGACAAAACAGTTAAAAGCTCTTTCATATAGAGAGTTGAGCAACTTCGGACCATTAAAGTTGCTCGGGGTACACTTTTTATTGTTCTTCTATGTCAAATTCGACAAGTATAAGCCCGCTAGATTATTTTGATGCGGAAACACAAACTTTCTATGACAAATGGACAAAACCGTAAAAAGCTCCTCCATAAAGAGAGTTGAGCAAATTCTGACCATCAAAGTTGCTCGGGGTACACTTTTTATTGTTCTTCTATGTCAAATTCTACGAGTATAAGCTTGCTAGATTATTTCGATGCCAATACACCAAGTTTCTATGATAAATGGACAAAACATTTAAAAGGTCCTTCATAGAGAGAGTTGAGCAACTTTGGACCATCCAAGTTGCTCGGGGTACACTTTTTATTGTTCTTCTATGTCAAATTCTGTGTATAAGCTTACTAGATTATTTAGTTGCCAAAACACCAACTTTCTATGACAAATGGACAAAACCGTTAAAAGCTCATCCATAGAGAGAGTTGAGCAACTTCGGACTATCCAAGTTGCTCGGTGTACACTTTTTATTGTTCTCCTATGTGAAATTTTACGAGTATAAGCTTGCTAGATTATTTAGATGCCAAAACACCAACTTTCTATGACAAGTGGACAAAACCTTTAAAAGCTCATCGATAAAGAGAGTTGAGCAACTTCGGATCATCAAAGTTGCTCGGTGTACACTTTTTATTGTTCTTCTATGTGAAATTTTACGAGTATAAAACTTGCTAGATTATTTTGATGCGGAAACACAAACTTTCTATGACAAATGGACAAAACCGTTAAAAGCTCCTCCATAGAGAGAGTTGAGCAATTTCGGACCATCAAAGTTGATAGGGGTACACTTTTTATTGTTCTTCTATGTCAAATTCTACGAGTATAAGCTTGCCAGATTATTTCGATGCCAATACACTAAGTTTCTATGATAAATGGACAAAACAGTTAAAAGGTCCTTTATAGAGAGAGTTGAGCAACTTCGGACCATGAAAGTTGCTCGGGGTACACTTTTTATTGTTCTTCTATGTGAAATTTTAAGAGTATAAAGCTTCCAAGATTATTTCGATGTCAAAAGAGCAAGTTTCTATGACAAAATGGACAAAACCTTTAAAAGCTCCTTCGTAGTTAGAGTTGAGCAACTTCGGACCATCAAAGTTGCTCGGTGTACACTTTTTATTGTTCTTCTATGTGAAATTGTAAGAGTATAAGCTTCTTAGATTATTTTGATGTCAAAACAACAAGTTTCTATGACAAATGGACAAAACAGTTAAAAGCTCTTTCATAGAGAGAGTTGAGCAACTTTGGACCATCCAAGTTGCTCGGGGTACACTTTTTATTGTTCTTCTATGTCAAATTCTGTGTATAAGCTTACTAGATTATTTAGTTGCCAAAACACCAACTTTCTATGACAAATGGACAAAACCGTTAAAAGCTCATCCATAGAGAGAGTTGAGCAACTTCGGACCATGAAAGTTGCACGGGTTACACTTTTTATTGTTCTTCTATGTGAAATTTTACGAGTATAAAGCTTCCTAGATTATTTCGATGTCAAAAGAGCAACTTTCTATGACAAGTGGACAAAACAGTTAAAAGCCCCTTCGTAGAGAGAGTTGAGCAACTTCGGACCATGAAAGTTGCTCGGTGTACACTTTTTATTGTTCTCCTATGTGAAATTTTACGAGTATAAGCTTGCAAGATTATTTCGATGCCAAAATACCAACTTTCTATGACAAATGGACAAAACCGTTAAAAGCTCCAACATAGAGAGCGTCGAGCAACTTTGGACTATTTAAGTTGCTCGGGGTACACTTTTTATTGTTCTTCTATGTCAAATTCTACAAGTATAAAACTTGCTAGATTGTAAAGATGCGGAAACACAAACTTTCTATGACAAATGGACAAAACCGTTAAAAACTCCTCCATAGAGAGAGTTGAGCAACTTCGGACCATCAAAGTTGATATGGGTACACTTTTTATTGTTTTTCTATGTCAAATTCTACGAGTATAAGCTTGCTAGATTATTTCGATGCCAATACACTAAGTTTCTATGATAAATGGACAAAACAGTTAAAAGGTCCTTCATAGAGAGAGTTGAGCAACTTCGGACCATGAAAGTTGCTCGGGTACACTTTTTATTGCTCTTCTATGTGAAATTTTACGAGTATAAAGCTTCCAAGATTATTTCGATGTCAAAAGAGCAAGTTTCTATGACAAAATTGACAAAACCTTTAAAAGCTCCTTCGTAGTTAGAGTTGAGCAACTTCGGACCATCAAAGTTGCTCGGTGTACACTTTTTATTGTTCTTCTATGTGAAATTGTAAGAGTATAAACTTCTTAGATTATTTTGATGTCAAAACAACAAGTTTCTATGACAAATGGACAAAACAGTTAAAAGCTCTTTCATAGAGAGAGTTGAGCAACTTCGGACCATTAAAGTTGCTCGGGGTACACTTTTTATTGTTCTTCTATGTGAAATTTTACGAGTATAAAGCTTCCAAGATTATTTCGATGTCAAAAGAGCAAGTTTCTATGACAAAATTGACAAAACCTTTAAAAGCTCCTTCGTAGTTAGAGTTGAGCAACTTCGGACCATCAAAGTTGCTCGGTGTACACTTTTTATTGTTCTTCTATGTGAAATTGTAAGAGTATAAACTTCTTAGATTATTTTGATGTCAAAACAACAAGTTTCTATGACAAATGGACAAAACAGTTAAAAGCTCTTTCATATAGAGAGTTGAGCAACTTCGGACCATTAAAGTTGCTCGGGGTACACTTTTTATTGTTCTTCTATGTCAAATTCGACAAGTATAAGCCCGCTAGATTATTTTGATGCGGAAACACAAACTTTCTATGACAAATGGACAAAACCGTAAAAAGCTCCTCCATAAAGAGAGTTGAGCAAATTCTGACCATCAAAGTTGCTCGGGGTACACTTTTTATTGTTCTTCTATGTCAAATTCTACGAGTATAAGCTTGCTAGATTATTTCGATGCCAATACACCAAGTTTCTATGATAAATGGACAAAACATTTAAAAGGTCCTTCATAGAGAGAGTTGAGCAACTTTGGACCATCCAAGTTGCTCGGGGTACACTTTTTATTGTTCTTCTATGTCAAATTCTGTGTATAAGCTTACTAGATTATTTAGTTGCCAAAACACCAACTTTCTATGACAAATGGACAAAACCGTTAAAAGCTCATCCATAGAGAGAGTTGAGCAACTTCGGACTATCCAAGTTGCTCGGTGTACACTTTTTATTGTTCTCCTATGTGAAATTTTACGAGTATAAGCTTGCTAGATTATTTAGATGCCAAAACACCAACTTTCTATGACAAGTGGACAAAACCTTTAAAAGCTCATCGATAAAGAGAGTTGAGCAACTTCGGATCATCAAAGTTGCTCGGTGTACACTTTTTATTGTTCTTCTATGTGAAATTTTACGAGTATAAAACTTGCTAGATTATTTTGATGCGGAAACACAAACTTTCTATGACAAATGGACAAAACCGTTAAAAGCTCCTCCATAGAGAGAGTTGAGCAATTTCGGACCATCAAAGTTGATAGGGGTACACTTTTTATTGTTCTTCTATGTCAAATTCTACGAGTATAAGCTTGCCAGATTATTTCGATGCCAATACACTAAGTTTCTATGATAAATGGACAAAACAGTTAAAAGGTCCTTTATAGAGAGAGTTGAGCAACTTCGGACCATGAAAGTTGCTCGGGGTACACTTTTTATTGTTCTTCTATGTGAAATTTTAAGAGTATAAAGCTTCCAAGATTATTTCGATGTCAAAAGAGCAAGTTTCTATGACAAAATGGACAAAACCTTTAAAAGCTCCTTCGTAGTTAGAGTTGAGCAACTTCGGACCATCAAAGTTGCTCGGTGTACACTTTTTATTGTTCTTCTATGTGAAATTGTAAGAGTATAAGCTTCTTAGATTATTTTGATGTCAAAACAACAAGTTTCTATGACAAATGGACAAAACAGTTAAAAGCTCTTTCATAGAGAGAGTTGAGCAACTTTGGACCATCCAAGTTGCTCGGGGTACACTTTTTATTGTTCTTCTATGTCAAATTCTGTGTATAAGCTTACTAGATTATTTAGTTGCCAAAACACCAACTTTCTATGACAAATGGACAAAACCGTTAAAAGCTCATCCATAGAGAGAGTTGAGCAACTTCGGACCATGAAAGTTGCACGGGTTACACTTTTTATTGTTCTTCTATGTGAAATTTTACGAGTATAAAGCTTCCTAGATTATTTCGATGTCAAAAGAGCAACTTTCTATGACAAGTGGACAAAACAGTTAAAAGCCCCTTCGTAGAGAGAGTTGAGCAACTTCGGACCATGAAAGTTGCTCGGTGTACACTTTTTATTGTTCTCCTATGTGAAATTTTACGAGTATAAGCTTGCAAGATTATTTCGATGCCAAAATACCAACTTTCTATGACAAATGGACAAAACCGTTAAAAGCTCCAACATAGAGAGCGTCGAGCAACTTTGGACTATTTAAGTTGCTCGGGGTACACTTTTTATTGTTCTTCTATGTCAAATTCTACAAGTATAAAACTTGCTAGATTGTAAAGATGCGGAAACACAAACTTTCTATGACAAATGGACAAAACCGTTAAAAACTCCTCCATAGAGAGAGTTGAGCAACTTCGGACCATCAAAGTTGATATGGGTACACTTTTTATTGTTTTTCTATGTCAAATTCTACGAGTATAAGCTTGCTAGATTATTTCGATGCCAATACACTAAGTTTCTATGATAAATGGACAAAACAGTTAAAAGGTCCTTCATAGAGAGAGTTGAGCAACTTCGGACCATGAAAGTTGCTCGGGTACACTTTTTATTGCTCTTCTATGTGAAATTTTACGAGTATAAAGCTTCCAAGATTATTTCGATGTCAAAAGAGCAAGTTTCTATGACAAAATTGACAAAACCTTTAAAAGCTCCTTCGTAGTTAGAGTTGAGCAACTTCGGACCATCAAAGTTGCTCGGTGTACACTTTTTATTGTTCTTCTATGTGAAATTGTAAGAGTATAAACTTCTTAGATTATTTTGATGTCAAAACAACAAGTTTCTATGACAAATGGACAAAACAGTTAAAAGCTCTTTCATAGAGAGAGTTGAGCAACTTCGGACCATTAAAGTTGCTCGGGGTACACTTTTTATTGTTCTTCTATGTGAAATTTTACGAGTATAAAGCTTCCAAGATTATTTCGATGTCAAAAGAGCAAGTTTCTATGACAAAATTGACAAAACCTTTAAAAGCTCCTTCGTAGTTAGAGTTGAGCAACTTCGGACCATCAAAGTTGCTCGGTGTACACTTTTTATTGTTCTTCTATGTGAAATTGTAAGAGTATAAACTTCTTAGATTATTTTGATGTCAAAACAACAAGTTTCTATGACAAATGGACAAAACAGTTAAAAGCTCTTTCATATAGAGAGTTGAGCAACTTCGGACCATTAAAGTTGCTCGGGGTACACTTTTTATTGTTCTTCTATGTCAAATTCGACAAGTATAAGCCCGCTAGATTATTTTGATGCGGAAACACAAACTTTCTATGACAAATGGACAAAACCGTAAAAAGCTCCTCCATAAAGAGAGTTGAGCAAATTCTGACCATCAAAGTTGCTCGGGGTACACTTTTTATTGTTCTTCTATGTCAAATTCTACGAGTATAAGCTTGCTAGATTATTTCGATGCCAATACACCAAGTTTCTATGATAAATGGACAAAACATTTAAAAGGTCCTTCATAGAGAGAGTTGAGCAACTTTGGACCATCCAAGTTGCTCGGGGTACACTTTTTATTGTTCTTCTATGTCAAATTCTGTGTATAAGCTTACTAGATTATTTAGTTGCCAAAACACCAACTTTCTATGACAAATGGACAAAACCGTTAAAAGCTCATCCATAGAGAGAGTTGAGCAACTTCGGACTATCCAAGTTGCTCGGTGTACACTTTTTATTGTTCTCCTATGTGAAATTTTACGAGTATAAGCTTGCTAGATTATTTAGATGCCAAAACACCAACTTTCTATGACAAGTGGACAAAACCTTTAAAAGCTCATCGATAAAGAGAGTTGAGCAACTTCGGATCATCAAAGTTGCTCGGTGTACACTTTTTATTGTTCTTCTATGTGAAATTTTACGAGTATAAAACTTGCTAGATTATTTTGATGCGGAAACACAAACTTTCTATGACAAATGGACAAAACCGTTAAAAGCTCCTCCATAGAGAGAGTTGAGCAATTTCGGACCATCAAAGTTGATAGGGGTACACTTTTTATTGTTCTTCTATGTCAAATTCTACGAGTATAAGCTTGCCAGATTATTTCGATGCCAATACACTAAGTTTCTATGATAAATGGACAAAACAGTTAAAAGGTCCTTTATAGAGAGAGTTGAGCAACTTCGGACCATGAAAGTTGCTCGGGGTACACTTTTTATTGTTCTTCTATGTGAAATTTTAAGAGTATAAAGCTTCCAAGATTATTTCGATGTCAAAAGAGCAAGTTTCTATGACAAAATGGACAAAACCTTTAAAAGCTCCTTCGTAGTTAGAGTTGAGCAACTTCGGACCATCAAAGTTGCTCGGTGTACACTTTTTATTGTTCTTCTATGTGAAATTGTAAGAGTATAAGCTTCTTAGATTATTTTGATGTCAAAACAACAAGTTTCTATGACAAATGGACAAAACAGTTAAAAGCTCTTTCATAGAGAGAGTTGAGCAACTTTGGACCATCCAAGTTGCTCGGGGTACACTTTTTATTGTTCTTCTATGTCAAATTCTGTGTATAAGCTTACTAGATTATTTAGTTGCCAAAACACCAACTTTCTATGACAAATGGACAAAACCGTTAAAAGCTCATCCATAGAGAGAGTTGAGCAACTTCGGACCATGAAAGTTGCACGGGTTACACTTTTTATTGTTCTTCTATGTGAAATTTTACGAGTATAAAGCTTCCTAGATTATTTCGATGTCAAAAGAGCAACTTTCTATGACAAGTGGACAAAACAGTTAAAAGCCCCTTCGTAGAGAGAGTTGAGCAACTTCGGACCATGAAAGTTGCTCGGTGTACACTTTTTATTGTTCTCCTATGTGAAATTTTACGAGTATAAGCTTGCAAGATTATTTCGATGCCAAAATACCAACTTTCTATGACAAATGGACAAAACCGTTAAAAGCTCCAACATAGAGAGCGTCGAGCAACTTTGGACTATTTAAGTTGCTCGGGGTACACTTTTTATTGTTCTTCTATGTCAAATTCTACAAGTATAAAACTTGCTAGATTGTAAAGATGCGGAAACACAAACTTTCTATGACAAATGGACAAAACCGTTAAAAACTCCTCCATAGAGAGAGTTGAGCAACTTCGGACCATCAAAGTTGATATGGGTACACTTTTTATTGTTTTTCTATGTCAAATTCTACGAGTATAAGCTTGCTAGATTATTTCGATGCCAATACACTAAGTTTCTATGATAAATGGACAAAACAGTTAAAAGGTCCTTCATAGAGAGAGTTGAGCAACTTCGGACCATGAAAGTTGCTCGGGTACACTTTTTATTGCTCTTCTATGTGAAATTTTACGAGTATAAAGCTTCCAAGATTATTTCGATGTCAAAAGAGCAAGTTTCTATGACAAAATTGACAAAACCTTTAAAAGCTCCTTCGTAGTTAGAGTTGAGCAACTTCGGACCATCAAAGTTGCTCGGTGTACACTTTTTATTGTTCTTCTATGTGAAATTGTAAGAGTATAAACTTCTTAGATTATTTTGATGTCAAAACAACAAGTTTCTATGACAAATGGACAAAACAGTTAAAAGCTCTTTCATAGAGAGAGTTGAGCAACTTCGGACCATTAAAGTTGCTCGGGGTACACTTTTTATTGTTCTTCTATGTGAAATTTTACGAGTATAAAGCTTCCAAGATTATTTCGATGTCAAAAGAGCAAGTTTCTATGACAAAATTGACAAAACCTTTAAAAGCTCCTTCGTAGTTAGAGTTGAGCAACTTCGGACCATCAAAGTTGCTCGGTGTACACTTTTTATTGTTCTTCTATGTGAAATTGTAAGAGTATAAACTTCTTAGATTATTTTGATGTCAAAACAACAAGTTTCTATGACAAATGGACAAAACAGTTAAAAGCTCTTTCATATAGAGAGTTGAGCAACTTCGGACCATTAAAGTTGCTCGGGGTACACTTTTTATTGTTCTTCTATGTCAAATTCGACAAGTATAAGCCCGCTAGATTATTTTGATGCGGAAACACAAACTTTCTATGACAAATGGACAAAACCGTAAAAAGCTCCTCCATAAAGAGAGTTGAGCAAATTCTGACCATCAAAGTTGCTCGGGGTACACTTTTTATTGTTCTTCTATGTCAAATTCTACGAGTATAAGCTTGCTAGATTATTTCGATGCCAATACACCAAGTTTCTATGATAAATGGACAAAACATTTAAAAGGTCCTTCATAGAGAGAGTTGAGCAACTTTGGACCATCCAAGTTGCTCGGGGTACACTTTTTATTGTTCTTCTATGTCAAATTCTGTGTATAAGCTTACTAGATTATTTAGTTGCCAAAACACCAACTTTCTATGACAAATGGACAAAACCGTTAAAAGCTCATCCATAGAGAGAGTTGAGCAACTTCGGACCATGAAAGTTGCACGGGTTACACTTTTTATTGTTCTTCTATGTGAAATTTTACGAGTATAAAGCTTCCTAGATTATTTCGATGTCAAAAGAGCAACTTTCTATGACAAGTGGACAAAACAGTTAAAAGCCCCTTCGTAGAGAGAGTTGAGCAACTTCGGACCATGAAAGTTGCTCGGTGTACACTTTTTATTGTTCTCCTATGTGAAATTTTACGAGTATAAGCTTGCAAGATTATTTCGATGCCAAAATACCAACTTTCTATGACAAATGGACAAAACCGTTAAAAGCTCCAACATAGAGAGAGTCGAGCAACTTTGGACTATTTAAGTTGCTCGGGGTACACTTTTTATTGTTCTTCTATGTCAAATTCTACAAGTATAAAACTTGCTAGATTGTAAAGATGCGGAAACACAAACTTTCTATGACAAATGGACAAAACCGTTAAAAACTCCTCCATAGAGAGAGTTGAGCAACTTCGGACCATCAAAGTTGATATGGGTACACTTTTTATTGTTTTTCTATGTCAAATTCTACGAGTATAAGCTTGCTAGATTATTTCGATGCCAATACACTAAGTTTCTATGATAAATGGACAAAACAGTTAAAAGGTCCTTCATAGAGAGAGTTGAGCAACTTCGGACCATGAAAGTTGCTCGGGTACACTTTTTATTGCTCTTCTATGTGAAATTTTACGAGTATAAAGCTTCCAAGATTATTTCGATGTCAAAAGAGCAAGTTTCTATGACAAAATGGACAAAACCTTTAAAAGCTCCTTCGTAGTTAGAGTTGAGCAACTTCGGACCATCAAAGTTGCTCGGTGTACACTTTTTATTGTTCTTCTATGTGAAATTGTAAGAGTATAAGCTTCTTAGATTATTTTGATGTCAAAACAACAAGTTTCTATGACAAATGGACAAAACAGTTAAAAGCTCATCCATAGAGAGAGTTGAGCAACTTCGGACCATGAAAGTTGCTCGGTGTACACTTTTTATTGTTCTCCTATGTGAAATTTTACGAGTATAAAGCTTGCTAGATTATTTAGATGCCAAAACACCAACTTTCTATGACAAGTGGACAAAACCTTTAAAAGCCACTTCGTAGAGAGAGTTGAGCAACTTCGGACCACGAAAGTTGCTCGGTGTACACTTTTTATTGTTCTCCTATGTGAAATTTTACGAGTATAAGCTTGCAAGATTATTTCGATGCCAAAATACCAACTTTCTATGACAAATGGACAAAACCGTTAAAAGCTCCAACATAGAGAGAGTCGAGCAACTTTGGACCATTTAAGTTGCTCGGGGTACACTTTTTATTGTTCTTCTATGTCAAATTCCACAAGTATAAAACTTGCTAGATTGTATTGATGCGGAAACACAAACTTTCTATGACAAATGGACAAAACCGTTAAAAGCTCCTCCATAGAGAGAGTTGAGCAACTTCGGACCATCAAAGTTGATAGGGGTACACTTTTTATTGTTTTTCTACGTCAAATTCTACGAGTATAAGCTTGCTAGATTATTTCGATTCCAATACACTAAGTTTCTATGATAAATGGACAAAACAGTTAAAAGGTCCTTCATAGAGAGAGTTGAGCAACTTCGGACCATGAAAGTTGCTCGGGGTACACTTTTTATTGTTCTTCTATGTGAAATTTTACGAGTATAAAGCTTCCAAGATTATTTCGATGTCAAAAGAGCAAGTTTCTATGACAAAATGGACAAAACCTTTAAAAGCTCCTTCGTAGTTAGAGTTGAGCAACTTCGGACCATCAAAGTTGCTCGGTGTACACTTTTTATTGTTCTTCTATGTGAAATTGTAAGAGTATAAGCTTCTTAGATTATTTTGATGTCAAAACAACAAGTTTCTATGACAAATGGACAAAACAGTTAAAAGCTCTTTCATAGAGAGAGTTGAGCAACTTCGGACCATTAAAGTTGCTCGGGGTACACTTTTTATTGTTCTTCTATGTCAAATTCGACAAGTATAAGCCCGCTAGATTATTTTGATGCGGAAACACAAACTTTCTATGACAAATGGACAAAACCGTTAAAAGCTCCTCCATAAAGAGAGTTGAGCAAATTCTGACCATCAAAGTTGCTCGGTGTACACTTTTTATTGTTCTTCTATGTCAAATTCTACGAGTATAAGCTTGCTAGATTATTTCGATGCCAATACACCAAGTTTCTATGATAAATGGACAAAACATTTAAAAGGTCCTTCATAGAGAGAGTTGAGCGACTTTGGACCATCCAAGTTGCTCGGGGTACACTTTTTATTGTTCTTCTATGTCAAATTCTGTGTATAAGCTTACTAGATTATTTAGTTGCCAAAACACCAACTTTCTATAACAAATGGACAAAACCGTTAAAAGCTCATCCATAGAGAGAGTTGAGCAACTTCGGACCATGAAAGTTGCTCGGTGTACACTTTTTATTGTTCTCCTATGTGAAATTTTACGAGTATAAAGCTTGCTAGATTATTTAGATGCCAAAACACCAACTTTCTATGACAAGTGGACAAAACCTTTAAAAGCCACTTCGTAGAGAGAGTTGAGCAACTTCGGACCACGAAAGTTGCTCGGTGTACACTTTTTATTGTTCTCCTATGTGAAATTTTACGAGTATAAGCTTGCAAGATTATTTCGATGCCAAAATACCAACTTTCTATGACAAATGGACAAAACCGTTAAAAGCTCCAACATAGAGAGAGTCGAGCAACTTTGGACCATTTAAGTTGCTCGGGGTACACTTTTTATTGTTCTTCTATGTCAAATTCCACAAGTATAAAACTTGCTAGATTGTATTGATGCGGAAACACAAACTTTCTATGACAAATGGACAAAACCGTTAAAAGCTCCTCCATAGAGAGAGTTGAGCAACTTCGGACCATCAAAGTTGATAGGGGTACACTTTTTATTGTTTTTCTACGTAAAATTCTACGAGTATAAGCTTGCTAGATTATTTCGATTCCAATACACTAAGTTTCTATGATAAATGGACAAAACAGTTAAAAGGTCCTTCATAGAGAGAGTTGAGCAACTTCGGACCATGAAAGTTGCTCGGGGTACACTTTTTATTGTTCTTCTATGTGAAATTTTACGAGTATAAAGCTTCCAAGATTATTTCGATGTCAAAAGAGCAAGTTTCTATGACAAAATTGACAAAACCTTTAAAAGCTCCTTCGTAGTTAGAGTTGAGCAACTTCGGACCATCAAAGTTGCTCGGAGTACACTTTTTATTGTTCTTCTATGTGAAATTGTAAGAGTATAAACTTCTTAGATTATTTTGATGTCAAAACAACAAGTTTCTATGACAAATGGACAAAACAGTTAAAAGCTCTTTCATAGAGAGAGTTGAGAAACTTCGGACCATTAAAGTTGCTCGGGGTACACTTTTTATTGTTCTTCTATGTGAAATTTTACGAGTATAAAGCTTCCAAGATTATTTCGATGTCAAAAGAGCAAGTTTCTATGAAAAAATTGACAAAACCTTTAAAAGCTCCTTCGTAGTTAGAGTTGAGCAACTTCGGACCATCAAAGTTGCTCGGTGTACACTTTTTATTGTTCTTCTATGTGAAATTGTAAGAGTATAAACTTCTTAGATTATTTTGATGTCAAAACAACAAGTTTCTATGACAAATGGACAAAACAGTTAAAAGCTCTTTCATAGAGAGAGTTGAGCAACTTCGGACCATTAAAGTTGCTCGGGGTACACTTTTTATTGTTCTTCTATGTGAAATTTTACGAGTATAAAGCTTCCTAGATTATTTCGATGTCAAAAGAGCAAGTTTCTATGACAAATGGACAAAACCGTTAAAAGCTCATCCATAGAGAGAGTTGAGCAACTTCTGACTATCCAAGTTGCTCGGTGTACACTTTTTATTGTTCTCCTATGTGAAATTTTACGAGTATAAGCTTGCTAGATTATTTAGATGCCAAAACACCAACTTTCTATGAAAATTGGACAAAACCCTTAAAAGCTCATCGATAGAGAGAGTTGAGCAACTTCGGACCATCAAAGTTGATAGGGGTACACTTTTTATTGTTTTTCTATGTCAAATTCTACGAGTATAAGCTTGCTAGATTATTTCGATTCCAATACACTAAGTTTCTATGATAAATGGTTAAAACAGTTAAAAGGTCCTTCATAGAGAGAGTTGAGCAACTTCGGACCGTGAAAGTTGCTCGGGGTACACTTTTTATTGTTCTTCTATGTGAAATTTTACGAGTATAAAGCTTCCAAGATTATTTCGATGTCAAAAGAGCAAGTTTCTATGACAAAATTGACAAAACCTTTAAAAGCTCCTTCGTAGTTAGAGTTGAGCAACTTCGGACCATCAAAGTTGCTCGGTGTACACTTTTTATTGTTCTTCTATGTGAAATTGTAAGAGTATAAGCTTCTTAGATTATTTTGATGTCAAAACAACAAGTTTCTATGACAAATGGACAAAACAGTTAAAAGCTCTTTCATAGAGAGAGTTGAGCAACTTCGGACCATTAAAGTTGCTCGGGGTACACTTTTTATTGTTCTTCTATGTCAAATTCGACAAGTATAAGCCCGCTAGATTATTTTGATGCGGAAACACAAACTTTCTATGACAAATGGACAAAACCGTTAAAAGCTCCTCCATAAAGAGAGTTGAGCAAATTCTGACCATCAAAGTTGCTCGGGGTACACTTTTTATTGTTCTTCTATGTCAAATTCTACGAGTATAAGCTTGCTAGATTATTTCGATGCCAATACACCAAGTTTCTATGATAAATGGACAAAACATTTAAAAGGTCCTTCATAGAGAGAGTTGAGCAACTTTGGACCATCCAAGTTGCTCGGGGTACACTTTTTATTGTTCTTCTATGTCAAATTCTGTGTATAAGCTTACTAGATTATTTAGTTGCCAAAACACCAACTTTCTATGACAAATGGACAAAACCGTTAAAAGCTCATCCATAGAGAGAGTTGAGCAACTTCGGACTATCCAAGTTGCTCGGTGTACACTTTTTATTGTTCTCCTATGTGAAATTTTACGAGTATAAGCTTGCTAGATTATTTAGATGCCAAAACACCAACTTTCTATGACAAGTGGACAAAACCTTTAAAAGCTCATCGATAAAGAGAGTTGAGCAACTTCGGATCATCAAAGTTGCTCGGTGTACACTTTTTATTGTTCTTCTATGTGAAATTTTACGAGTATAAAACTTGCTAGATTATTTTGATGCGGAAACACAAACTTTCTATGACAAATGGACAAAACCGTTAAAAGCTCCTCCATAGAGAGAGTTGAGCAATTTCGGACCATCAAAGTTGATAGGGGTACACTTTTTATTGTTCTTCTATGTCAAATTCTACGAGTATAAGCTTGCCAGATTATTTCGATGCCAATACACTAAGTTTCTATGATAAATGGACAAAACAGTTAAAAGGTCCTTTATAGAGAGAGTTGAGCAACTTCGGACCATGAAAGTTGCACGGGTTACACTTTTTATTGTTCTTCTATGTGAAATTTTACGAGTATAAAGCTTCCTAGATTATTTCGATGTCAAAAGAGCAACTTTCTATGACAAATGGACAAAACCGTTAAAAGTCCCTTCGTAGAGAGAGTTGAGCAACTTCAGACCATGAAAGTTGCTCGGTGTACACTTTTTATTGTTCTCCTATGTGAAATTTTACGAGTATAAGCTTGCAAGATTATTTCGATGCCAAAATACCAACTTTCTATGACAAATGGACAAAACCGTTAAAAGCTCCAACATAGAGAGAGTCGAGCAACTTTGGACTATTTAAGTTGCTCGGGGTACACTTTTTATTGTTCTTCTATGTCAAATTCTACAAGTATAAAATTTGCTAGATTGTAAAGATGCGGAAACACAAACTTTCTATGACAAATGGACAAAACCGTTAAAAGCTCCTCCATAGAGAGAGTTGAGCAACTTTGGACCATCAAAGTTGATAGGGGTACACTTTTTATTGTTTTTCTATGTCAAATTCTACGAGTATAAGCTTGCTAGATTATTTCGATGCCAATACACTAAGTTTCTATGATAAATGGACAAAACAGTTAAAAGGTCTTTCATAGAGAGAGTTGAGCAACTTCGGACCATGAAAGTTGCTCGGGGTACACTTTTTATTGTTCTTCTATGTGAAATTTTACGATTATAAAGCTTCCAAGATTATTTCGATGTCAAAAGAGCAAGTTTCTCTGACAAAATGGACAAAACCTTTAAAAGCTCCTTCGTAGTTAGAGTTGAGCAACTTCGGACCATCAAAGTTGCTCGGTGTACACTTTTTATTGTTCTTCTATGTGAAATTGTAAGAATATAAGCTTCTTAGATTATTTTGATGTCAAAACAACAAGTTTCTATGACAAATGGACAAAACAGTTAAAAGCTCTTTCATAGAGAGAGTTGAGCAACTTCGGACCATTAAAGTTGCTCGGGGTACACTTTTTATTGTTCTTCTATGTCAAATTCGACAAGTATAAGCCCGCTAGATTATTTTGATGCGGAAACACAAACTTTCTATGACAAATGGACAAAACCGTTAAAAGCTCCTCCATAAAGAGAGTTGAGCAAATTCTGACCATCAAAGTTGCTCGGGGTACACTTTTTATTGTTCTTCTATGTCAAATTCTACGAGTATAAGCTTGCTAGATTATTTCGATGCCAATACACCAAGTTTCTATGATAAATGGACAAAACATTTAAAAGGTCCTTCATAGAGAGAGTTGAGCGACTTTGGACCATCCAAGTTGCTCGGGGTACACTTTTTATTGTTCTTCTATGTCAAATTCTGTGTATAAGCTTACTAGATTATTTAGTTGCCAAAACACCAACTTTCTATAACAAATGGACAAAACCGTTAAAAGCTCATCCATAGAGAGAGTTGAGCAACTTCGGACCATGAAAGTTGCTCGGTGTACACTTTTTATTGTTCTCCTATGTGAAATTTTACGAGTATAAAGCTTGCTAGATTATTTAGATGCCAAAACACCAACTTTCTATGACAAGTGGACAAAACCTTTAAAAGCCACCTCGTAGAGAGAGTTGAGCAACTTCGGACCACGAAAGTTGCTCGGTGTACACTTTTTATCGTTCTCCTATGTGAAATTTTACGAGTATAAGCTTGCAAGATTATTTCGATGCCAAAATACCAACTTTCTATGACAAATGGACAAAACCGTTAAAAGTTCCAACATAGAGAGAGTCGAGCAACTTTGGACTATTTAAGTTGCTCGGGGTACACTTTTTATTGTTCTTCTATGTCAAATTCTACAAGTATAAAACTTGCTAGATTGTAAAGATGCGGAAACACAAACTTTCTATGACAAATGGACAAAACCGTTAAAAGCTCCTCCATAGAGAGAGTTGAGCAACTTTGGACCATCAAATTTGATAGGGGTACACTTTTTATTGTTTTTCTATGTCAAATTCTACGAGTATAAGCTTGCTAGATTATTTCGATGCCAATACACTAAGTTTCTATGATAAATGGACAAAACAGTTAAAAGGTCTTTCATAGAGAGAGTTGAGCAACTTCGGACCATCAAAGTTGCTCGGGGTACACTTTTTATTGTTCTTCTATGTGAAATTTTACGATTATAAAGCTTCCAAGATTATTTCGATGTCAAAAGAGCAAGTTTCTATGACAAAATTGACAAAACCTTTAAAAGCTCCTTCGTAGTTAGAGTTGAGCAACTTCGGACCATCAAAGTTGCTCGGTGTACACTTTTTATTGTTCTTCTATGTGAAATTGTAAGAGTATAAGCTTCTTAGATTATTTTGATGTCAAAACAACAAGTTTCTATGACAAATGGACAAAACAGTTAAAAGCTCTTTCATAGAGAGAGTTGAGCAACTTCGGACCATTAAAGTTGCTCGGGGTACACTTTTTATTGTTCTTCTATGTCAAATTCGACAAGTATAAGCCCGCTAGATTATTTTGATGCGGAAACACAAACTTTCTATGACAAATGGACAAAACCGTTAAAAGCTCCTCCATAAAGAGAGTTGAGCAAATTCTGACCATCAAAGTTGCTCGGGGTACACTTTTTATTGTTCTTCTATGTCAAATTCTACGAGTATAAGCTTGCTAGATTATTTCGATGCCAATACACCAAGTTTCTATGATAAATGGACAAAACATTTAAAAGGTCCTTCATAGAGAGAGTTGAGCGACTTTGGACCATCCAAGTTGCTCGGGGTACACTTTTTATTGTTCTTCTATGTCAAATTCTGTGTATAAGCTTACTAGATTATTTAGTTGCCAAAACACCAACTTTCTATAACAAATGGACAAAACCGTTAAAAGCTCATCCATAGAGAGAGTTGAGCAACTTCGGACCATGAAAGTTGCTCGGTGTACACTTTTTATTGTTCTCCTATGTGAAATTTTACGAGTATAAAGCTTGCTAGATTATTTAGATGCCAAAACACCAACTTTCTATGACAAGTGGACAAAACCTTTAAAAGCCACTTCGTAGAGAGAGTTGAGCAACTTCGGACCACGAAAGTTGCTCGGTGTACACTTTTTATTGTTCTCCTATGTGAAATTTTACGAGTATAAGCTTGCAAGATTATTTCGATGCCAAAATACCAACTTTCTATGACAAATGGACAAAACCGTTAAAAGCTCCAACATAGAGAGAGTCGAGCAACTTTGGACCATTTAAGTTGCTCGGGGTACACTTTTTATTGTTCTTCTATGTCAAATTCCACAAGTATAAAACTTGCTAGATTGTATTGATGCGGAAACACAAACTTTCTATGACAAATGGACAAAACCGTTAAAAGCTCCTCCATAGAGAGAGTTGAGCAACTTCGGACTATCCAAGTTGCTCGGTGTACACTTTTTATTGTTCTCCTATGTGAAATTTTACGAGTATAAGCTTGCTAGATTATTTAGATGCCAAAACACCAACTTTCTATGACAAGTGGACAAAACCTTTAAAAGCTCATCGATAAAGAGAGTTGAGCAACTTCGGATCATCAAAGTTGCTCGGTGTACACTTTTTATTGTTCTTCTATGTGAAATTTTACGAGTATAAAACTTGCTAGATTATTTTGATGCGGAAACACAAACTTTCTATGACAAATGGACAAAACCGTTAAAAGCTCCTCCATAGAGAGAGTTGAGCAATTTCGGACCATCAAAGTTGATAGGGGTACACTTTTTATTGTTCTTCTATGTCAAATTCTACGAGTATAAGCTTGCCAGATTATTTCGATGCCAATACACTAAGTTTCTATGATAAATGGACAAAACAGTTAAAAGGTCCTTTATAGAGAGAGTTGAGCAACTTCGGACCATGAAAGTTGCACGGGTTACACTTTTTATTGTTCTTCTATGTGAAATTTTACGAGTATAAAGCTTCCTAGATTATTTCGATGTCAAAAGAGCAACTTTCTATGACAAATGGACAAAACCGTTAAAAGTCCCTTCGTAGAGAGAGTTGAGCAACTTCAGACCATGAAAGTTGCTCGGTGTACACTTTTTATTGTTCTCCTATGTGAAATTTTACGAGTATAAGCTTGCAAGATTATTTCGATGCCAAAATACCAACTTTCTATGACAAATGGACAAAACCGTTAAAAGCTCCAACATAGAGAGAGTCGAGCAACTTTGGACTATTTAAGTTGCTCGGGGTACACTTTTTATTGTTCTTCTATGTCAAATTCTACAAGTATAAAACTTGCTAGATTGTAAAGATGCGGAAACACAAACTTTCTATGACAAATGGACAAAACCGTTAAAAGCTCCTCCATAGAGAGAGTTGAGCAACTTTGGACCATCAAAGTTGATAGGGGTACACTTTTTATTGTTTTTCTATGTCAAATTCTACGAGTATAAGCTTGCTAGATTATTTCGATGCCAATACACTAAGTTTCTATGATAAATGGACAAAACAGTTAAAAGGTCTTTCATAGAGAGAGTTGAGCAACTTCGGACCATGAAAGTTGCTCGGGGTACACTTTTTATTGTTCTTCTATGTGAAATTTTACGATTATAAAGCTTCCAAGATTATTTCGATGTCAAAAGAGCAAGTTTCTATGACAAAATTGACAAAACCTTTAAAAGCTCCTTCGTAGTTAGAGTTGAGCAACTTCGGACCATCAAAGTTGCTCGGTGTACACTTTTTATTGTTCTTCTATGTGAAATTGTAAGAATATAAGCTTCTTAGATTATTTTGATGTCAAAACAACAAGTTTCTATGACAAATGGACAAAACAGTTAAAAGCTCTTTCATAGAGAGAGTTGAGCAACTTCGGACCATTAAAGTTGCTCGGGGTACACTTTTTATTGTTCTTCTATGTCAAATTCGACAAGTATAAGCCCGCTAGATTATTTTGATGCGGAAACACAAACTTTCTATGACAAATGGACAAAACCGTTAAAAGCTCCTCCATAAAGAGAGTTGAGCAAATTCTGACCATCAAAGTTGCTCGGGGTACACTTTTTATTGTTCTTCTATGTCAAATTCTACGAGTATAAGCTTGCTAGATTATTTCGATGCCAATACACCAAGTTTCTATGATAAATGGACAAAACATTTAAAAGGTCCTTCATAGAGAGAGTTGAGCGACTTTGGACCATCCAAGTTGCTCGGGGTACACTTTTTATTGTTCTTCTATGTCAAATTCTGTGTATAAGCTTACTAGATTATTTAGTTGCCAAAACACCAACTTTCTATAACAAATGGACAAAACCGTTAAAAGCTCATCCATAGAGAGAGTTGAGCAACTTCGGACCATGAAAGTTGCTCGGTGTACACTTTTTATTGTTCTCCTATGTGAAATTTTACGAGTATAAAGCTTGCTAGATTATTTAGATGCCAAAACACCAACTTTCTATGACAAGTGGACAAAACCTTTAAAAGCCACCTCGTAGAGAGAGTTGAGCAACTTCGGACCACGAAAGTTGCTCGGTGTACACTTTTTATCGTTCTCCTATGTGAAATTTTACGAGTATAAGCTTGCAAGATTATTTCGATGCCAAAATACCAACTTTCTATGACAAATGGACAAAACCGTTAAAAGTTCCAACATAGAGAGAGTCGAGCAACTTTGGACTATTTAAGTTGCTCGGGGTACACTTTTTATTGTTCTTCTATGTCAAATTCTACAAGTATAAAACTTGCCAGATTGTAAAGATGCGGAAACACAAACTTTCTATGACAAATGGACAAAACCGTTAAAAGCTCCTCCATAGAGAGAGTTGAGCAACTTTGGACCATGAAAATTGCACGGGTTACACTTTTTATTGTTCTTCTATGTGAAATTTTACGAGTATAAAGCTTCCTAGATTATTTCGATGTCAAAAGAGCAACTTTCTATGACAAATGGACAAAACCGTTAAAAGTCCCTTCGTAGAGAGAGTTGAGCAACTTCAGACCATGAAAGTTGCTCGGTGTACACTTTTTATTGTTCTCCTATGTGAAATTTTACGAGTATAAGCTTGCAAGATTATTTCGATGCCAAAATACCAACTTTCTATGACAAATGGACAAAACCGTTAAAAGCTCCAACATAGAGAGAGTCGAGCAACTTTGGACTATTTAAGTTGCTCGGGGTATACTTTTTATTGTTCTTCTATGTCAAATTCTACAAGTATAAAACTTGCTAGATTGTAAAGATGCGGAAACACAAACTTTCTATGACAAATGGACAAAACCGTTAAAAGCTCCTCCATAGAGAGAGTTGAGCAACTTTGGACCATCAAAGTTGATAGGGGTACACTTTTTATTGTTTTTCTATGTCAAATTCTACGAGTATAAGCTTGCTAGATTATTTCGATGCCAATACACTAAGTTTCTATGATAAATGGACAAAACAGTTAAAAGGTCTTTCATAGAGAGAGTTGAGCAACTTCGGACCATGAAAGTTGCTCGGGGTACACTTTTTATTGTTCTTCTATGTGAAATTTTACGATTATAAAGCTTCCAAGATTATTTCGATGTCAAAAGAGCAAGTTTCTATGACAAAATGGACAAAACCTTTAAAAGCTCCTTCGTAGTTAGAGTTGAGCAACTTCGGACCATCAAAGTTGCTCGGTGTACACTTTTTATTGTTCTTCTATGTGAAATTGTAAGAATATAAGCTTCTTAGATTATTTTGATGTCAAAACAACAAGTTTCTATGACAAATGGACAAAACAGTTAAAAGCTCTTTCATAGAGAGAGTTGAGCAACTTCGGACCATTAAAGTTGCTCGGGGTACACTTTTTATTGTTCTTCTATGTCAAATTCGACAAGTATAAGCCCGCTAGATTATTTTGATGCGGAAACACAAACTTTCTATGACAAATGGACAAAACCGTTAAAAGCTCCTCCATAAAGAGAGTTGAGCAAATTCTGACCATCAAAGTTGCTCGGGGTACACTTTTTATTGTTCTTCTATGTCAAATTCTACGAGTATAAGCTTGCTAGATTATTTCGATGCCAATACACCAAGTTTCTATGATAAATGGACAAAACATTTAAAAGGTCCTTCATAGAGAGAGTTGAGCGACTTTGGACCATCCAAGTTGCTCGGGGTACACTTTTTATTGTTCTTCTATGTCAAATTCTGTGTATAAGCTTACTAGATTATTTAGTTGCCAAAACACCAACTTTCTATAACAAATGGACAAAACCGTTAAAAGCTCATCCATAGAGAGAGTTGAGCAACTTCGGACCATGAAAGTTGCTCGGTGTACACTTTTTATTGTTCTCCTATGTGAAATTTTACGAGTATAAAGCTTGCTAGATTATTTAGATGCCAAAACACCAACTTTCTATGACAAGTGGACAAAACCTTTAAAAGCCACTTCGTAGAGAGAGTTGAGCAACTTCGGACCACGAAAGTTGCTCGGTGTACACTTTTTATTGTTCTCCTATGTGAAATTTTACGAGTATAAGCTTGCAAGATTATTTCGATGCCAAAATACCAACTTTCTATGACAAATGGACAAAACCGTTAAAAGCTCCAACATAGAGAGAGTCGAGCAACTTTAGACCATTTAAGTTGCTCGGGGTACACTTTTTATTGTTCTTCTATGTCAAATTCCACAAGTATAAAACTTGCTAGATTGTATTGATGCGGAAACACAAACTTTCTATGACAAATGGACAAAACCGTTAAAAGCTCCTCCATAGAGAGAGTTGAGCAACTTCGGACCATCAAAGTTGATAGGGGTACACTTTTTATTGTTTTTCTACGTCAAATTCTACGAGTATAAGCTTGCTAGATTATTTCGATTCCAATACACTAAGTTTCTATGATAAATGGACAAAACAGTTAAAAGGTCCTTCATAGAGAGAGTTGAGCAACTTCGGACCATGAAAGTTGCTCGGGGTACACTTTTTATTGTTCTTCTATGTGAAATTTTACGAGTATAAAGCTTCCAAGATTATTTCGATGTCAAAAGAGCAAGTTTCTATGACAAAATTGACAAAACCTTTAAAAGCTCCTTCGTAGTTAGAGTTGAGCAACTTCGGACCATCAAAGTTGCTCGGTGTACACTTTTTATTGTTCTTCTATGTGAAATTGTAAGAGTATAAACTTCTTAGATTATTTTGATGTCAAAACAACAAGTTTCTATGATAAATGGACAAAACAGTTAAAAGCTCTTTCATAGAGAGAGTTGAGCAACTTCGGACCATTAAAGTTGCTAGGGGTACACTTTTTATTGTTCTTCTATGTGAAATTTTACGAGTATAAAGCTTCCAAGATTATTTCGATGTCAAAAGAGCAAGTTTCTATGACAAAATTGACAAAACCTTTAAAAGCTCCTTCGTAGTTAGAGTTGAGCAACTTCGGACCATCAAAGTTGCTCGGTGTACACTTTTTATTGTTCTTCTATGTGAAATTGTAAGAGCATAAACTTCTTAGATTATTTTGATGTCAAAACAACAAGTTTCTATGACAAATGGACAAAACAGTTAAAAGCTCTTTCATAGAGAGAGTTGAGCAACTTCGGACCATTAAAGTTGCTCGGGGTACACTTTTTATTGTTCTTCTATGTCAAATTCGACAAGTATAAGCCCGCTAGATTATTTTGATGCGGAAACACAAACTTTCTATGACAAATGGACAAAACCGTTAAAAGATCCTCCATAAAGAGAGTTGAGCAAATTCTGACCATCAAAGTTGCTCGGGGTACACTTTTTATTGTTCTTCTATGTCAAATTCTACGAGTATAAGCTTGCTAGATTATTTCGATGTCAATACACCAAGTTTCTATGATAAATGGACAAAACATTTAAAAGGTCCTTCATAGAGAGAGTTGAGCAACTTTGGACCATCCAAGTTGCTCGGGGTACACTTTTTATTGTTCTTCTATGTCAAATTCTGTGTATAAGCTTACTAGATTATTTAGTTGCCAAAACACCAACTTTCTATGACAAATGGACAAAACCGTTAAAAGCTCATCCATAGAGAGAGTTGAGCAACTTCGGACCATGAAAGTTGCACGGGTTACACTTTTTATTGTTCTTCTATGTGAAATTTTACGAGTATAAAGCTTCCTAGATTATTTCGATGTCAAAAGAGCAACTTTCTACGACAAGTGGACAAAACCTTTAAAAGCCCCTTCGTAGAGAGAGTTGAGCAACTTCGGACCATGAAAGTTGCTCGGTGTACACTTTTTATTGTTCTCCTATGTGAAATTTTACGAGTATAAGCTTGCAAGATTATTTCGATGCCAAAATACCAACTTTCTATGACAAATGGACAAAACCGTTAAAAGCTCCAACATAGAGAGAGTCGAGCAACTTTGGACTATTTAAGTTGCTCGGGGTACACTTTTTATTGTTCTTCTATGTGAAATTGTAAGAGTATAAGCTTCTTAGATTATTTTGATGTCAAAACAACAAGTTTCTATGACAAATGGACAAAACAGTTAAAAGCTCTTTCATAGAGAGAGTTGAGCAACTTCGGACCATTAAAGTTGCTCGGGGTACACTTTTTATTGTTCTTCTATGTCAAATTCGACAAGTATAAGCCCGCTAGATTATTTTGATGCGGAATCACAAACTTTCTATGACAAATGGACAAAACCGTTAAAAGCTCCTCCATAAAGAGAGTTGAGCAAATTCTGACCATCAAAGTTGCTCGGGGAACACTTTTTATTGTTCTTCTATGTCAAATTCTACGAGTATAAGCTTGCTAGATTATTTCGATGCCAATACACCAAGTTTCTATGATAAATGGACAAAACATTCAAAAGGTCCTTCATAGAGAGATTTGAGCAACTTCGGACCATGAAAGTTGCTCGAGGTACACTTTTTATTGTTCTTCTATGTGAAATTTTACGAGTATAAAGCTTCCTAGATTATTTCGATGTCAAAAGAGCAAGTTTCTATGACAAATGGACAAAACCGTTAAAAGCTCATCCATAGAGAGAGTTGAGCAACTTCGGACTATCCAAGTTGCTCGGTGTACACTTTTTATTGTTCTCCTATGTGAAATTTTACGAGTATAAGCTTGCTAGATTATTTAGATGCCAAAACACCAACTTTCTATGACAATTGGACAAAACCTTTAAAAGCTCATCGATAGAGAGAGTTGAGCAACTTCGGACCATCAAAGTTGATAGGGGTACACTTTTTATTGTTTTTCTATGTCAAATTCTACGAGTATAAGCTTGCTAGATTATTTCGATTCCAATACACTAAGTTTCTATGATAAATGGACAAAACAGTTAAAAGGTCCTTCATAGAGAGAGTTGAGCAACTTCGGACCGTGAAAGTTGCTCGGGGTACACTTTTTATTGTTCTTCTATGTGAAATTTTACGAGTATAAAGCTTCCAAGATTATTTCGATGTCAAAAGAGCAAGTTTCTATGACAAAATGGACAAAACCTTTAAAAGCTCCTTCGTAGTTAGAGTTGAGCAACTTCGGACCATCAAAGTTGCTCGGTGTACACTTTTTATTGTTCTTCTATGTGAAATTGTAAGAGTATAAGCTTCTTAGATTATTTTGATGTCAAAACAACAAGTTTCTATGACAAATGGACAAAACAGTTAAAAGCTCTTTCATAGAGAGAGTTGAGCAACTTCGGACCATTAAAGTTGCTCGGGGTACACTTTTTATTGTTCTTCTATGTCAAATTCGACAAGTATAAGCCCGCTAGATTATTTTGATGCGGAAACACAAACTTTCTATGACAAATGGACAAAACCGTTAAAAGCTCCTCCATAAAGAGAGTTGAGCAAATTCTGACCATCAAAGTTGCTCGGGGTACACTTTTTATTGTTCTTCTATGTCAAATTCTACGAGTATAAGCTTGCTAGATTATTTCGATGCCAATACACCAAGTTTCTATGATAAATGGACAAAACATTTAAAAGGTCCTTCATAGAGAGATTTGAGCAACTTTGGACCATCCAAGTTGCTCGGTGTACACTTTTTATTGTTCTTCTATGTCAAATTCTGTGTATAAGCTTACTAGATTATTTAGTTGCCAAAACACCAACTTTCTATGACAAATGGACAAAACCGTTAAAAGCTCATCCATAGAGAGAGTTGAGCAACTTCGGACTATCCAAGTTGCTCGGTGTACACTTTTTATTGTTCTCCTATGTGAAATTTTACGAGTATAAGCTTGCTAGATTATTTAGATGCCAAAACACCAACTTTCTATGACAAGTGGACAAAACCTTTAAAAGCTCATCGATAAAGAGAGTTGAGCAACTTCGGACCATCAAAGTTGCTCGGTGTACACTTTTTATTGTTCTTCTATGTGAAATTTTACGAGTATAAAACTTGCTAGATTATTTTGATGCGGAAACACAAACTTTCTATGACAAATGGACAAAACCGTTAAAAGCTCCTCCATAGAGAGAGTTGAGCAATTTCGGACCATCAAAGTTGATAGGGGTACACTTTTTATTGTTCTTCTATGTCAAATTCTACGAGTATAAGCTTGCCAGATTATTTCGATGCCAATACACTAAGTTTCTATGATAAATGGACAAAACAGTTAAAAGGTCCTTTATAGAGAGAGTTGAGCAACTTCGGACCATGAAAGTTGCACGGGTTACACTTTTTATTGTTCTTCTATGTGAAATTTTACGAGTATAAAGCTTCCTAGATTATTTCGATGTCAAAAGAGCAACTTTCTATGACAAATGGACAAAACCGTTAAAAGCCCCTTCGTAGAGAGAGTTGAGCAACTTCGGACCATGAAAGTTGCTCGGTGTACACTTTTTATTGTTCTCCTATGTGAAATTTTACGAGTATAAGCTTGCAAGATTATTTCGATGCCAAAATACCAACTTTCTATGACAAATGGACAAAACCGTTAAAAGCTCCAACATAGAGAGAGTCGA
The DNA here is from genome assembly GCA_963580455.1 of Euonymus europaeus. NCBI lineage: Eukaryota > Viridiplantae > Streptophyta > Magnoliopsida > Celastrales > Celastraceae > Euonymus > Euonymus europaeus. Next base: position 12,818,839 of record OY756969.1, read on the forward strand.
GCAACTTTGGACTATTTAAGTTGCTCGGGGTACACTTTTTATTGTTCTTCTATGTCAAATTCTACAAGTATAAAACTTGCTAGATTGTAAAGATGCGGAAACACAAACTTTCTATGACAAATGGACAAAACCGTTAAAAGCTCCTCCATAGAGAGAGTTGAGCAACTTCGGACCATCAAAGTTGATAGGGGTACACTTTTTATTGTTTTTCTATGTCAAATTCTACGAGTATAAGCTTGCTAGATTATTTAGATGCCAAAACACCAACTTTCTATGACAAGTGGACAAAACCTTTAAAAGCTCATCGATAAAGAGAGTTGAGCAACTTCGGACCATCAAAGTTGCTCGGTGTACACTTTTTATTGTTCTTCTATGTGAAATTTTACGAGTATAAAACTTGCTAGATTATTTTGATGCGGAAACACAAACTTTCTATGACAAATGGACAAAACCGTTAAAAGCTCCTCCATAGAGAGAGTTGAGCAATTTCGGACCATCAAAGTTGATAGGGGTACACTTTTTATTGTTCTTCTATGTCAAATTCTACGAGTATAAGCTTGCCAGATTATTTCGATGCCAATACACTAAGTTTCTATGATAAATGGACAAAACAGTTAAAAGGTCCTTTATAGAGAGAGTTGAGCAACTTCGGACCATGAAAGTTGCACGGGTTACACTTTTTATTGTTCTTCTATGTGAAATTTTACGAGTATAAAGCTTCCTAGATTATTTCGATGTCAAAAGAGCAACTTTTTATGACAAATGGACAAAACCGTTAAAAGCCCCTTCGTAGAGAGAGTTGAGCAACTTCGGACCATGAAAGTTGCTCGGTGTACACTTTTTATTGTTCTCCTATGTGAAATTTTACGAGTATAAGCTTGCAAGATTATTTCGATGCCAAAATACCAACTTTCTATGACAAATGGACAAAACCGTTAAAAGCTCCAACATAGAGAGAGTCGAGCAACTTTGGACTATTTAAGTTGCTCGGGGTACACTTTTTATTGTTCTTCTATGTCAAATTCTACAAGTATAAAACTTGCTAGATTGTAAAGATGCGCAAACACAAACTTTCTATGACAAATGGACAAAACCGTTAAAAGCTCCTCCATAGAGAGAGTTGAGCAACTTCGGACCATCAAAGTTGATAGGGGTACACTTTTTATTGTTTTTCTATGTCAAATTCTACGAGTATAAGCTTGCTAGATTATTTAGATGCCAAAACACCAACTTTCTATGACAAGTGGACAAAACCTTTAAAAGCTCATCGATAAAGAGAGTTGAGCAACTTCGGACCATCAAAGTTGCTCGGTGTACACTTTTTATTGTTCTTCTATGTGAAATTTTACGAGTATAAAACTTGCTAGATTATTTTGATGCGGAAACACAAACTTTCTATGACAAATGGACAAAACCGTTAAAAGCTCCTCCATAGAGAGAGTTGAGCAATTTCGGACCATCAAAGTTGATAGGGGTACACTTTTTATTGTTCTTCTATGTCAAATTCTACGAGTATAAGCTTGCCAGATTATTTCGATGCCAATACACTAAGTTTCTATGATAAATGGACAAAACAGTTAAAAGGTCCCTTATAGAGAGAGTTGAGCAACTTCGGACCATGAAAGTTGCACGGGTTACACTTTTTATTGTTCTTCTATGTGAAATTTTACGAGTATAAAGCTTCCTAGATTATTTCGATGTCAAAAGAGCAACTTTTTATGACAAATGGACAAAACCGTTAAAAGCCCCTTCGTAGAGAGAGTTGAGCAACTTCGGACCATGAAAGTTGCTCGGTGTACACTTTTTATTGTTCTCCTATGTGAAATTTTACGAGTATAAGCTTGCAAGATTATTTCGATGCCAAAATACCAACTTTCTATGACAAATGGACAAAACCGTTAAAAGCTCCAACATAGAGAGAGTCGAGCAACTTTGGACTATTTAAGTTGCTCGGGGTACACTTTTTATTGTTCTTCTATGTCAAATTCTACAAGTATAAAACTTGCTAGATTGTAAAGATGCGGAAACACAAACTTTCTATGACAAATGGACAAAACCGTTAAAAGCTCCTCCATAGAGAGAGTTGAGCAACTTCGGACCATCAAAGTTGATAGGGGTACACTTTTTATTGTTTTTCTATGTCAAATTCTACGAGTATAAGCTTGCTAGATTATTTCGATGCCAATACACTAAGTTTCTATGATAAATGGACAAAACAGTTAAAAGGTCCTTCATAGAGAGAGTTGAGCAACTTCAGACCATGAAAGTTGCTCGGGGTACACTTTTTATTGTTCTTCTATGTGAAATTTTACGAGTATAAAACTTGCTAGATTATTTTGATGCGGAAACACAAACTTTCTATGACAAATGGACAAAACCGTTAAAAGCTCCTCCATAGAGAGAGTTGAGCAATTTCGGACCATCAAAGTTGATAGGGGTACACTTTTTATTGTTCTTCTATGTCAAATTCTACGAGTATAAGCATGCCAGATTATTTCGATGCCAATACACTAAGTTTCTATGATAAATGGACAAAACAGTTAAAAGGTCCTTTATAGAGAGAGTTGAGCAACTTCGGACCATGAAAGTTGCACGGGTTACACTTTTTATTGTTCTTCTATGTGAAATTTTACGAGTATAAAGCTTCCTAGATTATTTCGATGTCAAAAGAGCAACTTTCTATGACAAATGGACAAAACCGTTAAAAGCCCCTTCGTAGAGAGAGTTGAGCAACTTCGGACCATGAAAGTTGCTCGGTGTACACTTTTTATTGTTCTCCTATGTGAAATTTTACGAGTATAAGCTTGCAAGATTATTTCGATGCCAAAATACCAACTTTCTATGACAAATGGACAAAACCGTTAAAAGCTCCAACATAGAGAGAGTCGAGCAACTTTGGACTATTTAAGTTGCTCGGGGTACACTTTTTATTGTTCTTCTATGTCAAATTCTACAAGTATAAAACTTGCTAGATTGTAAAGATGCGGAAACACAAACTTTCTATGACAAATGGACAAAACCGTTAAAAGCTCCTCCATAGAGAGAGTTGAGCAACTTCGGACCATCAAAGTTGATAGGGGTACACTTTTTATTGTTTTTCTATGTCAAATTCTACGAGTATATGCTTGCTAGATTATTTAGATGCCAAAACACAAACTTTCTATGACAAGTGCACAAAACCTTTAAAAGCTCATCGATAAAGAGAGTTGAGCAACTTCGGACCATCAAAGTTGCTCGGTGTACACTTTTTATTTTTCTTCTATGTGAAATTTTACGAGTATAAAACTTGCTAGATTATTTTGATGCGGAAACACAAACTTTCTATGACAAATGGACAAAACCGTTAAAAGCTCTTCCATAGAGAGAGTTGAGCAATTTCGGACCATCAAAGTTGATAGGGGTACAATTTTTATTGTTCTTCTATGTCAAATTCTACGAGTATAAGCTTGCCAGATTATTTCGATGCCAATACACTAAGTTTCTATGATAAATGGACAAAACAGTTAAAAGGTCCTTTATAGAGAGAGTTGAGCAACTTCGGACCATGAAAGTTGCACGGGTTACACTTTTTATTGTTCTTCTATGTGAAATTTTACGAGTATAAAGCTTCCTAGATTATTTCGATGTCAAAAGAGCAACTTTCTATGACAAATGGACAAAACCGTTAAAAGCCCCTTCGTAGAGAGAGTTGAGCAACTTCGGACCATGAAAGTTGCTCGGTGTACACTTTTTATTGTTCTCCTATGTGAAATTTTACGAGTATAAGCTTGCAAGATTATTTCGATGCCAAAATACCAACTTTCTATGACAAATGGACAAAACCGTTAAAAGCTCCAACATAGAGAGAGTCGAGCAACTTTGGACTATTTAAGTTGCTCGGGGTACACTTTTTATTGTTCTTCTATGTCAAATTCTACAAGTATAAAACTTGCTAGATTGTAAAGATGCGGAAACACAAACTTTCTATGACAAATGGACAAAACCGTTAAAAGCTCCTCCATAGAGAGAGTTGAGCAACTTCGGACCATCAAAGTTGATAGGGGTACACTTTTTATTGTTTTTCTATGTCAAATTCTACGAGTATAAGCTTGCTAGATTATTTCGATGCCAATACACTAAGTTTCTATGATAAATGGACAAAACAGTTAAAAGGTCCTTCATAGAGAGAGTTGAGCAACTTCGGATCATGAAAGTTGCTCGGGGTACACTTTTTATTGTTCTTCTATGTGAAATTTTACGAGTATAAAGCTTCCAAGATTATTTCGATGTCAAAACAGCAAGTTTCTATGACAAAATGGACAAAACCTTTAAAAGCTCCTTCGTAGTTAGAGTTGAGCAACTTCGGACCATCAAAGTTGCTCGGTGTACACTTTTTATTGTTCTTCTATGTGAAATTGTAAGAGTATAAGCTTCTTAGATTATTTTGATGTCAAAACAAAAAGTTTCTATGACAAATGGACAAAACAGTTAAAAGCTCTTTCATAGAGAGAGTTGAGCAACTTCGGACCATTAAAGTTGCTCGGGGTACACTTTTTATTGTTCTTCTATGTCAAATTCGACAAGTATAAGCCCGCTAGATTATTTTGATGCAGAAACACAAACTTTCTATGACAAATGGACAAAACCGTTAAAAGCTCCTCCATAAAGAGAGTTGAGCAAATTCTGACCATCAAAGTTGCTCGGGGTACACTTTTTATTGTTCTTCTATGTCAAATTCTACGAGTATAAGCTTGCTAGATTATTTCGATGCCAATACACCAAGTTTCTATGATAAATGGACAAAACATTTAAAAGGTCCTTCATAGAGAGAGTTGAGCAATTTCGGACCATCCAAGTTGCTCGGGGTACACTTTTTATTGTTCTTCTATGTCAAATTCTACGAGTATAAGCTTGCCAGATTATTTCGATGCCAATACACTTAGTTTCTATGATAAATGGACAAAACAGTTAAAAGGTCCTTTATAGAGACAGTTGAGCAACTTCGGACCATGAAAGTTGCACGGGTTACACTTTTTATTGTTCTTCTATGTGAAATTTTACGAGTATAAAGCTTCCTAGATTATTTCGATGTCAAAAGAGCAACTTTCTATGACAAATGGACAAAACCGTTAAAAGCCCCTTCGTAGAGAGAGTTGAGCAACTTCGGACCATGAAAGTTGCTCGGTGTACACTTTTTATTGTTCTCCTATGTGAAATTTTACGAGTATAAGCTTGCAAGATTATTTCGATGCCAAAATACCAACTTTCTATGACAAATGGACAAAACCGTTAAAAGCTCCAACATAGAGAGAGTCGAGCAACTTTGGACTATTTAAGTTGCTCGGGGTACACTTTTTATTGTTCTTCTATGTCAAATTCTACAAGTATAAAACTTGCTAGATTGTAAAGATGCGGAAACACAAACTTTCTATGACAAATGGACAAAACCGTTAAAAGCTCCTCCATAGAGAGAGTTGAGCAACTTCGGACCATCAAAGTTGATAGGGGTACACTTTTTATTGTTTTTCTATGTCAAATTCTACGAGTATAAGCTTGCTAGATTATTTCGATGCCAATACACTAAGTTTCTATGATAAATGGACAAAACAGTTAAAAGGTCCTTTATAGAGAGAGTCGAGCAACTTTGGACTATTTAAGTTGCTCGGGGTACACTTTTTATTGTTCTTCTATGTCAAATTCTACAAGTATAAAACTTGCTAGATTGTAAAGATGCGGAAACACAAACTTTCTATGACAAATGGACAAAACCGTTAAAAGCTCCTCCATAGAGAGAGTTGAGCAACTTCGGACCATCAAAGTTGATAGGGGTACACTTTTTATTGTTTTTCTATGTCAAATTCTACGAGTATATGCTTGCTAGATTATTTAGATGCCAAAACACAAACTTTCTATGACAAGTGGACAAAACCTTTAAAAGCTCATCGATAAAGAGAGTTGAGCAACTTCGGACCATCAAAGTTGCTCGGTGTACACTTTTTATTGTTCTTCTATGTGAAATTTTACGAGTATAAAACTTGCTAGATTATTTTGATGCGGAAACACAAACTTTCTATGACAAATGGACAAAACCGTTAAAAGCTCCTCCATAGAGAGAGTTGAGCAATTTCGGACCATCAAAGTTGATAGGGGTACACTTTTTATTGTTCTTCTATGTCAAATTCTACGAGTATAAGCTTGCCAGATTATTTCGATGCCAATACACTAAGTTTCTATGATAAATGGACAAAACAGTTAAAAGGTCCTTTATAGAGAGAGTTGAGCAACTTCGGACCATGAAAGTTGCACGGGTTATACTTTTTATTGTTCTTCTATGTGAAATTTTACGAGTATAAAGCTTCCTAGATTATTTCGATGTCAAAAGAGCAACTTTTTGTGACAAATGGACAAAACCGTTAAAAGCCCCTTCGTAGAGAGAGTTGAGCAACTTCGGACCATGAAAGTTGCTCGGTGTACACTTTTTATTGTTCTCCTATGTGAAATTTTACGAGTATAAGCTTGCAAGATTATTTCGATGCCAAAATACCAACTTTCTATGACAAATGGACAAAACCGTTAAAAGCTCCAACATAGAGAGAGTCGAGCAACTTTGGACTATTTAAGTTGCTCGGGGTACACTTTTTATTGTTCTTCTATGTCAAATTCTACAAGTATAAAACTTGCTAGATTGTAAAGATGCGGAAACACAAACTTTCTATGACAAATGGACAAAACCGTTAAAAGCTCCTCCATAGAGAGAGTTGAGCAACTTCGGACCATCAAAGTTGATAGGGGTACACTTTTTATTGTTTTTCTATGTCAAATTCTACGAGTATAAGCTTGCTAGATTATTTCGATGCCAATACAATAAGTTTCTATGATAAATGTACAAAACAGTTAAAAGGTCCTTCATAGAGAGAGTTGAGCAACTTCGGACCATGAAAGTTGCTCGGGGTACACTTTTTATTGTTCTTCTATGTGAAATTTTACGAGTATAAAGCTTCCAAGATTATTTCGATGTCAAAACAGCAAGTTTCTATGACAAAATGGACAAAACCTTTAAAAGCTCCTTCGTAGTTAGAGTTGAGCAACTTCGGACCATCAAAGTTGCTCGGTGTACACTTTTTATTGTTCTTCTATGTGAAATTGTAAGAGTATAAGCTTCTTAGATTATTTTGATGTCAAAACAAAAAGTTTCTATGACAAATGGACAAAACAGTTAAAAGCTCTTTCATAGAGAGAGTTGAGCAACTTCGGACCATTAAAGTTGCTCGGGGTACACTTTTTATTGTTCTTCTATGTCAAATTCGACAAGTATAAGCCCGCTAGATTATTTTGATGCAGAAACACAAACTTTCTATGACAAATGGACAAAACCGTTAAAAGCTCCTCCATAAAGAGAGTTGAGCAAATTCTGACCATCAAAGTTGCTCGGGGTACACTTTTTATTGTTCTTCTATGTCAAATTCTACGAGTATAAGCTTGCTAGATTATTTCGATGCCAATACACCAAGTTTCTATGATAAATGGACAAAACATTTAAAAGGTCCTTCATAGAGAGAGTTGAGCAATTTCGGACCATCCAAGTTGCTCGGGGTACACTTTTTATTGTTCTTCTATGTCAAATTCTACGAGTATAAGCTTGCCAGATTATTTCGATGCCAATACACTTAGTTTCTATGATAAATGGACAAAACAGTTAAAAGGTCCTTTATAGAGAGAGTTGAGCAACTTCGGACCATGAAAGTTGCACGGGTTACACTTTTTATTGTTCTTCTATGTGAAATTTTACGAGTATAAAGCTTCCTAGATTATTTCGATGTCAAAAGAGCAACTTTCTATGACAAATGGACAAACCCGTTAAAAGCCCCTTCGTAGAGAGAGTTGAGCAACTTCGGACCATGAAAGTTGCTCGGTGTACACTTTTTATTGTTCTCCTATGTGAAATTTTACGAGTATAAGCTTGCAAGATTATTTCGATGCCAAAATACCAACTTTCTATGACAAATGGACAAAACCGTTAAAAGCTCCAACATAGAGAGAGTCGAGCAACTTTGGACTATTTAAGTTGCTCGGGGTACACTTTTTATTGTTCTTCTATGTCAAATTCTACAAGTATAAAACTTGCTAGATTGTAAAGATGCGGAAACACAAACTTTCTATGACAAATGGACAAAACCGTTAAAAGATCCTCCATAGAGAGAGTTGAGCAACTTCGGACCATCAAAGTTGATAGGGGTACACTTTTTATTGTTTTTCTATGTCAAATTCTACGAGTATAAGCTTGCTAGATTATTTCGATGCCAATACACTAAGTTTCTATGATAAATGGACAAAACAGTTAAAAGGTCCTTCATAGAGAGAGTTGAGCAACTTCGGACCATGAAAGTTGCTCGGGGTACACTTTTTATTGTTCTTCTATGTGAAATTTTACGAGTATAAAGCTTCCAAGATTATTTCGATGTCAAAAGAGCAAGTTTCTATGACAAAATGGACAAAACCTTTAAAAGCTCCTTCGTAGTTAGAGTTGAGCAACTTCAGACCATCAAAGTTGCTCGGTGTACACTTTTTATTGTTCTTCTATGTGAAATTGTAAGAGTATAAGCTTCTTAGATTATTTTGATGTCAAAACAACAAGTTTCTATGACAAATGGACAAAACAGTTAAAAGCTCTTTCATAGAGAGAGTTGAGCAACTCCGGACCATTAAAGTTGCTCGGGGTACACTTTTTATTGTTCTTCTATGTCAAATTCGACAAGTATAAGCCCGCTAGATTATTTTGATGCGGAATCACAAACTTTCTATGACAAATGGACAAAACCGTTAAAAGCTCCTCCATAAAGAGAGTTGAGCAAATTCTGACCATCAAAGTTGCTCGGGGAACACTTTTTATTGTTCTTCTATGTCAAATTCTACGAGTATAAGCTTGCTAGATTATTTCGATGCCAATACACCAAGTTTCTATGATAAATGGACAAAACATTCAAAAGGTCCTTCATAGAGAGATTTGAGCAACTTCGGACCATGAAAGTTGCTCGAGGTACACTTTTTATTGTTCTTCTATGTGAAATTTTACGAGTATAAAGCTTCCTAGATTATTTCGATGTCAAAAGAGCAAGTTTCTATGACAAATGGACAAAACCGTTAAAAGCTCATCCAAAGAGAGAGTTGAGCAACTTCGGACTATCCAAGTTGCTCGGTGTACACTTTTTATTGTTCTCCTATGTGAAATTTTACGAGTATAAGCTTGCTAGATTATTTAGTGCCAAAACACCAACTTTCTATGACAATTGGACAAAACCTTTAAAAGCTCATCGATAGAGAGAGTTGAGCAACTTCGGACCATCAAAGTTGATAGGGGTACACTTTTTAATGTTTTTCTATTTCAAATTCTACGAGTATAAGCTTGCTAGATTATTTCGATGCCAAAATACCAACTTTCTATGACAAATGGACAAAACCGTTAAAAGCTCCAACATAGAGAGAGTCGAGCAACTTTGGACCATTTAAGTTGCTCGGGGTACACTTTTTATTGTTCTTCTATGTCAAATTCTACAAGTATAAAACTTGCTAGATTGTATTGATGCGGAAACACAAAGTTTCTATGATAAATGGACAAAACAGTTAAAAGGTCTTTCATAGAGAGAGTTGAGCAACTTCGGACCATGAAAGTTGATAGGGGTACACTTTTTATTGTTCTTCTATGTGAAATTTTACGAGTATAAAGCTTCCAAGATTATTTCGATGTCAAAAGAGCAAGTTTCTATGACAAAATGGGCAAAACCTTTAAAAGCTCCTTCGTAGTTAGAGTTGAGCAACTTCGGACCATCAAAGTTGCTCGGTGTACACTTTTTATTGTTCTTCTATGTGAAATTGTAAAAGTATAAGCTTCTTAGATTATTTTGATGTCAAAACAACAAGTTTCTATGACAAATGGACAAAACA